>OX401998.1:12486292-13686292 GCA_947859395.1 Eupithecia insigniata | reverse complement strand
AGGAAGTTATGTATGTAGGTACCAAGTCCTTAATAACTCAAGTATGTTTTAAATCTTATAGATTCCAATGTTCATATTAATACATATGTATTTTGGAAAGAAAGAAGACTGGAAACCATACGATTATTAAATATAGGTAACCATACGATTAATAATTGCTTCAGAATTATTATTATTTATCATTTATTTATTGTCATTTCATGCATACAGGTATTGTTCTTAGGTGTATGTAGTCTTAGTGGGTACTCAATGCATAAAAACCCTGTCAGGGCGAAACAATTATTTTACAATTATTTTACAATTATTTTGAATTAAAATAAGTAAAAGTAGGTATTTACCTCATAATATGTGGATCATATGAAAATAATTGTATGAAAGAAAATAATTTTTTTATGCTTCAATCAATTCCTAGTTATTTAAGTTAAATATTATACGCCCGTAGTTAATGGACAAACTGTTGTTTGAACATAGTTTTTAAGATATTTTAGTTTCGAACATAAAATAATCTCCCACTTGTGGTGAAAAACTACAATTTCTGGCTTACTTTCCTCTGTCTAACGAAAAATTTATTAAAAGTCAAACGGACTAAAACAACGTTGCTCGGTCATCAAAACTTTGGCCCAAAAATTAGGGGTCCTTTATAGCCAGTGTCGATTTTTAGTGCTTTTTAAGAGGCAAAAAGTTTGGTGGGCCAGGTTTTATGCAAATAACCTCATGTCTTCGATGAAAAGTCGAGTTTTATTACTTTATACTTTACCTTTTAATATTTTCTTGATATAAATAGGTTCTTACAAGGAAGTTTTGTTAATTTCTTATTTTTAATGGGCTTGATGTCTGTAGATGCCCCACGTCCACTACGTCACCATTACGTCGGTAATTTAGATAAGTACATAATATCTTTGGCTTCTTACTACCAATAAAGGAGTTTTTCAAAAATTCTTACTTATTTACCACTGGGTTCTGGAGATAGAAGTTAATTTATAAAAAAGTGGATACATAACCAAACAAAAATGGTATTAGGTAGGTATTTATTTACCTATCCCATACGTTAGCGTCGTTTATTTGCAAAAGCAAAGCCGAGTTTCGGTTGGCAAATAAAACCGGCCTAATTGGCCACTTCTAAGCGTGACCATTTCATGCAGACCTGTCTCCGCATCCAGTAGTTTTGAGAAACCTTCTGGATTATCGCGGTGTGGTAGTTTGCGAAGGGTCAAGCGAGCTGGTGGTTTAACTCTTTGAGACTGGTGTTGATATGTAGGGAGGTGGATCGTAATGGACGTCTGATGAGGTTGACTCTGTCATTTTGGTGGCATCATGCTCGTAGATCTAGGTAAAGAAGAAAGAAAGAAAGAAAATGAATTTATTGACACACAAAGGCAAACACGAAAATACAGGTTTTCAGAATTAATTTAAACTCCACCTTAAATTAATCCAAAGATTGCCTGGAAGAGATCGCTTTCGGCGATAAGGCCGCCGATTGTGCCACACTAGATTTAATTATTAGTTATCGGTTGTTTAATTATTTTATAAGGTGCAATAAAGATGTTATCTATCATAACAAGTGCCTGCCCAATCCTGATTGAGTCTAGTTTGTGTAAATAGTTCTAAATCTGAAGTCTATTTTTCTCTAATTCAATTTAAAACTAAAGACTCTACTATGTTTTATAATTACTCTTTATGTTAAATAATTAATGCTGTATCTATTAATCTTTATTATTTAAGACGAACATTCACGACTTGTACAATAACTATTAGTAATTATTGTAAGGGGAAGCACTCACTACCAAACTACGAGTTATTTTAAGAATATCTTATATTGATAATGAGAGCCCTAAATAAGTGTCATGTACTTTTTATGCAATAAACAATTTTTAAATTATTTTTTTTAATACTACGCCCCACCTCAGATTAATGTTGCTCCACAAAAGTTGAGCAACGCTGGTTTTCAGAGAGGACCTTCGGTGTGTGTGGACACGGAAAACATACGAGAAAAAGGTAGATAATGATTTAATGAATGATATATATTTATATGACAGGTTTATTTATTCTTAGATAAAGGGTATTTATTGCCTGTACTAAGAAAGTACGTCCATGTTTTCAATTAAATAAGTTTATTAAGCCTTAATTTTAGATAAATAAAAATATATATTTCGGATTATTTTTGTCATAAATAAAGATCAACAATATATTTTATTTTACCCAATTTCATCATCATCATCATCATCAGCTCATACACGTCCACTGCTGGACATAGGCCTCCCTCGTACGACACGCCACAAATAGCGGTCCTGAGCCGCCTCCATCCATCGACTCCCTGCGACCGATACGATGTCGTCGGTCCATCGAGTGGATGGTCTCCCATGTAGGGGGGGATTTGCCATAATCACCACGCTTGGCAGGCGGATTGGTGATCGCAGTGTTGATGTTTAAAAATACTCAGAAGGAAGCTGCTACCCTTCCTCTGGTAGGTTCCCTTAGTCGGCTCTTACGACATCCACGGGTCGATATTCGTACGCCGGTGCCCCACGGCCAAATTACTTACTAGTTACTTACCTCAATATTAGAATGAAGAAATATTTAGTAACAATTCCGCGTATAACCTTCTCTGATAGTATTCATCAAAGTAAGTTGTCCACTAGTTTCGTCTCTCCACGAGACATCCCCAGGACACCACAACACTCGACCCTGACATTGAGATTGGTAAGCACAGCAACACCGACAGAGTCCCGCCAGTGATGTTGCCTCTCCGAGCTCCGCGCGCCAAGTGAAGCATTGCCCGCAAAACCCCCCTTTATATAGTCACGGATCAAACAGTGCGCACACAAAGTTCATAGCGTGTGTGTGGCAGTACTATTGTTTGAAAAGATTCGTAATAACGGTGACCTAGGCAAACCTGTACTAAGTTCATTCAACAGTGTATTATTACTATATTTTGTAATTTCTAAATTTTCTAAGACTGACATCCTAAATCCCTTATCACAAGTATGTAAAATAGAAAAACAATGATTTTGACTTAAAGAATGACCAGATTCCAATAAATGTTTTGCAAAGTTAGATTTTTCTGGATAATTGTTTCTATAAGCAGCTAAATGTTCTTTATACCTAACCTGAAAACTACGACCCGTTTGACCTACATAAATACCATTACATTCGTCACATACCAACTTATAAACACCCGATTTTTTATTGTTATCTAACCTATCTTTACCGTTACAAATCTGTTTTAATAAATTGTTTGTTTTGAACGCTGCGTGTACTTTATGTTTAGACAAAACTCTTGAAACTCCGTCACTCAATGGACCTAAATAAGTTAAACTGCCCACAAATTTGTCTATCCTTTCTGGAGCTACGGGATACAATAAGGAACGGATAATGTTTTGTTGTTTACTTCTTATTAAACCATCAACCATCTTTCTACTATATCCATTACTTTCAGCCGTGTGGTAAATAATAGATAGCTCTCTGTTAAAGTTCTCCTGAGATAAGGGTACTGACATCATTCTATGGACAAAACTACGGTAAGCTGATAGCTTATGTTGGAATGGATGACAAGATGAATTTGGTATTGTAATATCTGTGTAAGTAGGTTTTCTGTAAATTTGAAAATCATGCCTATTGTTTAACCTAGTTATTGTCAAATCTAAAAAGTTCAGTGAACCACCAATTTCTAATTCAAGTTTAAATTTTATTTTTGGATGAATTGCATTAATTTTGTTAACGAACAGTTCTATTTGACGCAAACTTCCAGTCCAGCATATGATAATGTCATCTACATAACGATAATAATATAAAATGTTTGATTCCCCTATAATGTTTTTATTCTCAAAACTGTCCATGAAAATGTCTGCCATAAGTGGACTTAGTGGTGAACCCATAGCTAACCCTTCTTTCTGTTTGTAATATTGATTGCCAAATTGGAAGTAATTTTGTTGCATACAAGTTCTAGTCAAAGATATTAACTCCTCCTTTTCTGCCGGAAGTACTCGTTGTCGCTCAAGATGTCCTTCCAATATTATCAAACTCTCCTCATAAGGTACGTTTGTAAATAAACTTTCTACATCCAGCGATAATAACTTTGCATTGTGAGGCAGGCTAACATCTTTAACTTTGTTGACCAAATCCATACTATTCTTTAAGCTATACTTTGGATTGAATCTAGATCTACTTTTTAATTCGTAATTTAAATATTTTGATAAACCATATGCTGGTGCTCCTATGTAAGAGACAACGGGCCGGATTGGAATATTATTTTTATGTATTTTAGGTAAACCATACAACATTGGTGTTCTTGGATTCATAGGAATTAAATATTTAAGAGAGTTTGGAGAAATAAAGCATGAGTTTTTTGTCATTTCTTTTAATTCCTGTGTGAAAACTTTGGTTGGGTCGGAATTCAATAATTCAAAATCATTGCCCTGTATAACCTCATTAACCTTCTGCACATAAGTACCCCTTTCTAAGATAACTACAGTATTACCCTTATCTGCTTTTGTTATCACTAAGCTATTTTGATCTACCTTATTCCTTAAAGATTTAAAAACATTTAATTCCCTTGGTAAACTTGGAACTATAGCTGAACTAATTGGTTTCTTTATTAAAGAGGCTACCTCATGTTTAACCCCTTCGTCAGCTTTACCCCTAACAATTGCCATCTCTGAATCAACAGCCAAAATCTCCAAAGTTTTCTTATTTAAAACTGGTTGTAAGTTGTATTTAAGACCCTTTTCTAACAGTGATAATTCTGAAGTTGTGAACTGGACGCCACTATGATTTTCTACGCGTTGATTCAACGCGTAGAAAATCATAAGGAATAAGGTAGATCAAAATAGCTTAGTGATAACAAAAGCAGATAAGGGTAATACTGTAGTTATCTTAGAAAGGGGTACTTATGTGCAGAAGGTTAATGAGGTTATACAGGGCAATGATTTTGAATTATTGAATTCCGACCCAACCAAAGTTTTCACACAGGAATTAAAAGAAATGACAAAAAACTCATGCTTTATTTCTCCAAACTCTCTTAAATATTTAATTCCTATGAATCCAAGAACACCAATGTTGTATGGTTTACCTAAAATACATAAAAATAATATTCCAATCCGGCCCGTTGTCTCTTACATAGGAGCACCAGCATATGGTTTATCAAAATATTTAAATTACGAATTAAAAAGTAGATCTAGATTCAATCCAAAGTATAGCTTAAAGAATAGTATGGATTTGGTCAACAAAGTTAAAGATGTTAGCCTGCCTCACAATGCAAAGTTATTATCGCTGGATGTAGAAAGTTTATTTACAAACGTACCTTATGAGGAGAGTTTGATAATATTGGAAGGACATCTTGAGCGACAACGAGTACTTCCGGCAGAAAAGGAGGAGTTAATATCTTTGACTAGAACTTGTATGCAACAAAATTACTTCCAATTTGGCAATCAATATTACAAACAGAAAGAAGGGTTAGCTATGGGTTCACCACTAAGTCCACTTATGGCAGACATTTTCATGGACAGTTTTGAGAATAAAAACATTATAGGGGAATCAAACATTTTATATTATTATCGTTATGTAGATGACATTATCATATGCTGGACTGGAAGTTTGCGTCAAATAGAACTGTTCGTTAACAAAATTAATGCAATTCATCCAAAAATAAAATTTAAACTTGAATTAGAAATTGGTGGTTCACTGAACTTTTTAGATTTGACAATAACTAGGTTAAACAATAGGCATGATTTTCAAATTTACAGAAAACCTACTTACACAGATATTACAATACCAAATTCATCTTGTCATCCATTCCAACATAAGCTATCAGCTTACCGTAGTTTTGTCCATAGAATGATGTCAGTACCCTTATCTCAGGAGAACTTTAACAGAGAGCTATCTATTATTTACCACACGGCTGAAAGTAATGGATATAGTAGAAAGATGGTTGATGGTTTAATAAGAAGTAAACAACAAAACATTATCCGTTCCTTATTGTATCCCGTAGCTCCAGAAAGGATAGACAAATTTGTGGGCAGTTTAACTTATTTAGGTCCATTGAGTGACGGAGTTTCAAGAGTTTTGTCTAAACATAAAGTACACGCAGCGTTCAAAACAAACAATTTATTAAAACAGATTTGTAACGGTAAAGATAGGTTAGATAACAATAAAAAATCGGGTGTTTATAAGTTGGTATGTGACGAATGTAATGGTATTTATGTAGGTCAAACGGGTCGTAGTTTTCAGGTTAGGTATAAAGAACATTTAGCTGCTTATAGAAACAATTATCCAGAAAAATCTAACTTTGCAAAACATTTATTGGAATCTGGTCATTCTTTAAGTCAAAATCATTGTTTTTCTATTTTACATACTTGTGATAAGGGATTTAGGATGTCAGTCTTAGAAAATTTAGAAATTACAAAATATAGTAATAATACACTGTTGAATGAACTTAGTACAGGTTTGCCTAGGTCACCGTTATTACGAATCTTTTCAAACAATAGTACTGCCACACACACGCTATGAACTTTGTGTGCGCACTGTTTGATCCGTGACTATATAAAGGGGGGTTTTGCGGGCAATGCTTCACTTGGCGCGCGGAGCTCGGAGAGGCAACATCACTGGCGGGACTCTGTCGGTGTTGCTGTGCTTACCAATCTCAATGTCAGGGTCGAGTGTTGTGGTGTCCTGGGGATGTCTCGTGGAGAGACGAAACTAGTGGACAACTTACTTTGATGAATACTATCAGAGAAGGTTATACGCGGAATTGTTACTAAATATTTCTTCATTCTAATATTGTGCAATGGATTTCCGCAAAGTAACGCCTGAATCTATTATTTAAGTTACTTACCTAGTTGTTTTTATTTCGAACACACGACACACTCATACACACTGCCAAAATAATAGGAATGTAATTTTCACGCGAGCGATTGCAAATAATTGGTTTCGTTTTTCAATATTCGCTTTCAAGTGTAACAAAATTGTGCGCAGCGCGTGCGTAATTAAGTGAAGATGTCACTTATTTAAATGTCAAAAATGTTTCTTTGAAATGTCACTGTATGATTGCAGCACGCTTTTTGCAAATTACTTGAAGCTCAATCTAATTCTACGCGGACAAAGTCGCAGGCAATAGGTAGTAAGTATTCATATACTTAATAGTTTCTGCTTCGCACCTGTGTTTCTTTGGAAACTTTTAAAGGTTATTCCTATCCAATGGAAACTGATTTATGGGATAAAAAATTGTATATAATCTATTTTTCATTCCAGGGCAAAAAGCTATCACTGCAATATTTCAGCCCGACTCCATCAGTATTTTTGACATGAATATGTAACAAACATCCAAACTTCTAACCATTCAAACTTTATCATTTTCAAAATGGATGTAAGCGGGTTGACTACGAACCTTTTGTGTTGGAAGAACACCAACAACATTTTAGATCCGTAGTGTAATCCTCAAACTACAATAGTTTTTATAGTAAAATTTCTCATTATTAGTGTACCTTTATACTCTTAAAAACTGTAGTAAAACCGAAACCTTATAGCAATAAATCAAGACCGCATACGAATCGCACCTAATTCAAAGCGGCGGAACCCGTCCACGCGTAGCACAAACCATTTTCTGCGCGAAAGAAACTCTATATTGAAAACGAGAAAAGATTTCCGCTTTTTGTGCATGTTATTTGAGAGAATGTGCTTTATTGTCTATGAAACACAATCTCTGTTGGTATTTAAGTTACTAAACCGAATTTACATATTTTATATAGTGTAGTATTAATGTTAATTATTAATTTTTAATGGTTCTACCTACTCAAACAAATAAGGTTCGTAGTAAACCCGCATTATTTATAACGAATTTGTTAAATAGTTTATGCTAAAAATAAAAGAACTTAATAAAGGTATATGTAAATAATGCTTGACAATCAACTCATCATCATCTAGCCCCAAGCTTAACAGAGCTTGTGTTATGTGATCCAGGTAACATAATAGAATACATTACATAGATAGATATTTAATTGTTTTTTATTTAGGTATTAGAGTGATGGTCAATTTGTCGTTAAATATACTGAAACTAGGTAACCTAAAAGTAATAGCTTAAACGAAACTACAAACAAAGAGAAAACATAACGGGAACCCCACGAATGGTAAGATTACAATAAATAAGACGACCCGAAATATCCCGAAATGTCCCGAATAGACCCGATTGTGATCTTAGGGACGAAAGGCCGGATGGAATTGCACAAATTGACTCCGTTTTACGTAGATTTTTTACTATCATTATTATATTACGCAAAATATAAAAAGGACTTCAATGTAGACAATCTTTGTGATCTAGAATTGCGTCCATTTTATATTCGGTAACCAAATGTTTTGGAATTGTTCTAGCATTTTGGCTAGGAAAATTTGCGTTACCAGGAACTTAAAATCAGCTCAGTTTGGAAAAAACTTCGCTGCATGCACATACGATTGTGAACGCGATCAATATTTCTAATTAATTTACCAAAACAAATACCTAGTACATCACAAACATGTAGGTAGGTACCCTATTTCTGATTTGAAATGTTGAAATTATTCATTTAGTCCGACAGGATATCATAACACTGGCAAATTTTAGTAGGTATCAATTAATTTCCAATTATGCATTGATACAATATTGAAATAATATTAAAATAATGCTGATTGGGTTTATCAACTAGACACACTTAGGTATAATTAATGCAATGCCACACATTTAATTTTCAATGATACATACATACATATGTAGATTTATAGCACTTTATTGTCCCTACCACACCACCTAAAGACAAAACAATACATAAAGAAATGCTAATAATCGATAAAGTATAAAGGGTGACCTTATCGCTATGATAGAAAGCTAATTTGAAATCGAAATTTTAAACAAAATGCCTGCCATTGAATGAATTTTACCTTTATTCACTTCACCTTCACTTCGGAATTCAAATTAACATTCAGAAAAAACAGTGTTGCTGTTTATCAGCCTATTTTTATATTTGCCAAAGATGGCTCTTTTTATTTCTGGAATAAATCTAAGGAGTCCGAGAACCAACATGGATAAAGAAATATTCTTTATGAAGATGCGCAGTTATACATTAGCTTACCCGATAACATTAAGAACTGTTTATCAATACAAATATTTAAGAAGAGATTGAAACAATAAATTTATGACAAGATTTATCAAGTAAACGTAACGGTACCAATCTTTTATTGTAAAACCTACTACAATTTAGTAAACCAGTCGCATTTAGTATTAATTAATTAAGATATTAAGTAAGATTATTATATGTACTCATTCAAGTGAACATTGTTCTTTTTGAGTAAATAATTTCGTTAAACTGAAATTGATTTGCTTACGGTGGCTTTGGTATCACAGCGGCCATTCGTGTCATATAGTCGACATTCGAAAATCAAAACTCGCGGTAGAGACGTCTTGAGAGACATAGACTGAGGAATAGGGGTAAGCATAAATCCTCCATCTACGGGTAGATTTAAGAAAGCAGCAAAAAAAAAAACAGAATGACAATGTCATTGCCTCGTGAAAAGTTCGCTGCAATAGGTTCTATTAATACTTTGAAATCAAGGAGTTTCATATTCGGGACATTGAAATCAATATTCCTGGTTCTTGTGGAAACATCCGTATTTTGTAAAGCATATTAGAATATTGTCTTAGTTTTAGAGCCAGAGTCTTAGGTGTAACATAACCTGCGGTTAGCTAGTATATCTAAGACTTAGATATTCTGCTGGAATATCTTATTCGATATACCTACCACCTAAGTAGCGACGAACAAATTTATCTGTTTATCAGTTATCTGTGATTTCTGTAACGATGAAAACGTGTCCACTTCTCATGGAAAACAACAGGTAGGTATGTGTTGGTACATATATACCTACCTGTTGTTTTAACCTACAACTGAAACGAATGAAAAAGAAGAATATTAAAAAAATACAGAACTGAATTTGGTTTGGAGAGCCTTTCCTCTGCCTAGGGTTGTACCTGCTGGGTGTCAAATCAGGATTGCAAGTAGGTATGGACTTCAAGAAAGATCGATAAACACCGTTTTCTGGTGACGATAGAATCTGACAAAAAAGCAGACCGTTCTTACCGAATTTTATCTACACCAAAGATAAAATAGGTGCTTGACGATTTTTATCGAAGTCTTCCGTGCTCTCGCTCCTGTCATCATAAATTAGCGATTAGGTACTCGGCAAACCTGTAACTTCACTATACTTATGGGTACGTTCCTTATTATATATCATTTATTCGATTTGATATCACAATCCCGAGAATAGCCCTCGGTAAGTCGATAGTCTACCTCTAGACTAGTGGTCGATCCACTTGCGTTCGTAGGTGCACTGATACGAGGCAAATTGATACTCGTACAGGACTTGCAATATCTCTTACACTATTAGCTCAAGCAAATATAAATTAATACTGGTTTGTTACAAACTGAAGAACGGCTAGTCGGGCAAGTAAGAATAAGAATAAGATAAACGTTATTTATAGCATTATTTACAACTACTAGCTATGTAATGAAAAAACTTAAATGCTATAAAGTGGCGTCCGACTCAGCATTGTGTTGAGATAGCCATTGCGCATAGCTATCTCAACGCTGATCTTCCGTCGGAACCAAACCCAACGCGTCACGTACACTAACACAATACATAATAAATAATCAGGAACACGAAAATGTCCAGCTAAGTTAAAATACAATTTAAAACTAAAACAAATAATTAACAATTTCAATAAAAAAATAACAAGAATATCGAGTAAATTTAAATTTTTACAGTACAATGTATACCTACAATGACTCTTTAACACACACAAAAGGAAAACGAACAATTTTAATTAAAAATATAAATTTAGTTTAAAAAGTAACAATTTTGTTTAAGAAATAACAACAAGCATATATACAGAAAACGCAGCAAATATAAATATAAAATACCCATTACGCCCACAGGCTTTTAGACCAGTGAGAGAGCAGCGGTGGTAGAGCTCTGCGTAAAGCTTTCAGACTACTGAATAGACATTTCATTTCTGATCTTCAGTGCTTTTCTGGTGCTCTAAAATAAACTGTTTTAATTTGGTCCTAAAAGTATGGAAACACTGAAAAACAAGTCGATGAACGATAGGGTAAATGAGAAGGTAAACGATATCATTTCGAAATAACTTAGTACAGATAAAATAGACCTAGAAAATGTGTTGCCATAGCGTAAATCCACCTATCAATGGATCTACCAAATAATATCTTTTCACACGTGACATAAAATATCGCGAGAAACAATACCGTTTTTCTTAAACTCTTTGGCAAAAGAATATTGATACAGTCGACCCTAACGTAAACTGCTTACGACAATATCATAAAAAGAGCCGGCACTACAAGGCTTTTTTAATATCGTCGCCCGCACTGCCCGAAACATTTTCCATTAATAAAACGCGGAAAGGGAATATTACATACGAAATAGACATATATCCGTATCGCCGGGTCCGGCTATCTCCTTGGAAGGTAATAACTTCTTTACAAGTCCAAAGTCCGAGGGATTGAAAAGCAATTTCAGAGCGGGACACCCGCGCGGGGCGGCCGGACACGATATTTCTTTTTCGCCACGAGACGGTAATTCGCCTTTGATTTAATCTTGAGAAACAAATCTTTGAATGTGAAGCTGGCGATAGGCATCAGCTAGTTCCGTTGATTGGGTCCTCCGTCGGTCCTGCTTTAAATTGGCTTGCTATCTGGCCGATGCGAGATTGCATTTCTTATTTTGTACGAGTTTTCAGAGTAAAATTTAGATATTTCATATTGTCTTCGTAGTGTGGAGACGCAGACAAATGAAATATTATGAAGTTTACAATTTTATGCTCCTTTAACAGCCGGTTTCTCGAACGCAGATCATCTTCATAATTAACTAATCAATGATCAAATCTCTGATCAAGTATCATTTGGGTTGCTCGAACGTTGATTACGTACTATGATTTTGAACAGAGATTAGTTGACCAGTCTGCCAAATCATTGAAGCAAATCTCTTGTCAAACATCAAAATGGGTTTCTGGAACGCTAATTAGGCATTTTTCTCTAGTCAAGCGCTTGTTAAATCAATGATCAACTAATCGGTGATTTTGCTCTAATTAGCTGAAATAATTACTACAATTTACTGCGTTTGCTAAGTTCTAAACCTTGTTAATATAAAAAATAACTCCAAAAGTGATTTAATTAAATTTCACAATACTTATGGCTCGTTTTATCAATAAAAAATACTTGTACCTAAATTAAAATAACCTCTTAAATTGTAGGATGTCCCTTTCGGATATTACTGTGAGCAGCAGCAGTGAATCTGATGAGGAAAATACACCTGGACCCTCAAAGAGGTTCAGGGCTAGAGTAGGCTTTTTCTCAGGGAGAAGTGGAACAGGGTCCGAGTCTGGCACAACTTGAAGGCAAACCTCCCCTAATCGAGACCCCCTCAGCACGGAGGTATAATGCCACCAAACTAGTCGTTATATCAGCCTGGGATCACCCACTGCTGGGTATAGGCCTCCTTTCGCTTCACCATAATACCTACTTATAAATAATATTTCCATCTCTGACACAGACACTGGCAAATCGTAGCAAAAAGCAAGCGGTGCCATTAAAGAAGTTGAAGTAGAAACAAGGATTCGCAGCGCAAACATGTGACATTTTTGAAGTTTAGGAGTGAAGGATTGAACTGAAGGAATGATTAAATTATGTGTGACCATATGAAAATATACACTGATTTGACAATCGTAAGATGATCATTGATTAGTTAATTTTTGTCTAATCATCGTTCGTGCAACCCGATTTGATTTGACCAGTGTGTCAAGTTAATTGCCTTGTCAACTGATTTGCGATTTGATTAGCGTTCGAGAAATCGGCTGTAAATCTACAAACGAGAAGAAGATTCAAATTCTTTGGAATAGTGACTTAAAATAACAAGGACACTGAGCCGTATGCACTTGGCTTCAATCTCATGGAGATCTGTCATTTAGCTGTCACTTTGAGCGGTGCAAAAAAAGTGACAACCGTGCGGTTCAATCGATAATGGATTCGGGCTCTAAGGTACTTACTTCTACGGCTCAGCTACCCAAAATGTATGTTAGCCTGCAACACAGGACTTCTCCAGGAAACTCAGTTATGAGCTGTCTCTCGCCAGCTAGGGCATCGAGTATTAATAATGCATACGGGCTCTAAACAATACAATGTAAACTGGCCTTTATTTGATGAAAAGGTGAGTTAGAAAGCCTTGCTTCAAAGCGACCCACATCTTATCTATCATGCAGCGAACGAATCGTTCCGCTATGAACCCGTTTAGTTTATTGATCGATATCGGTGTCCATATCGAATGACATGAATAATTGTTGTTATGAAACATTAAATTCCCCATTGTGTTAGCTATAGGGCGTATTGTGTTGATAATTTACCAGAGCCGGAGTTAGGACTAGGGGATTGGTCTGAAGCAGGAAGAGCGAACACTGACGAAATTGAGAAACGTTTTGGATTGGAAAAAATTACGGAGAATGACAATCCTAAATAATTTTGATGAAACATTTTGATAAGTACCTTCTGGTACTTTTAAATTAAATATGACATAAACGTACGGTTACGAAATAACTTAGTTTTTCTAACCTTAAATATATTTAATTCTCAAATATTTTTAAACATCAGACGTTAAATACTTGGCGAAAAACTAAGAGAAGTTTTTTCAGGGGGACAGGTAACCTCAAGCCCCTTTTCCCCCTGCCCTAACTGCGGCCCGGAATCGTACTCTAATTAAGTCCACTACAGCAATGTTTGGAATTAATTAGTGTATTGTTTAATTGGCATCTCTTGTTATCTGTTTGGTTTATTTAGGTTTAATTAGTGGTGTTTGTGAGAGGGACGCTAGGGCTCTAGGTTATTTATATATTAGCTAGATGACTGTTTTAATTATAGTCGACTAATAAAGAAATATTTTAGAAATTTTAGATAATTGTTTGATGTCAACATTCATTCAATTCAATTAACCGTAAAAAATACATAGTGCAACACCAAAATTTAACAAGGCTAATAAAACGACATGAAAAGTTACCGAAAAACTCGGAGCCATGCAAAAGCTTTACACACTATGGAATTGGACAGAATGCGAAGGCGGCATGCATCATTTTTACAGCGTCCGCACCCAACATAAGTTACATTTGTCAACTGCAGACCCGCGGACAATGCGACCCGCAATCCGCCTGGATTGATTACACCTGTCCGTCACGATTAATAGAATATTGTGTGTGATTCAAATCGAATTAGTTCGCCATTGTCGATTAGACGTGTGCATGGACTATTGGTTTCGAATATTCAGTAACTAATTCAGAGCAGCTTATGTGGAGGCCAGTGAGCCGTTATAGGATATTGAGCCTTATGTCACTGGTTCTTAGAAGTACTAATCGTATCTGATGACTAGTTGATTGGCTTAATTTACTAGGAAAATATATTTTATCTTTTATTGGTGGGACCATAAGTCAGAAACCTTCATTTTACTATTGAGTTAAAATAAAAAAAAATACAATACAAAATGCTTTATTGTATACACAAACAAGAAAAAGCCACAGTCATTACAAATACATGTGCAATATGCGGCTTTATCGTCTCAAAGCGATCTCGTCAAGATAAAAAAATCGCCTTATAAAAAAATATCATAGATAATAGCCGAGGCATGGTGAGTCTTGTATCTATTAAGATTGTCCACGGAGACTGTCAAATCTGTCATCACAAACGTCCTTTGTGATTGTGATGGATGACTCTCATGTTACTGTACATTAACGCATTCACTACCCTTCGAGAACACGTTCATGTGCATCATATGGCCATGAAAGTGATTGAATGTACCTAAATTGCAAAAAGTTTATTGTAAATTTTAATCTTTTTATCATTCCCGAGGATTTTATAAGCATCCGTAACGACACCGTGTCGTCAAGTGCCGATAAACCCCTCTAGATTTCACAGGTTCCCGTATCTTCTACCCGATCCCGTTACCGTTACCCGATATCCCGTTAGGGTAATTTACACTAAGATCATCTCCCTAATTAGTCCACTTAGCTCTTAGTCTGGTCTTTTGAACCCCTTGATACAAACTAAATTAGAAAGCTCTTTGCTTGGAGACTGGATATACGTATCCGTGTAGTTCAAGTTTTATTTTCTGTTCATGCTAAACTAGCTTTTAGTTTCATAAACATAAATATACTTATCGACGCTTGAAAGGCAAAAATATCTAAGCGACAATTTTAAGTGAAATGAGTTTTATACACCATTCGAATCGGCAATTTTTTCTGCATCGTTTAGTAAAGGTTTGATTGGTCTACGACAAGTGTTATGTCGTTTAGATAGTGTGTGATTTCCATATTTTATGATCATAATAGTCAACTTGATGCGTAGGTATCATATTCTTTGTACTAAGGCTCACAAATTACATGCTTTAGAATCAAACAGCTTATCAAAAGAACCTAGGTAGAACCCTGCGATCATTGCAGTTGCAAATTACCCATTGTATTGTATCGTAACATCTAATTTGAAACTGCAGTATGCGGTGAAGTAAAAAATCATAGGGTATTCACTAATTACCTACTTGATATTGTAACCGTTGCAAAAAACAAGTTAAGCTGGCTATAAGGTAAATTATGAGGATACGGTAGTTATTTGCTTGCATTTAAAGTGTCTATTAATGTCAATATATGTATAATGTTGGCTACTTATATTTTCTTTTTCTTCTTCTCATTCGTAGCGTTCTTGGCAAAACACAGTCTTTGGTGGTATGAGATGATATCTCTTGCCTTACGATTTATCACCAACTCTATCATGCCTACTCCTTCTATTATCTTATTCACACTCGCGTAAGTTTTAATAGTTGCTCCTAAAAATATCAGTCTCAACTGAAAGGTCTTAAGTGTCAGAAAATATTACTAGTCAAGTGGGATGTAGAAAGCCTTTACTTTGCAGAGACACCTACGTACAGGCTCTTTAGTATATGGCATTGACTGAGCAGCTGGGGTGCGCTGCCGCGCCGCCGCCGCGCCGCTTTGGTACCCTGTACACGGAGCTGGAGGTGGACAATTGCGTCGTAGGTCGTGAAAGTGTTAAGGCCTGTTCACGGTTTGTTTCGTATACCCCAATGGTTTTCGGAACCGCACTGGGTAATGAATACCCCGTAGGTCTGAATAGTCCTTTAAATACTTACCTACCTACATGCAGGTCGATTAAAGGTGACCTTTGTAACCTAGAATTTCTTACCTACTTTTTATAGTTACCGGCTCGATAATTTTATCTATTGTTTATCGTTTGTCTTTCAAATTCGGGGCCGAGATGTCGACCCCATTTGACATTCATTGAATGAAACCGGGGACCGAATGAATGAAATGAATGAACGAGTGAACGCTCGCGAGTGCGTGAATGCGTGCTGATGAATTGATCGATAATTCCTAATGGTGTCACTGATGATCATATTCACACTGATTAGGTGTTTGTCAAATAACTCATTTTATTCACACGATACGTTGATTTTTTGCGTGAATATTGATTTACAATAATCTACATTAGGTTTTTATTATTATAGCGCGTAAGCCCTCGCACTCGGGGTAATCCTACTAATATTTTAAACTTCAAAGTTTGTAAGGATGGATGTATGGATGGATATTTGTTACTCTTTCACGCAAAAACTACGGAACCGATGAGGCTGAGATTTGGTATGGGTATAGTTTGGGACCTGGAATAACATAGGCTATTTTTATAAATTTATTGTTGTCGATAAAACGTGAGCGATGGTGCGGGCAGCAGCTAGACTCAAATGATTTCGTGGCGCAGTTGGTTAGCGCAGTCCGAAATCGTAAATTTTTGGGATATCATTTAATCTTCATTAGGCTATATAGAAACGAAGGATTTTTTGACAAAAACTAACAATATGAAGGAACTTTACAAAAATGTAGAGCTTCTCTGACAACATACTATATAAGTTGTTTCGGCTGTGCTGATTCCTAGATAGATAGGTTACACAAAACTGAAAACGATTTCTCAAAAAAACTGAAAAACGTTCTAAAATTCGCGCTACAATCATAGACACTTATCGAATTCGATAAATAACGTAACAATATCGATTCCCATCTCGCAATAACCGCCAATTTCCAGACACTTGCAACGGCAATCGATAAACGTCAATTTAGGCTTGTACACACGATGGCATTACGCACTGATTAGCGGTGGCATTAACCGGCTTGTTATGCTCAATTAATTAACCGGAATGCACACACACATGCAGATCAATGCTGGAATTGGGGAGAACGGGGCGTAATGGGTGATTGGCTTAAGATGGTAGAGTTTGGTTCTGTCTAAAAAAAAAGCATTCTTTGCCAAAACTCAACATTAACTTTTGTTTATCCCAAGTGTGTTACGTTAATTATAATTATTATTTTAAATCCCAGGACACTCAACTTCACGCTAGCTTATATCTATTAATCAATTGTATTAACTATTTACATCCCAAGTCGAATTTCGAATCAATTTTTAAACGATAAAAGTACCGAGAGGTAAATCAGAGATTTACAATACTTATAAACATTGGAGACGGCCATGGGGGATTAACAATCATAGCAGGATATTGTTAATAATATTGTATTGGTCGACATTTTATGAGAAAATTTGTACGGGGCCTATGTCCAGCAGTGGACGTGTATGGGCTGATGATGATGATGATGACGACATGAGAAAAATATCGACGCGTTTCATTCGACTCGCCACTGCCACAGCAAGAAAATTAGTCTATGGAGGTGGTTTTAGAACGACTCCTGATCTGTTTCTGCCACGTTTCCTCTCAAACAGAATGCATTGAGTAATGTAATAAGTATAATAATTATGGCGTCAATAAGTCCCTGCGAAATCCGAGGGGTGAGGGATCTCTCAGCAATTTTAATAATAACCCCGGTATTTCTATTATGACGGCGATCAGGTGGGTTGCCTCGAGGTTTAATAACTCTAGATTAGCTTATTGGAATCGCTTTATGGATGTTTGCTGTTTTTTCTAGTATTACCATTTTATTAAGGTTCCCAGCGCCACCTTTTCATCATATTATTGCGTTAAACAAAGGAATTTTCAAAAAACCCTCCGCCCCGTTTGTGATACCTATCATAAATATGATACCTATCGTAAGCTTTTTTAGATATAAGAGATGCGATGTTGCACTTTTTGGCTAAAATTTCGTATCTCTTCCTAAACTATACAAAACAAAACAGAGGCATTAAAAAAGCTTATGATAGGTATCACAAACGTGCCAAAGGATTTTTGAAAATTATTTTGTTTAATGTAATAATAATTCTTATTTGATAATAATAACGATGTTTATGGTATACAATTAGACTTGTCTAAGTGCTTATTTTGTAAGCCTAAAGAAATAAAGTTATTGATTCTGATTCGGAAATAATATGATGAAATAGGTTGCGGTGCTGTTTGGGTCAGGGAAGCCCCTTAAGACATGCGCTCGCAAAGTATTAAGGTAATCAATAAATACCTAGGTATTATAAGTTTTCAGTCATAAAAATATGCTGTATAAAAATCTGGTTGTCGCAAGTCTGGGGACAATTCTGCGTATCACGCGATATTTTATCGAGTCGTTGTCGTCGAGACGTTATATTTTTGTATAGAATTTGCGTGGCTCTAAGTACGGCTGGTAGAGGCGATGTACCAAATCCCATACAAAAATTGAATGCCACGACGATGAATCTATCGTGTAACTGAACTTGGGGCTAAGATCTTGACCAAAATATGATAACAGCCCATATCTAAGCATTGCAAACTAAAAATTATAATTCATCGGATAACGTTGTGAATAAATTGGTATAGTTTCTAGCAAAGCGAAACCTAATTAAATATTGTTGAGATTTTTTAATGTGAAAGTTTGTATGGATGTATGGGTATTTGTTACTCTTTCACGCAAAAACTACTGAACCGATTAGGCTGGGTATTGGTATAGTTTGGGACCTGGAATAACATATAGGCTTAAATCCCGATAAAACTCGGGCGAAGGCGCGGGCAGCAGACAGTTTATGTATAAAAAAATCACTCGTTGTACCTCTATTGTATTTGATTAAAGTGGCAAATTAATTAAAAGGAGACAGAGTAACAACGTGATAATTCAGATGATAATTCACTTCTTATTAAATGAACACATTAAATGAGTCAGCTATTGAACGACCACAACCTATGCATCTATCTATAACTAATAACCCTATTCTCATGTAAGTGACCTTATATAATTTGTCATTTCGAGAATAAATGAATATTGAAAAAAAAAACAGCGGATGAAACTCCATCAAGTTATTAAAAGCTGTGGGTGAAAATATAAACAAAAGCAAGAAAAAATTAACACAATGGACTTATGTTTGCACACATCAAAGTAATATCGACAGTCGCCGCCGGCGTAGAAATTTAATAATTAAAAATCACCCCTACATGTACAGTCAGAGGGGAAAAGACTGAGTATGTATAGAACAATTTATTAAATTTGTATTTTTAATTATAACCATTGGTATTTTTACTCTGTGGGATAAGTAACAATTGTTTCAGTATCTTAGAGCTTGATTATTTATATTTTTCTAAATACATACATATGTGATGACAACAGTAAATAATTGAGTATTGATTTTTAAATGATAAAGGCCATGTTTTATAAATTACCAGAATGCATAAAAAACGAGGAAAAAGAAACGCTATTTTGTAAAAAACTTAAATTATTTTTATTAGAAAAGTGTTATTACTTCGTTGACTAATTTGCTTCTGACAAACTGACATGATTATTTTTATATTATATTTTTTATTATGTTTATTAATTATTTATATGTTAATAATGTAATTAGACATGAACTCTTTTGCAGTGCCCTTACAGGGTGCATGTACCTATTGACATAAGCTACCTACTTAGATCTAAGCTGTATAAATGTACATGTAAGCAAAATAAATGAAATATGAAATATTTGATAAAATCATTTTTTTTATTTGTTAACAACTTATTGAGCTACCATATGATTAGCTTAATAATCATAATCATAATCACTTTATTTGCTGAAATGTATGTAGGTACAGTAGGTCTTAGATATTAAGTTAGCTCACTACATTCTGCCTCAAAGTGCGTGCAAAATACATTTGTTCATCTCCGTTACACATTAATAGGTACCTAATTAAGTTATAAATTTATATACTTAAAATTGACTAACTGGACGCCTTATAACTGTTTTTCAGCAGTTTTTTTTTTGTTTAAATAACTTTAATTGGACGATCTTCTGTGGTGTCCTAGTCATTTGTATTTTTCATGTGCCCTAGATAAAACTGGGCATTACCGCTAGTCGTAAACAATTTATAAGGTTGACTGTACCAACTATAACTACCGGACAATCTGTGACTGACATCGGGGGAGATCGTACTACCCGTTATCATTTTTAATTAAATTTCTGTGAACCACTACTATAATGACGAATCATTGGTCTGATACACATGACGGCAGCTTGACCTTTTTGACCGTTGAAAAAGCGAGGTTTTCGGTGACGCGTATGTTTTGTTTCAAATAAAGAACTTATAGTATGCTGAGATTTTTTAAATGATTTCACCTTGTCACTGTATTACATATATCCTAGTAATATTATAAATGTCAAAGTTTGTATGGATGGATGTATGGATGTATGGATATTTGTTAATCTTTCACCCAAAAACTACTGAACCGATTAGGCTAAATTTGGTATGGGTATAGTTTGGGACCTGGAATAACATAATAGACTATTTTTTATCCCAATAAAATGCGGGTGGATCCGCGGGCACAAGCTAGTTATAGTATATATTATAGTTTCACAATTGTGTGAAATTATAGTGTGGATTAATCCACACTCTATCTACTCTCGATGGACCGACGACATTGTAGGGGTCGCAGGGAGTCGTTGAATGGATGCGGCTCAGGGGGTGCAGTCTCGACATCGACATAGTTAGCGATCGTAAAGTACCGATCGCTAACTATTCACACAACATTTGCTTGTTATACCGATGTTTTTGCTAAATGCAAATCTTCTACCAATAAAAAGTGTAAAATCGTAACTTGAGACGTCGCAAACTTATCAAAAAACCGCAATCTTATAGCGGATAAATGAAGTTCGAACGCATTATTATTGTTAACTACCCGCAATTTAAGTAAAATAGATAATAATTACCGACCGATCGCTACATACTTATCGGGCTGTCTAATTTGCTCGCAATCACATTCGCAAAATCGTAAAGTTGACAGTTGTTTTCGTTACGGTTGCGACAAAAATCAATAATTCCGATGGTAGATTTATTTTAATTCAAGGAATTTGACCTTTTCTTAGTGTACATCTATTGCATTTATGGAAATAGATAGTTTTCTATTTGTTTGAAACTTGATTCTTGTGGAGACATTCAAAAATCCTTAAAATGTAACCGGTAAGACTTTGCGACCGATGTCGGTCGCCTTGCGATCGCTATCTACATATGTCGAGACTGCATCCCCTAGACCGCTATTCGTGGCGTCGTTTGGAGTATCAGTGGACGTATACGGGCTGATGATGATGACACGCATCGGTATATAAACCGATAAAAATTAATAAAAATATACATACTAACATCTGTTAAAGAATTAGGTACTCTCTTTATGTTCTCTATCTTACAATGGAGATTTGTATAATCATAAATTTCTTGTGGTCTTGAAAACGTTGAAACTCAGTTTTAATTAAAAATGTATAGAGTAAATCCCTAGAGTCTGCTCAAGTAGCTTTTCCGACACGTGTGAACGCCCGTTACATTATTTTCACGTTAAACGCGTTTCGAATTTAAGCCCTTTGCGCTCCAATGAGAAGAAAACCGATACGGATTCCTTCATGAAATTATAAATGATATTAATGTTAAAAGGAATTTCAATGAAAGTTCCATTGCATTGTTGTATTGTTTGGCATTTTATTATTATTATATCATCATCATCATCATCAGCCCATACACGTCCACTGCTGGACATAGGCCTCCCCCGTACGACGCCACAAATAGCGGTCCTGAGCCGCCTCCATCCATCGACTCCCTGCGACCGCTACGATGTCGTCGGTCCATCGAGTGGATGGTCTCCCATGTAGGGGGGATTTGCCATAATCACCACGCTTGGCAGGCGGATTGGTGATCGCAGTGTTGGTGTTTAAAAATAACTTACTATAAAAAACTTACTAGGTACAATATTATATAGTATATACATAAATGTAATGTCGGTATATAACATTTTTGTATGACTGGTGATATATTTTTATAGTTTAGTAACATTTCGTCTAAAGAAAATGTTCTGTTATGTTGCAATGAGCAATATATATCTATATATTTTATTTATGGTTTTGTTGTGTTGTGTCTTTTTTCGTAAAATAATGTCTTAGTCAGAAAAAAGTAGTTTAATGTTCTCCAGCGGTAATTTTTTTTATGTTAGGGTAAATGAAAAACGAAATATTGGCACTTACTCGCTTAAGTAAATATTGGGTTATTCAAAAATACGTAAATAAATAATTCCCAGCTACTTAAAAGGATATACATATATTATGTACTGATTATAAAGTTTTCCACATTTAAAAAATCTTTTAGGGTTAAGCTCGCCTTTGTACATGTCCAATAGTTGTTATTTTTATGTATGATGGATGTTATTTGTGTGTACAATAAAGAATTTAAGAAAGAATAAAAATTTACGAATCAATTCTTAACATCCCTATTACAAGCCCCGCCCCGTACAGTCGGCGAATGAAAATAATAGCGGAATGTTTTAATTTGAGTGCGAGTGACAGGTCGCGTGTCCCCCGCGCCCCGCGCTCCTCGCCCTGTCATCGTCACTGCGGACGATTAGCCTGCTCATGAGATTGAATAAGCATGGGTTTTAGGGTTCCCTAAGTCATTAATTAAAAAATCACTAATTTTAAATCATAAATTTTAAAAGTTCACCACTAGTCATTTTGGAAAAAACAATAAGATAACAGAAAATGAAATATGATATCGCAGCACCGTCGAAGATGATACAAACTTTATAAGGTCCCATAAAATCTGTAAATGAAAGAAAAAAATAATATTTTTGACTAGAAATACAACACGATGTAAAATTGTGAGGTTGCAATAAAATAAATCGCATATTTTTTAACTACTTTTATTTTTTTAGACCAAAATACTCAGGTAATTTTTACAACTCCAATACAACATACGGAACCCTCGTACCACGAACTCGCTTGCCATATAGCCCTGTCTACACCACCCTTCAGCTAAGTGACTCTCCAGATTCAATGCACTATGATAGATATGACAAGCTTGTGTACCGCGCTGTCACTTTGTTCACATCACTATTGAGATCAGTTTTGCGAATAACACAATAAAAAATATTAGGGATGTCAAAAAATAAATATGAGTAACCAACAAAGCCATTAGAGTGAAATCTAATTTGGAACGCATACTCAAAACGTAAAAAACATTTGACCGGATCAAATGTTTTTTACGTTTAGGATTGGAACTCGTTGCCTGCTTCTGTTTGTTCTGCCAATTATAATCTGGGTCTCTTCGAGACACGCGTGAATAGGTATCTTCTAGACCTTCGTGATAGGTACACCGTCGGCCACATCGTCACTATCCATCAGGTGAGATTTCGGTCAAACGAAGGTCTATTGTCCTTCAAAAAAGATCACAGATGGCGCATTTTGAGATCGTAGTTTCTATTTGTAAAAAAGTCTAAAAATACTCACTGGTTCTGAACGCGTCACGCAATTTTTAAAGTCTTTGATGTCCCGTTCCCCTTTAGCTTTTTTTAATACAATAGTGACACGTATATTTTTTTATTAGTAGGTAGGTACTTACCAAAGAAAACAAAAACAAAAAATACAAGTCAACTAAGTACCTAATTTGATCTCGAATGAGATAAATTCCATTCTTGAAAACAATTCGGCTCACAGATTTCGCTGTTCAAAGGAATGTTGCCATGAAATCCTTTAATTAACTCATATTGTGAGAGAAAGAGATCTGTACAATTCAATTTATACGGGCGATTATCAATGTAAGCACACGAGCGTAAAATGAAACGTGATTGTTGTGTGAGTGGCAACCCTGGCAGATTAGCGATACAGATCTAATTTGGTCAGTGTACTGATTTATTAGAATACCATTGAAAACCAGTGACTTTTCACTGACATAAAGAACATAATTATTTTTTTTGAGAGTCACTTTCTTGAACGTTTCATTTTTTAAAAATCCGTTTGGATTCGAATAATATATACTAATTAAAGTGTGAAGTTAATATTATACAGTCTTTGTTTTTCATCTTAACAAATAATATACAGTTAGGCAAACAGTATAAAAGGTGCAAAAATTCATTAAAAACAATGCTATATAATTATACGTAAGCCAGGAAGTGAAAAGTTTTTGAACAGGTGTTATACATAGGTAGCGTGACAGATGCTCTACTTAACATTAATTATTTTTTTTATAATTAAAATAAAATTAAAAAGATTAATAATGTTGTTTACAAATAGTGGTACAGAATTAATTTTAATTTCAGCTGAGCAATTAAATAAATTAATAGCTATTCTTTTATGACATGGTTGTCCTTGTTATATCCAGCCTTTTCATTAATAAAGTGTAATTATTTTAAATTATTATACATTTTCATAAATTATTGATACTTTAGAGACCTTTCTAATCATCATCATCATCAGCCCATATAGGTCCACGGCTGGACATAAGTCTCCCCCGTACGACGCCACAAATAGCGGTCCTGAGCCGCCTCCATCCATCGACTCCCTGCGACCGCTACGACGTCGTCGTTCCATCGAGTGGATGGTCTCCCATGTAGGGGGGGATTTGCCATAATCACCACGCTTGGCAGGCGGATTGGTGATCGCAGTGTTGGTGTTTAAAAATACTCAGAAGGAAGCTGCTGCCCTTCCTCTGGTAGAGACCTGACCTTTCTAAAGAAACATTTTTTTTATAGAAATTTTTTATAGTTAGACCTTCGTTTGACCATAATCTCTCCTTGATGGAAAGTCACGATGTGGCCGACAGTGTACTGCGAAGGTCTAGAAGACATATTCCTTTGTAATTAACCTGGAAAACAGAAACAGGCAGCGAGTTCTATTCTTTAGCATGTTTATTTTCTTTTTCTCGTTTTTTACATGTCTTTACAATTTGCCCATAGTGTTGTATTTATCATATTCCACGTACCAGTTAATTGGAACTGTTATAAAATAACCAGCTATTTCCGAAGCCATTCATCATAAATAATAGTTTATCATATACCATTGCCAAAATAACTGGTATTCGTTGTAGCCGTGATTTGTGTGCTCATTAAAATTGTCAGACATCATGTCGAAGTTGATAGTTATTTGAATAGCAATATTTTATCTGTCAACTCCCTTGCTGGCAGTTAGAGAGTAAACTTGTCAACCGATATTTTAGATCCTAATTACAAAAAATGGTAGTTTTTTTTTAATGTAAAAAATTCTGATAACGTGGTAACCGTACCGTAGATAACGTAGTCATAATCGACGGAACTGTAACTGAAGAATTTCAGTCTAATTATAAATACCGACTATCTTGTAATCATAGATATGTACATACCTAGATAGAAAAATAACTCTATTTTTATTGTAGAGACATATTTATTATAAAAATAAGAAAACATGCAGCCAAGAATCATAAGATTAAAAAGGGCAACCCTATAGCTACAAAACCCCTTATACCCACCTAAAGACACATCTTTGTAGTGAACAAATGTATACCTTTTTTCCTAAAAAAATCCAAAATAATAGACAGATCCCACGTATTTGCTCAATTCAGGGTTCCGCAGGTGAAATATAAAATCCCAAGCAATTCAATTAGCGGAAAAGCAGGGAGGCGTCTAATAAACATAATATAAATAATCTCGGCGATAAATCTCTCGTTTATGAGGAGTGGGTTGTCACTCTGTCTAATTATAATTAGCTAGTGCGTGGAACGAAGCGCATTTTTGCTGATAGAAAAAATAGTGGATGAACTTATTATACAACTAGCAACCCGCCCCGGCTTCGCACGGGTATTATAGCATATAATCGAAAACGATGCCTAATCCCTTTCAGAGGTCCATATAAAATGTATTAGCAGCGGTTTAGATGAAAGTTCCCAGGCGTTAGGCAGCTTGACTTTTTCCAACACTTCCATCAATTATTGTTGTTATATTTCAACAAACTTACACAAAATCTTGACAAATTATATATTCAAACCTTAACCTTTCTCATGGATTACGCTATCGATTGGTGAGTGGAAAACCGCATGAAAGTCCGTTCAGTAGTTGTTGAGTTTATCGTGAACAGACAGACAGACAGACAGACAGACGCGGCGGCGGACTTTGTTTTATAATATGTAGTGATAAAGATTCTTGTGATGAAAGTAACCAGGTAACAAATAATTGGGCCCAAAAAATAAACAATATAGACCATTAGTAATAGAGTCCATTAGTAAGTCACTGCTTCTTTTTAACCAATGCTGCACTCTCTCCTTAAGATTCTATATCTCGTCTTTCAAAGCACGTTATATCCTCGTTGCTAATAGTGTGCGAAAGGAAAGGCGAACTCCCGAATACTCAAAAGCTAAATAGATTTGTCTCAAATGACTGTAAAAAAATCTCGACTTTCCATTTCTTTAAGCGGCTTAAAGCGCTAAAAATGCCCAAAACGTGTTTCAAAACTGTTCTCAGAGATTTGAAAAACCAAAACAGCAACAGCAAGCGCTACAGCGGCTTTACTATAACATGCATGTCTCCTCTCGGCAACGCAACGTGTCAGTTAATTACAAAAGTACCCACACATCAAGTTTATTGCTGCACCGCCCAAGTGCTTTCATTCGTTTTGAAGCTTTTAAATACTTACATAAAATAATTAAAAACTTTGTTTGTGTTGTTTGGTACCGTGATTAGATGATCAAGGCATTATCATTATAAATGTCAAAGTTTGTAAGTATGTGTGGATATTTGTTCCTCTTTCACGCAAAAACTACTGAACGAATTGAGCTGAAAGTTATGGGTATAGTTTGCGACCTGGAATAACATAAAGGCTATTTTTTACCCCGATAAAACGCGGGCAAAGGTGCGAGCAGCAGATAGTATACTATAAGTCTTTATTAACAAAGACATTTCTATTAAATAATAGAAACAAATTAGAACTTTACAATTGAAACATTAGGTTATTAGTTACCTAGTACCCACAAGCTCTGCGTAGCTTGGGGCTGGATGATGCTATGTGAATTGTCCAGCATTATTCATTATTATTATCTTCTGCTGGAAATAGTACTAGGATAGCACTATTTTGGTGGTAGGGTTTCGTACCATCCTACAACCAAGGCTAGGCTTGGTGGTAGATGGTGGCTGGGTAGGCTCGTAGTGTTGAATTCCATAAACATCGTTGTGGAATTTTTATTTATTTTTACATCTGGATTCCATTATGACATTTGGAAGAGTAGCGAATGGTGTGGTCTTATTTTAAGTGAGTCGTTGGATGGAGGCGGCTCAGGACCGTTATTTGAGGCGTCGTTTGGGGGTGGCCTTTGTTCAGCTGTGGACGTGTACGGGCTGATGATGATGCGTACACACCACGCTTCTATAGAACTCAGGTTCACGATGAGTTCTTTAGAAGCGCAGCATTCTATAAGTGCAGCCAAGGATCTTGACTGTTGAACTAGGGTTCAACCACAGGAATCTAAATAATAAATTTAGATTTCTGTGGTTACAACAGTCAAGGTCCGTCAAGGCTGCACTTATCTCATCATTTTTTCCCAAAACAAATTGTAGATAGACAGTGAACTCCACATAATTTCTATTTGCCAGTCACTGCTATCACCTACACGCATCATTACACCAATAATTAATTAATTTCGAGTGATTATTTCATTAGTGGAGGCTATATTTGGCGGACTCCGGGCTTTGTCAATTTTAATTAAGCCGGATAGGTGGACGGCAATGTTGGAATTCTTCATTAATTAGTCGGGTTCGAAATTTCTAATAATTTAATTAATGGCAGTTAATTAACCCGTGGTGCCGTCGGCATCCGTGGTACGTGTCGGCTGGGATGACTGTGTGTGATGTGTCAACGTTTACTTTTACACCTACAGTTATGGGGAATGCTTTAGACTCTAAAGTATCTGTAAACTTAAAGCACCTCTAAAGTTTAAAGAATCATCATCATCATATCAGCCCATACATGTCCACTGCTGGACATAGGCCTCCCCCATACGACGCCACAAATTGCGGTCCTGAGCCGCCTCCATCCATCGACTCCATGCGACCGCTACGGTGTCGTCGGTCAACCGCGTGGATGGTCTCGCTTGTAGGGGTGGTTTTGCCATATAATAATCACCACGCTTGGCCACGCGGCGGATTGGTGATCGCAGTGTTGGTGTTGAAAAATACTCAGGAGGAAGCTGCTGCCCTTCCTCTGATAGTTTCCCTTAGTCGGCTCTTCCACATCCACGGGTTGAGTTGGAGGGGTCGATATTCGTACGCCGCGGCCCCACGGCCAAGTTTAAAGAATGTGTGCGCCTATATACGTACGTGGACAAATGAATCGGTCACTTAGGTATCTTAGGTATGTATAATCATTAGTCATCTAAAAGTACCCATAAACACAAGCTCAGCTTACTAGATGCCTCTGTGTTATGTAGGCTAGATAGATATCTCTGTGTTATATGATATCGTTAACATCACGTAGTTATGGGGAATATTTCAGAGGATGTAGGTCATTCACGTAAGGCTATTCCTAATAGCCCGGCTACACGCTCAACGATTTGTGCATACATGATTGCACGAACCAGTTTGCGGAAGCAAGATGAGCCCGGCCGCACGCTCCATCTTGCTTGCGCATAATGGTTTGAGCCCGGCCACACGCTCCATCGTGCTTGCGCAAACTGGTTTGAGTCCGGCCACACGCTCCATCTTGCTTGCGCAAACGCGTGGGCATGCTTGTTTGCACAAATGTTTGAGCGTGTATCCGGGCTATAACGCTGAATCCATCAATCGTTTTGGCGGTGCGACTTGTCATACATATAGTGACTGTGTGACAATTTGTAAAATTTTAACTACGGAATCGTTCCTACCTTGACCTGAAGTTATGGGCTTCTACCATCATAGCCTGCCTGACATAGTATATATATGTAAATTCTGTAAACTACGAGTAATATATATCTTTTGATGGAGTAGTTCCGGAAATATATATCCCATGCAAACATACAAATAGTATGATTCTTTGTAAAACCGCAAACAAAGGGAAAACAAATAGCAAAGCTTCTAATCCATCCCATTATTACCAGAAAAGCGTCCAATTATGCCTACTTTCCATATAACAGTAACTTCGACCACTTTGACTCGTTAACTTTGACCACTTTGGCTCGTGTTTATACAATTTACTTCAAAATGACATGCAATTTGAGTCCTTTGCCGGAATGCCAAGTGAATTACCTACAGCAACCTGCCTATAACTTACCTTTTTAGGTATCTAGTATGCTATACAGACCATTTGATAGTTATACGTTTTGCTACATTGACATTTTGCTAATCAGACTTACTGTTACATTAGACGTTTCACGCTGTTGGACATTTATGTATAAAATTTACTTGCCTCAAATAACTAACTTATGAAGACCAGCGCTATGGCGGGATACTTCCTGCTATAGCATCCGCTGAGTGTGGAATATTTTTGCTGACAGTTTTAACATCGTTTATATTATGTATCAGGTTTTTGCTACAAAATAAATGTTTATTTTTATTTTTATTTGTATTTACAAAAATATACTAAAGTTTTACCTCGTTCACAATTTTCTTAGGACCAGTTAAACTTCTTAACCCTTAAATGAATGTTGTGTTGATGTTTAGTCGTTCTTTCATTATTTTTGATCCAGTGTAAAGAGATACTCATGCATGCGTGGTTAAGGTTAACTATTGACATTTTGCTTGTCAATGGTCGTATTACTCGTATGTATAAAAAGGTTAACGGTTGTGTATTAGTAGTGTATGGAGGAAGTAGAATTATTGAAGTTTTGTTCGATTTACTGATGTTTTCACTCTCAGTAATATGTCATATCATAATAGATTTTATCATAAGATTTTAATTTATTGCTGTATTTTGTCTTTGAATTGAATTTGTCAAAAGCGCTATGATTTCCATTCCGTATTTTTTTTTGTAGTTACGTTTTTTCAGCAATATTATGTTTCTAATAAAACAATATTTGTTTCAGGTAAGAAACTACAATGAAACAAAACTATTGGCACCTAGGTAAGTAGGAAAAATAAACGTCTTCTCAAACCTAATAGACAACTATAAAAAATTATATCCCATTTAATAAACGGAATAGTCAACAAAAAATCTTTACTTTTAAGACAGGTTTTATTGTGCAAGCAACCCTCGATGTGCCACTCGGTCTCAAAAGCCCAGCACACACGATTATATCACACGAACATTGATGAGTCACCACTTTTTTTAAAGACCGCTCAAAGGAAGTTAAACACGGTTAATAAAATAAGCTAACATTCGCTTCTTATACCACCAACGTCGCGTCGGTAGCTTAATCCTGTTAGGATGTAGAGATAAGGTTGTCAAAACTAGATAAAATGGTGTTTACTCGATTATAAAGCGATAGGTTAACGGATCCTGTTTGTTGATAAGTAATCTTAACTAATAATGTATATATTTTTATCGTCGATAGAATCTCGTTTGACTACAATCGAAAGTGACGATGTGACTGACGGTGTATCACGAAGGTCTAGAAGACACATATTCACTTCACCTTTATTATATATATGTACTAGCTGACCCGTGCCCACTTCGTTGGGCGGTTGAACAACTTTTCCATAATTTCTCACCGTTTAAACCTTCCCTAGACCTCCACGAACATTTCAAGACTAAGATAAGATAAATCCGTTCAGCCGTTCTCGAGTTTTAGTGAGACTAACGAACAGCAATTAATTTTTATATATACAGTAATTTAATATGAACTTTATACCATAGCAATAAAGCTCAAATTGACTACGTTTTAGTTACAAATCATTTGTATGGGAAAAAGAAAAGGGCTATTTTTAGGGTTTTTCAAGCAATAATTCTAATTTTTCTCGCCGTAAAAACCATCCTTGAACTTCAACGAACATTTTAAAAAAAGATTTGGCCAAATTGGTCCAGGCGTTGTTGAGTTATGCGCTTACCAACACATTTTGCGATTCATTTTTATATTATAAGATAGAAGATATCAGAGTCGCAGTGGATTTTCTGAAAGGTCATGTGAGTGCTATAGCAGCAAGCAGACAGCGGCTCGCTTCGCTCGCCGCACTTGTGTATTTATAAGATCAGTTGAACGCGACCACTCTCGCTCAAATTGAGGCCTTATTCGTCAACTCGCTTGCTTCACGCAAGCAACTGCGCGCGAGTTGCCACCTTCTGGATTTTACCTTTTTTTTGTCGTCATCTAGCTGAATCTTGATTATCTGACGTCTTTATGTACAGTGCTGGTTTTATGTTGTATAAGTCAATGTACTGCTAAGTAATCATTAAATAACCAAAGCAAACAAAATGGTGTATTTGTAAGTGAATTTTAAGAATTGACGTCAAAAACTACATATTTCGACTTGCGCTCCAACAACCTACGTTTAGCAAGATAGGTCAGTGAAATCCTAAAAAAGTTACTTGGAAGGTCTTTAGCAAGTCTCGTTCAGATCCGGTACTATTTAACAGTAGGCAAGTAAAGGTTAATCACCGCTAAGGCTAGAGGTCTATTGAAATCGTGTGCTACGCTCATCGGTGAGATAATCCGTAACTTGTACGGTTAAAACCATTCGTGCCGCATGGAGGTTAACCTTTTTAAGGTTTGAAAATATTTAGTTATGGTGCTGAGGTAATAGCACGCTCACAGTTGACTAGCGCTTTTTGTACCATCATTAAATAACGTACCGTAACGCGTGATGTTGTACGTTTATATTTTGCATGGCATTTACTAAATCTAATGGTAGGTGCTGCTACCTATTTGATAACTTCTATCATACGCGGAAAAACTCTCAGCTTTTATAAAATAAAGAATGTCTGGCGGTCGCTGGCTCTAACCCTTTGTTATTTTTTTAAGAAATCATGTTTGCTACGATTTTTTTCTCCGAACTAAAATATATTTTTATTAATGAAATTATATTTTCATTAAAAATACTAATCAAAAGAACTACTAGAAGTATCGTTATCAATTTGATTTACTTACGTTTTATTTTTAATAATTTTCAATAATTATTCCAGCACTACAACTTTCCATAAATTAACACCCCATCAGAAACCCCAAGACAGAATCTCAAAAATCAATATCTTAAAAATAAAAAAGTCATAGTTCATCTCACGGTAAAAAAAATCGTAATATTATTTTTCGATTCTCTCACAAAGGCGGCGCTGTGCGCTTCGGCAAATTGGTTGTATTGTCAATTTGGGCAGTGCGTTGCGCAGATGAAATGTTTATTTTCAATTTCCGTCATTTCGCCGCCGCGCCTGTCCGCAGGATTAGGTGCGCACTATCCATAAAAAGGCTGCGCATTCACTGGATAGCGCGAGCGGGGGCGGTTATTCACAGGTTTCACAGAAAATCTCGCTTGTGATAACTGACAATTAATTGTTCCCTTCCGCCCTAGCTGGTCAATTGAGATATAAAAGTGAGTGTATCAAAATGCGCCATTACTAGATGTAGAGAATATTAGATTAGATGCTCTCGCGTCTGCATGCAGGCGTCCGGAGCACAGACGCGCACGACGGAGGGTCTTCGACAGGATGTACGGGCGCTCCGCAGGCCGGGTACTACTAAACGCACTAGTTGATTTCTATGTCCGAATGACGGACCTCCGCACGGACCTTCCGCGTACCACTAAATGTAGCCTTAGTTTCTTTTTGTATATTCGCTGTCAAAATTACATCACTCATAATCTTTTCGCCTCTCATTGGCGACTTTTTGCTTAGGGATAAAAACAAAAGAAAATAAAACCGGCCAAGTGCGAATCGACTCACACACGGAGGGCCCATCCCACAGTATTCCACAAAAGAAACACCAAAAACTGATTCTTTTAAATCGAAAAAAGCGAAAAGCCAATATGCCGCGGTTACCCATCCAAGTACTGATCGCGCGCGACGCGACGAAGTTAAACTGTCTTCCTATTACGGTTCAAGCGATTCTTGACAAAAGTAGAGCAATAATAGACAAAAAAATCTAGAGTTTCTTGTATGCTCTTTCAATTTTAATATTTATTTTTATTACTTGTTGTTGTAGCGGCAAGAGACATTATGACGACAGACACATTATGTGAAAATTCCAACTGTCTACCTTTACGGTTCATGAGATACATTCTGCTGTAGGACGGCCGGACGGACGGACGGACGGCCGGATGGACGGACGGCCGGATGGACGGACGGACGGACAGATGGACAGACAGAAAGCGGAGGCTTAGTAATAGAGTCATTTTCACCCTTCGGGTACGGAACCCTAATGAACCAATGAGCGGTGAAAATAGTATAAACACGTCTGAATTTACCAGCTGCTGCCCACCATACTCAGCCTAACAGCGTTGAATGGTTTCAAGTTTTTTGGAATGTAACTACAGCCTTTGGTTGCCTATACCATGTTTTGAATTGAAAATGCGCCATTGATATACTATCTGAAGCTTAGATTAATCACTTTTACATCAGATATGGATGTTCAGTAATTTGTACCTCCTTGAACGGAATTTGAAGAACGAAAAGATAATAAAGAAATACAATAAATAATTGATATAATTTTGTTTCAAAATAAATATGATATAATATAAAATAATACAATCTAACAAAGTTATATAATAATTATAATAAGTTCTTTTAAGCGCTTGATTAAAAAAGTTTGAGGTACTTTTTTAACGTGACAAAAAAACTTCATTCGCGTAAGGCCCGCGCTGGATCGTTTTAAATTATGGGTCACTAGCTGCGTCCCGCGGCTTCGAACGCATATGGAGATTTGAGTGAATCGAACCTAGGAAAAAAATCTTTGGTAATAAATTTATGACCCTGTTTAACCTCCGTAAAGGATGATTTCCGAAAAAATTCAAAATACATAATACATTATTCACTCTGTAGTTTATTTATAATGAGTTTTGAGTGAATCGAACCAAGGAATAATAATTTTCCATACAAACTTTACCACCATTTTTAAATCCTGCAGAGGTAAATTTTTCAAAATTAGATTAGCCTATGTGTTATTCTTAAACTTAAGGCTATCTACATACCAAATTTCATCTAAATTAATTAATTAGTTACGGAGATACGTGAATACGTGGTAACAAACATTAACACAAAGTTTCACATTTATGTTATCCTGGTCAGGTTCAATTTGTAATAATTATGATCAGAATTGTTAGGTACATTAAAAATATACTTAGAAATTTTAGTAAAATTGAATTACAATTTTTTTAAAGTTGTTATAATAATCATCATTTTCATCATATCGGCCCATACACGTCCACTGCTGGACATAGGCCTCCCCCATACGACGCTACAAATAGCGGTCCTGAGCCGCCTCCATCCATCGACTCCCTACGACCGCTACGATGTCGTCGTTCCATCGAGTGGATGGTTTCCCATGTAGGGGGGGATTTGCCATAATCACCACGCTTCGCAGGCGGATTGGTGATCGCAGTAATAATAATTAAAGTCAAATATATAAAGAATTTAATATTATCCCAACACTTTACGACTCCAGTGGGACTTGAACCCCCTGAATACGGGGCTGCACTATCCAACTGCGCCACGGAAGCAAGTACCCGATCCGTCGAAAATCTTTGGGACTTACGGACTATAGCGCCTTTAGCTCCACCTACAGGGGAAACATATACAATCAAATATATACTTCACTCTTCACCTCACTATAAAATATGTATATCAGTATCGGACCACAGTGTCCACCATAGGACCTAACAGACAGGAAGTGCCAACGATATTACAATAGTAAATTCATTACATTACATTAGTGTTATCGAAACCCTTGTATTGTTTACACGCTGCTTACTTCGTGAGCTTCGGTATACCTGATTTACGTTTATTTATTCATTACGTGAATTATTTCGTTGTTTTACGTGAATTTTAAAGTTTTTTTTAATAACTGAATTTTAAATTAAAAAAATGACTTGTAAATTAATGTTTTGTACAATTTTATTTTAAGTTGTGGTGAAACGATTGTTTAATTTTGGAGCTCAAGTTTTTAGTTTTGAAAGTTTTACAGTATAATGGAAGACTCTGAATATTTGGTGAGTTTATATGCAAATATTTTTTTTTGCGACAAGGAGAACGACGTCATCCAGGGTTACTTATTGGGAGAGTGTTTTGAAAGAAATCTCTAATCTAATAAATCTAAAATTACGAAAGAAATTGTACCTATGTATATAAAAGCGATAAAATGTAAAACTAAGCATTGTAAGTTGCTTCCCTATTTAATTAAATAATATTTAATTTGTAAACCATGTGTATATATCTACCTACATATGTATGTAATTACTTAGATGCCTGTACAATAACTATCTATTGTTTATTGTTACGAATATGGGTATTTATATCAAATCATAATAATTGATTGAATTAATTTCTAATTTTTGAATCTGATTTTTCGAGATAAGTTTAGATAAAATTGTAAAGTAAGTTCTCGATTTTATTCAATTTTATTTTATTTATTCATTGTATTTGCCATAAGTTATCTTAGTAATAGATAAAGAAAAGAAATATCTTAAATTATAGCAGAATTTACAAGAAAAAATCTAATATCTATTAATATAAATAAATAAGTAATGCTGGATGATCCACACAGCGTTATCTAGCCGCAAACTAAGTAGAGTTTGAGTTATTATGGGTTATATACCTACATAATGCAATGTACAATTGTAGGTACTCTACTCGTCTCTACATTTGGGATACTTAATCAACTCAGTTCTATAATTTACGAGAATTAAGTAATAAATAAAGCTGTACAATTCACACAGTATCATCTACCTCCAAGCTAAGAAGAGCTTAATATGCTATAGCATAATATCTTACAAACATTTTTCCCGATGCGGGAATCGAAACCGCAACGCAAACGCAGGAGGTTTTACAGAAATTCAAGCGTCTGGATCTCATAATGAGTCGCTTACGTTGCATCAGTTTTTTTTTAACTTTACGTATTCAATTTAAAGACGTTTATTTCTCATAAGAACTAAAAAAAAACATTTTTTTTTCGTATATGATATAAAAATATTTCTAAAAAATAATGCTTAGGTATGTTCCGGGACCGTTAGACGGAATAGTACAATAGTATGATTATTGACGCTGGCTTCTGTATTCAAATAAATGGACCTACAGATATTCTGAGTAGACTTAAGAATTCCAACATATTTATCAAACGCCAGAAATCTCTAGCTTTTCGACTCAAAAATAACCAGAATCGAATGTTCCAATACTCACTTCATTGGCTAATGGAATCCGCATCCCACAGTGACAGCGGCGGCGGGCGGATTTCATCTGTATAAATATGAAAATAGAGTTTGTTATTGATATTGTCTATGTCCTCTTTACAATCCCTTTGATGTGGAGTTTTATTAATTAAAGCTCAAACTTTGCGGACGAATTTCATGAAAAAGCTACAAATAGTGGCCACAACAACACACAGTTGTATAAGTATCAAGCAAAAGAGTTTTTATAACAGCTATTAGTAACCGACTTAGAAAAAAGCAGGAGGTTCTCTGTTCGTCTGTGTGTGTATGTTTATTTATTTATGTGTGTATGTTTACCGATTTCTCCGCCGATCGTGGACCGATTTTAAAGATCCTTTTGGTTTTGTTTAGATAATGTTCATGGCATGATTCTATATAGTTATATTACTAGCGACCCGCCCCGGATTCGCACGGGTACAATGCTGATCCTAAATTATACATATAAACCTTCCTCTTGAAAAACTCTATCTATTTAAAAAAAACGCATCAAAATCCTTTGCGAAGTTTTAAAAATCTCTAAGCATACATATATAGGGACAGACAGCGGGAAGCGACTTTGTTTTATACTATGATTCCCTATGGAAAACTATTTACCCCGATAAACTAAAAAAAAGTGTGTAGTAATACCGTGTTATTGGAGTTACTGTTTTATCACGATAAAAATAAAGATCAAAATCCCACGGCCCGGCAACACGTGAATCAGCTAGAGTTTCCTTTCGCCCAACAGTACCTCAGATATTTATCAGATCACTTAAAATATTACTCGGAACAATAGCAATCCAATAAAAGGTAATAAATAAAACATCGATACCTCGAATGCTTTTGTCTAATCTAATAAATGTTTAATAAGAATTAGGTAAAAGCCGCGCCTTGGGTAACCCGGTAGGCCGGACTCATTGCATTAGGGAGCTGCTAGACGGATGAAGGACCTTGTTTTCGGCCAAGCCAACAGATTTTCAGATTTCAGCTTTCAATAGCTTTATTTCTATAGGATTACAAAATAAGCACTTAGACAAGTAAAATTTTATAAAGGGTGTCTCAGAAAGTTTTTTCGTTTTTGATTTGAGTATTACGAACCAACCACAAACAGCAGACGGTGGGCAGTGGTCTCAATAGCTTGCCGAGCTTTTTTAGTTTAGAAGCCATGGAAAGATCCCTTTACTATAAACAGCTATAAATGTAGTTAAAATTATCAAATAAGAAATAAGGCGTTATTCATTTCCTTTTCGCTTCAATTTACAACCGTCTTTATGTGAACTTTTTTAAAAAACATAATGCCTTTATAAAATTTCAGTAACTTCAAAATACATAAATACATGAGTCAGATTAGACGACATGAAATCCATAAGTATATCGTAAGTACATAATTAATTAGCATACAGAGGATACATTGCCTCAACCGATACTAAAAATAGATCCTATCCTTAAGCCCAATTCTATCTAAATCCATCTCTGGGTGTGTGTAGACCACAGAAATCTAATAGGGAAGCAGAAAAAATATTTCTAAAACTATGCGCGCCAATTACACCTATGTACATACAAATATCACGTACACATGGACAATCTATGGGCCGAACTCAGGGATAAGGGGGCGGCGGCATTACAACTGTGGCATTATAATCTATTCCGATAAATATACTGGCGCATTTAGTAATAAATAAACACAGTTTGTATGTTCTTTATTTTTAAACAAAATACTTGTTTTAATGATTTTTTTTCGTTGAAATGCTTTGCTTAGCATTAAGTTTCATTCTTAAATCTACATAAAATTTAACAATAGCCTAAATCAATAATAGTAAATGATAAAAATCGTGTTCGTAACTAGTCTTAAAATCACAAAAATAAATAATTAGAATATTAAGTTATATATATGTACATAATCACACTAATAAAGTGTATTTCCTTTAATCTGTTCTTCTTTTTCCAATTTATTCAGTTTACCAACCAAGTGTTCGTTAGGTTTTCATGCTATGAAAACCTGAAAAATGTTAATATTATTAAATAAACATATTATTCAGTCTATTTGATACCTATCAAAGGGTTTCTTAAGAATGGATACTAAACCATAAAACTGCAAATAAAATTTTGTCACACACACTTCTAAAAAAGCTGGACCCAGGCTGGACCTTGATGCGGCCCTTGAAAATCATACAAGTATATGAAAACTTAAAACCTGGCAACAATGTTTAAAAAACTGATAAATATTATTACAGGACTATTTAGAAGCGACCTTAGTACATGTTTTACGAGATCCTGGACATAGAAAAGTTAGTCACTGTATAAATAATGCCGAATTATCGCCAAATATCCACACAGTAATCTAAAAACAATTTGAGATATTGTAAGGCACAACAAAACTTACCGATGAAAAGTAATTTCGGGTGTTTTCCAATACGATGCCTTGCCGCACAAAGGTGCACTAAACTTTGCCATTTATGTCTTTTTCTTACATATTTCACGAGATTTATATAAAATAAAGAAGTAACAACACGCACAATACTCTCATAACATGACAATTGGCTGACATTTTTCGTTTGTTGCTTAGCAACGTGGGATGGCAATTTGCTTCATCTTTTATTTTGTCTATAGGTGAGTTAGCGTTGTTACAGTAAAAAGAGGTGAGATAGGTTTATTCAATTTTGGTTAGAGAGAAAGTGACCAGAATAATATTTGATTCTTTTCTATGTAATTGTGAAAATATGTTTAGTCTGCTTTAGGCGCAGCTCTATCATGTCTGTGGTGTAGACATACCCAGAGATGCATTTACAAAGAATTTTTAGAATTTTTAGAAGATCAAGCCAGCAAAGCTTCGTAAAATATAAATTCCATTGAGAATGTCCGGCGTTATCACCCCTAGCTGTCTGAACGCTCCTTTAGGGGACTGCATAATATCAGAACTGTCGTAGTAATTGAATATAGCTAATCCACTCAACGGGATTGTATAGAAGTCGTTACTTTGATTAGTTTTCGCCGTCTACTATCTACTAAGAATTTGCAGTATACATTAATTTTATTATGTCATGAACTGTACACGTTCTGTCCAGTTGCTAATCTGTCCAGTTGAGAATCCGCCCAGCTGAGAATCTATCCAGTTGCAAATCTGTCTAATTGCTACGGAGGCTAATAATCTCTGAACTATGTGAAAAAAATGGATGGAAACTACCTAAAGCAAAGGAAGTCAGCCGAATTAAATAATAAGATTTTTAAATCGGAATGCCAATTTCATTTCCTCGGAAGCGTCCTCAAGAAACTTCTTGAAGACGCTTCCGATTGGTATTTATATGGATCATTTGAGCGAACTCTAGATAGTTTATAATAGCTGGCAGTTAGCTCAACCGTTTTAATTGTAAATACAAATTCTAATTTGTTCATATTCTTCAATTGTTCTTGCCTTTATTAATTAGAATAAAAACATTGTAGGTTAAACTCGAATTACAGTAGAGTAAATTACAAGCCTATTACGTGAAGTGAGTTATAAAATAAAGCGGCAACTTCATACATTACCGGCCGATAACCAGACGAGACGTCTGAGACAAACCAGGCCCTTTTAGTGGGATTGAAAAGTTTTTCTCCAACTTATAGCAGTTATGGCGTTATGGCGACGTCTTTTAAATCAATTTTTGTAATTAACTTAACTTAGAGTGTATTGGAGTAAAATACGACTTTATGGGGATTATGACCAAGGTCTGTACCTTGGTCATGATACGTGATACGTGATTTTGTAATCAGGCTTGCACTGATCGCTTGGAGTATAATATGACTCTATGGGTCAGATGCAGAGCCATTAACCAAGAAGTTGAAGTTGATTCTATGGGCTCTATGGCAAAAGTTTACAACGTACAGAATCAGACTGAGCACTAATATGGATACTGTTTTTAATACACGATATAGGTACTGTTTTTAATAACTACCAGACGACTTTTGAAGACTGGATGACTCAGTAAATACCACCCCATGGGACTTTAATGTACAAACAGACAGAATTGTCATAAATCCATCCATAACATGCTTCATAAATTATGACGACGACGATTTGGAACGTTTTACAACTGCCATCAAAGATTATACGATTGGGATGCGTCCATAATTAATACGAAACGTTTGTTTTTATAATGTCATAAAATTGCTGCATCAATAAAGTTATCGTTACGTTAAGTTAACGATGTAACGTTGAATTAACGTCGGCACGTTACGTTATAAGCGTAAAACGTTTTAATATTATGTCTTCTCGATAAAGTTGACGATATATTTTTATAAACTTGTTTGATGACACAAACAATAAGTATACCTAATCGAATTGTTAATAAATTATCAGCAGCCCGTATACGTCAATTGCCAAATATGGGTCTCCACCAAACGACGACACGAATAGCGATCCTGAGCCGCCTCCATCCAATGACTCCCTGCGACCGCTACAATGTTGGTCCTATCATCAACATATCAACAATATCGTCGTCGGTCCATGAAGTGGGAGGTCTTCCCACACTCCGTTTCGCATTGCATCGCGATCACCTCTCGAGAACCTTTACTCCCCAACGGTTATCGGTTTTTCGAACATGTACATAGATATACATGTTTTGGCCCAACCATCATTGCCACTTTAGCCTGATAACTCTGAGAGATATGTTCATAAAAAGTGATTGCTATATACAGAGCTGTACTTTCTGTAATGTATTTATATCCTTGCGAGGATTGTTTATTTTCTGAAGGTTTCTTTATGGGGCTTAATACCTTACCTAAAACTTAACCTTATGATATCTAAGAACATAAGACTTAGCAACAAAAGAAAAACATTTAACAAAAAAAAAATACAGGGCCAGATCGTTAACTTTCACATGCTAATAGATTTGTTCATAACGTAATGGTTAACAAAGGATTTTATTAAAGAAATGGAAGCTTTACTAAAATGTACGCCATTAATGTGAATATGCCTAATAGCTTTTCCATTTAGCTGTTGACTAATTAAAAAACAATTCCCTTAATTAGACATTTTTGATACGCAATCGGTGAAATATTAACGTAGAGCTCCGACGTAAAGTCGGTCAAGTTAGTAGTAAAGTTGGTCTTGATTGGACCCATCTGACACATACCCAATTGGGTATGTCCTCGATGTTTGGACCACCAGGTGCGCTGAGAAACATTATAAAAATAAGTATAAGCTTAAAACATAAGAAATTTAAGATGTACAGGAATATTATTTATACTTTGCTTATTTTGAAAAAGCTAAAAAATCGACTTCGGAAAACATTGTAAAGTTAGGGGAGTTTACAATGTTTTTAAGTGTTTCGGGATAAATAATTATCCCCCGAAAATAACATTTTTTGGGACCGTGGGATCATACGCAATACAAAAGCGAAAGGATTTTTGAATCTTCTATTAACGGAGAAACTACATAAAAAAATACATAAAGCCGAACATAATATTATAGAACATCGTTACAGACCGGTGTTACGCGGCGTAATGTAATATGTAACATGTTACAGAGCGAGCGTTGCGCGTGTAGTCAGTACAGTTAAAAACAAACTTCAAATTGTTTAGGAAGTATTTATACTGTATTTTAAGTTTTTCGGGACAAATACTTATGCTAGAGAATAATTTTTGTATGACACGACACCTCGGGATCATTTGTAACTCCATACAATAGCTATAACATTACCTAATCTGTGGTACAGGGAAAGAAGGCTCGCAACGAGCAACGAAACGGACTTTAGCACACGGCGTAACGTTTCATGCTCGGTGCTATAGGGCGTCACGTATCATTCGGAATCAGTATCCGGATTAAACCTCAGATAACTTATAATTAGTCACGTGCTTATATTCTAAAAAAAAAAAAAAAATTATATCTAAATTAGAAACTATACAGTAAAAATAAAACTAAGATAGCAAATTGGTCTTAGCTGAAACTTAGTTACGTTGCTATAGGTAGGTTGGTTGGTAAGTTTGTTTAGTTTTTCAAGAAACTAGTTACCTACTTGTTTTTGATCAAACGTCGCGTTACGAGCGGAAGATATCGCAAGCGGTGAGTCAGGTTGTAAAAGAACAAACTGAATCAACTTCGACGTTTCGCCCGCTATCTAGTGCATAAAGCTAACTTTATAGTTTTGTTTTTGACAGTTTTGACAGCCCCTTCTATCTACTTATTTGTTCGTGGTTAACTTTAAGTTGGTATTTGACGGTTATTCCACCTGAGTATTGGTTTCTGACCACTGTTTACTGTCTGAGTTCCAACTTTTAAGGTAACTGAATGGTGGCTGGATTTGGCTTGGACTTTTGTTCTCGGTTTTGATTTCAGCTGGGAAATTTTATTAACTACATTTATATAGCAGAGACATACAGGATGCTATGAAACATGTGTACTAAGTTGAGAAGGGGTGATCCGGTTTTTAAATTTTTTGAATTTCGAATGTGTATATATTATTATGAAAAAAAAAAAACGATTTTGCTTCATATTCGAAATCGAGTTTTTTTATATGTATTCTTACATTATTATTACTGTTTTGAAATGTCAAAGGTTTTACATAGATATTTTTTGGAATAATTAACATTTTGACAAAACATTGATTTTGCTGAAAAATAAAAAATACCTTTGGTGAATATTTGGTCACGTAAAATGATGCATGATGAGAGCGGTTAAAAGAAAACGAATAGGAAGAAAAAATATTAAAAAATCGTTATTCACAAATCGATCCCCTCGGGATCCAGAATCAGCCCCTATCAGCTTAGTACACATGTTACGTGGCACGCTGTATACATAACACAAAGAAACAATATAGAGACATGTTACAGTTAAGAACGTAAGATGTGAACGTACAAAGGGCGACCTCATCGCTATCAGATCTCTCCCAGGCAAACAAACCTACATTTGTGTTTATCATCATCATCAGCCCGTATAAATTCAATGCTGAACATAGGCCTCCCCCAAACGACGCCACGAATAGCAGTCCTGAGCCGCCTCCATCCAAAGACTCCCTGCGACCGCTACGATGTCTTTGTTATTAATTGGTGTTATTATTTTAGTTTATTCGGGAACCGCACATTAAAGTAACACACACATACATACCAAGCGTGGTGATTATTGTAAAACCACCCCTACATGGGAGACCATCCACTCGATGGACCGACGATATTGTAGCGGTCGCAGGGAGTCGATGGATGGAGGCGGCTCAGGACCGCTATTTGTGGCGTCGTATGGGGGAGGCATATTATGTCCAGCAGTTGGCGTGTATGAAGTAAACAAAAAATCAAAGTGATCTCTTTATTTCCCTGTTTTACTCATGTAATTTTAATTTTGTGACGCGTCCAAGAGTCCTGTAAGGTCTAAAGGAAATAAAGCACTTTGAGTTTAGAGTTTTATGGGCTGATTCTTTAGGTCGGGCTAAAGAATGGTATAGTGATGCTACTGACGAAACAGTACCGTCATTATGACTCGCAAGTGATCTGTAAAACAACATCATTGTCAAGGATCGTATAAACATTTCGTTTTACGAGATGCATTGTTCGAATACTCTTTGTCTTGCTCTGTCATTGTGCCTCCTGTATAAAGGTGCTTTCATACTTGGCGGTAGGTATAATGGCTGTCAAAAGCTATATTATAGCTAGAGTCTTCACTTTCATACAAAAAGCGGCGTATTTTTTTTGTTGCTCTATTATCTATTCAGCTTAGGTCTTAATTTTAGCTTAGCTCACTATTACATGCACCCTGTAGGGCAATGCTAAAAAATGTTTATAAAGATTTATATAAAATTCCGGTCACCATTTTCGACTTTCTGTGAATTAAGCTAGCTTAGTGACTTTTTGTATGGGCTTGAATAGAAAAAGTGTTTTATGTATGTATTTGAGGTATACGAGAACCTTGTCAATGTTTTGTGTATTTGAGGCATACGAGAACCTTGGCAATGTGTAAACTCCTTAACAAACATAACTACAGAGTTGTAAAAGACGTTTAACCATAACATTCAAATGTAAACTCGTTAAGAGCGCACATTCCAACCCAATATTCGAGTCCTAGCAAGTGTAGAAAGCCCTTAAGGGCCAAATTGCCAGTATATAGCCCTCATGATCACACAGACAATGGGCCAGATTACCCGATAAGGGCTTAACCGAATAGCAGCTAACTCGATTAAGCGCCCATCCGTGATTGTGTTTCAGGGTATTAATGTTTGAATTTCGTTATATTATTGCGATGCGGTGACAGTTCGAGAGACGGTGGTGGTTATGTTATGTTATATCAGTCACTGAAAACGCAAATCCTAGTAATATTATAGACTAACGGTGCGCCCCGGCTTCGCATGGGTATTTAACAAAAATTTCAAGATCCCTAATTGTTTTTAAATATAATATAGCCTATACCACCATCAAGAGTAGCTAGAGTGAAATAATTTTTCAAATCGATTCAATAGTTTCGGAGCCTATTCAATGCAAACAAACAAACCGTTCCTCTTTATAATATTATAGTACAGATGACAAAGTTGGTGAGAATCGATGGATGGATGTATGGATGTTTGTCCCTCTTTCAAGCAAAAACTAATGAACTGTTTGGGCTCTTTGGTATGGGTTTAGTTTGGGACTTGGGTTATCCCAAGTCCATTAGAATCAGAATCAGAATCAATAACTTTATTTCTTTAGGCTTACAAAATAAGCACTTAGACAAGTCAAATTTTATACTATAAACATAGTTATTATTATCAAATAAGAAATAAGGTGTTATTGATATTCTTTTCACTTCAATTTTACGTCCACTAATGGAAGAAGTGAAAAAGAAACCACTAGCACATTAGGCAATTTTTATCCCGATAAAACGCAGGCGAAAGCGCGGGCAGCAGCTAGTTAATCACATATACATATTCCAACATAAGAATTTGTTTTTATCAACTGTTGGTATTATTCTACCTACAGATGGTAAAAACAAATTCTTAGGATCATATAAATAAATACTTACAGACCAACTAAATAATATATCATATTAAATTACGTACAGATTTTAATTGCTGCATCGTGTATGACGCAATCACAGTGTCAACTGTCGATGTACGACGGTGTCCCCTTGCAGGTAGCCAGGGAACGAAACATCGTCAGCTCTTTTATGCTTTACTGCGTATCCAGCATATATAAATAATGCTACACAATTCACACAGTGTCATCTAGCCTCAAGCTAAGCAGAGCTTGTGTTACGGTTCTAGATAATTGATAATAATATAACAATAAAAATGTCATCCAAACAAATTAAAATACTTACATTAGATATACATATGTATATATTTATGATACATACTTAGAAAGCATCAGTTTTCTTGGGGTGGGAATCGAACTCTCATCCTCCTTCGCCGTAAGCGGACTTTCGCCCGTTGTGCCACAGATGTCGTCTACTGCGGACATCATGAAGCGCTCACATCAGCCCCTGAGGAAGATATACACGGTGACCAGAAGGCCTATTTTACTTTTCCAAAATACGAAATCGTTTCTTTACGTTTTTTTTTCATATCTTTTTAACTGTCGCACGCTACATACGCTGCCGCCGCCATTGGCTGCGCTGCAGCCGTTAGCTCTGAAGAAACCCTCCAAATTTAGAAAGGGTTCGGAGAATGATTCCGGCGCCTCTTTTCTTTGTTTAGTTTTTTGTGCAAATTGATACTCTAATTCAGTATATTAAAGTACACCAATTGGCCGAAATTAAAAAGGAACACACACACACACACACGCACAAAAAAAAGTAACATAAAAAGGTCACTGGCTCACCATGCAGCACTTGTGCCATAGCGCTGGCTTTCGGCGGTGCCAGGGTGCTACAGTGCAGCGCTACTCCCAACACCAATCGCATAGCTTGCTATAGCTAGCATAGCCAGCTAGCTTTGTACAAAATAATCAACAAACTCCTAATTTTGTGTTGGTGAATTAGAATAGAATCCCTGGACCGTTTTTATAGTGTGCTACAAAAAACTACGGTAATAAGAATAACGTTTATTGATAAGTATAACGTTTTTTGATTAAGATTTAAGACTTAAAATTATTAAGTCGTTAAGTAAAAAAGAAGAGTATGTACTTAGTGAATGCTAGATGCTCTTTTCATATACTTACAGAAGAGTTAGGAAGTTGGTTTCTTTTTGAAAATGTAGAGCTCAAAAGTCATAAATAAAAATGACTGCATCTGTTATTAACTCTATTATAAGGAGAAAAATTCAAAGCTTTTTCATATTATTTTATTTTCGATAGATACCCGTAGAAGGCAATAACGTAGGATAACTACAACAGCTCCCAGACTTAATATTATTGTGTGGTGGGTGATACGATTTGGGTGGGCAATATGGCATTAACAGAATTCCGCGTCAGATTCGCGGTTGAAACTCTATAACTGTAGGTACCACTAGCTTCGTGGAAGGTATGCGACTTTCGGTTGTTTTTCGCCTAGTTTGATTTTGTTTACTATCCAAAAAAATCTTCGGCCATTATGTTTTCATTATTGTTCACATAATTGATTGAAATAATTGATTTCAATCTCGATCGAAAATATAGAATTCGACCGTTAACTTATGAAAAAATAAATAATATAGTATCATCGGAACCAATTAATAACTGTAATACTTCATTGATCAACATCAATGCTACATATCATTCTAATATACATTTTTAATGAGTGACACATGACATGGCCACATCGTCACTTTCCACCAGGTGAGATTGTGGTCAAACGAAGGTCTACTGTCCATACAAAAAAAAACTAAAAAAATTACCACTCACTAAAATCCTGAAACTTTAGAATAATTTTGAAATAAGTACATTTAAAAAATCCTTTTTCAGTTTTGAGTAGGTACTAAATATTAATATATTTGTATAATAGAGAACCTTATAAAAAGTATTTCATACTAGCTGCTGCCCGCGCCTTCGCCCGCGTTTTATTGGGATAAAAATAGCCTATATTATATGTTATTCCAGGTACCAAACCATACCCATACCGAATTTCAGCCCAATTAGTTCAGTAGTTTTTGCGGAACAAACAACCATACTCACAAACTTTGTCATATATAATATTAATATTTCATATACCTATGTATATAAGCCAAAGAGAAATACAAACTGTCACTCACATAGCCGTAGGTTCTTATTCGAATCTAGTCTTCTAGGAATTCGACTTCTATCTTGGACTAATTCCATTCAAGACACAAATAGTGACAAATCTTGTCTGCACGGCTAAACTATGATGGGCTAAACTCTACAAACTCGTAGGTAGTATGGTATAGGTATGATGGGCTAAACTCTACAAACTCGTAGTAGGTGGTCGTTATAATGTCGAATGTTTTATAATTCTCGCGGTAATTAGCCTTCCGCTTGTTATCTCCTACCTGTTTTGACTAATTAGAATTTATTTCGTAATAAACCGGTTTAAAGTTTATGATCGATTGATAAAGTTTTTAGATGTTCTGTTACATAAGTATTTTATAAACATTGGCACATTAGAATTATTTATTACAAGACTTCAAAAAAGGAGGCTTTCAACTCGTTTTTCTTTTTGTATGTACGTATGTTACGTGATATTTCCGCCAATTATAGACAGATATTGAAAATTCTTTCACTACTAGTATAGAAAATACTCACGATGATGTGGGTCCAAAAAAAATTCCCCAGATGATTATTATTTATCCCGCAAAACATAAAAACTGTGTAAAAGTAAGGCATTCGAAGTAGATTATTACCATGGGGACTTTGAAGTCGGTTTATCGTTTTTTAAAACACGCCAAATTATTATTTATTTAGAAATAACACTATAACAGGTTTTTTCTATCAATGTACATATGTACATATATCAGTTTTCTAATACCCATAATACAAGCTCTACTTAGCATGCGGCAGGATGATCTGTGTGGATTATTCAGCAATAATATAAAAGTCATATATATATATTTTTAGAATGCAAACTTATATATGCAATATTTTTTATATATTTTTATTTCTTAAAGAATGAATAACTTTACTAATGTAGAAAATTATAATTTAAGAATAGAAATAATAGAACTATATTACAACTGTTTAGAACTATATTTACAACTGAAAATGTTGAGCTGCTGACTGTTGCAAATAATGTAAAGGAAGCTCAACCGATCCGAATTAACTAATTAATTAAGAAGGGTAATTTAACGCATAAGAAAAAGCAGATACTTCAAAACTAATTTACTTACAAAAATTGCATTTTTACGAAAATTTCTGTTCTTGGAACCATGTTTTAAAACACATTCAACTCCTAACGCAACTAATAGAATTGAGTGCACTCTGTTAATCATAATTCATCAGCAAGATTAAAGAATACACCCCCTTTTCCCTCTCCCTCTTGAAGCCCCCTCGAGCCCCCCTTTGAGACAATATGATTGCCACACCTGCGGAAACGCGGAAAGTAACGAGACGAGAGCAAAATAATTCAACCAACTTACTTCGCGGGAACTGATGCTCTACTGCGGATTTTAGAAATGTTTTATTCACTTTGAATGATACTTCCTACTGATAATATAAATGTCAGTTTGTAGGAATGGATTCTTGGCTGTAAATACCTACTAAAAATACCTGCCACCATCATCACAATGAAATCATCTCAATTAATTGACAAAAGCCTGTTCTATGACACGTAAGCTTAATCGAATAAGAATAAAAATTATTTTTAGTAGTGATCCGCACTATGGTTCGCACCAACGCTAAGTAATAATTTTTGTTTTAAATATTTAAAAGCACGCCTACTACGGATAAATAAAATGTGGCAAAAACATTAAATTTTTTTTATTACCTGCGTGATTCACGAACTGGTTCTATGAGGCTCTCTACGAATATTGTGAATTAACTAATGAACTAGGTTAATACGTAATTAGTAAAGTACATAATTACAAACCTACTTGTTATAGCTGGAAAATACGTGAGGTTATACAAAAATTATTGGTATTCCTTTTTGAAAGTCAATCACATTGACTTTCAGAAAGGAATGATGCTTGGGTTTTGTTAACTACTACCCAACGGCTATATAAATTACACTTGCACGTGTACCTAAGTAATAGATGGTTATATAATTTGTAGTAATAAAAAAAAAAGTAAAGTATATGTAGTAGATTAAAAAAAAAAAAAAGAAATCTATCATAGGTAGGTACTATTTCTTTCTTTGTTTAACTTCTTACCTATTAAGGTCATATTTTGTCACTTAATTCATTACTTATATGAGATTCGGTTTAGAAGAATATTTGAAATAGTATGGACAGAATTGATCAGTTTTTCACGGAAATACTCTTGTTTTCATCTTAAAAAACTAGCGTCTAGAACTTTTTCCAAACTTCAAGTAGAGCAGCTTGGGATCGCAGTGGTACTTATTTAGCAGATTGCTTTCCTAAGTTGTTCTTCCGCGGCCGGGCCCGTACACTTCCAAGGTTACCCGACAGGTGGTTGCGACCGCGACCCGCGATTTGACGACAAACGAATTTACAGTATAATAACTTATTAACTCCAAAAAAATGAATCCTTAGATCCAATGTACAACATAGTTCTAAAAAAGGAAAAGTACTAACATTCCATCAGCAGTAAACAATAAATCATCGTCCATCAAGCAATCTTCGATAGACTTATCAAAAAATAAGTAAATCATTTACCTCGTGTAAGATCTAATTATTTTTTAAAAACGAATTCGCAAAATCAAGTTATTGGAAAATAATATCATAAAATACCAAAACCCATGAATGAGTTGATAAAAATCCTTTGAATTAAAAGTTAAAACTTGTTGCTTACAGGCGGTTTTTAGACTGTTAGTACGCTGATTAATCAATGATTAAATCGGCATATTATAGAGATGATAGCACGAAACGAACAACCGGATGATAGGAATCTAGGGTACTAACGATGTCTACAGGGAATTGGAATGACCCATCATTCCAAGTAGGCGCATCATTGGGCAGCATTGGGATGACCAAGGCTAAAGAGAGTCAAGCTCTATGTCGCGGTCGCCGCCGCCGGTCGCGTCCGGAACTCCAATCACTCTGTACTTCCGACTAGCTACCACTGATGCACTGATCATGATTAAACGCACTTTTGCATAAAACCTGCTTTTATCACGCCTTGATGATGAGATGGCTGTACGATTGTGTAGTGTCTGGTCTGAGTGTTTTGAAGACAACTGAGATTTTAGGTGAGATACCTACCTACATACCTTCAAAGTTCAAATCAAATCAAAATCCACCATGAATGTAAAATATTTATGTAGAAGATACATAGATGTTTTATTGCATACTTTATAAAAGTATTAACAAACAATTCCTACAAACAATGTGGTACAAAAAAATGTGACTATTTGCGGTCTTATCGCTCACGAGCGATCTCTACCAGACAACCTTGGATGATAATGCCAAGTAAATAATTTTTTGATGGGATATCCTACCTCATTGTAGTTTTTTTAATAGAAAATATCTTGTTCTATTTACGTACCCAATGAGGTAGGGTACAGAAGTTATGGCTTAAACTAGACAAGTAGGTACTACTTACCTCGGTACCTACATCTATTTTGTTTTTTACCTTAAACAACCTCGGCCTGCCTTCCACTTGTTGTTTACGCCCAACAGGGTTCACATTGTGATACTTACTTAACTAAATTACCTACCTATTAAGCCAATGTGATGACAACAATAAATATATTGAGTATTGAGTATGGTTTAAACAGGGATGTCGGTTCGAGACTGAAAGGTATATTTAAAGAATACCTACGTTCCTGAAATGAATTCAAAAATTCTCGAACAGGAGTGGAGGACTTGAGAATATTTTCCTCACTCTCTCCTCCAAACACAATTATTACAGTTATTTATGCAAGCACCTGTAACAAACATTGCTCAAGTTATTATTATCATAAACACCCGTTAGTCGTAAAACAAAACAACAACATAAAAACAATAATCCAGCTAATTATAAGAGAAAAATAAATTATTTTCCCTCTCGACTTATAATTGCCCAACTTGATACTCAAAAACGGCGTAATAAACAGAACAAACTATCCAAAGTAATCTCGCGTCAAGAGCAGCCTAATTGGACGTTTATTAAAATAAAACGTGTGCTTTGCCTTATGCACTGTTACATAGGTTACCTGATAAAACAGTGTTGCAACTCCTATCCTTTGATGTACAGGGAAAATGTTAAATAAACGAAATTGGTTTCATCCACCTTCATCATTCGTACCGTACCACTAAGGAATGGAACACGCTGCCGGCACATATTTTTCCGGCCGGTTACAATCTGGGTCTCAAGAGGAGAGTGAATAGGTGTATTGGAATGCCTTCATAATACACTGTCGTTGGTCTCATCTTCACTCTGAGATTGTGTGAGATTGTGTGTGTGAGATTGTGGTCAAACGAATGTCTATTCATCATCATCAGCCCGTACACATCCACTGCTGAACATAGGCCTCCCCCAAACGACGCCACGAATAGCGGTCCTGAGCCGCCTCCATCCAACGACTCCCTATTGAATATATGTGAATATATGTGAATGTCTATTGAATATAGAAAAAATACTTATTGTATGATGTAAACCTGTAATCGACGTGGCACTTAGATGTTTTTACAGGAAATGGTTCACAATCACAATCCATGTTTAGGTGTATGCTGAATTGCTGCATTTTTTTATAAATAAACCATTATTTAACTCTACAAAGCAAAGTTGCCATTATCAGCAAAAACAAAACGCTGCACTGTCCGCCCACAAAATGTTATCAGCATCCGCTGTCGTCGTTTGTTAAAAATGCGACAGTTAGCTGTTTAAAAGGAAATAACAACATAGCATAACATCCTATGATACCTCATAATACCGACAAGTTGGCATTCTTTTAGTATTGGATTTCTAGTACCTACAGTCAACTATTTGTTGAACAAGGTTAATTCACAAAAAAGTTTTAGTGAACTAGGCAAGGTTTTAGTTAACCTACAAACAACAATTTAAATAATATTAGGTAATAAGTTTGAAGTCAATTCCTTGAGGAATATATTAAAATTATAATATTTCGGTAAAACGCACATCAGTTCTACATAAAAATAAGTATGTTATTTCGTTTTGAAATATATAACCTTATGTAATTATGAAACTTGGAACTCTCAGGTGTAGCTAGCAGTATTTTTATTTAAAGCCTTGTTTTGCCTAACTTTGATCTACAAACTGCGGATAGTTATTTGAGAGTCTTCTTTTTAATCTCTTTTTAAATGTAATTGGAGTCAAAAGTTTGCCAATTATGGTCGTTCTCTTACTGATACGGCCATCATTGCTTTACTTATTCTTCCTTTACTAGGTCGTTCCATGCAGTCCAGTTGAAGGATACTCCACTACTCGCCAGGGACCGCATCCAACGTATATCATTAACGTGGCTCAGCATCGCTACTTACTGACAAAATTAGGACCGCCATACATGGCCTGCCATTATCGATTGCGATTGCACAGTAAACTACTGCTCTCGCGCAGTTGGCTCCGCCCGCGCTCTTCTTTGCACCTCCCGCGTTTCCCGCCCGCACGCTTATTGAACAGTAGGTATCAACTGCTCCAAGCAGTTATCAATGGCAGCTTCAAGCTGTTGACTATGACTGCAAGAAGTATGTTGATCAATGGCTAACTGCCCGAGCAGTCCGTGTATGGCGGCCCTTAGATCTATTTTCGCGCATCAGGTCTCGACTTCATTATCAATTAAAGCGGTGTTCACACTAGCAAGTAAAGCACTTGCTATTCTCAGAAAATGTTATTATGAAGCTTAATTAGTGCTGTGTTTTTTATATTAAAATCTTTCTATGTTTTTTTTTGTTTGTACGTTTAATTTTTTGATACTTCCTGTAAAAACATTTTATATTTCGGAAGATTCTCATTTTAAGATTCCATTTGAAAAAAGGGCTTTTATTCATGAAGATTGCGGTGAAATAACAAAGATCAATTCAGAATCAGTGGAAAAAAAAACTTTAGGAAGTATGAATATTTTATTTATTTTTGTAGGAATCTCCTTAGTTTAATTAATTTTCAAAACTCATTATCGCAGGTACACTCAGCTACATTGTGCAGTAGGTTTTAGGTTAAAATTACCCGATTTGGTCGCTAAATGTTTGGATAACCGCGGTTTGTGGTCCCAGGGCGGGCTATAACAGGCCCGGCGCACTCTACGGCCCATAAAGGTTTTTTGGCTGACGTTATTTAATGTGCGAATGCATTCAGTTCAGGTAAAATGCATTAAAGTGAATTACTGAAATTGCTGCATTGTGTCGCTATGAATTATTTTAATGTGAGGCTGAAAAGTTGGGTGATTCTCTTTGTTCTGATTTTGGCGAGGAATTTCGTTGCCTTGCTTCTAGGAAAGAAATTCCAACAGAGCAGTAGTTATTATTCTACAAATAATAAATGATCAGGGATTGATAAACATAGGTACAGTCGGCTGGCAATAAAAATAATGCACAAATTTTTGTTTAAGTATTTTTAACAGATTAACATTACCTATTCTGTTTAGTAGTGGACGTTTTCGGGCTGATGATGATGATGATTACCTAATCTATGCCTCTACTGCGATCACCGAACTGCCAAGCCACCGTGGTGGTGGCGTGGTGGCGTGTTGGCCTACTCAAGTAGGAGGGGAGGCACGTTCAGCAGTGGACGTGTGATAGGTAGTTTAAGTACAGTCCACAATAAAGGTAACTGCTACAGAAAGACTATGATGTCAACTCAACTCGTAATTAAATCAATACTATTTCCAAATTTTTCAAAATGCATCGCGTTACTACGTCACAAATTCACTTACTGTCCCATACAACTCATACAACATAATAAAATAATCCTAATCCTATTAACAGTCAGGTCAGCACAACAGAGAAAAGAAAACAAATGACAAGAGTCCAACAGCACTTTTCCATTCGAGAGGTAATGCGATTGCCGTTGCAATTCAGATTCAGTTACATACGTTGAGTTTTCACACATGCACGTCAACCTGTTTAACAGTTCTGCATTTTTATTTTAGGATGACTGTACCAGGGATAAGTCTATGTATGAAATGTTTTGGAAGAGAAGTTGTGAGCTTCAAACTCTAAATCTTCTTTAATAATAGTACCTTTTGAATATTCCAATACAAAAAACAAAAACAAAAAAAAAACTCTTTATTGTACACCACAAAGACAAATAAAACACATAGACATTAACATAAACAAGTACAATGGGCGGCCTTATCGCTTAGAAGCGATTTTCCCAGACTATTGTTAGCTATCGTTGTTGGTTATGTCGATGACAAACCCCAAACTTGGGTTATATAAAATAAGAGATTTGCAAACACAGTATGCACAAGAGAGAATAGCTATCCCGGGAGGCTACGTTTCCTCTTTTATTTTAGAGAACAGTTAAAAATTTCAAAGTACGATTGAGTTCTTGCTGCCCCCGATAGACCGCATTTTCAGTGGAGTTGGGACAGATTTACAAGGTTTTAAAGAAAAACATCACTCCATCTGTGATACTTTCCTAAGAAATATCGTGCGCGTCGAGTAAAGGTACTAACTATTTAGGTAAATATTATTTGGAGGTTAGAAAAACGGGATATTTACCATGATTTGAGTTTTGAGTTCTCCAATATTTCGGCACAGTTACATGCGCCATGATCACGGAACAACTGCAGTCACTGCGAGTTAGTTTTTATTGGCAGATATATCGATCTAGCTTCTTTCTTTGAGAGAAAATTTCAATTGAAAACTGTCCAAAACCAACTTGGTTTCCACTGTCTGTAGAAAACGTAGCCTAACCCTATTGTAACCTTTCACAATACCGTTATTTTCGGCATGGTTCAAAACCTAATCCGTGCGTATTGACGCGCGGGTCACTAATGGAGGATTTTTGTTTTTCGTCTAATCTCGCCTCTCAGCTGCACCGAGTGCCGTGGCGTGTCGCTGTCACAGCGCACTAATTATTCACGATATTCACGAAGGTTTGGTGGCAGACAAATGGCTGTGGATAACGATTGACGGATCGCAAAATAGTCGCTGCGGCCAGAGTCTAAACAAAATGTTGCCTATAAAGTTGCCTAAATAGTTTCCTACGCTCACGGTACGGCTAGAAAGCCTTACCGTTTAGAAAACGTGTCGTAAACAAGAGGCGCCGGCTAGCACGCCGTGACATGACATATGTACCTACATGATACGGGAGGATTTTCTTTTTTAATAATGCCTAATTGCCGACGTGGAAAATAGCCATCAATTGTGAGTCCTCAGTTATTATTTCTAAATAAATAACAATAACATTTGAATAGCACCGATTTTTTTCAAGTATATTAAGCTAAGAACACTTTCATTTTTTCTATTGTATAGATTAAGTGTCACTAGAGAAATTATACCGATACTCCTTAATCCACAGTACATTGGTGGAACATTATAACAATGAGCTAGCAATCGTTTCCTTACGCTATTGACACAATTTACCAAAGCAGTGTGCGTACTTCCGCCTCCATTATTTACGGCCGGTCGTATTCTCCAAAACAAAAATACGCTGCGGCCCATTCGTCACGAGACCCGTGGTGCCCACACTGGACCAGAGATGTTGCTAGGATTGCTAGTACGGGGGCAAAGGACCCACTGAACGTAGGAATAATTGTAGTATAATATTAGCCTGTGTAGGACATTTATTCTACCTATCTTAGCAAGTGAGATGTGCCAAACTTGCCCATAACATCTAGGTAGGGGTAGTGAAACTGGAAGAATGGGAAGGAAGCCCATGCAGTAGGGTAAAATAGCTAAAAATAATAGACAGAGGTCTAAGACACCTTAAGCTTAAGAGACCTCAAAGCAAAAATATTATTCAGCATGTTATTAGGTAGGGGGAGCTAAGTATGTATGTATGTGTAAATTTTGAATGATTTTGGTGGTTAATGACGTTTTGGTCCAAGTTTCTTCACTATTCCTTCACAAGTTACAACTTTGTTCCTGATCTGTCCAACTTCTTTGATGTTACTCTGTAAAAATGGGACTACGATAGAGCGGTTTTGAACTATAAATTATGGCCCCAAAACTAAATCCTTGCTCCGCCTCTGTAACAGCATTGTTTCGGGCACGCTGCCTTCTAATTTTCGGTTCCGCTGTACCAGAAAACTAAATCGCACGAATAAAAAACCAGAAAGGTCGCATAGAGAATTGGTTGCGAAAAATTGAATCGTATTTAAGCTGTATTTAGGTTAATAAATAAACGTGATCGGCTATCCGCACGACCCAATGTTAAATACTTGCCTTTTTGCAGCGAAACGAGCGCAATTATAGTTTTTATACCTATTAGGGTTCTCTTAGAAAATCGTATCTCAAAACCCATCTTCGTACGCTAGCTTCAGCATGGCTGATTATTGCATTCACTGCCAAGCTTCAGAGATGCGACCCGGGGAGGGGCGTTAGACACCGTGTGAGTCGGTGGCAGTCAAAGTGTTAGAGAAGAGAAGAGAACAAGATATTAGAGGTAGTTTAGAGGTATCTCAAAAATCTAAAAAAAATTCACTATAAAGGTATAGAGGTTCAATATAAGATAAACATACACAAAATCGGACTTTATCTAACTGAATATTTTTCGTTACTAGACCTACGTTTCACCGCAATCTCACCTGATGGTATGTGACGTGACTGATGCTGCGTGATGGTGTGGGATGATGTGGCCGACGATATACAAGGTGTCTCAAAAGAAATTTTATATTTAGTGGATCGATTTAAAAAAAAGAAGGCCGTATATAGAAAAAATGTTTAATAATTATTATAATACACTTTTTGGGGATTTATTTCTTAAAAATAATATCGTCTAAATGTACTCGCGTTCTCTGCACTCATTTAATCGAACAGTAAAATTACTTATGACGGCTCGACAGGTGGACTCGGGGATGGCTGCCATTTCGTGACGGATATTTTCTTTCAAATGCACCAGTGAAGTCGGTTAATTGGCGTAAACTTTAGATTTAAGATAACCCCATAGGAAAACGTCCATAGGGGTTAAATCTGGACTGCGTGAAGGCCAATTTATGTCACCTCTCCGGGAGATCAATTTGGTTGAGAAAATTTCATGAACACGTGGCAGAGACATATTGGACGTGTGTGAAGTTGCTCCGTCCTGTTGGAACCATATTCTTTGGCCAGGAAAGTTTGCAGTTCAGGTACCAAGAAGTTGTCTAACATCTCAACATAACGCTCTGAATTTACTGTAACTGCACGCCCCCTTTCATCTTCAAAAAAATAATGGCCGATAATTCCTCGCGCCTACATCGCAGCCCATACGGTCACTTTAGGCGAATGTAGGGGTTTCTGATGTTTGTGTTTCGGATTCGTTGCACTCCAGTAGCGGCAGTTCTCCTTATTTACGTGGCCATTAAGATGAAAATGAGCTTCATCCGAAAACAAAATGTTGGTAAACGTTGAAAACCGCTCAATCACCTGATTTGCGAAATTAAGCCTCTGACTGGCATGTTGTGGCTTTAATTCTTGCACCAATTGAATTTTGTAGGGGTGCAGCTTTAGGTCTTTGTGCATAATGTGATGTAATGATGATCTATGCACATTTAAAGCACTTGCGCGCTTCCGAATTGAATGTTCGGGTCGTCACGAACAGACTGATTAACACTCTCCACGTTTTCTACCGTTCTTGATGTCCTAGGTCGCCCGGATTTTGATTTATCCAGCGTTGTACCAGTCTCTTCAAACTTTTCAACCCAATGTCGAATGAGAGGAATGCTTGGCGCATCATTTAAGGGGCAAAGACCTCGAATACTGCAGAATTTTCTACACGCTACAGTCGCCGAATCACCGTTTTTGTAAAACTCTCGCACGCACAAAACGCGGTCTGCTCCCGAGAAACGCTCCATAGCGACTGAATTCCCAAGAGCCAGGCTACCGATTGACATAACCCCCACGCCCTTCGGATACGTTGCGTTCACGCAGTAAGCTAAATAAATATACAATTTCTTTTAAGACACCTTGTATAACGAAGGTCTTTTTTTTTATTGTTATTATGAGGGAAATGCTCACGCATATCGTGTGGGACTTTAACCCACTAAAACCCTCAGGGTGTTCCGCTTCTGCCGCTTGTGGTGGGTACACGAGAACGTTTCATCTTCCGCGAACCCACCGCGGCTGCCCGATATCGGGCCCCTCACTGGGGGTGTGGAACACCCCCCTTCGCACCAGAAACACATGATGCGCCGCGACCACCTCGGGGACCTTAAACCCTGCCAAATGGGCGCCAGACGACCCCGTGTCAAAACGCCCCTAGGTCCCCTTGCGACGAGTCAGTCGAGTGGCCCCGCCGCCTGCCACACGGTCACAGAGGATAGGGAGAGCGGCCCTCGCAATACCGACACTCCTCCCCTGTGACCCCACCGCGTCCGCCATCAAACGGTGGCGACCCCGTCAAGCGGAAGGCCTCTATACACCTCTATACCGGCACTCCTCTCCCGCCGCGGCCTCCACCTTTCTGTGGGCATGCCGCCCATACGGCACAGCCACCCGCCTCAGTTGCGGTGCCTCCCATACGACACCGCTAGTAGGTAGCGGTGTCGTATGGGAGGCACCGCTCCAACTAGGCTTAGAGGCCAAAACCTAGAGGAGCGGTCCGTCTCGGGGCCGGCCGTGTCGCCGTCTGCGTTGGCTCGGCCCCATGGGTTCCTCTTAGCTTCATCGCGTGTGACCAGGCCGCGATTACTAAGCCCCCCCGCCACGGCAAGGCGGGAACCCTTGGGGGGGGGGGGGGGGTATAACGAAGGTCTAGAAGGATTATTAGGTATATTCACTCTTCTCTGAAGAGACCCAGATTGTAGTTTGAAAAACAGAAGCCGGCAGCGAAACAGCTAAATAAGGTACTTTCGTAATTTATGTCTGACTCGCACTTGGCTCTCACTCATTCATCGCCATTTTAAAGGTCCATAATTTGCCATGGCTCGTGTTTCACGTTCTCATTAAACGCATCAGTAGTTGTGCTAATTTTTTCGAGAAATGTTTCTGTGGCTGCAAATTTTATGGGCCCGAGTTTTACGCAGCCACATAAAATGGTACCCATTGCCGCTGTTCGGTGCCGATTGCTGTGACTTATGGATTTAATAATGAGCGGATATCGAATAATTCCTATTTATAAACAAGAATAAGGAAATAATTAACGTTCCGACGGAGGCGATTCAAACGAGAGTATAACTATGATTACTCAATCACAAATCCAATCGGTTTTATTGATAAACACTGGTACTTCTGGGAGTTGTGTGTGGTCTTGGTTTAAAGAGTTGAACAAACTTTGTCATGTAGGTAGGTTTTACCCCCGTTGTAAGCGACGAATGCGACGATGAATAATGAAAAAAAGGGACCTGGGAGAAATAGCTCTCAGCGATAAGGCCGCCTTTTGTACTATTTATTTTAATTTTAGGTATAAGAGTTCTTATGTAATTTTAATAGTTACAATAAAGTGTTTATTCGTTCATTCAATAATTGGATTCTTTTTAAAAAACTAAAACCACTTCAAATTGGATACTATTTACACTGTTTTTTAAGTTTTGCGGGATAAATACTGAACCACTGGGAATAAAAAAATTATGGGACCACCTCGGGATTATTTTCTATACAATAGTAAAAGAATTTTAAAAGTTGGTCCATAATTTGCGAAAAATCGCGTAACATACATAAAAAACAGTCAAATTGAGAACCTCCTCTTCGAAGTCGGTTGATAAATAACAAACATCCATGCATACAGTTCGCACTTGTAGTATTAGTGTGATAAAGAGTGTATGATGTTTTTCAGTGGATTGGAAATGTGATTGGCGCGTTGAGGATGCGCTTGATAATTTTTCAATCTTTAGCTACAAAAAAGCACCTTATAAATGGGTTTGTTGTTGCATAGTGTACAAAGTAATGCGATACTAACATTGTTGTTTCAATTGTTAGCAGTGCGAGAGAAGGACGCCGCAGCAGGCGAGCGGCGGCAGTCCGAGCCTGGGCTCGCATCTCCTCGGCATGGAGGTGACCAAAGAGGCGCGCGCCTCGCCGCTACCCCAGCCGCAGGGCTCCGGGGCAGCGCCGGCGCAGCCACCGCAGCCTCAGGTAAAAACCCACATGTTTTAGAAATTTGCCATCAATACTTTTCCTTGACAGTTTGGTCACCGCCGTGGCTGGATGGGGCATTCGTCTAATGCAACACAGCAGTCGTCATTCTCTAAAGAGTCTTATTATAGTCTTCTTTATCCATAGATCTGCGCTGGCTGTGACAAAGTGATCACGGAGCGGTACCTGCTCAAGGCACTCGACCGACTCTGGCACGAGGACTGCCTCAAATGCGGCTGCTGCGACTGCCGGCTAGGAGAGGTCGGACACACCCTGTATACGAGGGCCAATCTCATCCTATGCAAGAGGGACTACCTCAGGTATGTAGAGTAAGTTATTAGCCTGTTTTATCAAAATGTAGAGTAATTTTCATACCGAGGAGTAAGTTATCAAACTGCGGAGTAAGCTATCAACTAGAATCGTAGAGTTAATTATCAAACTGTAGGTAAGTTATCGTACCAAAGCATTTTCAAACTCTTGATTATGATTAAGCAAACAAAGTAAAAAAGTACTAAGTAAATTAACTAGGGCATTGTAGAGTAAATTATAAAACTGTAGAAACTAGAATTAAGACGCCTAGAGAGAACGATGATTTTCAACATCAAAATGGTTAATAGGTTAATTTATTGATTTAGATGAACATTTTTGCCGTGCGGCTGTAATCGAACTCGCAAACTTCTGCGCCTTAAACGGACTTCATCCAATGCCACAGAGGCCGTCTCATTGTTTACACAAACATTAGCTCAATATAAAATTTTCCCAGGTTATTCGGCAACACCGGCTACTGCGCCGCCTGCAGCAAAGTGATCCCAGCGTTCGAGATGGTGATGCGTGCACGCAACAACGTCTACCATCTTGAGTGCTTCGCCTGTCAGCAGTGCAATCATAGGTAAGGATTATATTATTTTAATATTAGTTACGGAAGAGGAGAATAGAAAATGACGTCCTGCTAGCCGAATTTTCGGCCACGACGACGGCCAATCTCAACGGAGACTAGCCAGGTGGGTCATATTATAGAATAAAAAAAAGAAAAACTATGTATGACTCAGTTCAGCTGAAGTTAAAACTTTTAATACCATGATGGTTTTAAGACTATAGTCAGATAATACCGGATATTAACACAAATCGCTTTACACAAATTATGATAAACTAGCTGCTGCCCGCGCCTTCGCTCGCGTTTTATCGGGATAAAATATAGCCATTATGGATAAAATATAGTCATTATGGCAGAATCACTGGCAGAATCACTGGAAGACCTTGGCAGGATGCTCAGAGACCTCAACACCGTTTCCCGCCAAGTGGGTCTTAAAATGAACATGGTTAAGACAAATATCATGCATAATGCCCATGTCGCACCCTTACCGGTCTATGTAGGGAACGATGTTCTCGAAGTTGTTGATCATTATGTCTACCTAGGCCAAATGGACCGACTAGGTAAATCCAACTTCGATAAAGAGGTCAGCCGACGAATCCAACTCGGATGGGCAGCGTTCGGGAAACTTCGCAATATCTTCTCGTCACAGATACCGCAGAGCCTCAAGACGAAAGTCTTTAACCAATGTGTGCTACCAGTGATGAGTTACGGATCCGAGACGTGGTCGCTCACTATAGGCCTTGTGCATAGGCTCAAAGTCACCCAGCGAGCTATGGAGAGAGCTATGCTCGGAGTTTCTCTACGCGATAGGGTCCGGAATACGGAAATTCGTAGAACAACCAAAGTTACCGACATAGCTCTCAGAATCAATCAATTACGACATAAACAACCAATTGCAAAATATCGTATCTGACATAAAAATAATTAATTACTCAATTCCTCAAGGTAGTGTTCTTGGATGTATCCTTTTTTTATTGTACATCAATGACCTGCCAAAATGCATTAACACAACGAGTATATTATTCGCTGATGACGTATCTCTCCTATTTACAAGTGACCCATCAATCGATTATGTACTTATAAATACGGTCTTTAGCGAATGCCTCTCGTGGCTTCATGACCATAACTTAGAAATAAATCTGCTCAAAACTAAATTAATCCAATTCCGAACATATCAAAGGACCCCTCTTGACCTTAAACTACTATCGACTATCGACCAAAACAACTTTCCATCGACGAAACAAATGACTTTAGCATGCTAGGAATAACACTTGACACAAACCTAAGCTGGAAGGCCCATGTACAAAAAATCAAAACAAAACTTTCCCAATTCGTTTATGCGCTAAGTATATTAAAATCTAATACAAATTATGAAACCGCATTGTCCGCGTATTATGCCTATGCTTATAGTTGGTTCAATTATGCAATAATTATATGGGGTGACAGCGTTGAATTTGATCAAATATTTATCATGCAAAAGAAATGTGTCAGAATTCTCACGAATACCAAACAACGGGATAGCTGTAGACCGCATTTCATAAAAAATAAAATCCTGACATTGCCCTCTATCTACATATTGCAAGCCTCGTTATTTGTTAGGAAATATAAAAATCTCTTCCAAACAAAATATGATCTGAACAAAGATTATAATAGGCGAAACAAAAATAAAATTGTTATACCCACGACAAGAATGAAATTAACTAGTAAATCTCCAAACCATAGATTATCTAAAATATATAATAAATTACCAGAATGCATAAAAAACGAGGAAAAAGAAACGCTATTTTGTAAAAAACTTAAATTATTTTTATTAGAAAAATGTTATTACTCCGTTGACCAATTTGCTTCTGACAAACTGACATGATTATTTTTATATTTACATGACATAATAATTCATTGACATTATCATTTTTATATTTTATAACATTGCATGAATTTCGATTTTTTATTACATTTGTTTATTGATTATTTATATGTTAATAATGTAATTAGACATGAACTCTTTTGCAGTGCCCTTACAGGGTGCATGTACCTATTGACATAAGCTACCTACTTAGATCTAAGCTGTATAAATGTACATGTAAGCAAAATAAATAAATGAAATGAATCAGCAGGCTGAAATGGTGATGGGCAGGCCATATAGCTCGTAGAACCGATAACCGCTGGGGAGTAAAGGTTCTCGAGTGGCAACCGCGATGCAATGCGAAACGGAGTGTGGGAAGACCTCCCACTCGATGGACCGACGACATCGTGGCGGTCGCGGGGAGTCGTTGGATGGAGGCGGCTCAGGACCGCTATTCGTGGCGTCGTTTGGGGGAGGCCTATGTTCAGCAGTGGACGTGTACGGGCTGATGATGATGATGATGATGATGAAAATATAGCCTATAAGTTATTCCAGGTCCCAAACTATACCCATACCAAATTTCAGCCGAATCGGTTCAGTAGTTTTTGCGTGAAAGAGTAACAAATATCCATACATCCGTACATCCATCCTTACAAACTTTGACATTTACCTATAATATTAGTAGGATATCCCGTTTTTAGTGACTAGTCAAGAAGTTATATAAAACGAGAAAAAACTTAAAAAAATTAAAACTTAAACTATCTTTAAAACTATAGAATAGCTTTAGATTTTAAAATCATATTGAAGTATACTATGTTAGTAGATACCTAAAAAATGGCGGTTATAGTTATCTCAAAGTACATACTAAGTATCTAATGTGAAGTAAAATACTACCAAATAATAAAATACTTTTAAAATTGTCTAAGGCCAACTTAAACCGTAACATGCAAAGGAACTATTTCAGCAGGTCATAAATACGCGGACCTCCCTAAGGGCTGTTTCACTCGAGCTCGGCAAATAGCACCGTGCTCATATTTATCGAACTCTCTGTGAAGCGCGGCTTTATTTAGTCTGAGAGCTCTTTAGTTCTTTCTGATGTGTTGTATTACAAATATTTTTTCGTAACTATAGAACTCTTTTTTAGTAACGGTGTTTTTTACTTTATCTAGGTATTCCGTAGATTGAGGATTTTTGGTGACGGGTAATTGTAATTTTCCCTAAAAGAGTAATGAGACGTTTTCTTTATGACAAAAAATGTTCGACCAGGCTTAAAAGGGGTGCTTTGACGTGGGGGTGTCTAACTAAAATAACATAGCTATAGACCGTACGATGCATAGTTTAAATTTCAATTAATTCAATTGAATAGGCATACATTTAAAATGCACCTAGAATAGTAACAAAAATAAATAATAATCAACACTCCTTAAATATTTCAAATGTCAAAGTTTGTGAGTATGGATGTTTGTTCCTCTTTCACACAAAAACTACTGAACTGATTGAGCTAAAGTTTGGTATGGGTATAGTTTGGGACCTGATGTAACATACAGGTTACTTTTTATCCCGATAAAAAGCGGGTGAAGACGCGGGTAGCATCTAGTAAATAATAATGAACACTCCTTAAATTAAATAATACATATCTGATATGACATACTTATGTATCCGTATATTCTTTCCGTGAAAGATCAGATGGTTAATTCCTCAGGTAAATTGTGATTACCGACGTGACAACCTGCAGACCCAGTAAATTAGTACTAGTACGGTCATTTTTGAAAAAACACCTTGTAAAACAACTTCACAAATTCTTCACAGTTTATCAAATTTGTAATCACAAACATTGTTTTGCGATGATCGCCAATAGTAATTGAGCATATAAAAACACCCTCATAAAGTTATGGAACTATTTCACCAATTTAATTCAACTCTGACGACGCTGCTATTACAGGCCTCTGATTGCTCGATTTTTAGCAATATTGCCGGAAGGTGGACAACATTCAGTTCGTATGACAGCAATATACGGTGGCTTTCAAAGGTATTTCCATTACAAAGTGAAAATACCTTTAGGCATCTACAATTTGTCGTTCAATATAGGCTTCTGCGAATAAATTGGTTTATGTATCTGAAATAGATTGGGACGCTGATTCTGGACTTTTTGATTCATCATTATCATCATCATCAGCCCATACACGTCCACTGCTGGACATAGCCTCCCCCGTACGACGACGCCACATATAGCGCTCCTGAGCCGCCTCCGTCCATCAAATGCGACCGCTACGATGTTGTCGGTCCATCGAGTGGATGGTCTCCCATGTAGGGGGGGATTTGCCATAATCACCACGCTTGGCAGGCGGACTGGTGATCGCACTGTTGGTGTTTAAAAAATACTCAGAAGTAAGCTGCTGCCCTTCCTCTGGTTGGTTCCCTTAATCGGCTTTTACGACATCCACGGGTTGAGTTGGAGGGGTCGATATTCGTACGCCGCGGCCCCACAACTTGTTGATTAATCATGATGATATACCAACATAATAAAATTCATTCTTTATTTAAAAAAATATGCATTGTCTATAATTATATAATAATAATAATTAATAACAATGCATATTATATATCACTATCTATTTCTATATATGGCCATATCTATAGCCGCTTTGTTTATAAAAATCTATACTGGAAAATGTTCCAAAAGTAAAATCGCATGTATTAAAATTTAGAAATTCGAATAAGCATATCAAATAGTCAAAGCTTGCTGCTAAATACAGTCAATTACAAGAACGATGTTTTCTTTATCCGAGAAAATAAATTTACAAAAAGATCAACTCTAGGGGTACAGGAAAGCGGCAATTTTCGCCCGTCCGTTTAAATAATAGAAAGCACAAGATTGGAACCTCCCGGAATGGTTTATATGTCACTTGTGAACCTCTATAGTGTAAGTACATCTCCTGTGACTATTTTGCGAATTATATATTCATTTGTGCTGCTTTCCTGGTAGATTTAGGTGAGTAAATATTTTGTTATAAGGTTTTCAGACTCTTATGGGTGGGATACAAATAATTGCTTGGACTTTACGTAATAATTTGCAAAAGAGTTCATTTTTTGATGCATTACTATCTATTTTGAAATCTTCTATATCTAATGAAAAAAATCCAACAATTTTATAACTAAAGTTTATTTTAATTTAACATTTCCACTGAAGATTATCAATGCAAACATGCAAAACCCCTGACCATCAGCAGCAAACAATTTGTTGCGCTATTAATAATCAAGTTCAAATCAATTTCCACTGGCAGAAATCTGAATCCAATTTGCGTGCTGTCCGTTGGAAGCGGACGGCGGATATCTGCCTGGAATATCGCTAAACGGCTAAATTATTTAGCGAGAATCTGCTATCGCGGAAGTTACGCGGCCAGCCGGCCACGTCTGTCACATCTTCACGCTACCTGAAGTTGATTAACATGGATCTGCTGCTTCATAGTTACTCGGCATTTCTGTTTTAAACGCAGCAAATTCGAACTCGCTAGTTCAGTCCTTTGTCTTTGGAAATCGAAAGAATTATCTTGCGTCAAGATAATCAGCGCGGAAGGCTATTGTCTTCTAGGAGGAAGCGGGGGAAAGAACAGTCAATGGCGCCCGCTCCTAAAATGTCAAACCTGGCGCTTGCCCACTCGCACAATGGCGCGCCGCACAAAGCTTGCAGTCATTAAAATTTCGTTTCCATCTTTTCCATTACGGCAGACAAAAAATAGCGAAACAAAAAATGCGACAAGCCCAAAACAAAAGTCGGGGAGAACAGGAAATAAAGTTAATTAAGAGCGGCGAAATCGACTGAGTTGCGGTGGAAATTGGCCCCTTAAAAAAGAGACATTTGTAGCCGAGCTATTGCGCTTAATTTTTGCGACAAGTGAAACAAAGAGTTGGCAGGGTGTCGAGACGCCACCCTCGTCTTCCCGAGGGGAGATAAGGGTGATATCGTTCCACTGGCCAGTGCGGCGACTGCGGCATCGAACGCTACCTTTTGTTTTGTTGCTTTGAGGGAGGGATGTTTGCGTGACGTTATCGCTCCACTTCCCGCGATGACCTTTCCGCGGGTGATAGTAAATTCGTTCTTGAGACGTTAGCAGCCCTGTTAGATGGTATCGTGTAACAGATCGGACTAGTAATTAGATTTATACTGAAGCGCTATAAGTGCGTGGGTGTAGACAGGTCTTTGCGTAGCACTATCTGTTAGGGTTGATGGGTATACAATGTCTTGTCACTATTATCCGTGGTAATAGACATAAGACAAGCCATGGTATATTGTCCGTTCATTTACCACGTCAAGCTTTTTAGGTTTACAAGTAGGATTATTTTTGTGTAGAAAAGAAATAAATATTATATTTTCAAGAGATTCAATTTTTTTTCTAGTGATGCGTTCTGTGAACTCAATTCGGACACTATTTACCTACAGACATATGATTTGTTAAAAGGAAGAACATTTATAATTTGTATAATGTACTGTTTTTAGAATTAGAATAAACGTTATTCTTTAGTTTGACAAAATAAGGAGGTAGCTGATTCCCTCCCTTAAATTTCTTGTAGACTAGCGGAAGAAGATCACTACTATAATAACATTAGCAGTGATCCTGCATGTGAGGCGCAGCCCTACGCCACGGCCACTAATTGGATCTCGGTGCCCACTAGGCTTTAGGTAACTGCAGCTGACTCGCATTAAACCTCTCAGCGGATGGATTAGTCTGTTTATTATTGGCGTCACAATTAGTAGCGTAGTGTGTACGTAGTGATGTCTACTTGTGAATTTATTGAATATAATATTTGTAATGCACACTGAAATGAAATATAAACATTTAACTATTAAACAACTTAAAAGCCAAGTGTGAATTGGCTGTCTTATCGCTCAAGAACGATTTCTATCAGGCAACCTTAAATGGATAGGATCATAGGATTTTGCAAAGGGATATGTGTGCGCATACCATAGATTCATTTATTGCGGTTATTGCGTGTCTTTTGTTCTGTAATCGTACGTTCGCTAGTGATACCACGAGGAAAAATTTCAAGTGAAAGAGACGAGAGAGGAGAGGCAGTTCAGTTGTTAGACTTTCATGGTCTACGAGATGAATAAGCTTCTAGTGTTCATCTTGTTTTGACTCCAAGTTGATCGCTGATTTTGGTTTACCAATGATTATAAATAGTTCCTTACAAGATGGGGCGGCGATCTGACCAAACTAACTGCTGTATCAAGAACCTGTGGGATGCTGTTGTTAATAGTTATATTTAGGTTTAGTGTGATTTGCACATAGGGTGCCTTTTTTAAATAAATAATAAATATAAATAAGTAAACTCTATGAAACGTTACCGATTTTAGAACAAATAATTTAGATGGTAGAAAATAATTCATGTTTAGGAGACTCCTTGTTCCATCAGAAAGTGTTACTCACAATTAGTGACCTTGTCACGCACTCTTGTTTTGAGAGTTTAGTTTTAAATCAAAGTTTGTTTGTCAACAGATTCTGCGTAGGCGACCGCTTCTACCTGTGCGAGAACAAGATTCTCTGCGAGTACGACTACGAGGAGCGCCTGGTGTTCGCCAACATGGCGTACAACCCGCCGCCACTCGCGCATCTGAAGAGACAGACCACGCATTTGCCTCCACAACCGGTAAGGACCTCAGACTTCTTTATTAAAATTGGTATTTAGTTATAGGGGTTTATGTATTAAGGCCTTACCAGAAGTCTAGCCTCAAACTTTACACAGGATGTAACCCATTGCCCACTCCTTAAAATGATACGAGTACCATACATTGGTATGGTACTCGTATCATTTTAAGGAATGTTAAATTAAACTAATTAATTAGAGTTAAATTTTTAATATTATTACTGCTATAAAACTGGAATAATCTAAGTACAAATGTAAAAACTCTTTAAGTGAACAATGTTCTTTGAGAAATAAATATCTTTAACCACATCATCGTTTACAACTTAATATCTATAGGTATATCAACGGTGATCACTATATTGCCAATCTGCCTGCCAAGTGACCTCACCTGGTAAAGCCAATTTGGTCCTCATGTCTAACGTTCGGTATAGTCCGCCCACACGGGTAAAGTTGGGCGAAGTCATCTCTAAGTCCCGTTACGCACTAGCGGTTAACCACGGGGGCGGTTAAACGCGTGGCTAGCCGCTTTTTCCAGTTTACTATACAACCGCTTGTGATAACCGCCACTAAATTTCGACCGGCTGCGGCGCGGTTCAACCGCGCTGCCAACCGCTAGTGCGTAACGGGGCTAACGTCGTTCGTCCTGTCGACTGTTTAGACAAGCCTAAGCGAGACATTAGTATATTTCCCTGCTCTGAGACCATAAATCTGCCAACACGTGGACGTGCTATAGCTCAAATAACACAATTATCTCTTCTGCATGAAACTAACATGCCCGCTCTCTTCAGCAGACCAGCAACGCCATGGCCCTCATGAATGGCTCTGGCCGCTCCGGCGACCACAACAACAACATGTCCGGATCCTCCCCCGCGCCCTTCGCTGCTCCCCCGCACCTGAAGCCGCTAGGCCTCTCAGCGTCCAGCTGAGACTATCGCGCCAGGGACGCATCTCATCCCTACAAGTACCAGAACTAAACGCTAGATGGCGTTGTAATCGAGGTGTCTTGTGATTGGTGTAATTTTCAAGATGGCTGCTTGTGAATGTTGGTCAAAGTGATTTGTGGCTAGTGGTGGTGATATTTTCAAGATATTGACTATTATAAGATGAAGATATCGGATTGTGAACTTGTAAAATTGAAAAAGAGGTGTAAATAGTATTGAATCATTTTTCAAGTTCGCGTTAAAGATTGACAAATGACTAAGTATTTGGTGAGTGCGTTGCGACACATTGATAATTTTTGATTACTCTATGACTATGTATAAAGATATCCAAATACCAGGTAAAAAGAACTGTAACGGGATAGTAACTACCTATAAAGGTATAACGTTTTAAAAAAATATTATTTTTTTGTGACCATCGTGGTAACGTAACAATTAATAACGTAACATTATTAAAACTACCGTTTTTGTTATAATTGCATTCATCATAACGACATAGATTTAAGAAAATTTAGAATCGGCACTGAAACCTAGGTGTATCTATATAGAAAGTATCTTAACTATTGATAATACGACTGCAAAATATGAAAAAACCCAAAATTGTAGTCCTACCATTATCTGGTACGCAGTAGTTTTATGTTATACCTATAGATTTATGTTTAGAGAAGTATGTATAATGAGTGTACCTATGATTTTCTCAATGTTTGATCTCATGCGGGCAATTTGCTAAATTAGTAATTAATTGTACTTATAACATTAGTGAATCAAATATCAAAATAAACTAATCAGGAACAAACCTACCTTAAATTAAAGCTTCTTTACGGACAGCAAATAGTCAGAAATGATAATAAAGCTGAAGTTTATTGCTGCCTTAACACGTGGTTAGTCTTTTCGCCGCATAATGTTGAATGACTAAACTTTGTAAAAAGACTGTGATGCGAACGGTTTTCAAAATTGGAAGGTAAATATTACCAAAAAATAGTTGTAAATTTGGAATTATTTTCAAAATGGACATGAAACTAAACAAAAAACACATTGTAAATTCTGTAAATATTGAATTGATTTAGAATGTCGATCAAATAATGTTATCAACTTTGGCTTAGCCAGTCGATTTATTAATTATGATTTTGTTGGTTCGTTTTCTATTTGTAAATTATCTGTTATTTTCGCATTGTTATTAATGTTTGTAATATTTATGTAAGTATCGTTAAGTAGAATAATTATCATAGCTAGTTGATCTTCGGTTATTCAATTTATTCTAGGTAATCATGAAATTTATTGTATTACCGAGTAGTTCAAATAAAATAAATAAAATTAGCTGTCTTCGTAAAACTTTTGTATTGCATTTAATTTGAACATTAATTTATTATTATTGTGCAATATTTTATTTCATACATTTTGTTGTATGGATATTCTGTATTTAAACTCTATTGATGTTTGTACATAGCATAATGGTAGCTGATCTTCAAAACTCAAAACTTAATTCACAACGACACTTCTGTTTATTAGAGAAGTAACTCTACGTACCTACCAAATTATGAGGATAGATTTTTCGATCGAAATAGAACCGAAATATACAATCACTACGAAAACGTTTATACTTTCGTTTAGATGCGAGTCGATAAAACAGCGACATCTAGGTTTTCTTAAGATTTCGTTCGGAAACTCTACGCTCACAGATCTCTTTAGTAAAATATGTAAACCATTGAATGTGTTAGAACATAACAACCAATGATATGGCCAAAGATGTAGTTAATTATAGCATTGTTCTAAATTTCATTGCTTTTTATTTTTATGTTTCTTCCCCTATCCGCAAGAGATACATAATTTTTTTTAAAGCTGACACAGACTTGCTCTTTGGGATTGTACGAGGAAGATATACCTACCAAGTTTCTGGCAACCAATCTGGTAATCAGCAAGCAGCTGTGTTTCGTTTTGAGGGATGGGAATTGGGATCATCCCAGATACGAATATAAATAGTTTATATGATACCATGTACGTACATATTTAAAAATCAAAACATAACGAGTAACAATACTAACGCTAAAAGTACCTAAATATATAACTATGTCGCGTTCAGTGTCACCTCCTTTGGACAGGATCAGAAAGATAAAAACTATCGACCTAAAATATTTAGCGTACATAATAAAGATTACTTACACTCAAATTTAAAACTACATATGACTGATATAATTGAACTTTGCTGTGACGTCTATACTTAAGAACGGTGCGGATAGCCTTAACCCCCATACAAAAGTTCTTTCCGCTTCATTAGGAAACTATGTACCCGGTCTTATTGAAATTTTCCATACGTAATCCGACGAAAAATAGCTATGTATGTAGCGGTTTAGTTTTTATAACACATAATAATTTTTAAATGAGAGCGAAACTAATTTTGATCACCAAATCGAGTAATTTTCAAGCGATTTTTTCTGTATGATAGATTCCTTTAATTTAAATCTCTCGCATTGCAAACAACCTAAATATATTCAACATTATAAATAATCAAAAATATTTCTGAAATCGTCGTTTATTCATAATGAATCGGAAAGTACGAAAAAAATATCAAAAAATGGTGAAATTCCTTCTAGTTTCTGCAATGCTTAAAACCGTTTTTTTGACAAATTATCCATATAATTCGGATTTCAAATAAACCGGATAGCAATCTCTAGACGTGAAACAACAACAAATCCGCACAGACCGGCCGCTGAGATTTGGGAGAGGTTCGTTAAGAAGGGTTTCTTAACAGTTCTGTTTTTACGTTAAAAAAGAAAAAAGTTGTACATTTGGGAATAAGTAGGAACACAGAACAACCCACACAGTAAGTACCTATCAGCGGTAGTATGGTAGAAATTCTCATAAGCACACATACGTCTCGCTATTATCACCATGCTTAACAGGAAGACTGCTGATTGCATTGGAGATGTTAAAAATACACGGAAAGAAGCTAGTCGGTACCACAGGAAAGAAAACAGCTTCCTGAGCTTCAGAGAACCTTTTTTAGTAGCTATTAGTACATCCAGGGGGTGACTTGGAAGAATCGATCGAAGGGTCTCTTCAAGACAAGAGTGTGTGGTGTCTTCTAAACCATCGTGATACACCATCAGCCACATTAAGTCCCTTACCATGAGTTGAGATGTGGTAAACAAAGGGTTATTGGCTTTAAAAAACGTTGCCTACCCCGCCAGCCACAGCCACGGTTAATATGATTAGTATAGTACCTAGATAATGGTACCACACAGCATAACAACGTGCATTCTAATATGGGATCAAACTCATTTTCTTTAGATACAAATTAGAGTGGCAAAATGATATGGTTTCTCACAAGCTTCTAATGAGTGGTCCGTGAGATGTCCGTCATCTGATGCCGTCATTATAAAATTCATCTAAATATTCCGAGTTAAGGCCCATATTTGAATGCATATCTTTGTGCTGCGCGTGCTTTCCAGGGTTGCGACAAGCTTAAAGGTTAGATGTGTGCCCATATCATGACATGATCATAATATCGAAAAGTAAGATAGGTCAAACGCTTATATTTATTCAGAGATCAATACGTTTCCGAAGGCCTGACGGAAATTTGAAAATTCCCTTTTATGTGAGAGGTACGATAAAAATGACATTGGTTTGTATATTGTACCCATTCCGAAAACTTTGATATTGACACGGTAAGAGTAACATTTGCGTTGAGTTAGAAAACGCAATTAAAATGTTTAAATTAAAATGTTCTCTATTTCTGTTATTGATAACTTAAACAACTAATTTTGACATCGCTCTTTTGTCACCGGTTTCTGTTAGACCGAACGAAAAATGATGGCGACAATTTGAATGTGAATTAATAAGTACTTTAATTACTGTTGCCATGAAATAACGGCTTATTAGAGAGAGCAAGTCAAACTTTGTACTGCTGCTTTACGAAGTTTGAAAACCCGCGGCGTAACTCCCGTTATCTTTATGTCTATGATGAAAAGATTATTTCCTTGAACTTGCAACATCCAGAGATCTTTACTCGTGCCGAACTAGACTGCAGTGAAGGAGTTGTCTGTAGAATCTTTATTAATAGCTGACCAAAATATCGCTTCAAGACTCAATGTCGAAACTTTCTTGACGTGGAAGTTGATCGGAAGAGATTCTTAGATGAAACATTGCTTTATTATCGCGTTATAATCACTTTCTTATAAAAAGCATTTCGATTTATTTCTTAGCTATTCCACGATGAGTAGAGGCTGGAGAAAAGCCTTTGCCCTATAATGCTAAAAATAATAATATATTATCTTAGTGTTGTCTTGAAACAGACGTTGGTGTCAATTTACATTTCACAATACTGAATTGACAGCACTAACAGTTTCTTTCTTATCTTTCGAAATAAATCGGATGGCATAATTTTAGTGCTTTCAAATAAGTTTAGAATATTAATAGCAGACCAAAATATTGCTTCAAGACTCAATGTCGAAACTTTCTTGACGTGAAAGTTGAGCGGAAGACATTCTTACCGGATTTCTTAGATGAAACATTGCTTTATTAAGTTTACTTTCACTAGTTTAGTAATGCCTACTACTTAAAAAAACACAGAAATAATTAATAACTACAATAAAGTAAGTTCAGAATTGGTTTGCGTTACATCGGTCGTCAAAAAGTAGCGTACATGGTATACCAGGACCACATGTTTATGAGTGCAAAATTTCGGTTCGACCCGTGTCTTCGGCCAAACAATTCGGCCGATCAAAACAAGCTTTCTCCTTTTTAATACTAGTGGGGTTTTAATTAGGCTTATAGTAGGGTGAACGAATATGTGCTTGATTATTACGTCGAAACTTTCTCACCAAGCTTTATGAAAGGTACTTAGGTGTTTAATTGCCTTTAATATGTTTATTTCTCCAGTTCACCCCCTTACTTACAAAAAAGTGCAATCAAATCAGTCATTCAAATTCGCAAATTGCGACATTTACAAAAGCAAAGCTGTTATATTGCCTAATTTAATACCAAAGTTGAAATCTTTTGCATCTGACGTCACAGAGCGGAGGTGGGTCGCGAAGAGGAATCACCTCAATTTCCGAGCCCTCATTGTTGTGCAAGCTCCTTGATAGAACTGTTATCAATGCCATCTTTAATTTCGCTTCTATGCCGCCGCTAACACGCCGTCACGGAAACCACATCAATTATACGTGGAAAATACTTACTGACACAGAACAGGTAGAAGATGGGGATTTCAGAATATGTAACCGCTTTAAGGTACAAAGATTTATAGATATAGCGTCTTCCCGAGGCTTTGCACGTGTTTTTTAGAATAAATAAATAATGCTGGACAATCCACGTAGCATCATCTAGCTCCAAGCTAAGCAGAGCTTGTTTTATGGGTACTAGATGACTGATATACTTAATACAGTATAGGTAGGTAGATTTAGGTAGAACAGCCGGAACAAATATTTGCAGATCGTACAAATATTTGTCCAAAGTCGGGAATCGAACTCACAACCTCCTGCGTCGCAGGCGGACCTACGTGGCAAGCGATTGCGACGCCACATCGGTCGTCAAAAAGTAGCCTACATGTATCTATAACATGTAGGATAATTTCAAAATTATTTTGCATAAACAAACATGTTTTGAAAGTGCAAAAGAATTTTTGTATTGTCAATACAATGCGATATTTTCCTACTCTATTTATATGGTGATACTTTATTATAACAATTGATAGGAACGAAACAATTTTTTCTATACACAAGTTGCAAATATTGCTCTACAAAAAGTAATTTCGATGTAAAGACAATAATCGTAATAGAAAATATCGCATTGTTCATTGTTAAACATTCGCTGTTTTGGTATGTATTTTCGGGTCTAGGTGTACAATACATACATGGTAATTGGTATCGTATTGTAGTTTTAACCCAAAAATCGTATCACTGACCATACCAAACATTACCAACAAGACCGTAACCCCCCCACAAATCGACACGAAGACAAACGCGAAACGAATGAACCAGAGAACAATGCATTGAAATCGGACGTCCGCACATAGAGGCGTGAGTGACGTTCCTTTACACGCGGCCTTTAGACCGTGAATGACACAATGAGGAGCGTGAAAAATGGCGCGCAATGACAGGTCACAAATCAAAACTGCGAAACGGTGGAAGGAGTAGAGCGAGGAAAGTTGTTCTTTTAACCTAGACATGACTATTGAAGAAAGATCTGTGGAAAGAGGCACTAAGTGATCATAGGCGATTTTACTATCGCGTTATTATTCACTTTCTTATAAAGAGAATTTCGATTTATTTCTTAGCTATTGGTATGTCTTACAATGGGTCAACAAGCTTGTCGCACATCTACTCCACGATGGGTAGAGGCTAGAGAAAAGCCTTTGCCCTATAATGCTAAAAATAATAATATATTATCTTAGTGTTTTCTTGAAACAGACGTTGGTGTCAATTTACATTTCACAATACTGAATTGACAGCACTAACCGTTTCTTTCATATCTATCGAAATAAATAGGATGGCATCATTTTAGTGCCTTCAAATAAGTTTAGTTCTTGGGCCATCTGAGGTCACACCATTATGGCTGAAATAATAAATTCAGGCGTTACTTTGCGGAAGTCCATTGCAAAATATTAGAATGAAAAAATATTTTGTAACAATTTCGCACTATTAGACGACTTGGTTACATTTGGAATTGTTACTAAATACTAACAATACTAATATAAAAAATAGTAATATATTTCATTCTAATATTTTTACATATATTAGTAGATCGATATTGGGTATATTGCACCATCAATACATAAAAAAAAATTCTAAGTAATTTTTCTGCTTATTAGTGGCGTTATTAATAAATAAAATAAATACAACCAAGACATTTCAAGAAGTCTAACAATCTATATTTTCTCAAGCATGTGAATCTTCTCTAGATACGGGCGACAGACATCAAATTCTACGTTTCCGAAAAAAAAACGGATAAAAAGAAAATAACACGGGAAGCCCTGCTCACGCCACCGACTGCTCCTGCAATAATTTCCGTTCCCAATGAACGTTTCTTTTTCTTATCACACGGACTAAGGCCGGGAATAAATTGAAATACAAAATTGATTGTTGACTTTTGCCGGCTGCTTTATTACTGTCAAATAGGAACGGGATTGGAATTTGTACTGACGGATGCTGTGTTGCTTTTTGATTTGGTGCTGCGTGTGATTGGATTGTCGCGGCTGGCGAGATCGTGAGATAGGTAAGAGTTAAAATAACCCAAACAATTTTGGCGCACTAATATTAAGATGGCGAATCTTGCATAAAAACACACACAACGAATCGAAATAGAAACTTAGAAATACTCGAATTAAATATACATACCTACTCATAATAAAAACATTATTTGAAACTTCAAACGATGCACGATGATTGAAATTTGGGGATCAGCAGCGAAGACAAATTTAAATTTAAACTTATTGCAAATAGCCCAAAATAAACTTAACAAAAGACTATTTAGTTACGATTATCTAACCCCTACTATTAAACTATACAATGAAACAAAATTAATGAATATCACTACAACGTATAAATACTATACCTGCTTACTAATACGAAAAATACTATCTAAAGACATGCATACAAACATTACATTCAGAACTAAACGTGACCAATTTCAAAAGATGCAACTTAGAAATGCAGATAAATTAATTTTACATCAACCAAGAACAAACTATGGCAAAAAGAACATTACTTTTGAAAGTGCTAAAATATACAATGAATTACCGAAAGCTGTAAAAGAGACAAAATCGATGTACTTATTCAAAAAATTATTAAGATTTCATCTTTTCAAGCACAAATATTTTAACCTACTCTAAAATATTAAACTTACGTACTCCTAAATAGTAAATACTTACTTAATAATCAGCTTAGAACCCAACTATTTTACTTAAAATTACAAATCAATCCCTTCACTTTACTACACGGCATAAAAAGCATACGTAAAAGCATGACACATCCAGTGGATGTGGATCTATGTAACCCGAGTCGCTCATTGTTCTATGACGCGCGCGCACAATATCCGATGTCCGCCTTATAACCTTGAAAGAAACAAGTTTCTTGACTAGGTACTTACCTACTGCATTGGGTGTGTCGGTTTCGTCAGAATTATTTTATAACTACCCCCATTTTTAGTTTTCTTGTCTTGCCCGAAATATGTATTAGCAATTTCTTAAAATGCTTGGATGTTCTGGTTACCAAAGTACCTACTACCTACTAAATTAGACATAGTTCCTAGTTACTTACCCATTTGTAGTACGCTCGTCACCCAAATGTAACTAATAGCAATAATGTAGCCCTAAGTTCTCATTTAAGTGAATTTTTGTAATTCTTATGAGAATAAAGTTTCTTAAACCAATGCACTCTTTGTTTAATTTACAGAAGAATAAATAACTAGATTAATGACCACTGGCGGTCTTATCACTTTAAAAGCCAGACATACCAACAGAGCAAATAGCCTTGATGTATGAATGTATGTATCTCGGAGATAATTTTTCGCAAGATACAATGGTAAATTTTTTGTAGATACGGTCGATATTGTAACACGTGGACTTTCGTAGCATTTTTAGAAAAGCCTGTAGCATATGAACTTTCGTAGCACTTCTACGAAAGCCTGTAGCTCATGAGCTTTCGTAGAAAGTCTACGAAAGTATGTGACACATGTACACCAAGTACAATACATTGTATTGCACACCAAGAAAATACATGAAAATTTATGTAAGAGTTGCACAATGGGCGGCCTGATCGCTAAGAGCGATCTCTTTCAGACAACCTTGGGATGGACATGAAACAGTTGTACACGTATAGACGGTGGCGAATTACTTAAATATACAACACATACGAATGATATAATATATATGTAGCAACTTCGTAGCTAGTCTACAAAAGCCCGTAGCCTGCAGCTACGCCGTAACAGTAATTAAATTACTTGCTTCCGCTGTAACGATGCAAGCAAGCCTTTTCTGTAATGCATTTTGAATTCACGTATCCGTAATTATAAAGTTTAATAACTAAATTGTATAATATAAATACTGATGTGTATTGTCACATATTGCTTAGTCCCAAAGTAAACAGAGCTCTGAGTTTAATTATCATTAACCAACGGATTCGGAGGCGGCAAATATCTTGTTCGATGTTAAAAATACACGAATAGTTTTGATCTCGTAACGATTTTTTGTTCCGCTTTTGAGGAAGTACTATCGGTTAGTTCGTAGATCACGCTATAGTTATACATAGGTACGTTTTGTTTCTTGTTACGCTTGTAAATGTAGAAACAGTTTGACGGTAATATAATCAGAAAACCTCCCAGTCCACTATAATAATTACATAAAGCAAATGTCTGTTAAATTTAACGACTTGGCGGCTGTAAAGATATTAATGGAATTTAGCAAAGAGGTAAAGTAGGTGTCTAGGGAGAATGCATGTGAAGCCGTTTTATGAACATAAATATTGGACAAAAAAAGTCAGATTCTATTAAAAAAAATAACAAGAGCTTTTAAAGTAAAACGTGAATTGCAAAAACTGAAAACAATTGATACTGAATCAAGCTTATCAATTCAAGGTCTAGCGCAAACCGAAGTAAAATAAAACGGATCCGTCAGATCGCGATAACAGAAGGCGAGGGAGATTTATTAACTAGTTGGTTCCAGTTTGTGAGCGATCACAGATAACAAGACAATTAAATTTTCTTTTATTTGTGGCTAAACTTTACTCAGAGATTAAACTCACAAAAGTTAAACTTAAGAATTAGAGAATAGGTAAAGAATTCTTGTTTATTGTCTTAGACACAATTAAGGCGGTCCCTAGATCTAAAATAACATTGTAAAATATTGTACAACAACTGAAAGTCGCTCTGAATCCCAATGATCATTTGTATTGCACAATAATACAAACTGCACAATGTTTTCATGTTCAAATTTTGTTCAAATATTGCTCAATATTGACCTTAAAAGATGCAGTGGAAAAGTATGTTGCAATAAAAATTAAACTCGCTCAAATTTTCGTTCAATCATTGCGTTTCATCCATAAGTCTCTTATACGTCCATACGTCCTATTTAATATTATATTTCAAAGCAAACGTTTTTCAAGATATATGAACATGACTGTTACCTTAGATCACCACAACGACTGAACAGATCAAAATGAAATTGAGCGACTAGCATCAAATTTCAAAAAACAAGATCTTAACTTTTAAAAAGCTGCAAGCTCCTCATGATAAACGTGGGGCTATTATTCTAACGATCTATTCCCTGTTTACACTGGTTAACGACAGTTGTCAGTTAGTCTGGGGTCCTTAGGGCCTGGGGTTGTTGCAGCCAGTTTAGAAAGATCCGCGAAAAGAAAGGTAACCGAGAGTTTTTGGAGGAAGACACTGCGGTACTTTCGTAACTATTTGATAACCTTTGAGGCACAGCGGGTGAAGGTTTGCCAGATGCAGGATGTTGGGTCTGATTCTTGCGTTTGTATGATGAAGTTTATAAAAATAAATAAATAAATAATGCTGAATGATCCACACAGCATCACCTAGCCCCAAGGTAAGCTTGTGTTATGGGCACTTGTGTGATGACTGATATACATAAAGTAGTCTATTAAATCATCTATTTCTCATAACACAAGCTCTGCTGTCTCTGGGACTAGATATATGAAAATATAGTATTTATGTATTATTTAGATAAATGTTACTTGCCCAGTTAGATACACTGTGTTTCAGGCTCTAGAAATATCGAAGCTGAATAAAATCAGGGGACCAATTCTGCGTATCACGTGATACTTTATCAAGTGATAGGTAGGTATTTATTATTACGGGGTAAAAATATCATTTATCACATGATATTTTTACCCCTATCGAGTACCGCCAAAAACTACTACTCGTGCGAATTATAGAGCAACGCATCAAAGCCCCCCTATAATTATGGCATTGCAGATTTTGAGAATACGCTTGTTACTAAATATACGCTAAGAAGCTACGTAAAGAATACGCTTGTTAATACGCAGTTCAGTGCCAGACTAGTAGATTTATTTAAATTGCGAGGGTTTAAATAAAATGATTAATGGACTGGAATAAAAAAGCACAGGCATCTAATACTTAAAACACTTCTTTAAAAAAATAGACCCAAAACGCGAAAACATCAAAACAGATTACAACAACAATATCTAACACACGCTCTGCTTAGCTTGGGGCTAGATAATGCTGTGTGGATTGTCCAGTATTATTTATTTATTTATCTGACAAGAACAAGATAGCTTACTCTCAAAAGCACAGCATAGATCTTCGTAAGCTGGTCGGATCTCCACGATGCCTTTATTTTTATTTCACTTCTAATTATTAAAAGTTTTATTAACTGCTTATTTCTTTTTACGAGATCATTGAATTAATTCCTTTTTGTTTGTTAACAACTTTTCAGCGTGAACAAATTAATTGAAGAGGTTTTTACGCGTAAATACAAATCGGAAACTTAGTGAAATGGGCTGTTTTTGTTGTTCATTTGTTTTTGAAGCAATGAGATTAATTGGGTCTTTAGTCGTTTCGCACCACAAGCGATTCGAACCGCGGTGCAAATCGGCCAAGTATTCCTTTTGAATGGGTTCTTTCGCACCGCGGTGTGAATAGACCAAACCTTTTTCTGAATTAGTCAATTCATATCGCAGAGTAACAAATCAGTTTTCTTTTTGAATGGGTGAATTCTGACAAAAATTAACCCTTTGTACAAAAGTAGACTTACCGGTCATATAAACAACAGAATAACCTGAAAGTAACAAAAACATCTACCAATCAGCAAGCCCGTGCAAGGGGCACATGCTTGCTTGGTTGGTAGTTGCTTTTGCTTGCACTGGGGATACTGATAAGGTCACAGTTTCTTATCTACTTTGAGAGTGGTGACGTGACAGGATAAATTGTTATTCAAATGTGTGATGAATCAGAATCAGAATCAATAACTTTATTTATCTAGGCTTACAAAATAAGCACTTAGACAAGTCAGATGTTTTGTGAAGTTTATATGGTAAGTACAACTTATGATATTTATTTGAAGTCCTAGAGAGTTATAGAAAGAGCTATGTCCGGAGTTTTTCGGAAGGATAGGATTCGTAACGAATACATACGACAGAGAACCAAAGTTATCGACATAGTTCAAAGAATCAGCAAACTGAAGTGGCTGTGGGCCGGCCATATCTCGCGAAGAAAACCATCAACCGCTGGGGTAAAAATGTTCTCGAGTGAAGATCGCGACTTCGCAAACGTAGTGTAGGACGCCCTTCGGCCAGGTGGGATGACGATCTGCGAAAGACTTCAGGCAGACGCTGGATGCGGTGAGCTGAAGACAGGGCGCTATGGCGCTCATTAGGGGAGGTATGTCCAGCTGTGGACTAAGATTGGTTGATAATGATGATAAATAAATTATTTTAGATAGGCATCTTTTTATTGATAAAAATTCCTAAGACACCAGATTTTAAAAATGTTACGCCTGTGATTCTTAATGATTACCTAGTCTTATGTAAATAATAGTGTACGTCTTACCCTTGATTAACAATAGTAAATTTTTAGTAAAATGTATAATGTTGATGAAGCTGGGATTTAAAACCTACCTTATTACTTTAAAAACACCTTTTGAGCAAATATAATTATTACATATATATATATATTGCAATGTTTTTTATCACTATCCATTTTCCTCTTGTCTGTACCTACAAATAAAAAATTATGTGTGTCTGAATTGGACTTACAAAATGAGCATCGAGTCGTTTTTTCCCGTGGTTCGATACGACCCATTTCAAAAGAATCTTGGGCGATTCGCACCGCCGTAACCACTGCGGTGCGAATGGCCCTATTCAGAAACAGTGCTTGGGGTTTTCACACCGCGGTTCGAACCGCTCGCGGTGCGAAACGACTAAAGACCCGATTAATTAGTACCTAATTATAATACTTCGTTGTTTGTAACGATCATCAGCATCATCCATAATATGAATGATGAATGATGATATAAGGCGAAAGTAATTCTGTATGTTTGTCTGTAACCTTTTTACGCCTAAACGGCTGAACGAATCTGAATTAAATTTGGCAGGGCGGTAAGTGGTGGTTTTAAGTAGCATATGTCTGTACGCGCCATTCCCGGGGATGGATATAGGCTACTTAAAAAACGCGCGTAAAGCCGCGGGCAATGACTAGATCTAAAATATTAGTTTGATGTATCTAACTTAGTGTTTAAGTTTATTTGAAACTGAGGACCAGTACTATGATGATAATATTATTTATACGAAACGGAAAAAAATCGCTTCTGAGCGATAAGGCCGCCCATAGTACTTGTTTGTTGTCCATGTTTTTTATTTAACTTTGTGTATTAACAATATAGACTTTTGTATTTATTGTATTGTATGTAGGTTTGTAACAGTCTGCAGTTAGCTCAATTGTAATTACCAGTTCTAATTTGTTTCTATTATTTGATTGTTATTTTATTCATACACGAATGATTAAGAAGACAAAAAATAATCAGTTACATGTAACCTGGTTTTCATCAACGATATTAACATTCGGCTCTAGAGATTATCGACTCTACCTAATTTCAATAATACTGGAATATATTCAAACAAAACGGTAAATTCAATCTAATACGAGGCTATTCAGAATATTTTAGAATACCTCACGTCTGAAGATAAGCATAAAACATTTTAAAGTTCGAAACGTTGCAAACGGGCGACAGACGGGAGACTTTAGTATCGCCAAAGGCAAAATTATATACTTGCCACTATATTCTGACTCTATGTTGCGGAGTTGTTGTGTATTCTCTGGATTCACGGTTAGGTATTTTGTCATCGTTTCAATAAATTACATAATTTTTCACTGTCTTTGAAAAACGGAGGAGGTCATACGTTGGGCTGTATGTATGATATTTTTATGTATTTTCATCGATTTTTTCGACAATTATGGACTGATTTTAAAACTTCTTTCGCTATTGTATAGATAGACAATGATCCCGAGGCGCTCCCATAAATATTTTGTTACTGAGAGATTAGTATTTGCCTACCAAAAGATAAAAAGGTTTAAAATTAGGCATTCAAGGTATAGTGATTTTTAAATAAAATTATTCTATTTACAAAGCAATCAAATAATTTGTGTGCATTTACAATAAATATTTTTAACAGTCGTTAAACACAACTTCTTTCTTTTTATTTATTTAATTCGGATTACCATCAGCTTAACTAATTACAGTAGAATTTAAAATGTACACAGAAAGCTGATAATAGGCATTCGCTAATAGAATCATACTAAACTATAAGTGTGAACACAAAAATTTCTTTCGTTGACAATTGCGTTCTTACTAATTAATGTATGAAAATTATATCAATTAAATTTAAAAACAAAAAATATGTACAAATTATGAATATAACAACATTGTGTGCACAAAAAAAAGAGTTTTTTTGTTTTACCTTTGTGCTTGGATCTAGATACCTTATGCTATATTTTATGTCCAGCCTTTTTTATATTATCCATATATGATATCCATTATCTTAAATCTTGTAATAGTTTATATTATCTCCCTATTAGCTCACGGTCCCACGGTTACATTATAATTTATTAATGACTAGTCTGTTGACTGCTCTCAGGATCGCATATACTTCTCCCGGATAACAAAAGTAGCCTATACCCTTCCCAGGGATACCATTTATCTCCAATCTCCATGACAAATTTTGTTGTGTTGAGCACTCGTCACTTTAGCTATTTTGTTAAGCCTTTAGCGTGAAGAATTAGAATCTGGGTCTCTTCAAGACAAGAGCGAACAGGTGTCTTCTAGACCTTCGTGATACAACGTCGGCTGCATCATCATTTTCCATCAGGTGAGATTGTGGTCAAACGAAGGTCTATATACTACATAAAAAAACGACTAATATTATAAACTTGAACAATTGGTCCGAATTGACCAATTAAGGTACTTGTAGATTGTTTGCAACAGTCTGCAATTAGCTCGATTACTTCAATTGTAAATACTAGTTCTAATTTGTTTATATTATTTGATTGTTATTTTCTTTGTTTAAATGATATAAATATAATATTCTTAATAATGTTAGATTCTTATACCTTTTAATAGGTAGTGATGAAAGTTGCTGGTCCGTAACTGCTTTTTAAAAGAGATATTTCGACTCTTCATTCACGTGCTATCAGTAAATTTTAACTTTAAAATATGCATAACAGTTTTCCGTTCGGATCCCTACCGAATTTAAACACATCGAACCGTATTAAGATACATTTCGATTCAGTGCGCTTCGGAAGTTGCGAGATTCTATTCAATTCTCAACTGCCCTATTTAAGAGAATTCGGTTTTGATGTAGTCTTGTTTAACCGTGAAGAAAATAACAATCAAATAATATAAAAAAATTAAACTAGTATTAAAAATTTAAGCAATTGAGCTAACTGCAGCCTGTAGCAAACAATCTGCAGGTAGCTCAACTGGTCCATATCAATACCAGTCGGAAGCGTCTCCAAGACGCTGGCTGCATTGCCTCGCTGGATGGTAATGCTAATGTGCTGCGTCAGATACTCACGCTCTCGGGTCACGCGTTGTACTCGTATGTCGCCGTATGTCAAACGAAATGCCTTCTCATGATGATAAAATTACAAAATTTAAATCTTATTTCTAAAAACAATGGATGAAGACTAATTTTATCGACAAATGGCATTTTCGGACCGTCATCGAACAAACAATGTGTTCGAAGCGTGGAATTTTACAATCAACGGTCTAATTAAAAAAATCCCAGCATGTTGCAAATTTTAAACATTTTAAAAGATGATGACACCCTCGCAATTTCAAAAGCCGAACAGAAGAAAAGATTTAGAAATCAATTTCTGGAAGAAGCAAAGGGAACATAGAAAAAGATAAGTTTATTAAAGAAACTCGGATGCAGTTGACTGGTGGAAAAATTGGAATACCATTTTTTTTGTATAAAATAGCTTTATATTTAGCTTGTCGGAAAAAATAAACTAAAGTTATTGCATTTCTGTTTTTGGGAAGTTGAAATGTGTGTGTATTGATCAGCATCATCGGACTGATGAAAAAGTCTCATCAGTCCGATTATCGGATTAAATCATCGGACTACTGATACTAGGCCGTCGCTTCGACCAGGCGTTCTCATAATTTTTTGAAAACCCAGAGAGCCTCGGTACCCCACGGACCTAGGGTCTCGACTCCAAGGGGAGCAAGTGCCGTGAAGTAATATTAGCCCGTTTATCGACTTTAAAAACACACATTGCATGATAAAAGTGTTTTGTTCTTTGCAAGTCTATGGCTTGCCCGGAGGCAGACTTTTTCACTTTTCAAAATTATCATCCCCAACTTATCTGCACGGATAATAAATTAATAATGCTTGATAATCCACAAAGCATTATCTAGCCCCAATCTAAGCAAAGCTTGTGTTGTGGGTACTAGACGACTGATATACTTACTTGATACAATATTACATGAAAAATGAAAATATATTTTAGTACAAACATTATATAATCGTACAAGCATTTGTCCCACGGCGGTAATCGAACCCGCAAGCACCTGTGTCAGAGATGGAACTTAGCCCGCGGTGACACGGTTCGCCCGCGGTGACAAGGTCGTATTCCTCTAGCTAGATTCACTGTATTACAACTCTGGTACACTCTAGATTCATTGTACCTACTTTCAAAAGGGTTCCATTGTGAATAGTTCAGTCATCTTTGTCGAAATTATTATTAATTAATTAAATAAGAATCTCGGAATTCGAGATACCCAGCTATAAACTCGTATTAACTTGTATTTTGACATCCTAAAACTCTCAAAACCTTATAATATGCGGTTTTTCGCTATTTGTATATATAATCAATATTGTAGAAGATTAAATTCCCTACGACTTTTTGTCCAAAAATGTTTTATACCTTGATTTGTTTTCGAGATAGAGGGCGGAGAGTGCTCGATAATTTTTATTCAATGTTTTTAATTTCCACAACCATCTACTAAGAATTTTTTTTTTTTTAAATTAATTAAGAAGTTGTTAATAAAAAAATATCTTAGTTGGGTATCTCAAATTTCGAGGTGTACTTACTAAGATGACTAGACTATGAAGGTATTTCCATGCTAAACTGAAAATTAACCTTCCAAGTGTCAGCAGCAGCTTCAAACTCCCGGCATGCTCTCGGCTCGAATGTAAATTCCTATAAGTAACCTAACAATGAAGAGAATTAGTTATAAAAGATGCGGCACTCAAAGTTTGCTCGCAACTTTAAGTAGAATTAAGTAAGGTTGGAGCTTAACGCCTTGATAATAGCATTAACAAGTTTCCAGACCGTATTGAACGAATATTGTAGGGGAATATTTGCATAAGAATTTTGGTAAAATTTACTATTTTCAGAATGCCTCATAAAATAATCGTCTTATGTTTTCCTAGAATGATTAAAGCCGACTCCAAAAGTTACTGTAACAGACGAAAAAAATTTAAAAGATGACTTAAAGGCTACTTTTTATCCGATAATAGCAAGGGATGGCAGAACGACTGGAATACGTTAAATACAATATAGTATGTATGCAAGGTGAATCTCGAACTCGAAAAGTTTTATCGTTCCGAAAACATTATACGAGTTTGACGAATTTAAATTTTCCGTAATTGCCTGGCCTTTTCTGTATAGCGCCTTTACCGGTGGTGGCGATTGGGATTTTTTACCGTTGGCCACCAAATAGTGCCGTGGAGTGCCTATTGGGAAACGACGTTGTTTAGTACCTTTATGTAATCTTTAGTAGAAAGAATATCCCGTACCTAACGAAATGTATTGCAAAGAGGGCTTTTCAATGCGAACTCTAAAAAAAAGTGGTTGTCATAGACTAAGATAGATGGCACTGTATGAAATGATGTGATTGTTTTTTTTTTATAGATTGAAAAGCCCTCTTTTAATTGAAACTAGTTTTTCCATAAAAGATTTATTAAATATTTTTTGTAAAAAAATGATTTATTTAATAATTTTGGAATTAAATGAATTACTCAATTATTTTTTTTACAATTTATTTGCATTTTTGTAAACTTTTATTCCTCGAACTTGTATCTCTACTCATAGTAGACCCTATCTTTTACCAATTCCACCGGCTTGAATCATTAGCATATCGCGGCAGACGGCTAAGCCCTGAACCTCCAAGGGACTCAATTTACATTTTCACAAGTTGCGGTTAAGTACACTTAACTTCCAAGTTTACAAGCCTCTTGTAATTTGTTTCGAAGGCTTTTTGAATCTGTTTAATGTGTTGCATAAACCTACCTGAATAGTAAAAGGTATATAACATTATAGACATACATGTGTTTAATTTAATTGATAGTTTAGCTTTGGAAAGAAAAATATGATTCTTAATTGTTTCATCATCATCATCATCATCAGTCCATACACGTCCACTGCTGGACATAGGCCTCCCCCGTACGACGCCACAAATAGCGGTCCTGAGCCGCTTCCATCCATTTATCTAATAAACATTAATTGTTTATTAGATAAGAATTATTATTAAACTAGAAAGGTAATGTGCAAGGGCGAGCCTAAACCTGAAAAGAGATCTCCTGAGATTAACTAAAAACCTAATAATTTCTAGTAGTAGGTAAATTGCACGAAAAAAGTAAATACATATTTTATGAAATTAATTTTAAATAATTTATTAACGACCAAAACAATTTAAAACAGGCACAAAATAAGTCCAAACACAATAGTTTGCACCAAGCACATGTTCTTCTCAGCTGCACTCCTACGCGACTTCTTCTTTTTCATCACCTGGCGATGCGTTTGCACCTGCGCCTCTCTATGCTCTCTTTCCTCTTCTTCTATTCGTAGATCCTTTGGATCTTCTTTTGCTGTAATTACGCTGGGCCAAGAAGCCTCCGTGTCCGCTGCTGCTTCTGGCTCACTAGTGGCCTCCGTCTCAGTCGTGGTATACAGTGTTGTACTCTCTGTTGTAGTAGTAGTAGTAGTTGTTGTTGTTGTTGTTGTTGTTGTATATTCTGTTGTTGCAACGGTAGATGTCGTAGTAGTCTCGATCTCTCCCTCTGGAGTGACAGTTTCAGGGATAGCTGAGGTCAGCAGCTGTGTGGTTACATAATGAGTGGATAGAGTGGGGACTATGGTGGTAGCTTCGGTAGTTTCGTTAGTTTCAAGGGGATCCTTATTGCTGATGAAACAGATGTTAGAGCACTGCTCCTCAGCGCATTTCTCCTCCATGCCACAGATGATAAAGTTGTCCCAAGCTGAGAGGAGTTGGTAGAGATGGGGTTCCTGACATTGGTTCTCGATGTATGTTTGGAGGCCCATGACCTCGCCTTCGCAAATTAGGGGGCCACCGCTGTTGCCCTGTAATAAAGATATGCAGAAATATAATAAATTTGAGAAAAGCAAAGACTACTGCACAAAGTAACATGAATTCACAAAGAAATAAAACATAGCAAAATGCAAGTAAAACATGAAAATTCACATTTTTGTTAAATTTACTGATTAACATACATACATGGCAGAATTGGGAGTCGTATGTGACGTTGGCTTCATCAGGCTTGTCGAGGGCGCACGTCATACTGTTGGCAGTAAAGTGCGCTCCACAGTTCTCTATGGTAGGGTCCATCACTTCCACAAAACTCTGCGTAAGCGTCTTTTCATCCGATTCATTGTTCAGTTTCTAAAAAATAATTTTGTTTGAACTTTGAGAAAATACACTAGATAAGATACCTAAGCAGAATAAATGTTGTTATAGTTGAAGGAACTCTCGTACCTACCTATGTATGTTATAATGTTATATTTGCGTCGCTTTTATTATTAAATCAAATTAAATAATTTATTCATATCATGGTAAATTACACAGCTGATATTATAAATAAATTGGTCTTTATTCTCAGTCTCGCCGCATTACAAACATGTGAATATCAAAGCGTACATAAGATCAGCTAAATATGTTTTATAAGGTTCACAAATGATAGAATAATTCAAATAATAATTGTCATGCTTAATTAAAGAACTAGTAATAAAAGTAATGAAATAAATTCAAAAAATGATAAATTTCATGGTAAATTAAATAATAGTACAAAGTTAAATTAAATATCTATAAAATTATTGAAAAAAATCCGGTTATAAAATTCCTATGATCATTATCCGAAATGTTTCTTATTTTACCTAGGGACTTTCATCATCATCATCATCAGCCCATACACGTCCACTGCTGGACATAGGCCTCCCCCGCACGACGCCACAGATAGCGGTCCTGAGCCGCCTCCATCCATCGACTCCCTGCGACCGCTACGATGTCGTCGGTCCATCGAGTGGATGGTCTCCCATGTAGGGGGGGATTTGCCATAATCACCACGCTTGGCAGGCGGATTGGTGATCGCAGTGTTCGTGTTTAAAAATACTCAGAAGGAAGCTGCAGCCCTTCTTCTGGTAGGTTCCCTTAGTCGGCTTTTACGACATCCAAGGGTTGAGTTGGAGGGGTCGATATTCGTACGCCGCGACCCCACGGCTTCTCATTCATCATCATCATCATCATATCAGCCAATTGACTTCCACGGCTAGACATAGGCCTAAGGATCTCCACAATGATCGATTTTGCGCCTATGAGGCGCTTATCAGCGGAGGCGTCCAGCGGTAGAGGCTGTTGATGTGGTGTAATGCATATTAACTTGTGTCTTAGTTTACCGTCCCAGGGGGCTTACCTCGGGGGGCCCCTGAGATAGAGTTCCAAGTAGTTCGAAGGATAGTGAGAAACCACTGCTGTCCGATTCATTGACACTGGCCTATCCCAACTACACACAGCTACCTACAATTAGCTAGCTCATAAATAGCCTTAGATATAGTCTCATAAGTTATGGTCGTCTGGTAGAAATCTCTACAAGGGATAAGACTACCAATTTGCAGGATACAGTAGTGACTTTTTAAGATCTTCCTGTACTGTGACTTATACATTTTTCCTGCAATAAAGCTTTTTTTATTATTTATATATTTTAATGTGCAATAATTAAACTTACTGCGTAAAACAAGATGATGCAAGTCTTCTCACTTATGGTTCGCTTCTCATTGATCATCTTGAAGTTGACTACTTTAGTTATGTTGAAGGGGAAGAGCGTTTTCAAAAGGCTGATATCCGTCGTCCACCATTGGGTTGCAGTATGGTTGAAAGGCCGGATTATTTGAATCACCTTTAAATTATAAAAAATAATTAGCTTTTCAGAATTAGAATCAATAACTTTATTTCTTTAGGCTTACAAAATAAGCACTTAGACATGTCAAATTTTATATTATAAACCTAGTTATTATTATCAAATAAGAAATAAGGTGTTATCGACAGACAGAGTGAAGTAAGAAACTAAAACCCGGCTAAAAACATTCATTTTGAATCAATATTTCTAACAGTCTTCGAAAAAAGGTGTTCTGTGTTTGGCTGTATGTATATTTACCAATTTCTCCGTCAATTGTGGACCGTTTTTGATGGTTCTGATCATTCTTTTTGATGATTCTTTTGGTTTTGTATAGATAATGGTGCTGAGTGATAGATCCCGGCACATCAGTTCGGCGGCACGAGCCAGTGGGCGGGCCGCCCGTGCTTCCCTTGACGGCTTTGCTTGTGACCAAGCCGCCGGGCTATATGGACCATAATAATAATCCAGCGGTGGTCCCATATAAATAGCCCGAGGAATTATATGCTTCGCAAAACTTTTAAAACGGTAAATATAAAGAGTTCAAAGTTGGTGTTTAGTTTTTGTAAAGAAACATCAAATTATTAAATCAATTTGAATTTTAAGATCTGAGGACGCTTTGTTCCTAATGGTCACTCTTTGACCTCTATTGGTCGCCGTCCCGTCAACAATGTGTCCTGCTCACTGCCTATCTATACCATGATCTCCATATCAGACTTGTGTACTGTTGTATTTCCAATACCAACTTCGAATCATCACATACCTCCCTTTCCTGCTCATCTTCATCCTCGCTCAGAGTGAAGTTTCCGTCAATACTGATAGCTCCGACCCGGGCTAGAAGTGTCTTTTGCGGGAAACCATCAGGGTTAACTGCACTGGCTCCTAAAGCGGATGTGATGAGCCAGTTTTCACGAATTAGGACCGCAGAACGCACGACGCGTTCACCGAGGGTGTTAAGTACAGTTGGATCGTCATAGTAGATGAAGGCCTGTGGAACAAATAAGGTTATAAGGTTGTGGATCGGTGACAGTGATGAGGAGTAATTGCAGTCCGGATCAGCTATTTGTTATACTGCTTGAATAAACAGCCAGATTGAAGAATTATCGGTTGTAGCGCCCCAACGGAGTTCATGTTTGATACTAAACTTTTAATAAAGGCCTGTAGCCTAAAACCTAAGGCCTATGTAACAACATGAAACTACCGATTCTTAATGTTTTCGAAAGTATTCTTTGTTGTGACTTGTGATCCTATAGTGGAATATGCAATAAATAAAAATACTGAACACTAATACCGAATATCCTTGAAGTTTAAAATCATTGCGACAGAACGGTTTAAATTATGTATTAAATACGCACATATATTATGTTATGTATATTAAGTTTCGTATATGGTTCGTAAAATAAGGTCTGTAAAGCCATGATGGGGTTTTGAGATTTTCTTACCATGTATGGAAAAGTGCCTTTCCTGATGACGAGGTCATCCTCACCAAATACTCCTTTGCTGCAAAAAAAACCTGCAAGCAGACATCTCATCAAATATCCTTTCATAAAAAAACCACAACGTAAAGAGGTGCTTTTCGTCGTCTAATTGTTTCCTTTGCTTCAATAGTGTTCTGGGATATTGCAAGTCCAGCAAGGGTTTGGACTGTGCCATACGTTGACAGGTCCAATTCGTGTTCGGCCGAATACACTCCTGAATATTGCAATCACAAATTCACTCGTTTACAAAATATACAACAAAAAACACGTTATTTCAGCAGAAACTTACCAAAACAAAATATGATTAGTAAACTATTTTTCATTATTACAAAATCAGTAGATTGGAAAAATACCAAGAGACAGAAGTTTTCACCAAGACATCTTTCTTTCATTGAGCAAAGTCATCAAGGTTCAAAAGAAGAATATTTTGATGGGATAGTCAGGAAAGCAAGAAGTTTGGTAGCACAAGATAAAAATCTTTTAAAAAAGGTTTACAACGAATTTTGCAACTTTATGCCAAGTTTTGCGCTCATTCCTCTGCCAAACTACGAGTCTGAGATAGCAGCGAGTTTTTACTCTATGCTACGAGTATTGACCACTAAGTTGAAATCAGCTGAAAATAGGCAATGGTATCGAAACTTTTTAAACTTTCGCGATATGATATAGCTTATGATTATTTATCGCGTACCTTTTGTTATTATTTCCACTACGGTTCCGTCGCGTTACAACAGCAGCGAGTTTTAACTCTATGGCGTTACAGCAATCGTGGTCATGGGGAGACTGGATGTACTTTGAGTTGCTTGTTTGCTACCTTGTTGATATAAACGTTACAGCCGAAAACTGACTGCAGTATCCAAAACTATCCTCAAATAGTCATCAGAAAACACATAGAAAAATAAAAACAAAAGGTATGAAATAAATACCCCAATAAATATGCATTTTTTTTTCATATTCATATTTTTATTTTCGATAGACCTTCGTTTTATCACAACCTCATCTCACCTGATGGAAAGGGATGATGTGGCCGACTAATAATGTGATCAAAGAGTATGTGTGGGTTCCATAGGTTTCTATTCTTCCTCCGAGTTTCTATGATTTCTATTACAAGTTTTGCTACAGTCTGTGGCTTCATATTTCCGCTACTTTGTTGAGTTTTCGCGCCATAAAACGTTTTCATGCTTTTTCAATTCTTGCCTTCATATTTTTAAGCACGAAGCATATTTTTTCAAGAGGGAGAAAGACCGATAGCGTTTAAAAAGATTTAAACAAACCATTACTGGTGTAATTCCCATCATAAAACGCGAATTAGTCGAGTCACGTCCCTTTATTTTTCTCCGCTATCTTCGACAAAGTTGCGTTTGAAGCATTAATCAGAATCTCGAGATTCAAGACGTATTATCCTCATAAAGAGGAAAGAATGACTTTGTGAATTTAAACGCGTGTTTGGAGATAAGGGCGCGGGTAAATCTGTGAGACACCTAATTATTCATGTAGGGTGGTTAAAAGACCGTATTAGCGCCGTAGGCAGCGGGAAATGTAAAGTTTGTTGCAGATTGTAGATCATTGCATCGGCAAAGCTTAGGAGCGGCCCAGAACTGGCATGATACTACTGGTCGATTGCCTTTTACCCATTGGGATATGTTTTTCGAGCCCACCAGTCTATTTGATTGACTGCGACCCGTTATTAAGTACTTAAAACAACAAAATGGTAATGATTTTGGTGAATAAGATATTAAAATAAAAGTTAAGTTGTATTTTCATATTGCACATAATTTTGCGTCAAAACAAGCAATTTATTTTAAAAGTTTTCAATTAATTTCTTGTTATTGATGGATCGAGAATAGACCCTACGGAACGTAAGCTGATTGATCTTAGAGAATAGAGAACAAGAAAAGAGTTCTACTTTGTACATTCAAAAAGTCTCAGGGCTCTATTGCTTATAGCCCGGCCACACGCTCCGTCTTACCTGCGAGCATGCCTGCTCAAATCATTTCGCAAAGGACGGGCGTGTAGACGACACGACGACAGCTCGCACTGCTGGCCCGGAAGCGCGGCTTGTGCAATCGTAGACATGCTGCAGTTGGAATAGACTGCGCAGTTGGACTGGGCAGGGAAAAAGGGGTGTGGCCGGCCTATTAGAGCCGATGTCCACTAAGGCAGAGGGGAGTTGTATGAAATCTTCTTAGATTAATTACATATACATACCTACCTGTCGTAATGGTCATGTTAATGTGAGTATTTTAAGACAGAGCTAATTTTTAACGAATTTTAATAAAGGAGGACTTTTATTTTGAGCTGTTTGTGTGTTTTTTTATAAATGATCGCCGGTCAATTGTGAACAGATTTAGAAAAATCTTTCTTTTGCTATTGTATAAACAATGATCACGAAATGGGATTTCGCAGACAGTTGTCAAATACTTGTTTGTCATTACCTTAATTTGTCAATTTCGCTATTCGTCAAACGTTAATATTGATTGCCGGGGGATTTGTATTTGTCCCGCAAATCTTAATAACAGCGTATTAAGGAAATTAAAGTTTTTATTTTTTTCAAGAGAAACAAATTATAACGTTTTTCTATTTTACCTGAGACGGAACGGAGACGGTATAGGCGTTTAGGGTGAGATGTTGTTTGTTTGTTTGTAAGACGTATCATAGACTTAATAAGTACTTACGTATAACCGGAGGCCGTTCTTTTGTAGGTATGTAATGTTTACGTGTGCATAATTTTAAAATTGAGATACAAAATGCAAACTATTTATTGCTCGGTACCTAAATCAAGTAAAGAAAGTAAATAAATATTTGCCGAACCCTAAATATGCTGAGAATAAAAGGGCAGTATATTTAAAATGCCCGCCGAACACGACTTGGGCGGGCGCGGGATGCCAACGAGCTCTATAAGTCTTTCCTGTTTTAAATACGAACGAAACCATAAAAATTGCTCGAGTTTTCGATATTGTGAAATACGACAAGCAGTTTGGATACCATTAGGTGTTTGTTCAATAACTAGCTCTTGCCTATGTCCTGGCTTTCATTTTATCTGGATATATCGTTTACTAATAGTGTTCTTTGATAATGTAGCTTGTAATATTTTTTATGGTATATGTCATTTCGGTGATAACATATACCAAACAGACTTGTTTTAGCTACTTTAATAAATAAATAATGCTGGAGAATTCACACAGCATTACCTAACCCCAAGCTAAGCAGAGCTTGTGTTGAATTGAATGAATTGAATACTTTATTTATTTTCTCTTGCAAAATATAATGGTTTATAATTTTTGTCTTAAGCTAATTTATATGGGTACTAGATAACTGATATACTTGATACATAAATAAATATTTTTGCTATGCATAGAAAACATCCAGAAAACATCCAGAAAGCATCCGGAACAAATGTCTGCAGATCGTAAAAACATATATCCCTATGCGTGAATCGAACCGGCAACATCTGGCGTCACAGGCAGGCCTGCCGCGCCAAAAAAATCGTATTAGTTTCACAGATTAGTTTAGATTTTTGCATCTGACATATTATTATGTCTTACATGAAATAAACAAAATATCCAATCAGCCGGTAACACAGAAAGTACCGGGTATAACGGGGTGAATAGAGACTCCAGGGTGAATAAATGGATGAAATACTGGATCAAGACATTACCTGGCTGATAGCAAGTATCCTTAGTCCGTGAGTGTTCACCTCCTGTGTCAGTGGATCTGCCCTCTGCAAAAGAATGTTTTGCTCCAGTATTTCGTCCATTTCTATTCACCCTGGAGTCTCTATTCAACCCGTTTTACGGTACTCGTATTTCTCGAAGATATACCTAAAGCTATCAACACACTAAGTATATTCTGAATCAGAACGATCCACTGAATTGCATCATAAAACTTGGCTGGGGTCTGAACGTCTTTGTTGCACATGTCATCAATGTCTCTATTTGGAAACTAATCCCAATGTAAGAAAATAGGAATTTGCTGTGAAGCTGGAATCTCTAATTCTTTGATGAGTAATGTCATTTACATGAAGTTTATAGTCATATTTCATTAATTTCAGTCGGGGTGGTCTGTGTGTGAGTTAGGTTGCGACAAAAACCTTGTCGCAACCTGTCTCTTAAATTAATATCTTGCTTTAAAACTAATGCTTGCTGCTTAATATCATTATGTTCATTAAATAAACACCTAGTAGGTAAATTATAGCTCACGAGATCCCAGCAAAGACACGATAAGGCTGTTACTGATTTCTTCCAATTTTCTTTGTGAGTTATCTAGTACCTACACAAGCTCTATTTAGCTTGGGGCTAGGCTACACATAAAATGCATAGGTAATGCACCATGCAACTTTGAATAAAAATTAATTCACGTTAAAAAATTATAAACACAGTAGGTATTCCTACTGTGTTGATAATTTTTATATTTTTTTGGGTAGTAACCATAAAGGTCTTAGGACGAACATCAAGCATTCCTACCGCACGGCACGACAATAAAGCATTTAAATACGGGCTTAAGCTAAGTTATATTTAGATACATTTTTTTATTTACAATGGCATAATTGCTTATCGCAAGTTTTAAGCGCTTGCTATTTTATGCTGTCATTGTAAAATGTATCCATATGCTAAGATTTTCACCCATATTTTAAAATAATTGTTTGTGTTGTTTTGCTGTTGTGCGGTTAAGATTTGCGACAACCCTAATTCTCAACAAACTCAAGAGTTGATAAAGTCCTACAAAAGAGCCCAGTTTGCAAGAAGGTGGACTGGATCGGACCCTCGGGAGCTATTGCGACGAACGGCAACGCTATGCCATTCAAATTTCATTTTATCTTCGCCTTAATACGAACTTTGGCTCAAATGAAACAGGATGAGAAGCTTGTAATATGTTTCTCTACTTTATTCTTCTTTGCTAGATGTGAACTGAATCCCATGGAACTAGGATGAACAACGCCAGGTAGCTAATCTATTATGTGCTAGGTCTGCATAAGTATGTACGAGTATGTATTTCCGATTTCGATAACTTTATTTCATAAGGCTTACAAATTAAGCACTTGGACAAGTAAAAAATTATTGTATAAATAGCTATAAATATAGTATCAAAGCATAGGCTCAGAAATAAACTTTTCAATGACCTTATGTACCAAACTTCCATTGTTTATTCTCGTTTTCTGTGTCTTTTATTTCAATACACTCCGAGACTGGGACAAAACAATGTAACGATGTACAATGGAAGTTTTGATAAATAAGTCCATCTAAAAGTGTATTTTCGAGACCATAGGCACTCAGACGCCTAGATTCAAAGCCTATGCTTTGACACATACTTATCCAGATAGATACTCGTACATAGCACCATGGTATAAGAAAACAAGGTATGCTCTTTCGAGACACGATGGTCACGTGGGTGTCTCCAGGCTACGTCATCAACACCATCGACGAATGAGAAGACGAATCTGTTTCCTGATGATACCAGTAGCGTGAAAGCGTAACTCCCCGAACTCCTTTTATTAACTGTATAAATCTGATAAAACTATGTGGTTTTGTATTTACCTATTATTTATCACATTCACTCGTGTTTAACTAACGCTGTTTTGACTGATCTAATAGACATAATTGAAGATTGACATATTTTTATAGATTTTTTAAGTGAACCTTGTCACATATGTTTCCCAATTATAAATTATGTAGAAATAAAATGGCAACTGGACAGTGACGTCACCTGGAGGCACTCCCTGAAGAGCAGATCTGTTTTCTTGGATCATGCATAGCACATAATAGATTAGCTTCCTGACCCTGTTCATCCTATACTAGTTCCATATAATATAAACTTTTGATTTGGTCCTTTGTCTATTTTGACCTATTTAAACACAAAAGCCTACATTAATAAAAACTATTGTACCATGCGCAGTTTCGGACCGACAAAACAATAAAGCCATTCACTGCAACGAATAGCCAATAAATATTCGTTTCATGCTTTCATAAAAGTATATTGAATTAAAATATAGACTTGAGGTGCTGAATTGCCCGTAAAGTGGCCGGAGCCAAACACGTAGCCAGTTCAATGCAGTCGTTATTTCAACACCAGTTCTAAAAGACACCTTACGTCTTTGGGCCTTTATGTTCATTCCTTGCAGTCTTTGTCTTCCTTACCTAACTTTTTCTCATCCTAAATACACACTTTTTTGTATATATAAAAATGTATTAATTGCTGATCGTGTCGCTAAAACTTGAAAACGGCTGGGCCGATTTGTTTTTTTTTTTGTTTTGTTTGATGGGACGAACGGGAATAAAACTTCCCGTTGGTCCCCACTGGGGACAACGCGTGGGGACGAGCGGGAATAACCCATCTAATACAGGGGTGGTTTAAAAAATTAAAATTGTATGTGATACGTGCACGGGTCATCTATATTTATTATAATTTTTTCTCCAACTCAACCCGTGGATGTCGTAAGAGCCGACTAAGGGAACCTACCAGAGGAAGGGCAGCAGCTTCCTTCTGAGTATTTTTAAACACCAACACTGCGATCACCAATCCGCCTGCCAAGCGTGGTGATTATGGCAAATCCCCCTCTACATGGGAGACCATCCACTCGATGGACCGACGACATCGTAGCGGTCGCAGGGAGTCGATGGATGGAGGCGGCTCAGGACCGCTATTTGTGGCGTCGTACGGGGGAGGCCTATGTCCAGCAGTGGACGTGTATGGGCTGATGATGATGATGTATCTCGAAATCGCGAACGATATGACAACAAAGCAAAGTATAAGGATTGGAGTACTTTGGACCTAGTTAACAATAGGTATCAGAAACAAAACATAAATAAAAAAATCTATACGTGATTGGTATGGTCAAGAGATTTTTGAAAATGTTATGTTCACCGAGTAGGCCAAAAGAGTAGGGCAAAACTTTGCGGGGCGAATGTGTAACAAAACGACCTTCATTTACCCAAAAACAAAATACCAAAGACCTTCTACTTGTTTAATTGAGGAATCAATCCAATGAAACTAAAGATCGGTGGAGGTCAGGATTTACTGGTGCAGATAACAGTCTGAGCAATCGACGTAGCCACATCAGCAGTTCTGCTACTGCTCGTTTGTGGACATCACATTGTCTTACTTTTGAATGTCTTGTTTCACGGTTAGTAGGTAATGTTGTAAGGTTAATACTGGACTAAGAGAAGTTACATTTTACATATAAATTTCAATAAAATTTTATCGCTGTTTATCAAAAATTCAGTATCTAAAAGAACATATAACATTCTTCTCTTATCAAAAAAAATTGCCAATTTATACGTCCAAAATAGTTTTGTTGTTCTACCAATATACTACCAATTATTAGAGTACAAACAATCAGGTGACATAGAATTCAATGTATTTTTAACCGACTTCCTAGAGGTCTTGTATGTATGATATCTCCGCCAATTATGGACCGATTTCGAAAATTCTTTCACTATCCCGAAGGGGTCTTATAACATTTTTTATTCGCAGGGGATTATTATTTATCCCGAAAAACTTAAAATACGCGTAAAAGTAAGGGAATTTGAAGTAGTTTTATCGTTTTTTAAAACACGTCATATTATTAACTAGATTGCTCCCGTTATTCGACGATTTATTGCGTAGGTAAGTTTACATGTTACACCAACTATTTCTCTATCGATTTACTGTAAATTACAAAGCCTTCCTAATTCTTAGTTAGTGAGACAACCCTCCAAAGGTACGCCAAGGTACGGCCTCTCGCTCGAGAAAACAATGAAACTCGACAACGCACCCGGCTGCGCTCACGAATGATATGAATATTAAACGCTCGAGGAATCAGAGGATTTATTCACCGAATCTGAGCTTCTAAATGTTTAACATTATCTGAGTTTTCAAGTCGAAAGAAACTTTGATAGAGGCTCCTGGGCGATTAATTCGGCGCGCAGAGGTATTTAGAATTCTTAAGAGGGTCTATTGCAGTTATAACCTTTCTATTGTAATGGGTAGGTAAAGGGTAATAACAAATGGGGTGGAATTCTTGAAAAGTTATTTATAAATTGAGTCGATTCTTCGATCCGGAGACATAGAACATTTTCAGGGTTTACGATAATACGTTTATTTATCACTGTGACCACCCCGACACTCTTAGACAATCGACTGCAGTCAGTTGTTTATCTCGTGTCTGAAATTATCGTTGCAGTACATACATATTGATTTTGCGCTATGATTCAATTCAATACCAATATCACTGATACGAGTATAATGACAATTCTTCACAATCATACAAGCTTTAAAGCAAATCTAAGCAAAGCCAATTATATGCATTCTTATTAGGTACGTACGCTACGTCAATACAGCAAACATTCCGCGCGCCGACACGTCCGCATTGTGCGATCATTTCCCGGAATATTTCTCCCGTGTCGTTCATTGTACTGCATTTTATTGAATTTGATTTACGCAGATTTTTGTTGGTTTTTATTAACTGACCCTACGCCGATGTAAACTTAATTGAATCCGCCAACAAAAGGCAACCAATGAAAAGACCGTCCAGTGGTGTGTGATGCAGATTATAATAGGTTTTCACGAATTTGCATGGGTTTTTTAAGTATTCGATATTCAATATTCGCGGTAGACTATTGTTTTGCCGGCGTCGTATAAATGCATCAATTACAGGGAGCTTCGATCCGGTAACAAAAGTCTTTTATTAAAAGATAGTTTCTTTGTTTTTTGGGAGAATTATTGCTGGAAATGCTAATAGAAAAACTTCTTTGACGACCAATGTGGCGTGGTGGGCGAAGGTCCGCCTGTGATGCAGGAGTTTGAGGTTTTGATTCCCGGCCTGGGACAAAAGTTTGTGCGATCTGAAAATATTTGTTCCAGGTTTTCTGGGTATTATCTATCATCATCATCATCATCAGCCCATACACGTCCACTGCTGGACATAGGCCTCCCCCGTACGACGCCACAAATAGCGGTACTGAGCCGCCTCCATCCATCGACTCCCTGCGACCTCTACGATGGCGTCGGTCCATCGAGTGGATGGTCTCCCATGTAGGGGGGGATTTGCCATAATCACCACGCTTGGCAGGCGGATTGGTGATCGCAGTGTTGGTGTTTAAAAATACTCAGAAGGAAGCTGCTGCCCTTCCTCTGGTAGGTTCCCTTAGTCGGCTTTTACGACATCCACGGGTTGAGTTGGAGGGGTCGATATTCGTACACCGCGGCCCCACGGCTTAATTTAGGGTATTATCTATGTATACAAAAAAAAACTCATGCATCTATTGTAATTAAATATATCAGTCATTTAATACCCATAACACAAGCTCTGCTTAGCTTGGGGCTAGATGCTGGTGTGTGGATTGACAAGCATTAGTCATCTTATTTATTTTTAAACAATTGTTTTGTTTAAAGTTTTGTTTAACAAATGTTTTTAAACAATTACCTACGCAACTGTGAAATAGGAGGAGAAAAGTTGATGATCCAGTTTTACGCTCTTACTTAAAACACTTAAAAGAGGGTTCTGTGTGGGCGTCTAAGATCAAAAAACGTATGTTAAGATAGTACATTTATGACGCCTGCACTAGCAGTTTTTACAACCCACGACGCTCGCCATGACTCCTCACTGATGTCCCAATACACTGAAACAGAACAATTCAAAAATTTACTTGCAAAGTTTACTTTAACACAGCTTAAAACCAATGCCAAAGTAATTTCACTCAAACATCCACAAAATCAACACTCTAACAGAATTACTCGAACTCTTTCATTGTAAGCAAAGCGAACCCCATCCTTTGTTTCTATGTTAACGAGCAGAAAAAGAGCCTATTCATAGTCTGCGAACCTAATTACCCTCCCTCGCTTACAAAAGAGAGTTTCTAATTAAAGATATTATGTCAAATAATTTGTTTGAACCGTCTTGGATTGTATTAGATTAAGTTTGTCTTGCGTTGAATTGGAGGGAGGGCATTGAGGTATTGCTTTTCGTATTATAATTATTTGTTTTAACTGAGATTTGAGGGTAAATATTTTCTGTGGCAGTATTGCTCGGGTTTTACCTTTCTTGTTCTGTACAACACAGTATTCACTAAAGTTAATAACGGGATATTTACCATGAAGTGAGATATACCGATCTAAACTCGGTAAATATAATCCTACTGATATCATAAATGTCAAAGTTTGTATGGATGGATAGCTGCTGCCCGCGCCTTCGCCCGCGTTTTATTGAGATAAAAAATAGTTACATGCGCCATGATCACGGAACAACTGAAGTCACTGGAAGTTAGTTTTTATTATTAACTAGCTGCTGCCCGTGCCTTCGCCCGCATTTTATCGGGATAAAAAAATAGCCTATATGTTATTCCAGGTCCCAAACTATACCCATACCCAGCCCAATCGGTTCATTAGTTTTTGCGTGAAAGAGTAACAAATATCCATACATCTTTCCATAGAAACTTTCACATTTATAATGTAGGATGTATGGATATTTGTTACTGATGGCTGATGATGATGATGATGATGGAACCCTTAGTGCAAAATTCCAATCTGGCCGAATTCTGCTAAGCAATTGCTCTTCTATGACAATGGTATCGTCACAGAATCGTCCATAGATAAAAGAAACTCTAGACGGTGTGTGCGGATTTGCACATAAAGATTGATGGAATGTTTACAACCTTTTGACACGCGTCCCTCCATCGGTACTTTCTATCATAAAAGGTAACTTGTCAAAATATGTCAGTCTGAGACAATATACCATGTGAAGAGATTAATTTAGTAGAAGTACAATAAAATACAATACTTTATTGCACACCAAGAAAATACAAAAATACAGGAAAACGAAGATACAGAGATGCACAATGGGCGGCCTTATCGCTAAGAGCGTACTCTTCCTGGCAACCTTGGGATGGACACGAAGCATGTACACGTATAGACGGTGGCGAATTACTTAGGTAAATATAATACAATAGATACATATAATACATAGCATAAAATACATCTACAAATACCTTAAATAATTCATAAAAACCTGTACATGTCTATTTCAGACAACCTTTCATATATCCCACTACTATGGTATGCCCTCGCCTTCAGACGGATAAAAAAAATAGGCTGTTGTATTCCTTGGGATACAATTTATCTCCCTGCCATTTTCGTTGATAGACACCAAGACAAAATTACTTTTGAATTCATAAAATTAATAAAAATCTTTAAACAGGGTCAAAACGTCACACAAGAAACAAACCCACAAGATGGGGAGTGACGTCATTATGAAACAAACCCACAAAACTCCCCTCGGCTTAACAGCCAAATTTTTGAGCCTGATTTGATTCTATATCTGTCTATTGCGCAATTATTATAACGAGCTCAGTGACTACAGTCTGGGAAAATAAGGTAGGATTGCATTTTGTGCATTTTCAGAATTTTAAATTGTTGACCTATTGAGGCTGATGAATGTATGAAAATTTAAAATTTAAAAAATATTTTAGTCCATTTGAATTGCTGATTATGTTGTTACAAAAACTGAATCTCAACTAAATTAGCAACACTAAAAATTTTAAGTTCTGTTATAATTGTATAATTGTACTTATCAGATATAGTTTAGTTTTGTAACAACAAGATTTCTACCAGTAACTCATTATCTCCCTTTCTTTTTTCGTCAAAGAAAACCTTAAAAAGGCTAAATAATAATACAATATACAGTAAAATAAACCCCACATGGGAAGAACGAGCACGGACTGAAGATTTTCGACTGTCAATTGTTTTAATGAAAGATTTTACTAACTGAAAATTTGAATTGTTCACTTACATCACTATTAACTAGAGGTTTACGCATCATACGCACTCTTTGGCACAATTTCAACAAACAACTTGGCTCTAATTGTGTTTGTGATTACAAGAGCCTCTTTGACTGAGATTGGGTGGAACGGAACGTTAAAACGAGTAGGTATTGCAGATAATTAACTGAGATTACGCTCTTTTGAGTGCTTTTCGCTTTTGTTGCAGACTGCTTGGAGAACTCAATCTTTTAGATGTTATGGTCGACGACGTGTTATTTGTTTTTTTGTTGTAAGTACATATTTATTACATATTATATTCATTTTAATATGGATGGGAGACCATCCACGCGGACCGACGACATCGTATAGCGGTCGCAGGGAGTCGATGGATGGAGGCGGCTCAGGGGGCCTACTCTACAAACCAAAAAGCGAAGTTTCTTTTTCGTTTTCGTGCAAATCGTACTCTAAGTGCCTTCGTTTTTACTTTCAAACGAAATATAACACGACCGAAATATTTTTTGACAATCGACGTCGTAATTGGTACTCTGGCAGCACTAAAATCGAAACGTTTTATTGAATTTGACAGCGAAACTTGTATCAAAACGACCCAATATTACGAACATCCAACAACGACAACTGATGTTGAGCTCCGACAAGTCGGAGCTCGGAGAGGCAACATCACTGGCGGGAGTCTGTCGGTGTTGCTGTGCTTACCAATCTCAATGTCAAGGTCGAGTATTGTGGTGTCCTGAAGATGTCTCGTGGAGAGACGAAACTAGTAGACAACTTACTTTGATGAATACTATCAGAGAAGGTTATACGCGGAATTGTTACTAAATATTTCTTCATTCTAATATTGGACATATGTCATGATAATTTAAATCTTAAAAATGTTTTTCTCGTTTTGATATTTAATTATACATAAGTCTACACGACTTATGTAAAGATTTTTTAATCCCAAGTTTTATCTACAATTAAATTTTAATTCGCCAGAGAATAGAAAAAGTCGTTAGTTACGTTAAATTGGTTTGGGTGTAAAAAAAAATTGTCTGGTCTGTCCGTCATAAATACCTCAACAAACAAAGGCTATCAAACCATATAAACGCGTCATACAGGGCCGGACACAGGTGCGTGCGGGGGCACGTACTAATAATGATAAATCAGTATCATTAATTACCTAGGATTAGGTTCCAGCATACGGGAGACTGATTTTCGGAAGAACCTATATAGAAGTACCCATATCTGAAGGTACGTTCTGGTGAATGATGCATCGAAAGAAACGATGCAGGGAAAATTCTAATTTTTTATCAACAAGTAACTTACAACAAAACTTTTTACAAGACCCATTACGTCCTTTCGACGCATCAATATCAATTATAATCGAAGTTTTTCAAGATTGTCGACAGGTCAGGACCACCTGCCAATTGCCTCACGGAATTGACCACGATTCCGTGGGGCAATTGGTAGCGCGTTTCCAAACCGAGTCTCAAAATAAGTAAATTTGTGGGAGATATCAATTCATAAATAAGATTAACTTGAATGGGTTAAAATGTCACCGGGTAAAACTGTGATCGTAAAAATCTAGTGTAACTTTGTCATCACTCAAATTATTTTAATATTTTTATATTATGCGAAATAGTGATAGACCTTTTAAATGTAAAATGCGGTTATTTAACTTGTATTATTTAAAATAGATTTCTCGCTCTACATGAATTATAGAAAATTACTAATAACAGTAATAAGTGATGGCTTATTTAACATTACAAAACCACTGACTGCAAAAAATGTCACAAAAATTGTTTCATTTATGGCTAGGTTAATCGTCATCGATAATGGGTTAGTTTGAAATATTTATAGTAAGTTTTCGGCGAATCTGATACTCGAACATCGGAAAGGATAATTTAGTCGCGAAACCAACCGATATCGAATAGTTATATTAAATCATATCGCAAAATCATAAAAATCGTATCGCATTTGTTTTGCGGGTTCGATTCCAGTCTCGGGACAAATATGTATCTGTACGATTTGCAGATACTTCTTCCGAGTACAGTTTTGGATTTATTTTATGTATTGTAAAAATATCTATCTAAGTATGTAGTGTATTGTATTTTGTATGTATGTATGTATGTATATCAGTTATCTAGTACCATAGCACAAGCTCTGCTTAGCTTGGGGCTAGAAGATGCTGTGCGAATTGTCCAGCATTATTATCATAGGTACCTACTAATCTCAGTTGTTTGTATATTTTATAAAAGTATGGACTTGTATTTGTCTGAAATAAAGATATATCTAATACTAAAATTTAAAGTTTCTCTCTAAAAGCAACAGAAATTAACGCTTTTTACATAGACCTTGTTTCATTTTAACCTCAAGTTAACCTAAGCCGATTAGTCTGGCAACAAAAAGTGTGCAGTCTGCCGTCGTCGCCCGGAGGCCTAACGAGTGCGAGGCGTGCGCGCCTCCGATAACCAAATATTAACTCAATTAGTGCGAGACAATCATTTGAACCCGGCTAATCCATGCAATGTGACCCTTTCGTCTGGTTGCCTGGTGGGTTTCATACTCGTTGATAGATAAAAGTGCGAAAAGGCTATTTTATAGAACACTAGTTTCTTCTCGCGGCCTCGCAGGCGTTGATTACCGATCCGTTCAGTAGTTTTAGCGTGAAGAAGTAAGAAACATCCATCCATTCAAAATTCAATCAACCATCCATATAAACTTTCGCATTTATAATAATTATTAGTGTGATTTACATTTTTATAAATTATATTATTTCTAATCATAACATGAATTGCGAAACGGAGTGTGGGAAGACCTTCCACACGATGGACCGAAGACATCGTAGCGGTCGCAGGGAGTCATTGGATAGAGGCGGCTCAAGACCGCTATTCGTGGCGTGGTTTGGGGGAGGCCTATGTTCAGCAGTGGACGTATACGGGCTGATAATAATGATGATGAGTAATGAAATTGGCATCTGCTAGAATTATCAACAAATCTCGAACTAAAATAATCTCTTTTAATAATAATATAACGAGAAAAACGATAAACCGACTTCAAATTCCCTTACTTTTACACTTATTTTAAGTTTTGCAGGATAAATAGTAATCCCCTGGGGGTAAAAATTCAAGGGATTATTTTCTATACAATAATGAAAGAATTTTCGAAACGGCCCATAATTGGCGGAGATATCGCGTAACATAGTAACAAAAAAAATATATACAGACGAATTGAGAACCTCCTCTTTTTGAAGTCGGTTAAAAATAACTTTTCTTCTAGTTCATCTACATACCTATGTCAAAGCTTCGATGTTATTCCCCCTGTTTACAAGCTTTTATCCCTTCTGATCCACCGTATGTCAACTCATCCTGTTGGTCGTGTGGGATAAATCTTGCAACTGCATTTTAGACCAGTTATCCTCAATGAAGCTAAAATTTGGCATACCTTTACGTAAGATCGGTGACAATGCAATGTCATGGTACCAGTCATGGTACCATTGAGCTAGTCTGATGATGGAGATCGAAGGTGGCCATAGGAACCCTGAAACGAGTTAAACACGTCAACATCGTTTGGGTTCGTTGGATTTGTCTTCTCAAGCACTTTGGTCATAGGTGATATCCAAAATTACCAAAATTAATATCACCTATGACCAAAGTTGCTGGCTTGCTTTTATAAAGGTATATAATAAAAACCAGCAATGTATCCTGAAAATGTTCAATGGGCGAAACGACACTAGTAATGTTTTGTAGTAGCGTTCCGCCCGCCCATTAATTGACGGAAATAATGATCGACTCGACGCTACACAAAATAAGATTTACAACGTGATATTAATTATGTCATGAACTGTACACGTTCTGTCCAGTTGCTAATCTGTCCAGTTGAGAATCCGTCCAGCTGAGAATCTGTACAGTTGTGAATCTGTCCAATGGCTACGGAGGCAAAAATTTATTAGTCTGGCTGGATTTAGAATAACACAACAGTCCAGCCATAGATAGCTTACTTACGGCTGTAAAGGAGTTTTTGGCTGTAAATACTTTTATTTAGCAAAATTCTGTAGATTTTTGATATCCTTTAGGTTTTTTTTATTAGTCCAAGAGGAATTTTCAGCGGCCATCAAATTTTCATGCTGCAAAAGTAACCTAATTAACTACATAGTTAAGACCTACATAAGCTAATGCTATCCAAACAAGTTGACAAAGACAAATGACGTACGAACAGCTGACGAGGCAAACGTGGACCGCAACGTCATTAATTAGTTACCATGAAGACCAATCAGCTTGCATCAGCAAGATCCATCTTCCAATAGAATTGGGATTCAGATTTAGTGCTGTCACAAATTACAGCTTCACATAAATATATTTCCATACTAGCTGCTGCCCGCGCGTTCACCCGTGTTTTATTGGGATAAAGAAATAGCCTATATGTTATTCCAGGTATCAAACTATACCTATGTATACCTACCAAATTTCAGCCCAATCATTTCAGTTATTTTTGTGTGAAAGAGGAACAAACATCCATACATTGAAGCACTTCACATCGCTATTTTGGTATTCGCCTTTTTTCTGTTTCTTATTCGACCGTATAGTGTAGAAGTCTGAATAAAGGATGACTCATGCTAGAACGTGTCGGGTCCGAGCCAAGTGTCGGCCGTAGCACGGTCACCGAGCCGGTCCCATGCCTGTACCTAATTACAAAGACGAGCCTCGACCGAACAATTACCGTGCGGCAATGTATTCACGCAACGGGGCGATGGCCGAACCGAGGCGGGACTGAGTTGTTTCCGACCGTTGTCCGTTGCTCGGCCGTCACTCGGTTGCCGATCAGTATACAAATAAATATATACATAATGCTATACAATTCACACAGATTTATCTAGCCTCAAGCTAAGCAGAGCTTGTGTTATGGGTACTAGATAACTGATATACTTACTATATCTAATACTCTACATAGATAGATCTATGTAATGCATAACGTATTTTTATTATAAATAGAAAACATCCAGAACACCCTGAACAAATATCTGCAGATCGTACAAACATTTTTCCCGAGGCAGGAATCGAACCCGCAACCGCAACCGCGTCGCAGGCGGACCTTCGCCCACCGCGCCATAGAGTTCGTCATAGCGTGTGTGTGCGACAGCATAGTGTGTCCATACAAAATATATGTATGTTAGCTGACCTTGCTACGGCCAACACTCGGCTCGGACCCGACACGGTCTAGCGTGAGTCATCCTTAACTGGAACACACCGTCCAAATATCGTGCACAGCAGCAAATACTCGTAAATATGCCGAAAATACAAGAATCTGAAAATCCTTTGATACGTGACCGAAAACCATCTTCACATCGTCGTATTTGGGCATGCGGCGCCATGAAAGAAGAAGTTGAAGTTGAAATAAGACGATTATACGAACACAAATAGCGATATAAAGTGCCATCATAATGCAGTTGAAGCTGTAAAGGCAGCTAATAAAACAATGCTGGACAATCCACACAGCATCTCTAGATAATGCTGTGTGGATTGTACTTATGGAGAATACAAACATAGATAGATATCCTTCCTATACACGTGGGGTCGCTTCCGACATTAGAAATGTGTGGCTGACAGTACTTAAGCCTGTCATTGAAAAGTGGGACGAATGTGGAATGAAGTCGCCTCTGAATTTGAATTTCCGTTCGAAACACGGAATAACTCAGATAATACCCAGAACACTCGGAACAAATATTTGCAGATCGTCGAAACGTTTGTCCAAAAAAGGGAATCGAACCCGCAACCTCCGGCATCACAGGCGTTACTTTAATACATGAAAAAATACAACAGAAGATTTTTTTACTTAAAGGTAGGGTGCGGATAAATTATGATTACATACAAAAAGTTGCCCGCGCGGGCATTTTAAGACTGAGTGTGTTAAATAAACTATCAATAAATTCACTACCAGAATCAGAATCGATAACTTTATTTCTTTAGGCTTACAAAATAAGCACACGTCAAATGTTATACTTTAAACAGCAATAAACATAGTTATTATTATCAAATAAGAAATAAGGTGTTATTGATTTGTTCTTCACATCAACTTTTTGTCCACTAGTGGACAAAAAGTGAAAAGAAACCACTGATACATTTATATTTATATCACTTATATCACATGTATCCAATACCCTCTTGTTCATTGTGAATTTTAATATCTAATTACATCAAAACACCGTTCAAAATCGGTTTCCAGTGACAAAGCATCGTGAATTAATTCTGGTCGCGTATCAATTGTCAAAGCTGATATCCCTAATGCCGTTCTGTGTCCATACTAATTCATTACCGGCGTCACCTGATATGGCGGCAATAACGGCAGTACAGCTAGCTCACAACCAACACTTCGTGTAAGCATCAGTGGCGTACGTACCGAAGGGCAGTGGCGTGCAGTCCACAAGAAAGAAAAAAGAAAAGAAAGAAAGAAACATTTATGCACAGTATAAACAATGTAAAGTGCTCAAATTAATATATTCCATAAAAACAGCACTTTACAGATTAGAAAACTTTTATCTCAATACATCAATTCTGGTTTACGCTTTTTGGCACACAACATTATACCTTCTTTTCATTCTTATTCATTATATCCTAAAGCCGTGGGGCCACGGTGTACGAATATCGACCCCTCCAACTCAACCCGTGGATGTCGTAAGAGCCGACTAAGGGAACCTACCAGAGGAAGGGCAGCACCTTCCTTCTGAATATTTTTAAACACCAACACTGCGATCACCAATTTGCCTGCCAAGCGTGGTGATTATGGCAAATCCCCCTACATGGGAGACCATCCACTCGATGGACCGACGACATCGTAGCCGTCGCAGGGAGTCGATGGATGGAGGCGGCTCACGACCGCTATTTGTGGCGTGGTACGGGGGAGGTCATGTCCAGCAGTGGACGTGTGTGGGCTGATGATGATGATATCCTAAAGTCTTGCTTACGAAAGTTTTCCCTTCTTATTTACTTTGATTCAGACAGAATAACACATATTTTATTAGTATGCAAAAGTGTACTAGCTATGTCCTCTCTCACGTCACGTGTCACGTGATTTGTCCATCCACTCGACATGCCTCGTCATTTGCCGTCCGTCGCGAGTGATTAGTGTCCAGTGATTGCGAATTGATCGCCCGTAGCCCGTAGAACGTAGAACGTAACTGCTACGCCGTAGCACTGGCGTAGACTAACGGCGTTATTCGATAACATGTTTGTTGGTTGTGACGGACGTTCGACTGATTATCTAGCTACGAGATTCTGTTTCAAGCTTCAATTATAAATTTCGTATGAGTTAGTCAACAAATTAATCATAATTGTAGGATACAAAGGCACATAATTATTATCATGCTAATAAACTATTGATTTAATTTAGGTGCATAGTATGCACCTAAATTAAATCAAGGAGATACAATAAATTTTTAGCTCATACAAAAGAATTTTAATCATCAATATTCTTTCTAATAAATCTTCTATCCAATAGATCAATATATGCTGATAATGAAGTTTAAACGCCAAATATAATTTATCTTTACCAACAAAATAAACCTATCGACTACTAAAATTTTTTTTTTCCCTATTTGTCTAGAAAAAAGTCGATAGCACTGTTTATTTTGTTGGTAAAGAGAAATTATATTTACCCCTTAAACTTTATTTTCAGCATCTATTATATCTTTATCTTCTATTATATTATAAATAATAATTTAACTGAACTTTAAAACTATACACCCACCAACAGTTTAATCAACAAAAACCGAGCGCAGCCGTAAAAAATCCAGCAGTTTAATCCGTGAGCCGTTTAAAAATGACGTAGTGGTTATAAAAAGTACGTAACGTAGCGCGGCGTGAATGAACGTGTCGTAAACCTGTCGAAGCGAATGGACGATGCAATTGACCCGAGGTGTGTGCCTGATACAGTTTTGTCTGATGAAGCGGCGACGTTCAGTAATTTTGTGTATATCGCGAATAGGCGGAGGACTTTTTTTATAATATGTAGTGAAGAGTAAACTATAAAGACAATGCGCCCGCAGCTCTATGATCAATCATAATCATAACACACGTCATAGCACATTAAATGCTAATTATCGCGCGATTAACAAGATATCGTGAATTGCGATAGCATAATGCGTTTGTGTTCGATAGAACTAGATTCATGTGGGTTATAGATATGTAAATATAGTTTAGAAGTAGGCATGTCATCGTAAATTTGTCCAGATTGTGGTTTGGGGAGATGTGCTAAAGTTTGTAGATAATGATGGAGTAAAAAAGTAGGCAACAGAACAATTTTAATATTGTTTTTTAAACAAATCCCCTGGGAGAGGCCGATGTTTAGCAGTGGACTTTATAATATGGATACGGCAAGAAATAAAAAATACAGTGTAATAATGAGTTACAATGTATGACTATAATAAGGAAATTATTATCAAAATCTTGAAAAAAATATTCGAAATTATCAAATAAAACGATGCTCGGGGTCCCAGCACCGACTGTGTGACGAGTTTTGCTTCAACTCTAAAACTAACAACCTATCAAGGTAAAGGTTTTTTGTTCGCTTCTTTACTTTACCTTAAAGAGATTGAAGTGAACATAAAATTATAGTGATAACTTTATTTCCTAGTTCTACTAATGTTATTTAAATTTTGTTACGTGTCCAAGAGTCCTGTAAGGTCTAAAGGAAATAAAGCACTTTGATATTTGTGTTTCACCTTCAGCGTAGAACATACGGTCGTTTCTGCTCCCTTCTAACCAAGTTTCTGCTATACCTACAATGTACAATCCTGTGTGTAGATGCTGGTATCATATCAGACCGGAGTGCCTGCCAGGAGTGTCTGCTAGGATTACCATGGGCAGGTGATAAATCGAGTCCATCCAGTATAAATCAGTGCCAGCTAATCGGGAGGGACCTAATTGTTGTGGCAGGGGCTGGGTGGACTTTGAAACGGCTTAGCGTAACACTAGCTATATACAACCATATATATTTAATGTATTTTAATAATGTAGGTATTTAACTAAAACCTATAAAGACAATGCGCCCGCATGACGAACAATGTGGCGCGGAGGGCGAAGGTCCGCCTGCGCCGCAGGAGGTTGCGGGTACGATTCCCGCCTTGGGACAAATGTTTGTACGATCTGCAAATATTTGTCTCGGGTGTTCTGGGTATTTTCTATGTATTATAAAAAAGTATCTATCTATGTAATATATTGTATTATGTATATCAGTGATCTAGTACCCATAACACAAGCTCTGCTTAGCTTGGGGATGTTGTGTGAATTGTTCAACATTATTTATTTGTTTTAACTTACAATGTAGTTTTGCCTACTTTTATTACTCCTTTAGTACATAATCAGTAATCACACAAACACCTAGAAATTAGTCTATAAGGTTTTGTAAAACCTATTCGATAGTTACTCGGCTGACTCGCTTATAACACTCCTTTACAAATCTATGTGATTTTCTTAGTGTTACTATTATACGTTCTCAATGTAGGTATGTAAATTTCAAGTCGATAAATAAAAAAAAAATGTGTCATGTAGTCTCTACCCGCGGTTTCGCACGCGTTGTTTCTATGAGAACGTTTTAAGGTTATTTCTATCCCATAGAAAATGATTAATGGGTTAAAAGTTTATGGTGTCAAAGCTCATGTCCTGATCGAGACTTAGAACTACCTGTGTGCAAAATTTCAGCTCGTTCCGTTTATTAATTTTGGGTTACAAATATCCAACCTATCGCTTTTATAATAATAATGAATATAATGTAAAAAATATCAGTACTTTTGTTTTTTACCTCAAAATATAAATAAATTAAGCAATTCCAAACTTAGGGGGGCTTTAATTATAACAACCCTGTTATTTCAAACCCTCTTGAAATTTGCCGGTATTTAACTCCTTAGTGAACGAGGCCGACATTGTTGAAATACCTTTGAAATAATGCCATCTCGGCTACATCAAAGTGAATGGCCTCATGAGCCAGGCAAGGGTTAAGATAGGCGAGATGACACCTGGAGGGGTTAAGGTAGGTAGCAGCTTTGTTTTGATAGTAACTACAAAGTAGTATTGTTTTTGTAGGACTTGTCATAGGTTTTCAAAGGAAAATTCGAAAAGGTAAGAACGCGGATCTCCCTGCATATTTTGGACATTACGAAGTTTGATAGAAAAGGCTTGTCACCGATTTCTTCTTATTTTTTGTTGTTTAATGTAAATATAGAATTTTTGACCCTTAACACGTTTACTGCCGCACTGTAGCCAAGCTGTTCTACAGTCTTTAGTTCAAGTAGAGCAATTTAGATCGTAATTATTTACCAGGACTCTCTGTGCTGATAATACCAAATAATAATAAACAACCTGACTAGATAGTTATATACATATATTTAAAAATGTAACAATTTCAAGTAGGTACCTTCAGGTACTTAAAGAGTTGTGCTTATTTTGTAGGCCTAAAGAAATAAAATTATTGAAATCTGAAAATATGCTGATAGTAGAATGTTCAAGAGAGGAATCATGCCGCATCGTAATGCTAAAACTAAAATTGCTAATTTCGTCGTTTAATTTTTAAGTATTAGTAAATGATTAAGCTGGTTTAGCATAGTCGGTCGAATTTTATTACCAGTTACCTATGTAACTGGTAATAAAATTCGACCATTTATTTTCTTTCATTTTTGTTTTCATCGGGACATTCTCATAATGACCTGTCTAGACTTAAAAGGACGGAACATTATCATTATAAAAACGATTAATTAAGTCTCTAATCTTTCTGTGACCTTTTCACATCTAAACGGCTCAACGGATCAAAATGAAATTTGGCAAGCAGGTGAACGATATCCAGGGGATCGACATAGGCTACTTGAAAAGTGTGTGCAAAGCAACGGACAGAAGCTCATAAATAGATACCTATATGAAAAAATCTTCCCAGCTACTTACCCCACGCGTTTCAGCCGGGTATTCAAGGTGGCATGTTTACGCTAGCTATTCTTCAAAGACATTCCTTTCTTGTAACGCTTTGATAACTCTATCAGGGGAATATAGACAGCCATTGTTTAGATGCCATTCATTTTGCTTTACGTGCAGACTTTTTGCAACAAATAGTCCTTATTATACCGGTGTTTAAGTTGTTATTCAGAATCAGAATCAATAACTTTATTTCTTTAGGCTTACAAAATAAGCACTTAGACAATTCAAATTTTATACAATAAACATAGTTATTATTATCAAATAAGAAATAAGGTGTTATATATATTCTCTTCACCTTAATTTTTTGTCTACTTGTGGAAGAATATTGCATTGATAAATATTACGTTTTTTTCATAGAATATATATATATATAGGTCTAGAGTTCGTATATATTCGTTCGTGTACCTGTGCTTTAGTTGTTTTTGCATTTATGTATTATTTATTTACTATGCGTTTTTTTCCTGGATCTGCAATGACATCTCGCATAGGAGTGTATTGTGCATTGCCTCCCTGCCTAACTAGGCCCTAACCAGCCCAGCTCCTTGAAGTATCGGAGCAGGACTTTTGGTGATTGACAGCTTCGTTTCAGCTTTTCTCTTTTCCCGAACGATATTTCTAGAGACATTGTCAGCCATTAAGTTCCACCTAGGTGATCTGTTTTTTAAGAAATAATTATATGCAGCTTCAGTTATTTCTCACAGTGTTCTCATGAGAACTTTCTACCTGAGAATTGGACCCACGCTAAGCGGATCATATCTAATGTCTCAACCAAGCAATTTACATACAAATTCTATTCCACAAATCCAACTAAAACTCCCAATGAAATTATCCAGCTCAGCATTCCGCTAGACAAATAAATTTTAAATTCGTATCGGACGTTACAAATTACTTGATAAAGTGTCCTTAACGATACTTTAGTTTAGGCCCCGCCTATCTGACGACGTTTTTCACGAGAGGGCGGGCGCGTTGGGCGGGGCGATTGGTAGGCGTGTCTGCGGTGGGATACGCCCACCCGGATAGAGCTCAGTCAGGCTCCAGCTGGGCTGCGAGGCGGCTGGTTCCTTGACGCTGACACTAGAAGAAAAGTTGATCAATAAACAAATAATTCTGGAGAATTTACACATGATCAACAAACTTAAAGTGAATAGAAAATCAATAACACTTTTTTTTTCTTATTTGATAATAATTTATAGGATAAAATTTGACTAGTCTATGTGGTTTTTATAAGCTTAAAGAGATAAAGTTGCAATCATCATACAATCATCAAGTTGAATTCATCATCTAGCTCCAAGCTAAGCGGAGCTTGGCTCGGCTAGGTGATGAGTAGGCATTCGCGATAAAAGATTGAAGTTGCATCAAAGATATTCTAAAAAATTAATCATCAAATTAAGAGAAAACTTACGTGTGGGTGCCTTTTTGAATCATTCTTTGCCTTAAAGTTGTCTGCACAAATACACCATGTGTATCAAGTGTTTTGATATTTCTTACTAAGGAATAGGCAAATATCTCACGTGCGATGCTAGGAATAGTCATGAATGGGAAGTTGGAAATCGTCTCATGGACCCATCATAAGTAGATACTTATGATGGGTCCATGAGACGATCTAACAGTAACCATTTCAATGCAGTCCAGCAAATCTACATCTATTGGAAGATAGATGAATACATCTAGCTACCAGAGGATTTCAAATACCTACTACTAAAATTCCCAGAGATCTACATAATATGAGACATTATAGAAAGGTCTACGTGTAAATCGCTACCCACAGCGCTAGCGAAATCGTCGTCGAGAGTACATATGCGGAATTCTACTGACACTAAAATACTCGACGGAATACCGCGGATCGCGTAAAATCCAAGCGTAACATGCCTACCGCTACTGATCTGGGTAGCAAATACCGCGTAGATTTTAAGCAGAAGCATACCTAGGTATAACAATGGGCACCTGGCACAGTAAAATTGTGGTAAAACAAACCCACCGGGTCTCAAAATATAACAAAGAGCAATTATGCAAAATACAGTCTCGCACAAAATTCTGTCGAGTAATATAACTCAGATATAAAACAGTGAATAAACTTATAAAGAGAGTACAGTCGCGCTCAGCGCTTTATCTCTAACGATTATTTCATTGCTCATGGGACTCGAAACTTTTGAACTTTATTTTGTTACTTGCATATTTTATGTTGTGCTCGAAATTTCTGAGCTTGAGAGTTTGTTTTGAAATTTTAAAGGCGCTGCATATAAAATACATTCCAGCTAGGAATTTAATGTAATCTTTTAGAAAATATAAATGTAACAATACGTTTTGTCGAGAAAAAAATATTTAAGTGAACATAAAAACTTGTAGATTTAAGGTATAAGATAGATAGAAGTACATACCTTTAAGATAGATACTGAATAAGTATCATTAATTACAAGTTTATTTGTAAAGGGTAGGCTTCCCTTTTTTATTTTCCAAATAGAATAATTTTTTTTTGAGAATATAAATAATAATTAAGTAAAAGTAATTATACTTTTTTCAAATGCAATGAACAGCATAATTCAAAGTATTCGCTATCTAGCCCATATTTCACGTTAATCTGCAATGATTAATTAAGATTTCAACGGAGGGCAGGCCACCGAGTATCCTTCATAATATTGTCTTATGTTTTATTCAGAAACAGAAATGGACTCGGAAATATAGGTAAAAAGATAGATAGCTGGGTGATTTTACGATTAAATTTTTGGTACGTTTATAAATAAAGTTAAGGTAAGGCTTTTAAGTTAAGGTAAATTTAAAGGTGCAGGTAAAAGTTGCTGTAGGAGCTGTAATAAGATAATTTTACAAAAAAAAATAAAGATGATTTTCCTCTGCAGCCAAAGAAGATATTTGTTTTTTATGTCCACCTAACTATGTAAAATTGTATCATTTTAGAATTTCCTATATATGCACATTCTAAAACGATATATAAAGCACATTTGGAAACGATATTACTTCACATAAGTTTAATTTGATAACCATTTTTGAAAAATTAGATTTTCTTCAATGTAACAATATTCAGACTCACTCGGGATGATGATACCCCATACAATTACATCCGAAACTGTTTAGACATAATATAGAAGTTATAAGGAAGCTCTTAAACATACCCGAACCCTGAAAACATTGAAACCCTTTTTTGATCAGTCGTGTAAAAAAGATTTTTATTTTATACAAGAAGTTATAAATGTAAAAACATGATATGTATGCAAATATATAAATTTTGATTTATTTTTACTAAAATAAAAATTTAAACGTCCCTTTACTACATACATTCATTCAATACCTTCTACAGTAGACCACAAAATACTAGATTTCTAAAATTAACTCAATTCACATTCAACAAGAATTCCAAAAACAAAATGCCTGAATACACTCCCAAAATGAAAAATTAGCAAAAGTAATTCATTAACCGCCGCAAAGATTGCACAAAGTCCTTTATTTCGCTCCCGAGTATTTTTTAAATTCTCATTTACATTGTCTCGTCGTTGATTTACGAGCGCGACTGTACCGCCTTGCTGTAAATAAACCCAGATAATGGCTCTTTTAACACGTTAATTAAAATGTATTGCAATTAATTAATGGAAAAATGCTGCAAGTGCATTATTAATACTGTAAAAATAATATAGTTCCAACTCGCATTTTCTTTTTGGTGCAAAAGGGTCACCAGTATTCAAGTATTTATTTTGCAATCCTAATACATCATATTATTATATATATATGGTCTTAAATATTTCACTTAGAGGCTAGGTATTAGGAGCCCTGTTAGGGCGCCATGCAACTTAAGAGGTAGCTATTATAATTTTAAATAGGGCAATAAAGCTTAGTTTTAAAAATGTTGCACATTATTTAGTACTACAGTTAATCACTTAAGCTAACTTAAACACCAAAGCTAACTTAATTTCTAACGGTTATTGCACAGAGTTCTAATTCCAAAATCTAATAATGCTTATATTAATCTAATGTATCATCCATAAATTCTTTAATTGAGTAGTTTGTTTTAATTAGGAGTAGATTTTTTAACCAGTTTTTATTGATTATTGGTTTTACTGGGAAAAGTTTGTATGATAATGTCAGCCATTGTTTTCTAGAAAGATCGATAACTAATCTCAATAGTTCTATTGTATAGACATGATAATAGAACTGTAGGCGCAGCTAGCCTACAGTTCTATTTTAGGCAGATTGGTAAAATGTGTCTATAAATACAATTGTTTGTCACACTACTACATATTGTAATATATGTATATATATATTTTATAGCTAAAAACGAATTTCAAATCCCCTAATTTTACACTGATTTTAAGTTTTGCGGGATAAATACTCATCTCTCGGGAAAATTTTTTTTTTACTCCAAAAACATAATAAAACATACTACATACACCCGAACTTAGAACCTCCTTGTTTCGAAGTCGGTTAATTATTGTTTTGTTAACATGCACTCACAAAGAAAAGTTGAAGAAATGAATCAAAATTTTCATTTTCTTTTCTATTCATTTAATTTTCAAATCAAACTTTAGGTACCTACCAGTCAACTGCTAAATATACCCCTCGCCTGATAAGCATCTTATTGGATAATACGAATATCATAGAATAATCTCAATTTAAACATACAATCAAAACCATTATCAAAATAGAAATGTCTATGTGCGGCATGAGTGTGTGTTGGAGCTAAACGCTCCAAAAATATTCCTTTCCAAAATTCACCGTTCATTGACAAAGAGCACAGGAAACATCGTCTCATTCACGTCAACCGATAACCTCGCCCATAGAATACTCTGAGTTAATGTCGCCGGGGCGACCACGACCCACCTTGCTCATTCTTATCGGCAGATAACAACGGCGAATGGTTTTGTGAGTTTTGGTGAAAGCTTGAAGGAATTTCTAGGAAGTATTGAAATAGGAAATATTGACGAGACAACTTGAAACAAAGGCTAGAGAGATTTTGTGGTCCTAGTAGTTTTGCCAGGTTTTAGTACATAATATCTAACGTCGTTATAGATTACTCTGAGTTAATGGCGCCGGGCCGACCACGACCTCGTTCATTCTTATCGGCAGTTAACAACCGCGAGTTTTCTAGGAACTATTGAAAATATTAAAATAGAAAATACTGACGAGACACTTTGAGATAGAGACTAAAGATTCTTTGGACTTTTCGGGTGCTGCAAGGTGCATGTATGAATATCTATTATAATTTTCGTAAAAAATACATAAAGAGGGTTCATAAGGCCGATAAATAAAAAAAAATTGGGAAAACAGGGTACTAACCGGTGTTACAGGGAGTCATGTAGGTACCATTTGCGGCAAGTAAATGTCAAAAAGCTGTCTCGTTGCTCGTTGCGAGCGCCTTCTTTCCCCATACTGACTGCACGAACGCAAGCTGTGTGAGTTATATAATGTCCTTTTAACCGACTACAAAAAAGGAGGGGTTCTCAATTCATCTGTATGTTTTTTGTATGTGCGATCATTCCACCAATTACGGACGAAATTTGATAATTCGGATTAGTATTTATCCCGCAAAACAGTGTAAAAGTAAGGGATTCGAAGTCGGTTTAGAGTTTTTACAAACGATCAAATTACACTGGTCAACACAATTCTTGTTTCCTTTATATTTTTTTCTGTGTTTGCGTATTTCTATGGTCCTGACTATGAAAAAAATACTGGGAGATTGCTAACAGCTTTACTTTGTGAAATATACAGTTTTATAATTTTCATAACAAAAATACAAAAAAATTATACATAATGTTAACAAATTTCTATAGAACACTATCAAATGATCTTTTATTAATTTTCCTTTAATGAACGACTTTAGGTAGTTCTCGTCTCAAACTAAGTAGTCTGACATCATATGCGAATCACACCTTCCCTGATAACGCTCTTCCATTGTCCGAAGATTCTGAGGAAATCTTTCACCTTGCTCCTCACTAAAATCAACCGAATTTTGTTGAAATCGGTCTAAATGCGAGTGCAGGAAGTGAATTTTTATGCTCATGTCGCACCCTAGCCCTTGCAAGTTCGATAGCATGCACTCAATAAGATCAACATGGTCGTCAGAGTTATTTTTTCCTAGGAAATTAATCATCACGAAAACAAATTGATTCCAAGCTTTGGATTTGACTTCAGTCACTGATTTGACAAATTAGAATCTCTTACTAAGTCATTTAGTTATTTTTGATTAAATGGTTGGGGTTCTGAAGAGCTAAATTTGTAGTCTGGATCAGACAGAGTCTTCACTTGATGATTTCATTCGGGTTCACAGAGATTTGGATCATCAGAAGAGTTAGATGTGCTGGGTTGTATCTCTGGTGATTTTAATTGATGTCGTTGAGCAGAAGATCTGTTGGGATATGACCATTTACTTCGATTTCCAGGGTAAGTGCCGTTTATTTTCACAACACAGCAGTAGCAGTCGTCATTATGGGTTCGTTGTTCTTCGCCAAATCATGGGTGTTACATACACTATTGTATCTCTTTTTCTACTGGACCATAACTGTAGACACACATTTCTGGCATACAACATGAGGAACTCATGGCCTGTCCTGATTACACAATTTTATTTTAAAGTATTGATGATACGCAGTTTTCACAAAGTCCGATATAGGTTTTCGATATTTTTCAAATAAATATTTCACCATATAGCAAAAACAATCTGGATTTTAAGCACCCAAATTTCCTTAACGAAGCCATATCGAAAGTAACGACAAAATATATTTAAGTGTCCAATAAAAAACGAAAATCTAAGTAAAAATAGTCAATGAGGGTAGTTAGCTATAACTCAAAAACGAAAGCTGTTAGAGAAAAAGTTTTGCCGTATTTTAAAATTGCGCGTCAATTTGAGATGGAAACAAAATTACAGGAAACAAACAATTTTTATTTTTTTGTTGACCAGTGTTATAGATTCTGTATTGTACTTGTACCACACAAACACAAAATATAATACAGAAGGAAATGCTAAAAATAAATAAGTACAAAAGGCGTTATGTGAGTTACATACGCGTTATATTAAGGCCCGTAACACAGGTCAGTACCTGGCTTAACATTTTGATGGACCACATCATGAAATATAAGGTAGGTATTATTTGCAACCCTAATAAATAACTTTAATCAATTAATTTAATGTTGCAAAATGCACCTACTTGTCTTGCCACCGCTGCAGCGACCATCGAAACACAAATTCGGCAGCTATTAATTAGCAAACATTTACCGATGGCTACCGATAATTGCTGATTATTCTGCCGGAAATATTGTACTATTAGCAGCAATTAACATGTGGCGTGCTTGAATTTTTAGGGCCTGACCAAATCGTAATAACTAACAACCATACCCTGACTTACTTGTATATTTTTTGATTCTCTACATATACATATGTATATATAACTCTGTCTAATCACTCGTATGCTGTTCTATATCTACATTTGGACGATAATAACGTGAAATTTTCTTCATTATTTAGGTACAGGCCCTATACCTACATAAATAATGGATACAGGTACTACTGGATTCCCTATAGTATAAGGTTTCACAAAATTGTGCCAATGTCCATTAAAGTTTTCTGAAGTGAGGATGTATGTTTACCTATATTCATTCAAACGCTTCTTCTAGCACAAATGCGCCGTCCGTCCCATAAAAAATATCACAAAACTCCGTTGAGAGACCATAAATAAAACCTTTGAAAATCCGCCAAAGACATGCCCTGAAAAAGCCATCATAAAGCTGAGTATACACGTGCCAACGAAGCGAAATCTCTCTTTGATTCCCGCACGAGTCTTATTTTAATTATAAACATTATTTACCTTAATTAAGGCTCTCGCGGCCGCAACAGGCGGTAAATTGGCCACTTTGAATGCGGGGTAATTAGGATGCAGTTTTTGCAAACATGTCGCAGGTAAAATTTGCACAGAATGTCAACAGAGTCAGTGATGCTATCGCAATTTTTACTCTGTATACTTAGAATCGCTAAAATTTGTAGAAAAGGTTTTTATTTAATAATGCATACCTATCATTTTAATTATTTTCCTCGTACTTGTAATGTACGCTACGAAAGTGATGTTTTTACTACAAATAATCCTTACTGCTAATCTATTATAGCGCAGCCATTTCGAAAGTGATTTAAAAAAGCGGCATTACCAGTAAAACATAGTAAAACACCAGTACAGTACTGTGATGACATATTATGTCCTTGTTGTACTGGTATAGTTTCCTACACTGTGTGTACAAGGGCTGTGACGAGCACGCATAAAGCACTTTGAGAGTAACCCGTTCGGAATGTGACTGCAGCGATTGATGAAAAGAAATCCGATTTTACAGGATTACGTTCAGTAGTTTAAGTTGTAAGCAAAACTTGACTAGTGTTTAGTTGGTTGTGAATTAGTAGTGGCTCGTTGACTGTTTTTGCGTTAACGAAACGAAACCGTTGCTGTAGCAAAACTGTTTAAAAAAGCGATTCATCAATTTAACGCTCACTACTATTATAAATAGGTACAGTTTGCTCTGTTCGGTTTTGATTTACATCGTTCAGTCAACAGCAGAAAAAACTAAGTAGAAATAACTAGCGTTTTAATTAGCGTTTGAAGGCGCTGTTTGGCGTGTTTATTGTTTGAACTAGTTTTTGTTATCTGCCGATATTCAGCTACCTATTTTTGTAATTGACTGTACAGTTGGCTGTACTAATTGTTAGATGTAGAAGTACACTTTAATAATGTTAATATAACAAATAATTGAATTACTAGACTTAACGCTGTACACGCAGTACTGTTATCATCATCATCGACCAACAGTCTTTAGTTTTCCACGGCTGGACATAGGCCTCCCCTGATGAGCGCTTTATTGGCTTATATGGGCTAAGTGCCGTAATCCCAACGCTGAGCATGCGGATTGAGCATTGAATATACACAGAAGGAAGCTGCTGCTGCCTCTGGTAGATTTCCTTAGTCGCCTTTTACGAAATTCACCAGCCGAGTTCCTGGGGTCGATTCTGACGGCACGACAGCCACGGCATGTGTAGATATAGGAACTCTTAATGTCAAGGTTCAAATTAAAGTCTACCCTAGATATTGTATCTCATCCTCGACAAAGTCTTCGATAAGCGATTAATTGCATAGAAATTTCCTAAAGTCTGCACTCCGCTATTAGCTGTATTGAATACTGCCAAAGTCGGCAAAGTGCGAAAGTCGGCCCTAAGCTCCGAAATCGACATTTCTGGTTGCAATAAACGCGTACCAATAGTACCTCAAACCTTGGTTATTAACTACATTATCGAAGTCTAGCGTCCAACTCTGTTTATTTTCCCATTTCATCTCCGTCCGTATCGAACAATATCTACTTAGCACTAAGCTAAGTTCAAACATCATGGCCGCTCGTTAATGAACATTCTCCAGGTTCGCTCGCATCTGCATGCCGCGGTTTCTGTATCAGGCTTGTAGAACGGGAGATAGTTTGATAGATTTATACTTTATTGTGTACCAAGCTTTCGATTAAACTGAAGGATCTTTTCAGTGCATTCGAATGCCTCTGAAAAATCCTAGTAGTAGTAAATAAAAACGGTCAACTGCGAGTTCACTCGCGCACGGGGGGTTCTTTACTATCTATCGCCGGACCTGGTTAGTTTAGCAGTATTGTGTCGTCACGAACTTGGTACAACATGGAGTGTTTGCTTACGTCGAGCTCTCAGTCAAGTCTCGTTTGCCGATGCATGTGTGATGCTCATATCGGACTGTTTGCTGATCGTATCTTGGCTGTTTAGGAGTGTTTTGTCAATTTTAGAATAAGAATAAGATATCTTTATTCGTAGCATCTTCAGAATTTAAATTAAGTAACTTAACTTATATATAACCAACTTACAAACACCTTAAAAAATAAGTTAAATTAAAGAAATACTTATGTATATGCTACAAAATGGCGTCGGACTCAGCATATGTTGTGTTAACTAGCCGGTAGCCATTGTTAACACAACGCTGATCTTCCGCCGAAACCAACTGACGCGTCACGTACACTAACACAATTTTATTAATAAGAGCAGTAAGGCAATAAGTCCAGTAGAGTCCGGCAGATAAGAAATTCCTAAAAACTACATGTTGCAGTAAATTAACGATAGCTAGTCTATTACAAACATAAAATTACAATTAATTAATTATTGTATACTATGAGGTGTTCTCGCTTACAGCGAGCTCTCGGTCTATTCTCGTGTGCCAATGCATGCATACCGCTCATCTCTGACTGTTTGCTGACCGCTGGACCTGGATAGTTTAGATCTAATAGCCAGTGCGTGGAATAAACCATCTTAATTAAACCTCCATTTAAACCTATGCAAGTCACGCATTAATGTTGATATTCTGAAAACAGACAATATAATTATTGTCTGTCAATCTTGTCGATCAAGAAGACGAGTAATAACAAGAAATTATAGAAATTTTTACATAAAATTATAGGAGCATTAAGAAGGCTTCGCCATGTGTCGACCAGACTCAGTGGACTCAGTAGACATTAAGAAGAAGTCATGTCAAGACATTGGAATTTTTAAAATTATTAACTTATAATCAAACGAATACTAACTACGATCGAACCAAAAGTACTTACTGACAATCGAAAAGTACTTACTGACAATCGAAAAGTACTTACTGACAATCGAAAAGTACTTACTGACAATCGAGTCAACGTAGTGACAATCGAACATGGTGCGTCCGTACCACCCCGCACTGTACGGTGCGCTCTGTGCAACACACGACTGCACAGCGTTTCGCACTGTCTAGTCGCTTCGTTCCATCGAACCAACCGCACACTTATTAATAACTAGCTGTTCCCCGCGATTTAACCCGCATTAAATTCGTAAGCCGTAAATCCCCCATGGAAATTAGTAGTTTTATCATGACAAAAAGTAGCCTATGTTACTCTGCATCCTTTCAACTTAACTACCAATAATCAATGGTTACTTAGTTAGGGCGTTAGGGAAGTACAAACAAACAAACACACTTTCGCATTTATAATATTAGTTAGGATAACAATGTGCGATGCCCCGTTCGCCACACGATCGTGTAGTACATACTTTAAGAACATTCTAGATGAAATCATCATGTAAACAAAAAAACTAAATTCATATCGCTTGATCCGTTTGAAGATAGCAATGCAAAAAAGAAAGTAAAGAGTTCGTTACTGAAATCCGTATCAGACCTTTGGTGTTTTCCTCGAAATGTACCAACTCTGATTTATTACCAACCAGAGTTTATTCGTTTATCTGCAAACCACTAGGAAGGTATATCTTAATTCAGTTTAGAAATTAGCGACTTTGTTCATTCCACCCTTTCCAAACGTAAAGGGGTTAGATAATAAATTTAATTTAATTTATGGCTGAGGTTTTTAAGATACATTTTGTTTAATTTTTAAGATAATAGCATTTTTGTCATAAATTATTACAATAAATTAATTTTGTAATCGCAAGTTTATTTTTAATGGTTATGGTATACACTCTACATTTTAGTTATTATGTAGGTACTTGTTTCGTCATCTATAAATCACACAAGAACAAACAATTTAAAAAGCTCTTAGAAAAAATTATATAGCAGGAAAACAAGCATAAAATTATGCAGTTTTTTGTGCAGTGTCATAAAATCCACTTTTATGCAAATAAAAAGAAAGTAACAACGTGAGAACTGCAGTTCTATTCACATTTACAATTAAAAACCTGAAAAGGTAGTTTGTTGTAAACATTCCATGGAATGAACAAAAACCAACCCGGAAGAATTACTAGAGCTGAATAGCTTTTAACAATGCATTCACATTTAAAAGCTAGGCATAGTTTGCTGGTGGCACGAAATGCTGGCGTCATAATTCTAAAAGCTGCAGCTAGTTCAGTTTAAAACTATAGCTTGCAAGCCCGCCAATAGTTACCTTTTTTTTGGTAAAGTTACCTTTGGTAAAGTTACCCTTGGTAAAGTTACCCTTGGGAAAGTTACGATATACTAAATTTTCATGCACAAAATGTAGGAGATAAAAAACTGCATACCTCATAGACACAACAGGTAGGTACTGCAGGTATATAATACCTACCAATTAGATGATCTACCAACAAGAAAAGCAAAAGATGAAAAGAAGAACATTTTAATATTCATTTGTTTTCATTTCGATTCCTCCGGCTGTCTCGTGCGATGTTTTCTGTGCTTTTTACTAGCGGCAAAAGAAGAAAACTGTGAATTTTGTAATCATCATCATCATCATCATATCAGCCGATCGACGTCCACTGCTGGACATAGGCCTCCCCTAAGGATCTCCACAATGACCGATTTTGCGCTGCCCGCATCCAGCGATTTCCCGCGACCTTCACCTTATTTTGTAAGCCTAAAGAAATAAAGTTTATGAATTCTGATCCTGACTTAGCTGCACCATACTTTCACAAAAACCGTGCAATAAATCCAAAGAGCGATTTATTAAATTTTTCATGAAGCTAGCCGTGTTCGAGGCGATAAGATTAATAATTCACAAGTTTACGGTGTTTAGCGGGCCCCGGGCATTGTTGCATGGCGCGGTATCGTCCAATCTGTGCCAGTGCATCTACAAAGAGTTAGTGGACGGATCAGGCTGTCTTCTACTGAAGACTTTTCTTAAAGGTTAGGATATTTTATTGCACGAATAACACCCTGTTCTCAACAAAGTGGAAGTATCGCCTGTTTTCCTATGTTCCGTCCTAATTTTCTTTACGTAAGTAGTCTACCTCTAGTACCTACCCATAACTTGGTTTTTGGTTTATGTATTTAACACAATGCACGGTTCACACAATATTTTCTTCTATCTGTAGGTTATCTTTCTATCTCAATCCTTTCTCTTACATCATATCCTTGCCTTACCCTCCATAGTCTTAGCACAGAAAAGCTTCAAGGCCAGAGTGAATATGTGTCTCCTAGACCTTCGTTATACAACGTCGGCCACATCGTCACTTTCCATTGGGCGAGATTGTGGTCAAACGAAGGTTTTTCGATTATAAAAATAGGAAACTTACGGCTATAAATAGTATTTTAGTTAATTCCAGACCATCCTGACCGTGAGTGCGGATTCACACAAGCTCTACTTAGCTTGGGGCTAGATGATGTGTGGATTGTCCAACATTATTTATTTATTTATTTTGTTATTCGCTTCTTCCTCTTTCCTTCTAATTCTCCTTTTTTCAGCTTTTTTATACGTTTATCCATAATTGTAGCCAATTCCAGGTATCACTACCTGATGTCGTGCCTGTTCCGCCTGGCTCCAACCTCTGGGTTATGACACCTAATATGAGTTAGACACGCGACCGTTGCATTAATGCAGGTGAAATGCCTCTGATTTGTGATTGATATGGTCCTCAGCTACATCGTGGGGGTTAAAGCTGGTATTTAAAATTTAATTGAGGCTTGAATTTTATATAATAATCAATAAAATGCACTACTAAACGTGTTTGAGCATCACAAATATAATCTCGGATACGTGGTTACTCACAGCATTCTTGATTTCACATTTCTAATTTTTTTTTGCAACCATGGTGTTATTTCGTCGGAGCAAATCTAAAGAGAAATCACATTATTTTTTCATATAAAAATTTATTTCTTTAGGCTTATAAAATAAGCTCATAAGTTAGACGGATAAAATCGTAATCTATAAATTATTTTGAAATAAGAAATGAAGTGTAAATTGATTTACTCTTCACTTTTTTGTCCACTCGTGGAAGAAGGCACTAACGCACCGTAGTCCATACTCCATTCTACTCCAATAAATTTTTCTTCTTATTTCCATCGGGAAATAAGATACTATCGAGTAGCAATTCCAAATTAGCCAAAAAGACAGTATTTGTACAGGGCGTCAATAAATTTGCATTGTGACATTTGAAAACAGGACTTTCGTCCGATAGCACTGCTCGAGGGCACGCAAACATTCATTACAGCGACTGTCATTACGTACGTGCATCGCCATATTTACGCTTAAAGGTGTATTGCGTATTTTGGACCTCAAATTAGGTATGCAATAAAGCCACGTTGGATTAAAATCACACAAATTTTCGAATTTTTACCCGACTACCGGAGGGTTATGATTTTAGCACCCTATGTATGTATGTAGCCGATTTCTTTGTTCCCACGTAGCGCTAAAATTACTACTTCGATTTCAACAAGTGAGGTATCGATTGATTCGTCTCATTACCCCGATGGTTATAGGCTATATGGTGTCCGACAAAACTGAGGGTCTTAAGAGATAGCTGGGTCTAAATTACACCTGGAACACTTCGATAGCACGATAAAATTTTGCAAGAGACGACATCTAGTTACAGTTCGAGTCTAGTTTAGTTTGATGTGATGAGTGAAGGATGACACACCCGTTGCCATGGAGACCTCTTGTTTATTTGTTACCATGGCAACGGGTCATCTTGGGATGGGCAAATGAAAAAATGTATCGATATACATATATTGTATCGATGTATGTATGGTAAAAAAAATATAGTTAAAAACTAAAACCCGACTACATAAAAGTCTTAAACAAGCGTTCACCTATTGTCCATAGCATTTTCTTTTGATACTTAGGTAGTCGGAGGCCTTTGTTACTAATTGTACTCTAGGTATATGGGGTGGGTGCCTCCGACTACCTAAGTATCAAAAGAAAATGCTATGGACAATAGGTGAACGCTTGTTTAAGACTTTTATGTAGTCGGGTTTTAGTTTTTAACTATATTTTTTTTTGAAAGTATCAATTTTCATTATTCTACTGTCAGGAAAAACATGAGGCTTATTCCCAGAGGTCCATGATTCTATTGTTTTTCATTTCCCAATGGGCCCATGAGAAATATTACTAAAATTTTAAATATTCAAACAACACATATTTAAGAAGAGACTGAAACAATATAACACTAAAGTAAACAACGGGATATTTACCATGATTTGAATTTCGAGTTCTCCAATATTTCGGCACAGTTACATGAACAACTGAAGTCACTGAGAGTTCGTTTTTATGGGCATATATATCGATCTCTTTCAGTTGTTCCGTGATCATGGCGCATGTAACTGTGCCGACATATTGGAGAACTCAAAACTCAAATAATGGTAAATATCGCGTTATTAACTTTAGTGTCGTAAATAACCATGATTATTTCAAAAGTTTGAAACAATATATTTGCTATAATAAGATTTACTAAGTTAGCATAATGGTACCAACCATTATTGTTGAAGTTGCTACTACAAATGGCAAACTGTGCCAATTTTTTATTAATTATATCATAAGATTATTATATGAACTCATGTTTTTTTCTGTACAAAAATACCTACCTTTAACTAAATAATTTTTTTTTAACATTGGCTCTATCTAGTATTTGTAAAAATCAGCCCCTATTTCTCCTGGTTCGGCTATAACTTGAGAACGGCTTTACCGATTTCATTCATTATTTTTTTTAATATTTTCTAATACTTCGTTTAAGGTTTTAAGTTAAAAAAAATAAGAAAATTGCGCAGAAACTAGAAACTCAACGAATACCTTCTTTATGAACTTTTTTAATGTAACCTTAGCCCCAGCGTTATATACTCTTTATTAAGCACGTATGAAATAAATTTGAAGTTTGATTTGAATGTCAGGACGTCTGTCGGGTCAGCTAGTCTAGGATAGAATTAACCTGTAACCAGTAGGTTACAGAGCAATTAACACTGTAACCCAATAAGCGCCAGCACATATGAATCGCCGGCAGTGCATTCATCAATTTGTGCATTTTTAATGCTCATTACTTCCCCTTGAATTTCATTTCCATCGTTTCCCGTTTTAAAATTTAAGCTCGGTACGGTACGTAAAGGATAGAAGGTAACTAGAAATTCATAATTTTATTGAAAATAATTTGCATATATAATGAACAAAAAGTTTGACACTTATATTAATTATATTTTTCAGAAAGTTGAAAGTCAAATCTTTGACGATTACCTTACTATGTGAGTAAATAATTTCTTTTGTCGCATCGTGACTTTGCTTAGATTTAATAAATAAATAATGCTGGATAATCCACACAGCATCATCTAGCACCAAGCTAAGCAGATCATGTGTTATAGGTACTAGATGACTGATAAACAATACAATAACAACATAGATATTTTTTATATTTTTTATTTATACCCGGATTAATATTTTCAGATGTTACAAACATTTGCCCCAAGACGAGAATCGATCCCACAACCTCCTGCGTCGCAGGCGGACCTTCGCCGCGCCATATCGCTCGTCAAATAATAATGAATGCTGGCGTGACGATATCTTCTAGGAGTTTGGTGAGATCTAACCGTGAACAACAAGACGTGAAAGAAACCTTTGCTAGGTATTAATTAAAAATGTTAAACAACACTCCTTCTATACCTTACAACCAACAGCAGAACAGCCAAAACGCACATTTCCAAGTAATTTACAATTTATCATGTTCGCCAGCAAATGAGCAAATACCCAGTGTTGTACACTTGCATTAATAAAACGTACAATTTTATCAAAAGTGCGGTGCCCGGGAGCCGGCTTAAAATTCATTATGCAATGCATTTGGGTAATTAATTTCGGTTTAAAGCTAGATGGGTAGGTATCTACTGAAAGTTCAGTGAACCTTTTAAGTTTTAAAAATATTATTTTGCAATATGTTTTTTCAATATTGATTTAAAACAAGGAATTGAAATGCTCAGAGTGATGATAACAAGATTTTTCATAAATAAGAATTCTACAATGCCTCAAGCAAAGGTTGACGACCTTTTTGGTGCGACGGGCGAAGGTCCACCTGCAACGCAGGATGTTGCAGGTTCGTTACCCGCCTTGGGACAAATTTTTTACGATCCGCAGATAGTTGTTCTGGATGTTTGCTATGTATAAAAAATATCTATCTATATATGTAGTGTATTGTATCCATAACTCAAACTCTGCTTACCTTGGGGTTAATGATGTGTTATTTGTCCAACATTATTTATTATTATTTACACAGATTGTTCACAGGTTCAGTTGTGTAGTGTAATTTCATTTATTTACCGTGAAGAGTTTGTTCAACATAACTGACTTCTTCTTAGACAGTGCTACGAAACGTCTACGCCGATCGTAGCTTTGCTACGTGACCTAAAAATAAAACATTTTACGTCCTAAGAAATATTTTAGACTAGCTGCTGCCCGCGCCTTAGCCCGCGTTTTATCGGGATGAAAATAGCCCATTATATTATTCCAGGGCCCAAACTATACTCATGCCAAATTTCAGCATCCAGTTCCGTAGTTTTTGCGTGAAAGAGGAACAAACATCTATATATCCATACTCACAAACTATATAATATTACTAGCGATCGGCCTCGGCTTTGCACGGGTGCAATGCTGGTAAAATAAACCTACCTCTTGAATCACTCTATCTATTTAAAAAACCGCATCAAAATCCGTTGCGTAGTTTTAAAGATCTAAGCATACATAGGGACAGACAGCGGGAAGCGTGTTTTATACTATGTAGTCAACAAGATGTTTCTCATTGACAATAACGAAACACCATTCAATTTAAAGTTCAAATCCGGACCATCCGTAAAATGTAATAAAACGGCTCGGACGGGCATGTCCGGTCCGTTTCAAGTACCGTTCAATACGGAATGTAGTTTATATCAATCCGTCACTAAATTGGTCAAAGCCCGGTAGCAGGATATGATTTTCGAGTGGTTACAAGTGGTAACGTTTGTGTAGCTGTTTGGGGAATTTTTGAACAGGCCTTTGATTGAAATGATGTGAAAAATAGAGCAAAAAAAGATACAGATATTTTTTTATTTATTCTAATATCATAAATGCGAAAGTGTGTTTGTTTGTTTGTCTTTCCTTCACGCACAAACTAAACAACCAATCGACATGATCATTGGCATAGAATTAGTTGTGGATGGAGAGTAACATATGCTATTTTTTTGTCCTGGTAAAACATCAAGTTCCCATAGGAGATGTATTTATTTATTTTGCAATCCTAATACATGCAGTGTGAGAGGTCTTAAATATTTCACTTCGGGGCTAGGTATTAGGAGCCCTGTTATGGCGCCATGCAACTTGAGAGGTAGCTATTTTTAAGTATCACAAAGCTTAACTCTATAAATATTGCACATAATTAAGTACTACCAGCCACGCCTCTAAGCCATTTAGGCAATTTACAGAAGAAAAAAAAATTCTAGTCCCATTTATATGTGAAATTCAAATTTAACGCGGGTGAAACCACGAGGTACAAATATTTTTGTTACATGCATATTAATACTAAGAAAGTGATTTTCCGTCCGTAAGGTGAAGAAAGATATATGGGAGAACATGACTGACGCAGGAAGTCGATGGATGGAGGCGGCTCAGGGCCGCTGTTTGGCGTCGTATATGGCAGGCCTTTGTCCAGCTACGGAGTTGTGTGGGCTGTTAATGAACTTTGCAAAAATAAAATATACATACATATCAGAGAGGAATTGGGTAAGGTGATGCGTTGTCCTATATATTGTGCCGAAATTAATGCTCGAGTGGTAGCCGATATTATTAAAATATATTTTCGTTAAAACCACAATAAATCTTATGCGTTGTGCTCTAATTTTGAATTAGTACTTTAGCAAAACCACTTTATTTATATTCAGTGAGGGCAGGTGACTGTTACCACATCATAACCAAAGCAAATTAATAGAAGAAATATAATAAAAAAATCTTCGTCTTTATACTAAACTTTTTATTTTTGTACACGTTACGCAAAACGTCCGAACAATTTAAACACATTGAAATGAAGGGACACGTTGTACCGCACTTTTCACTGTAAATATTAAACGACGCTCGTGTAACGTTTTTCGCTCACTTTTTTGATGCGGAACCCCGCTGTAATTGATAAAGGCAGTCGGACGCCATGACATGTAGTATTTATGCGTATTTAAATGGTTCAACGTGGAGTAGTAAAGTAAGACGTAGCCAAGTCACAGAACAATGTTAGAGAATTTGCTTTGGCTGTACGGCCGTGGCGAAAGAACTGACTCCAACTTAAGCCCTTTGTTTTCGCACTAGTTCTTGGAAAAATGTTTGTCGATTCATTTTGCTTGTATTTTTCCCCAAAAATGTCACAGAGATTAAGGCTATGGAAAGAAATGGATAAAGGACCCACCTGGCTGTCCAAAAGTCTAGTCTTGCAGCGCTGCATCTGCTTCCTTCACTCACGTACACACAAATTGCTATTTTGCACCGATTTGATTTATATCGATTTTCGCGAACACTTGCACAGCTCTTACTGTTGGTTCGGCTAATTACGCCATCTTGGAATTTTTCCCGACTGGTAAGGAAGGTAAATGGGAACGAGAAAGAAACAAAGGAAGTGAAAGGGATAGGAAATCTCTGTGACATAATTATGCTTAATTAACTACTAAATTTGACCGAAACACCCTTGGATGCCGTATCGTAAGGGAACCTACCAAAGGGGCAGCAGCCTACTTCTGTGTATGCCGCCTGCCAAGCGTGGTAATTATACCAAAACCCCCCTTGTTTTAGGGTGTCAAGTTTAGTGAACGCATGCTGATGAAGTAGTCTTTTTTGATTACTGTTTCTCTTTTTTACCAATTAAGGTTAAATAATGTGAGGAAGGTGAGTTACCAAAAAAAACATCATGGTTTGCATACATAAAATCTCGGCATTTTAATACTCTTGCTTAAATCGAATCCGTGATATCCCGTTTGGCCCACAAGCTTCATCCCACCAGAGGGGGACGAATGGGACAGTAATAGTCTGAATTAAAATTATATCCCGTACGTCAAATAATTTAAAATATTATTCAATATCAAATAATTTAAAAATTTTTATTCTCCCAGTCGTCCCACCATATCGACGGCGATGTTATTTTTATTACTCCAAGATTTCAGCTCACGGAGCTTAAATTTGAATTAATTCCGCGTTTTTCTGATCGCTGTTGAATATCGCGGATTTTATTTAAACATCATGGACAATTACCGCTTTGGCGTTGTTTGTGAAATATGAAGAATACAACGTTGTAAATCCTTATGAAGCAGGTTAACAAAGAACCTAGTTTGATTGGAAGAACACCAACGTTTCATCCCTTGTTGTAAATCATCATTAGCACACATTATACCCGTACCTCCACTGCTGGATTTGCTGCCCCCCAAGGAAGTGGAAGGGAAGGGAGTGTTGGCATAACCACGATTGGGAAGCAGATTGATCCTGATCACAATAAAAGTATATTAAATTGATCCCATCACGTCAGGATTTTTCCATAATCTCAAAAATCAGACCCCAAAATTTGTGTGCCTGTGTAAATATTACTAGAAAACAAATATATAAAATTAAAATAAACTAATTTCTGATAATAAATTTGATCATAATATTCAGTCTCTTCAAGAAATCTACCCTCATAACTAAATTCACTTCATACTCAAAATCAACTGCCAAAATATTCCAACCCGCAAAGCGTTGAAAGTTAACTCTCGACGTATGAATTTATGTATTCTATGCTAATTCAAAACTTAAATCTCTGAGTTAGTTGTTCCGACGTAATCTTAGCCTGGGGTGCGAAACTTGAGCAAAGGCTTACCTTACTTTGGAAGGCTTCGCAGATAAGCTTGTATCGTTTTGACTGCCTAACTATGCTATTGTCTAGGATGGATTCGAGTTCGTGGATGAAATCTTGATACTGAAGCCTGTTATACTTCATACGGAAGCTTGGTATTCTTGTTACTGAAGCCTGGTATTATCGAAGAGGACAAACGAGCGTAATTTTTTGAATTATGTTGTATCTTGAAGTTTGTAATCTAAGTCGTACCAAATTTTTTTTTTTTCAAAAATTTATTTTTTTATTCGAACAAAGGTCTACCGACCATAAAAAAGGGCCATTCACCGTAGCACGAACAACCATTTTTGTTGGAAGAGACTTATTTAAGGCGGGTCATAATTAGAAAATATACGCTCGTTTGGCATCAGCCTTATATATATTAGGTCAGTAAGGTTTCTATTAAAAACCAGCTGCTGCCAGCCCTCGCTCGCGTTTTATCGAGATAAAAAATTGCCTAACTTATACCGCAGTGAATGATTTCCGTTCATAATAAAAATTTCACGAAATCGTAAAAAGGTTTGGAAATCAATAAGTTCCATACTATTTACTGGAAATTTGTAATTTTATAAACATTTGCTATTGGCTTTTGTGTTTTCATTAATCATTTTGTTCCTGAGTAGGTACTCGTTCTAAATCATATGGTAAAATCAAAGAGGCTGTCATGAAAACGCTAAGAAAGTAAATTTTACGCACTACAAGACACGTCCATACAATACTGTAAGCAATTTTGAAGTAATCACACGTCTCGGCGCTAAACACCTTGATAATCATGACAACTTGTTTCAACGTGGGTACAATGTGAACTAGCCCCGCACAACTTTAATACCGAACGACATACTCGAGAATTCGTATAGCCCTACACTATTGTTATTAATTTCGACCTTATCTTTAAAGGAATAAAGGTCAGTCGTTGTTATGAGGGGTGAAGTTCTACTTTTGCATACGTGTACACAAACTTAGGCTAACTTGAAGCTGTCAAATTTGTTTAGCGGTAAGGAAGGGCTGGTTAAGTTGCAAGGCAGGCGCCGCCGGCACACAACTAAGTGCCTACTACTAAATTGTTACATTTGAGTTGTAAAATTAATGCTGTAATTTATGTTAGTTGGTTTTTGGTATTGAACGTGCCTGGAGGCTAGGTCGATATGTTCTTGTGTAAACAAATGAGCGAATAATTATAATATATAATTTTGACTTACATAAAGTCATAATTATTAGATCTCTTAATGGTTTGGTTGTTAGGCAAGCAGAAAAAAAAAACTTTTGAAAATTTCGTTACCCAATACTCGGAAATTTGTTACAATATTCTATGGTTTCATTCGCAGAAACAAATGCCTGACTCCGATATTTTTCAATGTTTGAACAATCGCTTCAAAAAACTTTGATTTTTATGGTTTTCCATTTTTTGTTCCGGTAAAACAACCTGAAGTTGAAGAGTATCGAGTAGCTATTTTTTAATTAGTCGAGTGTTTGAGGGTTCTCCCTGACCATGGAAACCGGAAGAGTGCCTGATATGTAATGTGATCGTGCTTCGTCTACCGGCTAGAATCTAAACTATTTTTATTATTTAATATCTCCGAAGGTGTTTTTTTAACAAGAAAACAAAGTGTGAACGTATCATTATATTAACAAATTTCATTATAGTTCCAATAGAATTATTATATTTTGAAATATACACAGATTTTAGTTATAAATATAAAAAAAATTATATTAATAATATTATTTTCATAGGTTTAGTTTTTGTTATTTATATATACATATTATTTTTTTGTTCTTTGTTTGTAAGTATGTATGAGGCCACCTTATGCACAACCGTATCCACGGAAGGATTCGCAATATCTTCTCGTCACAGATACCGCAGAGCCTCAAGACGAAAGTCTTTAACCAATGTGTGCTACCAGTGATGACTTACGGATCCGAGACGTGGTCGCTCACTATAGGCCTTGTGCATAGGCTCAAAGTCGAGCTATGGAGAGAGCTATGCTCGGAGTTTCTCTACGCGATAGTGTCCGGAATACGGAAATTCGTAGAAGAACCAAAGTTACCGACATAGCTCTCAGAATCAGCAGGCTGAAGTGGCGATGGGCAGGCCATATAGCTCGTAGAACCGATAACCGCTGGGGAGTAAAGGTTCTCGAGTGGCGACCGCGATGCAATGCGAAACGGAGTGTGGGAAGACCTCCCACTCGATGGACCGACGACATCGTAGCGGTCGCAGGGAGTCGTTGGATGGAGGCGGCTCAGGACCGCTATTCGTGGCATCGTTTGGGGGAGGCCTATGTTCAGCAGTGGACGTGTACGGGCTGATGATGATGATGATGATCCACGGAAGACCAGCGCTATGGTTTAATCTGCTCTAACATAGCATTTGCTGAGCGGAGGCCGATCCTGTCAGTTTGTCAGTTTTTCTTTTTATTTCAGATTTATTTATTGTAAATTTCTCACCTGGTTTGGCAAATAAAAATCTTTTTACTTTACTTTTAAACAGAAACTATCCAAAAAGTCTGTGAAAAGTATTCAGGTAACAAAAAAGCAAATTACTTAGAATATAAGGCATACTTACATTTGTCTGTTAAAAGCCCTTTCTGCAGACCCCTATAACATCTAATACAGGATTAAAATCAGCAGCTTGAGTACAAAAATACAACTCTCCAACTTTTGTAATCTCGCCCAAAATCACATATTATACTGTGAACGATAATGTTCATACTTTCAGTTGACAGTTACTGCGATTTCCACCCCTTTTCGTGCAAAAAGAATATAAAATGTCGTTTACACCTGCGTTGTACAAACTTACGTGTTTTATGACGATGTTATTATGCTTTTGAAGTGAAGGTTTACAAGAAAACTGTATAAAAAACTAGGGCCTATAAACAAAACCAATCAGACAAAAATATGGTTCTCTTGTTTTATTTTTTTATTTACCTCATAGTAGTTTTTGCTCCTTCAAATAACAATTAGTAACTACACTTGCTACTAAGTTTTAGTAAACTAGTTTATTTTAGTAGCAAGTTTTTAATATTCGATCATTGTAGAGAAAATTACAAGAAACTGTCAGAAACTTTCATATTTTCAGTCAGTGTTCTGGTGTTATATTTGCTTATCTATAGTAACTTAATGTAAAATCGAACACATTCCGGCCGTTATTTTTAATTCTCTATTCTAATTTACAGTTCTGAATAAGCAAAACAAATTTCCCGATATATATGGACCAGTTGAGCTATCTGTAGATTGTTTGCAACAGTCTGCAGTTAGCTCAATTGTTTCAATTGTAAATAGTAGTTTAATTTCTTTATATTATTTGATTGTTATTTTCTTTGTCAATAAAGATTATCCCGATATACTTGTGTTTTTAGTGTTAATGATCATTATAGTTTCGAAACTGATTTGAATATTTTTGTATGGAGGTTTGCCTAGTCGCCATAATATGGAACACAACTTTTTTTTCAACAATGCGGTTCACAATGCAAATAATATATTTGGATAGAGGTCCATTAAACAAATAAAAATGTAATATATATGCCAATGGCATATATGCCAATGCCATAATAACTATTACTATATTGATTGTTCTATAAATTAAATTCTTAGAAATCTGACGCTTTAGGACAGTATGTGTACATAACACTTTTTATTTGTATAAATGTCCTTTATTCAATTAGTAAACGTTCTATGTGCGACGTGATTTCGAAAAAAATAACAAAGTGACTAAAATATTTAAACCCCTTTTATCCCAACTTTCAAATAAATGAATAATGTTTTTTAAAAAAACAACAACAGCTTAACCTCTCCAACAAACTGTACAGTATCTGTCCTCTCCACAGGCACGTTAATAATTACGGGGAGGCACCTCGGCCTGCCGCAATTAATTCCGTCGTGCGGTCAGCTGTCGTGCGCAATCCGCGCCGTGCTTTGATTAACCCCAATTATGTGCCGGATCAGTATACGCTAAGTAAATGGATACGGTGTACTTGAAATGAATATTACTAGAAAATATTTTAGCTAGGAGATGGCTTCCGAGTTCCTTTGTTTTAACAAAATAATGATGACTCTCTTTGCTTAGAAATAGGATAAATAGTGCGATTCACAACTTTTTTTTAATATGGATGAAAAACAATTGCTTGATATCCGCTCGAAAATAATCTGTAAACCTTGAAAGAACATAAAGTTTTTAGATCCCCAGCCACAATACATTCTAAAAAGTTATTCTATAGACACTATTAAAAAACATCAAACCAACCGTAACAAAAAGACAACACATTTAATTCCCTTTTCCTCAACCAAAAGACATAAACCGCCCTCAACTGTGTGTTAAATAATGATCACAAACCCGCTCCGTAATAAGCGCCCCTATAATTTGTCCGGGATTATCGCGAGACGCGGCTGAATCCCGCCGATTAGTCAAGTCCCGGGATCCCGGGATGTATAAGTCCCGTACTTATCTTCCTTGAACTTGCTGCGAATACTGATTACCTCGACGATTCAGTATTCAGGTAAAGGTGTGGAATTATTAGATCTTAATACCTTTACGTTTAGCGATTCTGTACTCGTATGAGCAATTTGAGATTAAGGAGTTTGATTTATTGGTATTTGTTCAATTGTTAAAACATAAACCAGCGCGGGTAAACACCAACTATTCAGTATCCTTAAAAGTCAATATATTAGCCGTGCGGGTAGGTAAGTAAATAAATAAAAAAAACAACTGTTTCTTGCAGGTACAAACACGATCCATATCACATAAAAATACAAAAAATACAGTGTACACAATAGAATTAAATATAATATTAAGGAGATTTAAAAAAGATTAAAATTTACATAGGTACGATAGGTTACCTATTTTATATTTCCATCCATATGGACAGAAATCTAGTGTCTCTTAATGGGATTGGCCAGATAGTCAGAAACAGCCCTCAGAATGGTGTTGTTGGAGCGATTCATTCGATTCCAGAAGGCTGCTATCCTCGTCCGTCGCAAAGAAGTCGGTCATACGTCAATTGTTGATCACCACGTTTGCCAGGCAATTTGGTGATTGTACTAGAGTGGTCAAAAATAGACAGAAAAAAGCTACTGCCTTTCCCCTGGTCCCTTAGTCGCCGCTTAAAAATTCCATGGACTGAGTTAGAAGGGCTGATTCCTGTGCCGGGCCACGGTTTGTCATTCATAATTATAATTACCTACTAACGCCTCAAGACGTCCAATATGTGTTACCAGTGGCGGTCGCAAGAAGTCGTCGGATGAAGGCGGCTCAGGAACGCTATTCGTGGCGTCGTTTGAGGGGGGCCTATGTTCAGTGGACGTATACGGGCTGATGATGATGATCATTTACCTTCCTGAGTAATTAAAATCTCTTCTACTGTAAAATCAGCCAGTTCCTACCATTAGTAAATTGAACAAACAATCCAAAAAAAAACAGAATAAATACATCGCAAAAATGCAAAGAGAAAAAGGTACGGAATAATGGCTGATATAAAAGGACAGTTTGCGTCACAAAGCCACATGCGGGCTCGATATTGACAGTAAATTTCATTCATACGGCATTAGTGCCGCGCCATCAGATACAGCGATATCCCGCAAACAATGAGCTAGGTAGATACTAGAATTGGCATGGAATTATCGGATACTATGTTGACACGTTGATAAAACGATCTAGATGTTTATAGGCCATGAAAGCTGGTATAGTAGTAGACGTAAGTAGATATACTGAAACTGGGTCGGAAATGCCAATTTCAAAGCCAACAAACACTAGGTAATATAAAATGCTTTTGTATTCCACTGCAGTGCAAAAAACATTCACCTTCTATTTCATTAAATTTTTGAAATATTAAAAATAAAAATACCAATAAAGTTTCTGAAGCCAGCAAAAGCTTAATTATCAAATTCCTGATGTGAAACATTTAAATCAATCAAATAAGTAAACTAAAAAGGTGATATTGTTTTATTATTATTGTATGTAATATTCTGTTGTAATAGACTAAGATGTTCCACTGCTGGGTAAAATCAAAGAAACCTTCTATAGGATTTTTTCACTTCTTCCACTAGTGGACAAAAAATTGAAGTGAAGAGAATGTCAATAACACCTTATTTCTTGTTTGATAATAATAACTATGTTTATAGTATAAAATTTGACTTGTCTAAGTGCTTATTTTGTAAGCCTAAAGAAATAAAATTATTGATTCTGATTCTAATTCGTAGGTCTACGCACCGCTACGGCGTAGCCGCGTAGCAGGTTCCAGCTACACTACTCTTGCCAATTTTACTGAACCACAAAGAAAACAAGACCTTTGAAAATTATGCTTTCTGTTTTTGATATGCGGAAAATGATTCCGTATTGACGTTCATCAGCTGAGCTGTTTTATACTCTTTTTCATACAGAACGGTTTATTGGATTTGTTTGTGAAGCCGTGTCCGTTATTGCATTATGAGCTTTTCTATGAATCAGAGCATTAATCAAGAATGCAGTAATAAACCATTAGGTTTAAATCATCAGTACATGTACCTGCGAGGAAATCAAAGCGGTGTGTTATTTCATAAAACATGTTTTATCTAAGACCCATAGGTATTAGATAAAACACTAGCCTAAAACGATAAATATTATTTTTACTATAAATAGAAAAAACAAAGAAATTGTATAAAACTTTGCAGAATTTAGGGCTGGGCACTGCTTTGTCTAGCAATATTTTTTTATACGGGAGCCTTAATTCCCTCAGAAATTATTACTAATTTAGTAGAAAGATAGAAAGTTGACAACATTTCCCTAAGATCGGGTCCGTCCGTCGCCCCGGGTGACGGCCGGTTCACTTTGTAGCTGAGCCTTTATCGCCTTTATGTAGAATGTAACTGGGTAAAGAAAATATGAGAGGCATGTAGGTAGGTTTCTGGACTTATTTTGCATTTTGTTGACAGATCAAATTTTTATAAGATTACTAGATTTATGCCTACAGCATTAGATATCAACCTACATGCAATTTATAGAGATAAAAGTAATGTCCGTCCGATTCCTTCGATACCGAAACAAAATTAGTTTATTTTTACTTTTATTATTCTAGAATATTCATGCATAGCTTATGCATGAATATTCTTTAGCAGAAATTTTATAATTTACAAATACATTTTTTTATATAATTTAATCAAAAATTATATTTGTCTCAAGATAAACTTTATTTTCAAGATTTTCCGAACAAAAAGTTGTATGATTAAGTTAATTAAGTTGAGTCAATAATACGGCGTGTTAGAGAAAACGATAAAGCGACTTCAAATTCCGTTACTTTTACACTTCCGTTTTGCGGGATACATACTAATACCCTAGAGATACAAATCTTCGAGATTATTTTCTATACGATAGTGAAAGAATTTTCAAAATCGGTCCATAATTGGCGGAGATATCACGTAACATACAATGCAAAAAACCTTACAGACGAATTGATAACCTCCTCCTTTTGAAATCGGTTAAAAATATATATTTGTTCCGTTATGAGGCTATGCCTCCTATAAATTATTACGTTGAAACTACGTTACGTTCTATGTGTAGAGTAGTAACAACCCTGTCTCCATGAATATGTGAACTGAAGCGTGCTCAGTATCGTCCGTAAGTTGCAAGTGGGCGGCAAATGAAACTTTATTGGACGTTTTTCATAAAGAGTTTTCTATGTGTCCGTAAGGGACGGCTTTTAGAATGTTACACTTGACTGGTTTTTGTTGAGAGGACACGATACTATTAGTAAATCATTTCTGCCTGATATCTTACCTATGCTCACTCGTACAGGGAGCGTATCGTCACTTTTCAGTGAAATGTTTTCTCTGAAGTATCCAGATGACATCTTGACATATCATTTCTTCGTCAACTTCTTTTTTTTAAATGGCGCCGCTTGCTTTTCGCTGCGACTCTGCCAGTGTCAGTATGGGGTGTCATAAACTTTAAATAGACTTCGAAAACGTCACCGTGATGTCTAATTTTTGGAAGAAAGTTTACTATGAAAAACGAACGAAGTTGTCGGATGGCGTCGGATTGATCAAAACAAAGGATTGTCTATCCGTTCTTTTAATAACATTACTAGTAAATTTCAAAAAAATAAATTATTTTCTCTTATTAGTTTCTAAGACATTTGAAACGAAAGTTGTTTGTTGGTTACGCGTCCGGCCATTTGATGGTAAGGTTGTTCGTTTCGTGCGACCGACGTCATCCGTCAATTTTGTTCGTTTTTTCTAAGAAGATCTCCTGTACCTTAGTGCAGCCATAGCTTCCATCATTCTTTATGTCTATTACAATTGCAAAATAGCCACAGAATATTTTTAGAACTACATACCGTAACTTACGCCTCCGCTCCCGCTTAAGCTTTTCCCTACTAATATCCCAAAAAATGCAGTCTTTATATGACAAAGGAAAATTCCTTTTCCCACAATAAAATGAGTGAAACGCACGGACCGGATCTGGAAATGTGTTTACAATGAAGGCGAGCGGCATATTTCATAGCAAAGAAATACCGGCGACTCTTTACAAATGGCGACGCAAAACGGTATAGGCGATAACAGAGTTGAATTTGTGAAAAGTAGTCTGGACAAAAATTGAGCGATAATGCCAATGAAGTTTTATAGTTACCAAATATTATACTTCATCATCATCATATCAGCCCATACACGTCCACTGCTGGACATAGGCCTCCCTCTTACGACGCCACAAATTATACATATACCAACAAAAATCCTTTCACTTTTAACAAAATCGTGGAGGACCTACACTCAATTTTACTAACATCGTAACGGTATTTTTTTTAAAGAAGGTAATTAATATAAATAATATTATTTTATATTCGAAAAACATCTTATAGTCAAGTAGAAGGCTATTTTATTATTATTATTTCAATTCCATGATCACGGGCCATATAGTGACCCGGTCCTTTGGGAGGCATGCGTGGAGCCGAAGCCAACAGCACAGAGGCCCTTTATGAGAATTAATCTAAAGGCGAGACCTACACATAGCGAATATCATCCTTGGTTGCACAATATGATACACCCGAAGATGATATCCGCCAGGTGTAGAGACTATTGCAAAGGAAAATGAAAATAACAAAATTATTGTTATTGTGGTGAATGGATGGACTGGGTAATTGGGCTATGGGGGAAACTATGGACGCCTGCCATAAACATACTCTCAATACTGTTACAAGAGGCAGACGGTGGCTTGCCGAATGCTGGATCCTGGATCCTGGATCCTCAAAAAGTTGGCGTAAATGCCGGTAAAGGAACAACATCGGTGCAAACGACTAAGGGGTGTCGATAGGTGCGGTCCCGATTTCACCATCACGAAGACACGTGAGCGCGTTTCCTCGTTATTACGCCATTAGACACTTCCACCCCCGAGTCTACATCCTAACGTGCATCTCTCGCGACTCCACTCAGACCGGTCAATGAAGGCAAGCAAGAGGTGGGGATCTGGTTCTCTTGGGATACCACTCCGCAAGCGGAGACGAGAACCAGGAACTTCCCCGGGAGCACTCGGTATACCCGTGGTGTCACTACTCACCAACAGCTCGCCACAAGCTGCCCTGCAAGTTTATTATTTATTTATATCAATAATTATTACTAGGCTAATTACCGTGAAAAATAAGTTTCGATCATTCCTCATTTTAATTTTAAAATGAGAAATGCCCATTCTGAAACGAAGATCTGCATATATGTATTCATCGGTAACTTTTGTTTTCCCTTAGGGTAAACAAGTAAGCTAACGTTAATTTAGCATCCCTTCCGTGCACGAGTGTCCAAGCAGCCGGCCGCCCTACGTCCGGTCACTACATAATAAAGTTATTCTCGTTCCTTCGATAAACTTCAGTTTGCCCGGCGATATATTACCGCTGGCCCTCCAAATATTGGCTTAACATGAGGAATAGCGCAAAAACTTGTTCCGGGATTTGATAGGGCAAATAAATAAAAAGTAATAAGATCTCGTTTTCTCGGATTTAGGTTACTGTTTATTGTTGTTGGGAATAAAGGTTTTATAAGAAATAACAGTAGCTATACGAAACAGCTTGCGATAAAAATGCTCCTCAGAAGTGTAGTTTCTGATGACATAATATCCTCACTCACCAATTGAGCCGAAGATGAATCCAATTGCGCCACTATCGAAAATACAAATACAAATTAGTCTGTTGCCCTAACCACAGATTAGGTAATGTTACTTCCCTTAAACTTCGATAAATCACATAAAAGTAACACATATTTCTAAATAAGACTAATTTTAATCTTCTTATTGAATTTTTTGAGGGTTTAGGTGTCAATAATAAAAAAGATAGATAAACAGTAGATGATGTAGATTGTAAATCACGGCGCTCTGACTTACGTGAGACGATGGGAATACTTGTCGTGAGACGTTGGCCGTAGGTGCATTTTCGTGAGAAGTTGAGAATGACTCGAATTAGATGACAAAAAAAAATATGTTGTTGGACGGTAGTCAAGGGAAATCTCATTCTGTTCTTACTACTCACCGAAAACGCAGACAGGCAAGCCGAGTAAAAAAATAAAAATAGCCACATAAAAACTGCAATATCAATGCAAAATTTCACAAAAGTGCTATAAAACAAACTCGCTTGGCGATAAGCGCTTCACAGCGTCATATTTTACAAAATGCCCTAAGTTCGGCAGTTAGCGTTGTTACGAGCGTGTTAACACGTGCTCCGTATATTGTTTGTGCCCTTTGTGCCCCACCTATGTACATCACGAGAAAAATGTCCTTTGAGGAACTTTAGTAGGGTTAGTCAATAACTGCTACTTTCCGATAGAGGGAAGGTCATTTGAAAGCTCACATGCACTTAACAGCTTTGGAATAGATACCGACATAAAAAGTGATTTTATTTGAACAGTATTTCGTTGATTTTTTTTCATGACTTGAACAAACTCTGACGGCTGGGAAATATTTGACTAAACTTCTTGATTTAAATAGGCAGATTTTATGACTCTTCATTCAATAGTACAATGATTTCAAGCTCAAGCCTTGATTTCAAAATAAACTGAAATAAAAACAGAAATTGTTAATTTCGGTGATATTCTCAACCCGACTCAACCCATTCGGGTCTTGGTCCAAACCACAGTTTAGGCACGCGTTCCAAAAAGAGCAAGTGCCCCGAAGTGTCCAGCGAATATTAATCACAGCGCCATCTGGCAGCCGGACCCTGCAAATTAAAATATCCGGTCATCCCGACACTTGCTGCTAATAGCCGAGAAATGGACAAATCTCATTTAAATAACAAATTTTCAAACAAACAACATGACCACCGGTAGAATCTTTGATTTTTAGTCAATTTGATTTCGGAATAGCTGCAACCAACTAAAATAAATAAGTCATGCTGGACAATTCACACAGTATCACCAAGCACTACACTAAGAAAAGATTTTGGTATACATAATGTAATAGATACTAGAAATATAGAAGACAGAATCAATCAGTAATCCAGATTTAGGTATCGTTTGACCTCTCATACTAAGCGAGTTGATGTTGTAGAAGGTGCAGAACGTTTGCATAAATGCAGTGCCTAAAATAATCATAACTATTGGACAAAAACATCCTAACCCGTGGGAAGAACTTAGCAGCTAGAACTAGCTAGCTACAAACAAAAATACGAATTCCCACAAAAGCAATGGTGACGCTCAAAAATGCAGCGTATTTTCGCCCCCACAATCGTTCGGAGTCCAGCCACAATGAATAGTTACGGGAGCCGTGATAAATTAATTTTTGGGTAACATTGGGTAGCGTTAGGTACCATTGGGTGGCGTTTAATTTGTTTTCGCTCGCAAAACGCCATTTCTCATTGAACAGATTACGGAGATTACGAATTCATTAGGAGCCGTATATCTCGAGTGTGGCTAATTGATATTTTGCGAGCATTTTGTTTGGATAGCGGGTTTCGTACGTTCGACTTTCCCTCTTATCAGGCCACAGGTAAGGGATTGAGTTGCATGTTTCGATCAAAACAATTACCTAACCTATTGCTAAAATTTCCATCTCACGCGAAGCCCTGCGTCCAGGTGGGATGACAACCTAATGCTACAATTTCCATCTCATGCGAAGCCCTGCGTTCAGGTGGGATGACGGCCCGCGAAAGACTGCAGATAGGTGCTGGATACGGCAAACTGAAGACAGGGCCACAGATTAGATAATGTTATGATAGGGCGCTATGGACCTCATTACAAGAGGCCTTTATCCAAATTATATATATAGGCTGATTATGAGAAGCGTCACACTGTGTCTCAGCGATTCCAAGTAAATCTCCAAGAAAATACTTCTCCTGGTATCTCTTCTTCTCTCTATCTTCTCTCATATCTCTCATCTCCTGGTTCTGGCTGCCACTAGCCAGCTAGTAGCATTAAGTTCACGGATATCAGCTTTATATCTTCGTTTTTCGAACATCGGCCTAGAATGATGTTCATTCAGTGTTGTGCAAGTAAAGAGTTCCATCATCACTCCCCGACTTTAAACTAAAGCCCAGAGAGGTCGTTATACTCTGCCGTTATTTATTTAATTGCTCTGTGGCTGTAATTATTCATGAAATTACGGCAATTACGCTAGAAACAATTATTTATTGTTCAAACTTAAATCTTAAGACAATTTATTCCATAATGTATCTGGAGATAACGAACACGGCTGTTGGGAATGGCTTGTTCTTTAACTTGTTTTATAATTGCTATTTTGTTGCTTGAGACTCGTTATTGCTCGTAAATTTAATGTGAAATAGCACAGAAGACATTATTATGGGTCTGCAATAATTCTTCATTCATAATACAATTCCAAGCCATTATGTAATAATAATCTCTATGTAAAAATTAATCCCTATTTCTCCTGGTCCGGCTATAACTTAAGACCAGCTTTACCGATTTCATTAATTTCTTTAAATATTTTCTAATACTTTGTAGAAGGTACATGAATAAAATTTACAAAATTGCGCAGAAACGTAGAAAATTTAAGAAAACTTAACGACTGCCACCTAAACTTTTTTAATGTAACCTTAGCGCCCCAGCGTATACATACATATAACGCTGGGGCGTTATATACTCTTTGCTAAGCACGTATGAAATTTTTTTTAAGTTTGAATTAAATGACAGGACAACGTCTGTCGGGTCAGCTAGTAAGTTATATTAATCATCATGTGTTAGAATGTGTGATAGGTCTTTATTCAAGATAATTATCAACTATCGCCTATCTAAAAATGTATGTCCTGCATAGTTTATTTCTTAATTTTCAAAATTATAATAATGTAAATCCTTCTATTGGCTGTTAGTGACATGTATGTATTGATATGGACCAGTTGAGCTATCTGTAGATTGTTTGCAACAGTCTGCAGTTAGCTCAATTGTTTCAATTGTAAATACTAGTTTAATTTCTTTATATTATTTGATTGTTATTTTCTTTGTCAATAAAGTTTTATCCCCCTGTATAAGTTTGTGTATATTTTAAAAGCTGTGGATTTTGTTCATAAATAAATAAATAAAAAGTTGTCGAACGTTTTTTAGTGTCCCTAACAAGGAACCCTCTAACCAACGTACCTCTAGCACAAAAACAAACCAGACTGAGTTTTTAACCGACTTCAAAAGGAGGAGTTTCTGAATTCGTCTGTATGTTTTTTTTTTGTATGTATTATCTTTTATCCCCTACTTTTACACTTATTTTAAGTATCCCGCAATACTTAAAATAAATGTAAAAGTACGGGAATTCGGAGTCGGTTTATCGTTTTTTAAAACACGCCATATTATACGACGTCATAGTCAGATTTTCATGGAAAAACCCGGAGATACTGAAAACTACGGCCTTTCGAACCAAGCAGTTTCTAGTACTCCTAACCGAAATATACACTAGCTAATAGCTTACATTAAATCGAGTCTTCCTTTACAGCTTTACTAACATGATGGTCCTAGACATACCTACTCTCTAGGAGCCAGGTGCCGCCACTAATTGGCCCATGATCTCTTAATTGGGCCATGAGTCTCTAATTGGCCCACCATGAGCCAATTAGCTTATTGCAGTGCGTTAGGCTTAGTCTAATGGAGAGGGGATCCAGGTGATTACTCCGCCGCTCAGCAGATAGACGTAGTCATCATTAGATGGACCCAGCTTTGTCTAGAGACATGAAGTAAAAATTAAATAAATATTTACCCGTAGATCACTTATGGGAAGGCCCTAAAATGCATGGTCTAGCTTGAAACCAAAATAATATTTCGGCCGATAAATAATGCATGTCTACAAAAGTTCTTTTCATAATCAACGGGCTTGGTAGATCTGGATTTATATAAACCAGGATAAAATGATATAAAAGACATTAGCGTAGTTTAAGGGTATAACAGTCTGCAGTCAGCTCAACTGTTTTAATTGTAGAGGTATATACTATTTATAATTTGAATCTAGTAATTAGATATTAAACAGACATTTCCAACCTTTACTTTTAATATTTGTAAGGATAGCTTGACGTCGATTTAAATTACTAACCACAGACATCTAGAGCCTGGCATCTAAAATCTGTACAAATTGACCGCAAAACAAAAACGTACAAGGCACCGTGACAAATTCTGCGGCGCACAATCTAAACACGTAGCCGCAAATCGCACCGTGTGCGGTCGGCTGAAAATTTCAAAAAGAGAACCGCTGTCATACCGGATATGGCGGACGTCCAAAAACATAAGGCTTGTGGGAGACGAGGATAGTGAGACAAACCACTATGATAAAAAGCAAGACTGCTAAAACTGTAGTGTGATAAAAATATTTATTTTAGAGATTACCCCGAGTGCGAGGGCTTACGCACTATAATAACAAAAACTTACAAAAATATTTTTATTGAGTCAAGAAGATACTGCGTGAAATGATCTGTGATAGTAATTTATTTTATTTTTATTTTTTATTAAAAAGAATTAACAGAATTAAAACCAATCAATTAATATATAGGATTTTAATTATTTATCCCTTTACCCTAATCTGAATTTTTATTCTAGATAGATAATTTTAAGATTCATAATAATCGATTGACGTAGCTATGATATTTGGTTTCTCCCGTACCTAAAGTGAGGGAAAAACTAAAAAGAAAACTTCGTTATGTTTGGTTTAACTTGCTAGCAGAGACGCTGCTGTATTTTCTATTTACGCTACCCAGCCAGCTGTAAATCAGCAAAAAAGCTCGTGTACAATAACCTTACGGGGTTTGCGCGAGGGACGCACGGCCAGTTAGTTACGCCGCGAATTATAGGGGCCATTACGATTCATTAAGGCCAGTTAGGCTTAAACTGGTGTTTACTCACGCACACATGCGACACGCTTTTCGCAACAGTTGGTATTGTTTTAAACGCGTGCGAGAGAGATAGAACTATGCAAGGGTTGTAATTTGCTTTAAGCTACGGAATTTGAGTGTAATTAGTGGCGCGGTGGGCTTAGGGCCTAGGGTTTAGAGGATGTGTAAAATAGTTGGTATATTTTATCGAAAATGATAACTTTCGTTCGCGTAGCTGCTGCTACGAAATGCCTATGTAGATCGTAGATGCCTCGTAGCAGGGTCTACGAAATTGATCTGTATACCAAATCCTCGTAGCAACTTTGTAGGAACCCTAGAATTCGAAAGAAACCGAACATCTTTAAAGATGTTCGGTTTCTTTTTAATCAATTTCGTACTTAAATACTAGTGCAAAGAACTTATTATTTTTTCGATTATTAATAGTTATAACACAAATTGCAAAAAATCATTGATGCCCACGATGCCACCACAGCGAATCAGGACCGACTCAATAAAACTAAATAGAAATGAATTCATGCATAACCGAAAGAGGTTTTTAATTTGCACTCTTTTTTCTTTTTCTGGCTCCCGTTCAAAGCTAGTGATAAACACGTATCGCTATCAGGTGGATTCATATGTAAATAGCGAGCTCTTCCATTGCTGGAGGGCTGCCAGTATTGATACTATCGAACTATGGCGCTTCAACTATCGCAAATATTGAGGCGCCGTTTTATTTTACAATAGGGCGAGTTTTATTCAATCATTTATGTGAGAATGGGTTGGAAATGTGGAGGTTTCATTATGTTAGTTCTTTTTATTTAAGTCTCTCTTTTAACCACAGAATAACTATTATACACGCGTGAAACTCAATTGAAATAATATCATTATTCTGTGGTTAAAAGAAAGACATAAAAAACAATAAAGCTAGGCCTGGGTGTTTACCTTGTTTAATTTATTCGTCAAGCGAATTGCTTTTATATAGCAATGCATACGTATTTTTCATAAATCGGATATATCGATGTTCCTTATTTTGATTCTTTTTGATGAACCCAAATTGAAACCACTAGTTTTGGATCTCATAAATATCCCGCGAGTCCGCTCGAGAGGCGACCACATAATGAACGATTCACACACATTATCGCCCAAACATCTATAAATAAGTATGGTGGCAAAAATGGCCGCACTTTATCCACCGGAAGTGGACGCTGGGGACCGGAAGCAGAGTAATAAATGTTATTAGATAGCCCCTGGGCTTAGTTGGGCCCTGGATTACGTTTTTTGGAGATTCCCTGCAGCCGGTGGTTTTTGTGAATGCGTCTGGGTTCAAAATAAATTGCTTGGTTGGTTTTAAATGCCGGGCTGAGTTTTTCCGTGGGGATAGGTTAATTATGCGGGATTATGAGGATTAATGATGTTTTAACGAGTAATCGAGTAATGGTAGATTAACAGAAATAAATGCATTTCTGTAGTGAGTAACAAAGCGTTAAATAGATATAAAACATGAAATTAATTCGTAAAATTACATTCATCATCATATCAGCCCATACACGTCCACTCCTGGACATAGGCCTTCCCCAAATGACGCCACAAATAGCGGTCCTGAGCCGCCTCCATCCATCGACTCCCTGCGACCGCTACGCTGTCGTCGGTCCATCCAGTGGATGGTCTCCCATGTAGGGCGGGTTTTGCCATAATCACCACGCTTGGTAGGCGCGGTTACATTATATTTCATACCAGTAATTCTTCAATTCCATTACGTCAGCTCCATGTATCCAGCATCATCTATAGGTATGTTCAATTTATAGAAAAAATTACTTGGTTTGTCTACAAAAATTGAATGTCTAACAAAATAGACGCGTTAACCGCACGACATATCTTTCGTCCATGATACTATCACCCATAACGGTCGTTCTATAGACCATAACTAGCTAATCAAACCAAAGAACAATAACACAGACGCGTAGCCATTCATCATATCGATGTGAACCGGCGGGTGTTGCGATTTATACGATGTAAGTTTTGTGCCGCGTCAACTAATGACCTCGATCACGGATACAAATGGACCGTGCCGGTGTTTACTTGCTAAAGCTGCTGGTTTACTGGATTTGCGAGGTGTGGGGTATGAAAATGAAAAGATTACTATGGATTGAGAATAGAGATTAATCTGTATTCTCAACCCATAGTCATGGAATGGAGAACGAAGTACTGAAGCTCCATTAGATTTGAGCAAGATGTAGGGTTTGAAATTTTAAAGAATATAATAGATTGAGAAGAGGCGGTGGATGAATAATAAATAGGGTTTTATAATGCAGAGCTAAAACTTGGCGATGTGCTTACGGGCTCATAAGTTTTGGAAAAATATGTGTAATTATTCAAGTTCCACTTGTGAATTAGCTGTCGTCAAATTTAATTTTATCTAAATAGTATTTGAAAAGATGTCTATGGATTGAGTAGAAATAAACGATGGATGGAAAATAATGTTGAGCAGAGTTCTATAGACATAACGCAAAACTGGAACTTGGCAAAATGTGTACGGGCTCATATGGATAATTTTTGGAAATATAAACAACACCATAAATTATTATTTTTCATCATGTGAGTTAGCTGTCCTAGTGTATTCAGGAACCTAAGGTCTCCTTAACGTTGCCGTATGGTAAATGGTATATTATCTCTTGGTTTAAAACGTTATAATTTGTGAAAACCTAACAAAGCAAAAACATCATTATCTTTATTAGATCTTGTTTTAAACATTGAACACCACTGAAGATAACCAATTTCTTAACTTGAGCGATTTATAGACGCGTCCCAAGCAAGCAGGATTACCTCACAGACGTTGTTTGCCCGAGTTGTCTTGATTTGTGTGCGGTCCTCGCCCCGGGGCCGATTTATGTATGTCCACTTCAAACAAACATTTTACTTTACAAACGAACATTTGTTTGACCTTTTAGGGAGTTAGGAAGAGGTGTAAAAGGTGACATTTGTGTGGTTTGATGGTACGATGAAATTGTCTGTAAAATAATATGGCGTATTTTAAAAATCGATAAGCCGACTTCAAATTCTTTTACTTTTTACACTTATTTTCAGTTTTGGGATAAACACTAATCCCCTGGGGATATGGGGATTATTGGATCCCCTCGGGATCATTTTCTATACAATAGTGAAAGAATTTTCAAAATCAGTCCATAATTGAAGGAGATATCGCATAACAATCATATACATACAATCATACACAAACATACAGACGATTTTAGAACCTCTTCCTTTTGAAGGTCGGTTCGGTTAATAACTTGAGTTTCGTAATCACATACAAATCACAAAAATCATTTATTCGAATTTTCTACTTATTAGTTGTTAGCTTAGAGAAATATGTAGATTTAATAAGAATGTAAAATTTTGTAGAAATTCTAGTTAAGTCGCCCAGCCGGTTCTGCTGTGATGTCTAGGTGGCTTTGCTGAAGAGTTATACTTCCTGGCAAAGCCATTTTAAATTGATAATTTTCGGGGAACAGACTGTACATTTTTTTACTTACAATTAGTGTACAATTGTGTACTTGATAATACATCTTTCATCAAGATTGCCTGGGAGAAATCGCTCTTAGCAATATAGCCGCCTTTTGTACTGTCTTTATTTATATTTTACTTTATAAGTTTTTTATTTATGTATGTTTTTAGAACAATTAAGTGTTTATTTATTCATTCTTTTCCATTTATCTCTTTTTCATAAAGAGAGACACATATCATCAATTAGAACGCCAGTTTTGGCAAATGTGAAATCGAATAATCAAAGCTCAGAATATCTGTCACCTGTCATGAGACGGCGCATCTTTCATTACGTTACGACACAAAAACCGACCGCGTGCGCATCAACCGTCTCGGAAGAAAAAGTAACAGATTTTCTTAAAACTAAATTAACAGTCGTGTGAGAACCAATATATCCAACATACTCCTGTTCCAATTACCACACTCCTTCAGATTCGGGAGGGCCCCGGGTCTTCACAGACATATCCGTATGATTTATTGTGATTTTATGCAAACAGGTATTGTTCTTAGGTGTAGGTAGTCTTAATGGGTACACAATGCATAAAAACCCTGTCAGGGTGCAACAATTATAATACAATGGACCGCTAAGGATTGGAACTCGCTGCCTGCTACTGTTTTTCCTGCCAATTACAATCTGGGTCTCTTCAAGACAAGAGTGAATAGTACCTTCGTGATACAACGTCGGCCACATCGTCACTTTCCATCAGGTGAGATTGTGTTCAAACGAAAGTCGCCTCCGTGAAAAAAAACTCAATTATTTTAGGTTCGTTAGTAAAAGTACAATGTCAAATAATTTCACAGAAAATAAAATAAAAGGTCCATATTGGTCCATATAATTAGGTAGAGGTAGAGGATAATTAATCAGTAGGTGATAGTATGTTGCCTAGTTCACTTTTGGTTATATTTTGTAATGATGGGCAGATTCGTGATGAGAGTGACGTGATGACTGACGAAATAGCAACAACAGCTCTGTAGTGTTTCGTTAGTTGAAAAATTCCTTACTAACGTTAAAGAACAAAATAGTAGTTATAATTGTCCATAGTGGTGCTATGCTCTAGCTGTGTCTATAAAACAAAATATTTATTGTGTAAATAAGTATTTATTTATAATACGAAATACAGTGAACGTAGTCGATGGATGGCTTAGGACCGCTATTTGTGGCGTCATATGAGAGGCCTATGTCCAGTAGTGGACGTGTATTTGAAATTGAAAATTCATTTATTCAGACATAAAAAAATCCATTTTGTTAGTGAACATATAATTAAAATTGATAATAAATTGACATTGTATGGGCTGATATGATGTGAATGTATTGAATATTCTCCTACCCTCATATTGACTATATGATTGAATTTATTTTATTAGCTTGAAGACTAGCTTCCTATCTTATATTCTGCTTCTTTTTGTTCTGTGCTGTATCTCAGTTGTGTCTATAAATGTCTCTTTATCTTTATCTAACCAGGAGTTCACGCAGTGTCAGTGAATTACCACTAACCTTACAGATAACTAATAGGCCTTTAATATTTGCTCTGTCTTAATAGATCTTCGTTTAATTTGGCCAGCGAATGTGCGAGTGTGCATCTAAGATTTACTGCGGTCCAGGTGGTTACTCTCAACGGGCTCATTGTACCCTCCTCGTCCACAAAGTGCCATCTATCGTGTGCCTGTTGACATAGTAGAGTAGCAATGTAGAAGGAAATTTCGTCAAAACTTGTGTTGAACTTGAAGATGAAGTCTTGGCTTAAATTTTCGATATTATGCAGTTATGCTCGACAGGATTCGATAGGAATTCAAAACTTAAAGTAAAGTAAAAAAGGAAGAACTACAAGAGCAGTTCCTCCTTTTTGCTGTCTTTTTGAATCCATAAGTACCTACCATAGAAACGGTTCATTATCGTTATGGTTATTTTATGATAATTTATAGATTTTTTGGTTCGTTAAAATCGAAGCTACTCATAATCATATCCAGTAGTATACTCGTATGGCTTAGTGAATCTAACCCGCGGGATTGGAGACAAAAAAAAACTGGTTAGTACTAAACTAAAAACTTATTTGAATACAAAAAGATCTTCAACATATGTACAATCATCATTTTCAGAACTGACGATCAGATTCAAATCAGAATTATTGTTCCTAGTTATGTGTGTTGATCTGTTTTTGCTATGAGTTAGATTTAGATGCATCTCTACTCCACCGTTACTATACCTTCACCCTTCAGCCCAGCCTCGCATTAGCCGGCCCTTGTCTTCGCTTTGATTTGTAGCCGAGAAGAGATCATTCCTCAAGGGCGGCCCTTTGAAGGAATTCAATTCCATTTTCTTTCGGATAAGTGAGTTTGGTAATCTTATTTCGTTTTACATTGTTTATATTATACAAAGGATAACTTTTAAATGTTTCTGGACTCGGAATGGCAAAGTCAACTCAATTCTAATCGCGAAAATAAAATGTTTTTTGAATTAAATATCTTTATTTACAAAAGTATAGTAGGTACACACTGTCGCACTCCTATAGGCCATACTCACCTCAATCCTTTCTTCCAGCAGAAGGAACTCGGAAAATCCTATCCTAGTAATATTATAAATGTGAAAGTTTGTATGGATGGATGTATGAATATTTGTTACATACCTATAGCACAGCCTATAGTATACCGAATCGGTTCAGTCGTTTTTTTCGTGAAAGATCACGAAAAAACTACTGAACCGATTAGGCTGAAATTTGGCATGGGTACAGTTTGGGACCTGGAATAATATATAGGCTGATATGTTATTCCAGGTCAGAATATAGCAGTGTTAAGAGTGCGTTCATTTTGATAAGCTTTATCTCACAGAATCAATCGACAAAAACTAATTCCATAAGCGTGGCTTATCGCCGTTCTCCATTTATACCCGTCAACTGTTTTGCACCGCCGTTCATTATTAATGATAATATCCTGAAGGATTTTTCATCCGGCGAAAAACGCGGCTGTCGGAAAAAATAATCTCTTGTCGTGAGTCATTTATGATGCGACGCGGTGTTGTGGATGCGGCTTTATTTATAGAATAGAATATAAATATTCTTCATTGCACACCAAATATTAAAAATAATAAATAGAGAACGCAAAAAGAAAAACAGATAATGTACAATGGGCGGCCTTATCGCTAAAAGCGATCTCTTCCAGGCAACCTTATATTAATTTAGTTGAATGTAAAACGAAAAGTACCAACTTGTTTGAAGACTTGTGCAGTTAGTTAAAATTCTAGTTCTTAATATCATATCGCACGTCTATCAATAGACAAACTCTTCGGTATTCATTTAATTCATCGTAAGAAGTATATTGATACACCTGAGGTCATTCTTATATATTATAAACATATATATATATATGTGTGTATACGTATGAAATGAAGCCCTTAATTTTTCTCTATTCTACCATAGACAACAACCCCCGTGCTAGGGGTTGGTTCGGCTATAACTTGAGAACGGCTTTACCGATTTCATTCATCTTTTTTTTAATGTTTTCTAATACTTCATAGTATTGGTTGGAGAAGGCTCTTACATTAAAAAAAAGAAAATTACGCAGAAACTTAAGCCCCAGCGTTTTATAAGAATCAGAATCACCATTAATAACTTTATTTTTTTAGGCTAACAAAATAAGCACTCAGTTTACTTATATACTCTTTGCTAAGCACGTTTGAAATAGCTGTCAGTTGACTTGAATGACAGGACAACGTCTGTCGGGTCAGCTAGTCTTATTAAATATTGTCAAATTGAGAACCTCGTCCATGAAGTCAGTTGAACCACAGCGATGACACTACCTGTAAAAAACAGGTAGTATCATAGTGTTGTGTATTACTAGTTTAAAAAGAACTTAACAAAGTTTCTACAATAAATAAATTTAGTTTTGTTTCATGTTTCAGGTACCTGGGAATTGTGAGCGTCATTTCAGAAATTATCAGCTGAAATCGAACGCACAACCTTTGCGTCTCAGCCGGAACGTTTTGTACTGAGTTGCTACTCAGTACAAAACGTGGTCGTCTGATGGTCTTATTTTTCCTGTTAGTATTTTTCTGACATCAACACAAAAAAGCCACTGTGATGATCTTTAAAAAAATTACTATTTAATTTATTCAAGCCAAATATGCAAAATGGTTTGGCGTTTAGTTTACTATTCACAAAGTCCAATCCACATGACTCTAGCTCTTGTACAAACCGGAAATACAACCCTTGAAAAAAGGCGCACTCGCAACCGGAAGCGACGGGCAGGAAGACGGCGACGACAGCGCCGCCAACCGTCCGAATTAAAAATTAAACGAGGATCCGTTTCCGGGTAACGTGACGGTTTCTACGGTTGTCTTTTTAATTTTGCAGTTTGTTGATCTATTCCGGTAACAAAGATAGAAAATTCAGATCATTTAAAAGCTTTTGTTTGTAAGCTGTCAATAACCTTATGCCTCCTAGTTGCAGTTCGGCACATGAGGAGGAAGCTTGACATACGATTGCTGTTCAGCGGTTTCGGAGATTGTGGCTATGGTGGAAAAAGTGACATTTTCTAAATAAATCAGCCAGGTTCTCGAGCAGCAGCCATGTTGCAACGCAAAACGGAGTGTTGGGAGACCAGCCACTCGATGGACCGACGGGTCGGATGGAGGCGGCTCAGGACCGCTATTTGTGGCGTCGTATGGGGGAGGCCTATGTCCAGGAGTGGACGTGTATGGGCTGATATTATATTGATTATGAAACCGGCCAAGTGCGAGTCGACTCGCACAAAAAGGATTCCATACTTGATATACTTTCGCAAAAGTGCCAACATGATGCGGTTACTACTTCCAGTACTAAGTACTGACCGCGCCAAACGTTGCTTAATTTGCTGTTCAACTTGGTATGGACGCTGTCGTCTTATAGTATATAAATTTAATTTATTTTTATATTTATAGAAAAATTATATAAATTATTTTGCAGTGCTCTACAGGGTGCATGTACTATTGACCTAAGCTAACATTAAGACCTAGCTGTATACACGTACACATGTGAGCAAAATATATACATAAAATTTTACCTGTCTATCTTTTACGGCTCATAAGATACAGCCCGCTGTCAGACAGAAGGACGGACAGCCAGACAAACAGCGGAGGCTAAGTAATAGGTTCCCGTTTCACCCTCCGGGTCCGAACCCTAAAACCAACGTAAAGCATAGCGTCAAAATACTGTAACATGAGCTACGTGTATTTCATAGGTTGGACCAGCCGCAATGCGATGCCTCCATTGAATAAGGTGTTTCAGGTATGTGATAACGTTTAGTTTGTATGAGGTATGTAGAGCTAATTACCATAACATAATATAAATAAATAAATTAATAATGTTGGACAATGCACACAGCATCATCTAGCCCCAAGCTAAGCAGAGCTTGTGTTATGGGTACCAGATGACTGATATACATATGTACTTAATCCTACTAATATTATAAATATCAAAGTTTGTAAGGATGTATGGACTTTCACGCCAAAAGTACTGAACGTATTGGGCTGATTTTGGTATGGGTATAGTTTGGGGCCTGGAATAACGTACAGGCTATTTTTTATCCCGAAAAAACTCGGGCGCGGGCAGATATTCCCAAGTGACAAAAGCTATGTATATTATAAAAAAAAAAAAATACTTTTGTTAAATACCCGTGCGAAGCCGGGGCGGGCCACTAGTGTCGTAAAAAGAAGTAAAATAAATCTCATTTGACAGAGAAATATGGAGCAAATTGCATCATTGCACTGACAAGACCTGGACCTTTTTAATCCTAACTAATATTAAGACTGTGAAACTGTGTTTGTTTGTTTGTCCTTCCTTCACGCCCTAACTAAGCAACCAATCGACTTGATTTCGCATAGAGTTAGTTGAAAGGATGGAGAGTAACATATGCTACTTTTTGTCCTGGTAAAACATCAAATTCCCGTGGGTGATTTTTATCCCCCTAAAAATATGAAATTAGAATTTAACGCGGGTGTAGTATATAATAAACCTAGGTAATAAGAGTATACATATATATGGTTCAATCATATAAAATATTCAGTTTTAGGACTTAAAGTAATTACTAGTTGTACTTTAAATAATATTTTCACTATGCACCATGCACCCTTTCAGACACCACGTTACGGATAGGGCACATTCTATGCCCTATCCATACCCGACCTTTCCTCTAAAATATCTCTTGACAAGAAAATTAAACTTCTCTACAAATATTGATCGAAACCTCCCTCTTATCTTAAGCTATTATGTACCTACCTACCTTTATTATAAGTGTGAGTTTACCTTAATAGAGATAAGCTCTAGAAGTTTCGAGCATGTGTGGTCATTAGCACATAGATTACGTATGTGTGTGTGCCTTAATAATATACTTAAGAAGAAATCTCTCACTCCAACTTCAGTGGGCGTGTTCTATTGAAGGCGTGGTCTTAGACGGACACTCCTTGATATCCTCTTTTTTACCTCATCGCGTCACTAGGTACCCAACGTCCAGAACCTTGAGACCCCTGACACTTGTAGGAATCTTTGAGGATGTGTTCGATTCTAGGGGTGGAGGTAAAATGGTCATGTTTATGTAAGAGGAACAAAGCTCGGAACAAGTTAAGTCGTTATCGCGTTTATAAAGTTTCGGAGATTCCGTTTTATGGGGTGTTTTGCTTGAGATAAATTTTTATTTCTTTGTCTTGGCACTTTTTGTTTTTTCAGTAGATAAATATTGCAGGCACTTCGCAAATGCTGTTATTATTTTGGTATTGCTAAATATTTTCTTGGTCTTGAACAAAAATATCAATATTTCTTAATAATTTAGCTTTCTTTTGACGCGTAGCAAAAATATTGTATTTCCTATGTTCTCTCTAAAATTAACAAAAGCCACAGGTATTTTACTCTTTGACTTTGATGGTAAAATCACAAAATACTTACCTATAGGTTACTCAAAGGGTTTCCTTTGATATTTTGTATAGGTACTTGCGGGTCGTGGGGCCGCGGCGTACGAATATCGAGCCCTCCAACTCAACCCGTGGATGTCGTAAGAGCCGACTGAGGGAACCTACCAGAGGAAGGGCAGCAGCTTCCTTCTGAGTATTTTTAAACACCAACACTGCGATCACCAATCCGCCTGCCAAGCGTGGTGATTATGGCAAATCCCCCGTACATGGGAGACCATCCACTCGATGGACCGACGCCATCGTAGCAGTCGCAAGGAGTCGATGGATGGAGGCGGCTCAGGACCGCTATTTGTGGCGTCGTACGGGGGAGGCCTATGTCCAGCAGTGGACGTGTATAGGCTGATGATGATAGGTACTTACAGAATAAAAAAATCAGTAAAAGCATGAACCGTTATTCACACTCAGAGCAACAAAAAGGATAATTATAGGTTGGCAACTATCAGGAACTAACTTTTGTTAGTGGCTTAAGAAATACTTATAAGAATAATTTTGTTATTTCTCATATGAAGCAAGTATGAAGTAGTTACCATATATAATTATAGTTTTTGTTGCTCAAAAATTTAAGTCCTGTAAATAGGTACCCTCACAAAATGTCAAAGGAAACCCTATTAGTACAATAGGTAAGTACAATATTTTGTAATGTTTTCATCAAAGAGTGACTACCCAGAGAGTGAAAGAGAGTATAGAGAGTGAGTGTTAGTGAAACTTGTGGCTTCGGTTCATTTTAGAGAGACCATTAGAAATATGTATATTTTTAGGGTAAACCCAGGATACATGCCCCATTTTTTTAAAAGCCTTGTAGTTTTAACATTATTATTTTTTCCTGAATAATTCAAATGAATATAGATAGTTTAATATTTTATCTCACATTAATAACTGGTTTTATTGACCTAACAATTACTGATTAAAGTGTAAGCATAAGTATGAAGCAAGTAGTTGCTCCGAACGAGAAATTACAAAAATATTCTTATATTTCGTAGGGTCCCCAACAAACGCTAGTTCTTGAATGAACCGAAAACTATAAAAAACTTACCATCGATCATCAGGGACTCCAATAATATAGAGATAAGCTGAACCTACTCCATCAATCTTTCTGCCGCCAGAATAACGGACTGCAATCATTTATTTAAGATTAGCTGGAAGAATAGTTGTGGCGATCGTTTCTTTTGGTTTCAGGTTATTTATATTTCAAAAAGATAAGCTTGGTCAATGAATTTGTGGCATTGTTTGGGGGAGGTCTATGTTCAGCAGTGGACGTAGACGGGCTGATGATGTTGATGATGAAGCTTGGTCAATGAATTGAATTATTAATAATAGAATATTTTAGGAAAGATTGATTCAATAATTTTATTGATTTCTATTTTATCGTTATAATAGTTTAGAAGTGGCACGTCTGGAGATTAAGATAAAACAGCTAAATCAGTCGGAGTTCCCAGTCCCATTGACCACGCATGGAGTCCGGTGACCGGGGAGTAGTGGGTCGTCGAAGCTTCTCTTTGACATCCCCACATAACCATACCGTACCCTACATACAGTATGGTATCTGGATGCAGATTTTTACCAACAAAAAAAAAGTAAATTCAGTCATGGCTTCATGCGTCGGTGCATACAATGACGACATAAACTCTGTTAGAATTTGCTGGAATATAGCTTAATTACCATGTTATCTCTTGTACGGTAAAGTGATGACTTTCCTTCGATATATAATCAATGTCTTAACTCATAAATATTGCCAAACTAGGCTATAGGTTAACTTTTAATAGCTAGCGCCAACTCCCTTTTTTTGTATACTGAAGACCTGGATTGTGACGTCAGCGTGTATAAATTGTGTAAAAAAACAAGAGAAAATCGAGCCTGATTTTCCAAATTTATTTATAGTAAAATAAGAAAAAGACTGTAGACTGTATGACAAGCAGTTTTTCTCTGTTACAATACTTACGAAGTATCATTACTTAATCCGTTATACTAATAACGGATTTTAATACTTATTAAAATCAAAGAAGTCAATACAAAAAAGGGGAAAGGGGCAGTGAGTTTACTTTAACGGCTTTACCTCACCGGGACGCCACCGCTACGCAACGTATCCAAACTATTATTATCTGTATTGTGTGGCAGTAACTGATTTAACGACGATTTAGCAACGTCGTCCGCCGTACAATACTTTAGATATGTAGCCACTGATGTAGACGTGGCGTCCTGGTGAGATAGGGCTCTAATGAAGTCTACACACACACCAAATTCGACGGGCTGCCGACGAGTTGTCAAAACATTCGTGCCGATAATATTAATACACTGAAATGTCGTACCAACCCGATAGACTCCGTCAAGTTACCATCTTTGGAGTGTAGTCTCCTTAATACTTCATTGTAAAGTAGGAACAGAATGTGTGAAATCTCAACCCTTCGAACCCCATAATTAAATTTCTAGGTCACAACATCCCACTTTACATCGTGTGTTACATCACTTATAACGTTACATTGAATTTATGTCACTTACGTTACATTGTGAACTAGACATGACATGTATAATTATGTATTTAATGTTCATTGAGTTTGTGTTAACACTAGACGGGGAACATTAAAGAAAATAAATAGATTAGATATGTGGTTAAAAAATAAAACTACACAAATTATAAACTGTATGGAGATTTGCCTATGTTCCGCTGAGTAACATATAACATAGGAAACATTATAGCATAGGAAAATCAAAAATTTTGCTATAAACTATATGAAACTACCATGTTAGCAGAGAATCTTAGTTTAGTTAACATAAAACAATCATATTTTAAACTGAAATAAAGATTTTATCGTTTTTTCCATGACAAGACAAAAGGAGTGCCTCCAAAGTTGATTCACCCAAATACCTAGGCAATTATACTTTGATTAGAGCAGAATTACCTACGACCTATTTTAGTCGGATGAATATTTATATAATTATATCTATGTATACTTTAAATACATAAGCATGATTCACCAGAGTAAGGGCAGATGAGTAGGTTACTTTGTCTTGTCATGACATAAATGGACTCTCTCCACGAATAATACACATACGCGTGTATTATGTGTGTCGTCGACTACCCTTGTGTGTGTTATCAGCAGATTCCGCTTCATTTCCCTCCACCCACACATGACGTCACACATTACGTACGTAATATTCATATTCTATTTAAAAATATAGGGGTTGGTCGATCTCGGGTTAACTGTACTCCGGTTCTGTTATTCGGAGGTAATGATCTTGGGTTAATTTAACATTATAGCCAATCTTTGTTTTTTGGTAGGTACTTAGGATAATAATTTGAATGTTTAAAACAAACCGACTTCGAGTTCTTTTCATTTATTTACTCAGTAAGTTTTGCTGAATAAATACTAATTTGGGGACCTTTCGACAGCATTTTCTATACAATAGCGAAAGTATTTTCAAAATCGGTCCATAATTTACGGAGAAATCCACGAACATACATAAAAAACCATACAACCGAAAAAGCATCAACGTCTTTTGTCGAAGTCGGTTAAAAATAACCTACTGAGTATTAACCGGTCACGATGAGAATGGAATGAGACGTCGAGCTGAAAAAAGCGTTCTGGTCATTTTTTAATGGTTCTGGACCCTTTCTGATAACTGATGACTCGTATATCTAGAACTTTGTGAAGTCATATCCTTGGAAAAAACGGGTTATTCCCGCTCGTCCCCACGCGTCATCCCCAGTGGGGACCATCGGTAAGTTTATGTAGCGTTCGTCCCCACTAAAATAATATGAGGATAATTTTAAATAAAATCATACTACATATGTTTTGTAAATAAGTTTAATATAATATTTTAACTAAGAAAAAATTTGGTAACCAATCAGGAACGAAACCGTCGCACTATTTTGTGTATATAAGGTTTCAGAAAAGATCGTTTGGAAGGAATGATATCAGATTAAACTTTTTAACCGACTTCAAAAGTAGGAGGTTCTCAATTCGTCTTTATGTTTTTCTTGTATGTGTGTTATGCGATATCTCCGCCAATTATGGACAGGTTTTGTAAATTCTTTCACTATTGTATAGAAAATTATCCCGAGGAGGTCCCAAAAAATTTTGTATTTATCCCGCAAAACTTAAAAGGGAATTTGAAGTCGGTTTATCGTTTTTTAAAACACACCATATTATGCGTTTAACTTTTCTCTTTTCGGAAAAGAGAAAAGTACAATCTGATCCTATACACAAAATACTGCAACGGTTTCATCCGATCGGTTACCTAGTGTTTGTTATTATATTGCGTAAACGGCTCAGGACCGCTATTTGTGGCGTCGTATGGGGGAGGCCTATGTCGAGCAGTGGACGTGTATCGGCTGATATAATGATGATGATTGCGTAATCCCCGTAGAAGTCAAACAAGTTTTGGGCTTAGTTTCCAGTTTGAAAATAAGTTAAAACGTATGTTCAAGGAGGCAAACAAAGAGTGCCGAAAAGAAGATAACCTTAATCCCAAGCAAGTCACTCTGTAAATCCAGCATCATCAGCAGAAACATTACCATGTTAATAACGTGGGGTAGCTGCAATTAATCAAGCTGACAGACGACCGCGGGGCTCTTGTCTTGCCCAAATTATGCATTGGTTTGATTTGAAGGTCTCTGTTTTTTAACCGACTTCGAAGAAAGCTGTTCTATTTATGTACGTACATATGTTTGCAGATTTTTCCGTCAATTATGGAGCGATTTTGCTGATTCTTTTGCTGTTTTTTGTTGTAATGATCGCATGGTAGTTCCATAAAAAAATTTCAATATTTTTATCGGCAAGACGGATACAAATGTCATTTATCCTATCTTGAGGAAGATAGTTTTCCTTGGATAGCTTTGTCTACTTTAAATTAGTAGTAATTAGTACTAGTGTACGTTTGATAGTACCACTATCTAGGAATGTTATTTAGAAAACAGACTAAGAAAATTCTTTGTATTGTAAATTTGGCACCAAAAAGAGTGGATCAAGTCTAACTTTTTCAAATTTTCAAAAATGCCCAATTACTCGAAAACCCTGACACTTTTACTTTATACAAATTGACATTTTCCGAACAGTCGCAATGGCCCCCAAATGTGGGTAAAGTATTATTCACTCATTACGCCACACCCTGTATGTAGGTTAGGCTTATTATTCAAAAACGCATACGAAGCTGCGGCCAGAAGCTATTTTTTATGATATGCAGCTAATTTTTGCCAACCACACATATAGTATGGTTGGCAAAAATTCCCATTTATTGCATACAAAACATGTACGCGCGAACCCCGCACGAAAAATATTAATAATTGATAAGTTTGTTTAAAAAGTATTGAAATGGAACAAGATTTTATTTCATCTATCTGAGACAACCAAAAGAAAAGCTACACTTAGCAATATTTATTGGCCACGATAGGCAGATGCATATCGGTACCAAACTTCCCCTAACGGTTATTTCCCTATAAAACAAGTTAAAGTGAAAACCGGTTATGTGCCGATAAAACAAGCAAAGTATAAAACAACTTTACAACGGTTTTATACGATATCTTTATCTGACGGAGCTGTTTTGGATCAGTGGGTCTTTGGTCGTTATTGGGATCGAATAGCCACAAAGATGCTGAAATGGGCATTGTTCACCAAAAACTGTGATCATCACTATAACCCGGAGAAAATATTGATTTATCCTATTATAACTTTATTGACAAAAAAATAACAATCAAATAATATAAACAAATTAAACTAGTATTTTCAATTGAAACAATTGAGCTAACTGCAGACAGTTGCAAACAATCTATAGATAGCTCAACTGGTCCATATCAATACCAGTCGGAAGCGCCCCCAAGACGATGTAACTACTATAATATATAAATATATATAATATACTATAATATATAATATGTCCTACTATAATATTATAAACGTCAAAGTTTGTAAGGATGGATGTCTGGATATTTGTTACTCTTTCTCGCAAAAAACTACTGAACCGATTAGGCTGGGTATGGGTATAGTTTGGGACCTGGAATAACATATAGGCTATTTTTTAACCCGATAAAACGCGGGCAAAGGCGCGGGCAGCAGCTAGTTTATTATAAAATCATAACATGTAAGCTAAAGCTATCTAAGGTAATTCTTCGGACCTCCATAGAGTGTATGTTTTATTCACATAACGCCACACTTCGTCTCGCGTTTTACTTTACCTACCACCGACTGTAATTAATTTTATACTATTTGTATGACTGTATATTCATTAGCCAAGTCTATGAATATACTGACTTAGTTAGAACTAGCTCCTGCCCGCGCCTTCGCCCGCATTTTATCGGAATAAAAAATAGCCTATATGTTATAATTTGGTATGGGTATAGTCCCAAACTATAGAAAATTTCAGCCTCATCGGTTCAGTAGTTTTTGCGTGAAAGAGTAACAAATATCCATACATCCATCCATACAAACTTTCACATTTGTAATATTAGTAGGATATACAGGGTTATTGATAAATCACTGACACTACGTGACCTGCAGCTTCTGCCAATCATCTCGAACATGTTTGTGAAGATGCCAGGTCTTAATGGACCTGCTAAAACAAATTGCGATTTAAAAAGCAAAATCGCTTGTTTAAACTTGCATACATATAAAAGGTTTCGAGAGAACACAAAGTACATAGTTGAAACCAATTTCCACCCTCTCCAATTACTAATCCCCTTCTATTATGGCAGCTAGTGGTGGGTGTCATCAAAACTAAATTTCTGCATCGCCTCGCAATCCCACATCAAATAATGCCCTCAATGACGGATAGAACAAACTTCATGCCTCCCTTGGGAGATTCACTGTGAAGTGGTATAGCGAGTAAAGTGGTGTTCCAAGGTCCTGATTATATTTTTGTGGTAGATCAAGGCTGTTCGATGAACGTTGTACATTTTACAATATATAAGAGTACATACATATATTTCCTGCGACTAGTAAAACAGCGTGAAATATCCAGTCATCAAATGTTCAAAAAGTCTCTAAGTTCTGTTGTCAGAGTAAAAATATCAAGATTCACAGAGATACATACCTAATACAAGCTACTGCCTTCGACTTCGCGCGTAGAGTGATGTAAGAGTTGGTCTACCGTTAAAGTTATATCCTATCCTACTAATTCCTACTAATATTATAAATATGACAGTTTGTATGGATATTTGTTGCTCTTTCACGCAAAAACTACTGAACCGATTAGGCTGAAATTTGGTATGGGTATAGTTTGGGACCTGGAATGACTTATAGGCTATTTTTTATCGCAATAAAACGTGGGCGAAGACGCGGGCAGCAGCTAGTCTACTACAAAAAAGTTGATTTAGACCGGCAAAGACCGCAAAAGAAGTATCCATTTAGAAAGAACTTTGACTGGCTCTGGGAAAGCATGTTGAAAAGTACAGTGCATCTTTTTTATAAGAGGTTTAATTTCAATGCTGTAAGTTTAGGTTAGCCAACCTTAGATACCATGTGTCCCCCAAATCGCCAGATGAATATTGTTTCAAACGGAATTAAGCACGCTCGGGTCGGATCACTTATAATTGTTATTTTATTCATAGAAACAACACTCCCGAAGGACGGTGGATAGGTGCGCAAATATTTTAGCGTTTCGAGCACCTTTTAGCGTGTGGGCTTGTACAATGTGTAAGAAAATATGATGAAACAATTGAAACTTTATTTTCATTGGAATTACGTTTACCCTTTACAAAATTACTTTATTGAACAGGGAGTCAGGAGGCGGCTCAGGACCGCTACTTTTAGCGTCGTATGGAGGAAGCCTATGTCCAGCAGTGGACGTGTATGGATGATAATGATAATGACATTAGTATGAGCTTTTTAAATTTTACTATGAACACGAAATTATTCCATAGCAATTGCTAGAATTTCACAGCCACGGCTGTTGAGTGCTATTACATCAATATACATATATGTATAAGAAACGTTTTTGGAGGCTTTTAAAGCGAATGTAACTACAAATAGGAGATCTTTCTACACTGAATCAACACAACGAATACAGATTTCCAGAATATACAATGTGTCTGGTCACCGGTGTCGGAGACTTTGGGGGGGTGAAATCCGGTAAATTTTATCTACAAATCACTATCCCTATTTGTTTTCTCTCTCTCCATGATAAAATGGCAGCCATTTTGTTTTCTGCATGGGTGCTTGTCCTGATTAAGCTATAGCTACCCAAGTAGAGGTCCCAGGAAGACGATAGAGGACTCATTTGATAGCTAATAATGTAGACAATAAAGCAATGATAACATTGTTGCACTTTCTATTTTATCATAGAGGAAAAGGGAATTTAAAATATAAAAAAATGGCATTTATAGCATTTTTTTTTAAATTATTAGCTTTTTCATAAAATCGAAACTGTCAAGCTACATGTTTTTTGTTTTTAGACGATAGTACAGAATGTATGCTTCAAAATAAGACGCGCATCTTAGCCCTAAATACGATAGTTTAGAAGTTATGACGGTTTGAATATGAACCTTGACTAGAAAACGATAGCGGAGTCCACGAAACCGTTAGTCTAGTTGTTTATTAGCGGGATATTTAAGCACCCGTGCAGAAAACAAAATGGCTGCCATTTTATCATGGAGAGAGAAAAAACAAATAGGGATAGCGATTTGTCGATAAAATTTACCGGATTTCACCCCCCCAAAGTCTCCGACACCGGTGACCAGACACATTGTATAATTCTTCATTGCATGGGAGATAATATCTATCTTGAATATATTTTTACACTACATCTTATATCTCATCTCGAGCTTCAATTCCAAAATCATCACCTCTATTCAATTCAATCTATCGGTAGCATCGAGCGGGGGAGCGTATTTTTCTCGTCCAAACATCCCTTAGTATCCCCTATTCTGTGCCCCCATGTCGTACTATTATTTACTCTGTGCCCCGTAAATGATCGAGTCGCTTATTGGGCGTGTGGGCAAACATTTAGCCCTTATCGGGGCTATTAAAGATACCGCTTCATTCAGTAGGCTTCATTACGACGCCTTTTGTTGCTCTTTTTCGGTAATGTTTGTTTTCTATAAAGGGAATCGTGGGGTGTTTCGTTTGATATGTTGCAAGATATTTTTGGGCGTTTAACGAGATTTTCTTGCGTAATTTCGTGGAAGATGTTCAGAAATATCTATCTCTCGATGCAGTTAAGGTGAAACTTGGGATTGGGATCTTGCTCCGATGAATGCTAAAAGCATTATTACTCAATTAGCTGCGCCCCGGGGCTTTGACCGTGTATCAAGTTTTGAGCATTTAATACTAACTTTACGACCCTATAGGGTTAACCCCGCAGAGTTTATTTTATCAAAATTCTATTAGCCTATGCGTTATTCTAGAACTTAAACTATCTACATACCAAATTTCATCTAATTAAGTAGTTACGGAGATACGTGGTAACTAACATTCACAGAAACTTTCACTTTTATTATATTAGTTAAATCTTTAAGTAGGTCGGTAGTGTGAATGTAGGTAAATTTACTTTTACCATACACTCAATAAATGAGAAATCAATATGGTTACCAATAATTTATTGCAATATCGTAGTTTAATTAAAATGTGAACCACTGATTCCATTAAAAGTCTTTTAATATGAATGTGAAAATTAATTAATATGAGGGTAAAAAGCTGGATATTTGAGACGAGCTCTTTTCACCAAAAAATATTATATTTTAATTGTGTACGTCTGCGTACTTATTGAGAATATCCATATGTATTTTTTCACTTTACATGAAACACAACAAGTCATGTTGGCCCTGTCAGAAGCAGAATAAATCTAAAACGATGTTGATGGTGACAGGTTTATACAGACATATGTAAGATCAAAAATGTAAGGTCTGGATGTTGTTGTCCTTACATGAAAGTTGATGTTGAAGATGAAGTTGTAGATAGGTACCACAAGTTGTATGGCACCACACTATATGTCAGCTGAGTTCACTGATAGGTAAGTAGTTAAAGTTTATGCCAGTTAGTTTAAATGAGCACGACCACAAGATTCACGGTTAAAGTTAGTTTATTTACGCAGTTATGTAAATACAAATATAAGGTGGCAAATCTTCCTTTGATGGGTGTTTCTTGCTCAATAGTAGGTAAAATATGTATTTAGTTGTAATTGAGGCTTGGCTAATGTCGGTGGTACTGCCGAAATTAACAGAACAGACATAGCTACTTATGTCGCTATACCAATTCGTTAAAAATATCAATTTAAAATCTGAAATTTAAAACCTAACAGCGTTTAATTTTGAGAAAAAGCTTTCAAAAGTTTTCTGTACCGCAAAAAATAGGTCACATTCGTTTAAAATATTCCCGCAACAGATTAAAATATAAAAAAAACACACACATTCCTGTCAGAAACATAATAAATGGAAACATTTTATACCAAAGTCCTAAACTGCTGCCGCGTCACTCGGACCGAAATTAAAGGACGCCGTCCAAAACAAATACCAGTATTTTTATATTTTATATCTCTTTTATAAAAAGCGGGCGGAAATGCCGCGCAGGTGGGAATTTAAATAATCTGACAGGGATTAAAGGAGAAAATATAAGCTTTGACCGTCGGCTCCGGTTGAGATTATCCACATTGTAATTGTACGAGTGTGATTACAGGCTTAGCCTCGACGACTCTTCTTACTGGTGTAGTGGCTCGTTTAGTTGTAAATTGTTTCAAGCCACGAAATAAATTTTTTGATATGTTCAAAAATTCACAAGATTAAATGACACTCACTTGCATGAAAGTTCTTTAGCTACCTATGTCTTCTTTGTGTATTTGAAAATCAGCGCCGCTACGGCTTGCAGCGGCATAATACTGAAACAGGGTACTTTTTTAACCGACTTCAAAAGAAGGAGGTAATCAAATCGTCTGTTTTTTTTGTATGTATGGTACGCGATATCTCCGCCAATTATGGACCGATTTTGAAAATTCTTTCACTATTGTATAGAAAACGATCCCGAAGGGCTCCCATAATTTATCCCCAGTGGATTATTATTTATCCCGCAAAACTTAAAATAAGTGAAAAAGTAAGTGAATTTGAAGTCGGTTTATCGTTTTTTAAAACAACACGACATATTCAGAATCGGAATCAGAATCAATAACTTTATTTCTTTAGGCTTACAAAATAAGCACTTAGACAAGTCAAATTATTGGCCCGTTATGTATCACCGCTCCTTTTTATTTTCTTCATGTGTATAATGTATATGTTTCTTGTACTTTGTCACTATTTTATGTTATGTGCTGTGTCATGGTACCAGATAAATTTATTTTCTTTTTCTTCTATATCGTAAAGTTTTTTCTGAGTTATTGAAGATTGTGAAATACAAAGATCACAGCAATCAGAACGACTAGGTAGGTCAACATCATCATCAGCCCATACACGTCCACTGCTGGACATAGGCCTCCCCCATACGACGCCACAAATAGCGGTCCTGAGCCGCCTCCATCCATCGACTCCCGGCGACCGCTACGATGTCGTCGGTCCATTGAGTGGATGGTCTCCCATGTAGGGGGGTATTTACCATAATCACCACGCTTGGCAGGCGGATTGGTGATCGCAGTGTTGGTGTTGAAAAATACTCAGAAGGAAGCTGCTGCCCTTCCTCTGGTAGGTTCCCTTAGTCGGCTCTTACGACATCCACGGGTTGAGTTGGAGGGGTCGATATTCGAACGCCGCGGCCCCACGACTAGGTAGGTATAGACTTGTAAATGTTATTCCACTAATAAGAATCACTGACGAAGTATTTGCTATCTGGTACATGAAAGCAAATCTACTTCATGCAAAACTAATTATATACTTATTCCAATAACTGCCAATAACATTCAAGTAAATTTTATTGACAAAGAAAATAACAATCAAATAATATAAAGAAATTAAACTAGTATTTACAATTGAAACAATTGAGCTAACTGCAGACTGTTGCAAACAATCTACAGATAGCTCAACTGGTCCATATCAAGTAAATACATACTTATTTGGAATTTAGTTTGAAAATGACGTGTCACTATTAATATATACTAATATTATAAAGAGGAAAGATTGGATTTGTTTGTTTGTTTGCATTGAATAAGCCCCGAAACTACTGAACGGATTTGAAAAATTCGTCACTGTTGGGAAGCTACACTATCCCCGGGTGACATATATTATATTTTCAAAAAAAATTGGGATCGTTATTAAATCTCCAATAATGTTCTAAAGCTTAGTGACTTTTATTAAATACCCGTGCGAAACCGGGGCAGGCCGCTAGTAATGTATATAAAATTATATTAGGTAGGTACTACTATATCACATGTATCAAAACATTTGAGTAAAATTTCAGAACAGGAAAAAAGAACAATGGTGTCTTTTCGCAGATCGTCCGGAAGGCGAGACTGACATACAAAAGAACTGCGGGTTAGTTCCCCGGCTTTGACTTGCCCCGAGGGTGCTCTACAGTGGACACACTTCTACAAACATTATTCGACAAAGTTTACAGTAAGTTGTTTTTTTAAAGGTAGAATTAAGGGGTTATTTGTATAGTTTATTACCCGAAAACTCATACACGGCGATGCTTGTTTTATATTTTTACATATTTTACGATTATTTCAACGAATAACACAGCATTTGTTATTTTGTATTAGAATGTTATACATCGATAATTTACTAACTTCATCTCGGGTTAATTGTGTATTTGTATTTATTTTGTGTATTTTTTTGCTTGTTTTTGTGGCGTCGTCGTGTGGGATAGGCCTATGTCCAGCAGTGGACATATATGGGCTGATATGATGATAATGATGATCTCGGGTTAACAACCTCATTACACTGGAGATTTGTGAATGCAAATCGTGCTCACTGTAAAGTTTCGCACGGTTTTATTCTGGTTTTAAAATAGCCTGTATTACCTATGCCAGGCTTAGTTTAGTTAACTCACCAAAATTTTCCCTCGATTAGTTTGGTAGTTTTCCCTTTGCCAAGTACATAACTTTAATAAATGTGAAATTCGGTTTTTGTATTGTTTTCTCCCTTTGTCCATTGTAGACAAGATAAAAGACATATCCGTCACAGGCTGGGTCAGAACTGGGATGTAGGAATTGTGCTGTCTAATTTCTATTTTCGCTAGTAAATGATAGGACTTTTGTTTCCGTGTTTCTGAAATTTTTCAGTTAGTTTAGTTGATAATCCTGTATGTAAACTATAAATTGTGTATTAGATGGTACAAAATCAAGAAATTTGTTTTTTTTTACGGTAAAATAAAAGGTTCCGAGGAGTTGTAATGCACATAGTATATTCTTGCTAACCTGAAAAACTATCTATGTCAGTAAAACATACCTACTCTAATTCAATTTATGTAATTGGAGAACAGTCATAATGTTTTTGACGCTCACTAGTTCCAGTTTGTGCACGTATTCAGAGAACAGCCAATTAGCGTCGAAATAAGTATGATCGAGTTTTTCACTGAATTTTATTGACACGCTGGTAGAAACCAAATTTTGAATTAAGCAAACAAACATAATTTCAGAATACTCATTTTTTATCTCTCAGTTTAAATGTTCATGCGAGTCGTCCATAGTCCCCTTAGGCCCGTTGTAGCGCGAGAAGGTAACGTAATGTAAAGAACTTTTTGAATTAGCGTCGTACGAGCACTTTTTCATCTTTTTACAGAAACTCCTCGCTTGAAATTGAAATTTAAAAACTCGTTTGAATTGTTTCTCAATTTGTGCTACGGACCGTGTGTGTATTGTCTCATTTGGTATTCGCTTATGAATAGATGCTCTGCTTTGAAACCTGAAACTTTAAATGAAAGGTACAGAGCTGTCAAAAAAGCCGAAAAAAAAGATTCAGATTTTTTATAAATACGTATCCAAGTCATTACATGTCAAAAAATCTGATAGTAAATTAGTAAAATTCATAAATAACTCAAGTAAGTAATAGAATCGGGCAAATTACACTGTAAGCAAGAAATATTTTTAACGGTAGAAACATTATTTGAACATTTTTAATAAATCATTTTGATTGGTGTGCTAGTTTTCAGTTGAGTACCTACCAACATATGCACGAAATAAATTACCGAATTTATAACTCTTGATTTGATACACATTTGTTTTCCCAACATTTCTCTACGTTTTAACCATTTTGACTTCAGGAACACAAAAGCGTATTTTTAATGTATTTTTAAACATCGCGAAGCCACACGTCCGCGAACAAAGCGAGGGGAAAATATAATTTATATTCGAGTTCGGCTTGTGTTAAATCTTTTGTGGTAATGTGACGGTTCTATTCGAGGTTGTTTTGATTTATTGTGGGTAGATGTCGCTACCAATCGGAGAATTCAATTCCAAGATTGATGATTGTTGGTTTTTCGGAATAGATTTTGTTAGGTATTTTCTGTTTTTCTATATCTTATACCTAAGAATCTTTCTGGTTTTTTGTTTTGGTCTGGTAACAATAGAAAAAAAAATATTATTGTTATTAAACGAAATTTCAGCCAGTTATGGTATTTAAGACATTAATGTGAGTTTTTTTATGACTCTATCCTTACCTAACTAATTAGCAGGTCAGTTTTCTCCCTTAAAACAAGATCTAACTCTAGACTTCTAATATAAACTGTACCTCCCTCAACTGTTACAGTTATCCCAAATAATATTATAAATGCGAAAGTATATTTATTTGTCCTTCCTTCACGCCCTAACTAAGGAACCAATCGACTTAATTTTTGGCCTAGAGTTAGTTGAAAAGATAGAAAGTAAATACTAAATACTACAATACTTTTTGTCTGGTAAAACATAAAATTCCTGGATTGATTCCTTTTTATCCCCTAGAAATGACAAAGTCGAATTTAACGCGGGTGAAACCGCTCGGAACATCTAGTTTTGTTATATATAAAGAGCCCAAAAAAGGCGGTCCCCAGGTTTATCCTAGTAGGGACAAACCATGATCCAAGAAAATAAGGTCTGCTCCTCGGGGAGTGGCTCTTGTGACGTCACGTTCCAATTAGATTTTTATTTCAACAAAAAATATAGTTAAAAACTAAAACCCGACTACATAAAAGTCTTAAACAAGCGTTCACATATTGTCCTTATCATCTTCTTTTGATACTTAGGTAGTCGGAAGCCTTTGTTACTAATTGTACCGTAGGTATATGGGGTGAATGCCTCCGACTACCTAAGTATCAAAAGAAAATGATAAGGACAATAGGTGAACGCTTGTTTAAGACTTTTATGTTGTCGGGTTTTAGTTTTTAACTATATTTTTTTTTATACCCTTTTGCTAACAGCTTGAGAATCGTTAATCTCACAAAAGTTTGAAAAACGGTTTTGGAAAGTACATACAAAGACCTTTGCAACGATACCACACACGAGCATATTTACTAACATTGAAATTTTCGACCCTTTCTTCGACCCCCGCTATCGCGTTAGACCCTAATTTTTATCTGACGTCACATAGCCTATAACCATCGGGCTGTTAAGACTAATCATATGACACCTCATTTGTTGAAATTGGACCAGTAGTTTCAGCGCTACGAGGGAACATAAAAATCGGCTACATACATAGGGTGTCAAAATCATAACCCTCTCGTAGTAGGGTAAAATGTAGTAGTTCGGAAACTAATATAATAAGGGTCAATTAAAAAATCCATAAAATATTACAATCGTCAATTATTGTTGTTAACTCAGTCAAAACAGCGTTAGTTAAACACGAGTCAATGTGATAAATATTTGGTAAATACAAAACCACATAGTTTTATTAGGTTCATACAAGAGCTCGGGGAATTACGATTTTACGCTATGGCAACACTAAGAAACAGATTCGTCTTCTTATTCGTCGATGGCGATGATGACGTCACAAGAGTGAGGGAGAGAGTCACCCACGTGACCGTCGTGTCTCGGAAGAGCATACATTGTTTTCTTATACCACGGGACAAACAAAATAATAATTTGCACCGCTCTGCATATCAAGTTTCATAAGTAAGAATTTCATAAACTGTACATACATACATACGTATCAAGTTCATACATCCGTAGTTTTGAATACAGTACAGAAGTTGCTCGATGTTTTCTAGTGGTAGAGGCACAACTGTTAATTAAAGTTACCCACTCGTGGGCAATAAGGGTGCTTTATGTGACTTTTGTGAGGGAAAACTGCTATAATTCGTAAACAGTTGCTGTTTACCGTTTGCCTTGTATTTGTGTACTTTTACGATATTTTTATGAATGCATCGGTAGCTGGTCTCTATGTTTGTTCTAGGCTAGTACGTCTTTTTAATATTGGTTATAAAAGACAGCGTCTAATAATACCTCTGTATTAAAGGTACTAAACACATTAAAATATTATTAAAATCATGTTTAAAACTAACCAAGGTGATATGTAGGTTCTTTTTAATGAATGAGTGTCAAATGCGATAAAGCTTCACATTGTCAAAGGATAACCATATCTTGTACTTTATTGTACCCATATTATTAAATATTATAAATTCGAAAGTAACTTCGACTTTCTGTCTATCTGTCTGTTACCTTTTCACGCCTGAAGCACTGAACGGATCTCAATGAAATTTTGCAGGAATATGTTTGTTTACATTTTTTAGATCCCGGGGATGGACTATTTTATATTCCAGAAAAGCGCGTGCGAAGCCGTGGACAGAGTCTAATTAAATATATAAATAAATATACACAGATCTCTGTATGTATATCAGTATATACATACAAAGGCATGATATATACATATGTATATAATACATAGACGAGCCTAATTTACCAGGATTTCAAAGCCTTTTTCCTGAAATTTTCCAGCACATGAGGCGTCTAATAAATCGCAGCATCCTGATTTACAGCCGATAACTAAATGTTTGATTTGTGCTCGTAAATTCAGATAAAGCCAGCGCGCCAGACGCGGCCAAACTGCCGTTTTTTACAGGAATAATGCAAAAAGATTGCCGAAGCTGGGATGGTTTTTTAAACTTACGTATTTAAAACACTAATTGCAACAAATCTAACCGTGATGATGTATAAAAAACAGCTTCTACGATGATTTTGTGATACTCAATCGGTTTTCCCTGAATCTTAAGCTTTTCATACTTAATATTAGAAGTATGAAAAGCTTAAGATTCAGGGAAAACCGATTCAAAAAGCATTTAACTCTCCAAATTCGATATGAATTTCTTATCGTCTAATTAAACCTGGCTACACATGCAATAATGTATCGTTGATAGGTTGGTACCACGCTATCAAAATGTAATGTTGGTATCACTGGTACAATGCGAATGCGGCGTCAAAAGCGCTAAGCGTCCGATTTATAGCAGTGCAATTTAAATCACGAATTAACGACATTGCAGTCGCACGGGTTTACTCGCGCGACGGGAGGGGTAATTGAAGGACAATGGCTTTGAAGATTTTTTATAAACTTGGAAAATTATTGCATTTTTACTGGTAGTTCTTGAAAACGTAATATATTAAGAAATATTTTGGTTCTAAACACATGTTTCAAAAAATTAAAACTTTATAATTACAGTACCTATTTCAATTAAATTATACCTACCTATAGAAAAAAATCTATGACGTCATAATCTAACTGTGTACATCAGTTTATGACGTATGACGTCATAAACTGATCTACACTAGTAATTTAATTTTATAAGTACGAATGAAGATTGATGATGAACCCAGGAGCAGGTAAATACACAAACTTCAAGGAAATGATTACTTTCTTCATATCACCATGTAATACCACAGTGATAGAGAATATTTATTGTCTACAAATACTTGTATAGGTACGTATGACTAAAAACTCATTCTCAATAAAATTCCACACGCCAAACCATAACAAACCTCATTTTAAAACCAGATCACACTAAAAAGTTCTTATTTCAAAACGATCACACAAAAGTTATGGCAGAGACAACAATACCAACCTAATACCGTATTGATAGGTTCCGTACCCCCCGAGTTTTTGTTATTTATTACGGGCCAGATACCGATAGAACCGATATGAAATATTAAACGCATTACAAGTAGCGTACGAGATGAGGTAACGAAAAAACTCACTGTACTATTTACGAACGTTTTGTGTGGATAAGTTTTTGTTAGTGACGATAGAAAGAAAAAGGCTTACAAAATAACATAGAACTCTAATGTGCGTACAATAAATAAGTCTTAAATAAATTTATTCCTTTTCTTATAAAACTTTAACCCCCTTATTCATAATAGTCTGCTAACTTAAAGCATTGCTAATTCTTACTCTGTCTTCTTCTATTGACGTAAGTCAGAGTGAGAAATAACACTGCTTAGCAGCTGTTTTAAGTTAGCAAACCAATATGAATAAGGGGGTAAATGTATAAGGGGAAAATACTAGCAAAATAACATACGATTCAACCTTTTGTTATTGTTAATTATTTTATATTTATATTTTTCATCATCCATATCAGGAGTATTTTTGCTCTTCGATATCTGAGCGCAAAAGCCGTTTTTATCAGCTAGAGGATAAAGTAAATTGAATTTAGAACATTGTGTGCACTAAGTTTGTGAGTTCAAAACATCATTAAACCTATTTACTTCTACCTCCATGGTGACGAATTTATAGTACAAGCTTTAATTTTTTTGAAACTCAGACTCGGAACCTTCTTGGTGTACTTTTTTAATTTGGTTTACGCGCGTTATTTTCTTTTCACGTCATATTGTTAAAACTTTAGGACAAAAACAAGAAACTTGAAAACAAGTGAAAAACCTAAAATTAGTGATTCTAGCGACGAGGAAGTTTATTTGACGCCAACAGAATTGATTGAAACTGTTAAAAATCAAATATCATTTCTTCGCTGAGGTGGGATGAAAAATTACATGTTGCACTCGAGTCCAAAGATTGTGCTCTTTTGATTCCCTCCCTAACGCTCATGATTCTAATTTGTGAATCCTTCGCTTGCTCTATGAACAAAATTGAGCACGCGGTTAAAAAGCAACTTTGCACTCTTGTATAACAAATACCTAACTGTTGTATTTGTGTGCTTATTATATTTTTTTACTAATAATTTAAAACTGTTCTAATTTTCTAAAATATTTGATAAACCTATCATCACAGTAAAATTTCTGCCTATAGATTCCTATCCAACAAGAAGTATTCTTCAAAAAAGGGCCATTTTATAATGTCACCTCGAACTTTTTTGAACAACCGGAAGTAGCAAACCTCCTTGGAATATCCACTCAAGTCTTTCCCCAAAGCTAAAGTAAAAGTTCAGTGAGTGCTATCTCATTGGCGAATCACACACAAGTTTATTCGCTCATATCGCGGCTGGAGGCGTCGGCAAATGATTTATACGATTTATCATAAATAACTTATTTCGAATCCATTTGGCTGCTTTCATTATGTACTTGTAGTTTTTCTTAGAGAATAAATAGTTTTTTTATACTATAGAAGAAAAGGGACGGAGGGGAAAAAACATGAATACCTACTTAAATAATCCACTTAAAATGTAGAGTTGGCTGATGTAGTTTGTAAGCTGTTACTTTAAAGATAACTTATTATAGGCACTTGTCAAAAGCAGGTCTCGTCGCGGTTTAATAGCGCTCGGCGAAAGTGGAGGGGGTTCTGCGCAGGTGTAAAACGGTGTAATACCTAATCTAAAAATCGACTGTGCATCGAACTCAGCGCTATTAAACCGTGACGCGACCTGTACCAATATGCGCTCTTTAGTATAAAATAAAAATATATAATGACACATCAGATAATTCACACAGCATCATCTAGCCCCAAGCTAAGCAGAGCTTGTTTAATAGTCTTCAATGACCGATTTACTTAATACAAAGATAACATAGATATATATTTATATCATACATTGAAATATCCAGAACACCCGGAACAAATATCTGCAGATCGTACAAATATTTGTCCCGAGGCGGGAATTGAACCAGCAACCTCCTGCATCACAGGCGGACCTTCGCCCGTCACGCCACAGAGATCTTCATCAGCTCAAGATTTATTTAAACTGTGAGGACATTGATTTTGATTTTGTCTCTTAAATGTAGATTTAGGAGTAATTTACCTTTAGCCATTTTGGTTGATCCCTAAAAATTGCGATATGTGTAGTGTAATACGTAGCACAGATAAAGCTGTGAATTTTCCAAACCCTAGCCTAGCAAACAAAATACAAACAACCGAAACCAGCAAAAGTAAAGAGTTACATCCCAAGGCACTTCTAATATCACAATCTCCATAATATTCCAATAAGTGAGTTTCCGACGCAATATTGCAGACCCTCAAGTTTTTACCTTTTATTGTTTTATTTATAACTTTGTGATTGATGACGGCAACTCCGCTTCATAAATATTGAGGAATTCATGCTGGGCGGAATAGTTTAGCACTTTTGACTGCACGAACGCCCGCTGTGTAACACGTTATAGTAACACGTAAAGTATAGTTTGTAACGCGTCCTGTAAAACCGGTCAGTACCCGGCTTAGAATGTAGCCAAAACAATTTATGTAGCCTATTTAATAAAAAAGCCCGAATACATACCCTTAAAACACATGGTATAAAACAGGTACAAAATAACTTAACTTTTTACTTCTTCAACTATTTTCATCTCTACTCACTTACTCAGTATATCAAAGGCACGTTACTAAGTATAAAGCATTATTATCTCCTTGCCCGCTTCCGAGTGCTTTCTGCAAAAGAGTTCATCATATCAGCCCATACACGGCCTCCCCCATACGACGCCACAAATAGCGGTTCTGAGCCGCCTCTATCCATCGACTCCCTGCGACCGCTACAATATCGTCGGTCCATCGAGTGGATGGTTTCCCATGCAGGGGGGGGGATTTGCCATAATCACCACGCTTGGCAGGCGGATTGGTGATCGCGTGTTGGTGTTAAAAAATACTCAGAAAGAAGCTGCTGGCCCTTCCTCTGGTAGGTTCCCTTAGTCGGCTCTTATGACATCCACGGGTTGAGTTGGAGGGGTCGATATTCGTAAGCCACGGCCCCACGGCCACGGCAAAAGATTTACTCCAACCATATCTTCAACTGCAATGGTGCTAAATAGTTAGTTTAAGAGTTTACGAGTGTGGAGTAACTTCTAGAACTCTGGTCCGGTATTGAAAATATTTTCAGTAGGTAGTAAAGAGATGTTACCTACATTTCTATATTCATCATCATCATCATCATCATCATCAGCCCATACACGTCCACTGCTGGACATAGGCCTCCCACGTACGACCCCACAAATAGCGGCTCTGAGCCGCTTTTTTTGTTCTATATTACCTACCTACATATATTATTCAATTCCTGAGAGACATAGGCTGTTTTACCCAAGGTAGCCTGAGCGAGGCCGCGAGCTGAAGCTAGTAGCCTTTTACTCTGTTAACAGCATTGTTTGAGGGTTACGGTATTTTTCAGCATTTACGCCCAGCGTTTAAAGAATCGTGCAATATGGCCACAAATCGCGTTATCAACTCCAATCAACAGGAAATCCAGGGCAAACCACCACAGAATAATAAACAGTTTGAAGGTAGAAATGTACAGAAGTGAAACTTGCAATGTTAGTAGCGAGAATACATCGCGTCGCACCGTTTTAAAATATAAGACAGCAAGGCTAAAATCGTTCAAAAATGTAAGCTGTTATTTAAATTATGTCGAAAATCCTATTGTTATTATGTAGATTACATATCTACATGTCTCATAACGGCTTAATTGCGCTCGGCGAAAGTGGAGGGGTTTTTGAGCAGGTGTAAAAAGGTGTAAAAATCTAAAAATCGACTTCTACGCATCAAGGTCAGCGCTATTAAGCAGGGACGCGACCTGTACTTACCTACCTACAAAAGGTATAGGAATAGCAAAATATAAAAAAAGACCGAGGCTGGGAGTAATAAACCATAATTTCTTGAGTTGTGACTTTGTGAGTTCCGATGATCCACTGAGGCTAAATACAGAAGTCATTTGTGCCACACGGAAAATTTATTATCTTATTTGTATCTCGAAAGTACGTATTTTTAACGACTCACAACCACACCTCAAACAAATACGTTCGTCTGGCCACACCCAGCCTAAGAGAATCGATCTTATAAAAACGTTTCGACGATGACATCTATGACTCATCATCAGATGTCGTCTTACCCAAGTGTTTTTGGAAACAGTAAAATGTTAAGTAGGTATATAAGATCGTAAAGCTATGGATTTTATAACATAGAGGTGAAAAGTTATTCAACTAGTTTCACTTCTGTACATTATCTATTTTCACTAACACTACAGAAGCTCGGACTGGACAATTCAATTTGCATAAGCATTTATTGTTTGGTCGGATTTTTATGGTTTCAGGGATTCAAAGGAATTAAACAGGTTGCATAAATTACAGGATTCAGTAAGTTTTAAACAAGCGGACGAAAAACCTTTGTTAGAGGTTGGTTTTTTTTTAAGTGAATATAATGGTGCCGGTGGGACTTAATTCTACAAAAAGCATAGAAGTTCTGTTGGCAGCGGGCTAGAAGGTGTAAAGAATTTATTAATAACTGGCTGCTGCTCGCGGCTTCGGACGCGCTTTTCATGTACCCCATGTCCCCGGGATACCATCTACCTCCTTGCCAAATTTCATTAAGATCCGTTCAGACGTTTAGGCGTGAAAAGGTAACAAACAGACACATAGACAGAGTTACTTTCAAAATAATAATTGCAGGAACAGGGAATAATAATGAGTAGATAAGTTAGGTTAGTTAATACAGAAAATTAAGTTCCCTTATGTATGAGGTATATGACAAAATACGTTGATAATGTTGAAAGCATTCGAAATACTTTTATTTCCGTGAACAAAAAAAAATCCTGTCCGTCGAATAAAGTTCTCTTTGGTGCAAAGAGAACTTTATTCGACGCCAACACAGCGGACGCAACGTTCCATGTTTAAAATTCAGCCGTTCTCTCGTGCGGCGGATGTCATATGATACCGCGATTAGGCGCGCTTTGCGATTCAAATGTCGAACATGTTTCATTCTGGCAACTTATTCTGGGGTTTTGCTTTTCCCCAAAGAGTTGAGTTTTGTAGAATCCTATTTTTAGATTTCGTATAGATAGCAATTTTTTTTCCTGGTCAACCAAGGTAGACAACAGTGTAGGTACCACGAGAAATGGTTCAATGTAGGTATCTATCTACCTACTTACTATGCAAAATTATTAGATGGAATGAGTAAGTAACTAATCTCTAAATAAACATAAATAATTTATCCTCTTAGCCACATTGAATATCTTCTAAATTCGCCAACATGCTCGGTGTACAATGGATGCCTGATTGATTCACTATCGAATCTAACCACTGCCGCTGTACAGACAAAGAGACCTACCAACACCTACCAATCTGCGTTCGTGGGTGTAACAAATGAACGTTACCCAAATAGCAAGTCCTCGAAATATTCATAATGGAATTGTACACACATCTTTATTTTTAAAAACAAATAAAACGCTATCACCGAATTTTGATAATTCGTTTGCCTTATCTGGTAATCGAACTCACTACATGTTTCCCAAAGAATACCTTGTAATTATATTGAGGTTTTTGTTATTATACTGCGTAAAATATCACACTTAGGATAATTAAAAAGAAATTAAAAAAATTGCCAAAAATATATGGGATATTATTTTATTTGTGTATTTTCATTACGCCGATCCTAGTCTATCATATGGAACAAGAGGTCCTGCTCGCTGCTTCTCTCTGTTAAGTTAAAAAAAAACTGAATAATGTGCAATAATTAAATTTGAATAATTTTTGAGTAATTTTATTGAAATAATTCGGAAGGTTTTCACTATGATTATTTTATTTGTTATGCTTAGACTCATTGTGACGTATAATTTATGAAATTATTAGTAAAAATGATTATCTGTTTATTTCCCTATTTGCATCTTAGCCCTTTAGCTATAGGTTTCGGGCACAAGAAAAAATCCTAAGGCTGGTAAAATTAATTTTGCTTTTTGCATTAAATAGCTATTTTAATACAATATTAATTCTTTATTGCAAAAAATATACATATGAAATATTTAGCACGAAAATTAATGACAAAGGCGAGCTTAACCCTAAAAAGAGTTCTCTTTCAGCAAACGTTATTGGCAGAGAGAAAAAACGTTAAATTAATTTTAGCTAGGTTTAAACTAACTACAGTTAGTACGACCTACTTAGACTATCCGTTTTAACGCCATCAACAAACACATTCCTCATCTTTTTAAATGAGATTTTTAACTCTCTAAAGTCACCTAGTTTCTCACAGTAGACACTTAAGCCCCGGTGGTGAGGCAAACTGCTAAGTTATTCTGAAGCGCCCGTTGCCGGTTTATTAAAGAGCTTTTAGTTCTTCATAGGTTTACGTGTATCGACTTACTTATCAATAGGATCAGTAACATGTAACACAAGGTTGCCTGGGAGAAATCGCTCTCAGGGTTAAGTAAGGCGTAAGTAATTTATATAAGGCCGCCTTTTGTACGATTTAATTACATATAAAAATAATTAATGTAACTGATTATGTTCATTCAAGCATTAATTCAATCATTCATTCATTCATCCATTCATTCATAGGTAAGCGTCACTATCATTGAAATTAAGTCGAAAGCCCGTATTATCAAAGCTTGCTCAGTCATATGTAGATCTATGCTTGAGTGACGTACAGGCCATAGAAAAAAGTTAATCAAGCATAGATCGAAAACTGAGCAAACTTTCATACTCGTAATCTGTATAACTAAGTAGGTACATAAGTAGTAGATAAAATATAGGACAAATAAAATTCGGTTATAATGAATGAATAGTAAAAATTCAAAATATAATAATCATTTATTTTCCTCTCACAAAGAATAATGAATGAACACTCAATTGTACCTAAGTACTTTAAATAAACAAAAATTATATATCATAGATATATCTAATTAAAAGAACAGTGCAGAAGTGAGGAGGCCTCGAGGTACGCCATCTGATAGGTAGGTACCTATTTATGTGACTGTGTTATGTGTGTGTCTTTGGGGTGGTTGAAAGATGCTGGTTAACGGTCGTACAGAACATATGGAGTGGGCTCCTTAGGGGATGCCCACATCTACTTAGACTGAATGTCAAAGGAATGAGTAGAAGATGATGTGGACATAAGGTTGTCGCAGATCTGGACCGCACGACTCCCGTGCAGCATAAAAATTTGCATTCAAATATGGGCTAATATTCGAAAAATACAGAGCATCAGATAACAAACAGCTCGCGGGTCACTTTGCTGTCAGCCGTTTTATCACCGTAAACCGTAAGTTTAGGCCGTTGGTCGTGTGAGTGCAAACCTTAATACCAAAGATATACTATATAATATAATAATTAGGTACTGTCGATGAAACAAAAAGATCAACTCGTAAATTACGAATGAAGTTTCAAATTCCGGCAACTTTATCATACATCAACATAATCTCGGCTTAAAACACGGCTAAGTTGAGTTCCCCTCAAGTTGCTGCGCTCCGGTTACCTGCGAATATTTTATTACTTGAACGGAATCTAAACGGCTTTCAGCCTCGGAGATTCCCAACACATAAAAAACTTCCATACAGTATCATTTGGGTCCAGGTTCCAAGTAAGAGCTTATGTAATAGTTTCTGGTCGAAGCGACGCGTGACCCGAGAGCTGGTGAGTATCTGGCGCAGCGCATTAGCATTGCCATACAGCGAGGCAATGCAGCCAGCGTCTGGGTACGCTTCCGACTGGTATTGATATGGACCAGTTGAGCTATCTGTAGATTATTTGCAACAGTCTACAGTCAGCTCAATTGTTTCAGTTTGAAATACTAGTTTTATTTTTTTATATTATTTGATTGTTATTTTCTTTGTCAATAAACTTATATTGTAATAGAAATATTCAATCTATCTCTAGTTTTGCCAAACAATGTCGTTTCATTAGTTTGATCCCAATGCAGGGCCATCATAGCTCTCAGTGTCATGGAAGAAGTAAAAAGAATTACTTGAGGAGGGGTTGAAGATTTTCGTTAACATAATATCACAAAAATAGCTATATATTTGTTTACATTTTCAAAAATTTATAAGTACCTACGAGAACCGCGACTTGGCAAACGTAGTGTAGTACGTCCTCCGGCCAGGTGGGATGACGACCTGCGAAAGAATGCAGACAGATGCGGCAAGCCGAAAGTAGGACGCTATGGCGCTCGTCAGGAGAGGCCGCAGCCTAGCAGTGAACTAATATAGACTGATGATGATGAATACCTACGATTAGTATTAGAGTGATAAAAGCCTGTGGCAGTGTAAAGACACTACTTTTAATAAGTGGTCGATCTCTATGATGACAGTGACTTCGTTCCGTATAGACAGCACTTTAAGCGCGTTAAAATTAACTTCATTACATTCTCCCACATGAGACGAGCCGTGTCGACCTTTTTACCGTCAAATTTTAATTTAAACATCGCTCACAATTTTACGCAATTTTTAAAAGGATTAACTTTGTTACTTCAGCCAGGCCACTTCTTTTCAGCAGAGTTGTGAAGTTGTTAGGTGAATTGTGACTTAGTACTCTTTACAAGTTGTTATTACAGTAATATAATAACAGTTATTTTCTGCGATTTTAGATCAGTACAGTTGTGTTTGTAGGTATTTACTATACTGTACTAATCTAAAATCGCAGAAAGTAACTTCTTTTACTGTAATAGCAGATATTTTCTTTTAGATTAAACTTGTAAAGAGTACAAAAGGTACTAAGACAAACTTTAAGCCATTTTATGAAAGAGAAAAATGGCAACTTGTATGGTTAAAAATATGTTAAATAGGCATACGTACTTATCTAGTCAGTAACATTCAACCTTAATGCAAAGTAACCTCAACTGAAAAACGTTTGCAAATGAGGGTAACACGCATATGGCGACAGGAAGTGACGGGCATAAATCTGCGACGGTGGCGCCGCGGCCGGAAGGAAGCGCCCGCGTCGTTTGCCGCATTGTGCTATCGGTCGCCGGCCTGTACGGACGTGTGCAACCCACTTTATAGATATGAAGGTACTATTGTACCTTTATGGTGGCTCTCTTGATAGGGCGATTGAGGTGCAGATTGGGAAGGGTTCATTGTGGTTTTGGGTTGTATAGAATTGGGAATGCTCGTGATGTTCTCTACCTCGACCAAAATCAGAATATGTCTTGAGTGTGATATTTTACGAAAACCATTATAAATAAATTACTGTATTTTGACAGTCTGTCTGTACGTTTTTCTAAGTCTATATAACTATTTTATGCCTTTACATACTAGGTACATACATGTTTACGTTAGTTGCCCAAATACGTACAATGTACCTATTGGCCGAGATAAGCAAATTACCTTCGTGATAACAGATTTGACAGCCTGTACAGAAGATAAATAAGCGTGATATCTTCAACAATATCTGGACGAACTTTTAAATGGAGTTTACGTACCTAGAAAAAAAATATAGTTAAAAACTAAAACCCGACTACATAAAAGTCTTACACAAGCGTTCACCTATTGTCCTTATCATTTTCTTTTGATACTTAGGTAGTCGGGGGCCTTTGTAACTAATTTTAGGTATATGGGGTGAATGCCTCCGACTACCTAAGTATCAAAAGAAAATGATAAGGACAATAGGTGAACGCTTGTTTAAGACTTTTATGTAGTCGGGTTTTAGTTTTTACCCGACTACGAGAGGGTTATGATTTTGACACTCTATGTATGTATGTGTGTAGCCGATTTTTATGTTCCCATGTAGCGGTGAAAATACTGGTCAGATTTCAACAAATGAGGTGTCATATGATTCGTCTTAATATCCCGATAGTTATAGGCTATGTGACGTCAGATAAAAATGGGGGTCTAACGAGATAGCGGGGGTCGAAGAAAGGGTCGAAAATTTCAATGTTAGTAAATATGCTCGTGTGTGGTATTGTCGCAAAGTTCTTTGTTTGTACTTTCCAAAACCGTTTCTCAAACTTTTTTGAAGTTAACGATTCCCAAACTATTAGCAAAAAGGTGTTAAAAAAATATAGTTAAAAACTAAAACCCGACTACATAAAAGTCTTAAACAAGCGTTCACCTATTGTCCTTATCATTTTCTTTTGATACTTAGGTAGTCGGAGGCCTTTGTTACTAATTGTACCGTAGGTATATGGGGTGGGTGCCTCCGACTACCTAAGTATCAAAAGAAAATGATAAGGACAATAGGTGAACGCTTGTTTAAGACTTTTATGTAGTCGGGTTTTAGTTTTTAACTTTATTTTTAATTATATTTTTTACACCTTTTTGCTAATAGTTTGAGAATTTTTAGCCTCAAAAAAGTTTGAAAAACGGTTTCGGAAAGTACAAACAAAGACCTTTGCAACGACACCACACACAAGCATATTTAATAACATTGAGATTTTCGACCATTACTTAGACCCCCGCTACCTCATTAGACTCCACTTTTATCTGACGTTATATAGCCTATAACCATTTGGCTATGAAGACGAATCATACGACACATCATTTGTTGAAATTGGACCAGTAGTTTCAGCGCTACGTGGGAACATAAAAATCGGCTACATACATATGTACATACATAGGGTGTCAAAATCATAATCCTCGTCGTAGTCGGGTAAAAATATACAACCAGCATAGTACCTCCTTATTTTCATAGGTACCTACTCTAACTTGGTTTAGCTATAATTTCTAAACCATCGAGTGAAGCCAACAGAACAACTGAAAGTTACTCGGAAACTCTCCGATCTAAAGGCAGCAGGTGATTTATAATCTGTGGTGCAAACGTCAACGAGAAAGTTTGAAGCGGTTTGAAGCGGTTCGCTATTGAATCGTTTGTGTCAATGAACATTTCTTGCTAAATGGTAATTAATTTTAACTAATTAGAAGTTGGGCTGTTTTGGTCGGTGGTGTCTGTTTTTAATGCGAGTTTTTTGTGGCTGGATTGCTTTATTATCTGTTTTGAGTTTGAAATTAGTGTAAATAAAGAATAATAAACAGGTGGTGGACAATCTGATGGAGCTGGACTATTAATAATTTGACAGCGGGTTAGATTGTCTAAGATATAAATAGAATATATTGTACAGATAGATATTTTTTATTATACATAGAAAATAGCCAGTACACCTAGAATAAATAGTTGCAGATTGTACAAATATTTGTCCCAAGGCAGGAATCGAACAACATCCTGTGTTGTAGACTTTTGCCTGCCGCGCCACATCGGCCTCCGTCTTTTTAATTTGCAAACAATGATAAAGTCTTGAAGTTATTTCTATAAGGTAGCGTCCATTTATTACGTGATGTTTTTAGAGGGGAGAGTCGAACCAAATCTTACCTTTTCTCACGTGGGGGTGTCAAAAAAGTGCCAAAGTAGCTGCACGTTATATATGGATTTATTCAAGAGTCTCAGATACTTGCCTCATCAACGCGCAAAGGCCAAACACTGTCAAGTAATCCTCATGTAGCATGAGGTACTTCCGATAGTAGGTATCTTCTTAGCAAGTAAATTGAATTTACTTTAGCAACCTGAGCAGCACATTATAGTATCACTTGAAATCGAATGAGTAGAGAAATGTAAAATTTCAAATAAAATTTATAAAGCTGGACTGGGAAAGCTGGAATGAATAGAGGAATACATGTGATTTGCGTACATTACGTAGATGCACAAAGGGTGGTTTTTTGTGTTCGTTCGTGTATAGGAAACAGCATATCGAAATAGTGATACTGAACACGCGCCAGCCACCATCACTTTACCATCAATCGCTGATTAGTGTGAAACAACAAGGTCATGACAATCATCTTTGATAATGATCCAATCCCTTTATCGTAAGACCCCAACTACCGTAGTGTCTCATAGAATTCTGTGCCGTTGCCAAGTTACCTGGCATTCCGTCCACAAGCTCGGCTGTCTACTCTAGTAGAGTTTGGTTCTAACTTGCACAAAGCGTGCCATTCCACTTGGTTACTACTCGAGTACCATCCGAAACTTGTTCCGCTGTCTGTATTGATTTTGATTAGTTAGTGCTTACGTCCGTTCTAAATATCTAATTTATCATTTTCTGCAGTAATCTTTTCATTTTCATCACTACATATTATAAAACAAAGCCCTACGCCGGCGCCCCGTCCGTTTGTATGTATATCTGCCTGTTCGCGATAAACTCAAAAACTACTAAACGGATTTTCATGCGGTTTTCACTAATCAATAGAGTTATTCATGAGAAAGTTAACTATATAATTAATCAAGGTTTTGTATAAATTTGTTTCCACCAATTAGTAGTATAACGATAATGTGGTGCAACGTACAACGCTGTCGGACAACGTCACAGAATAATAATATAGGTAGAACAAAAAACAACGTAATGTTTTCATTTGAGCTGCAAGCGGTTGCAAGCTGTTTAATTTTTCTTTTATGCGAGTAAGCAAATCGATATTGTTTCTTTCTTTTCTTTGAAAGTATTTTTACTTAACACATATCATGACTTAGTTTTATATTTTTAAGTGCAAAATTGCAATAAAAAGGTTTATATAAACATTTGAAAGGATTTTACCAAGCGTTGTTCAAATCGCCCTAAAATAGGACAATGACTGACTTACGAGGCGTTATAAATGGAACAGTATGTAGAGATAACTAAGACGGCGAGAAATCCCTGATATAAACATAACAATAGATCATTTTCAACAAGCTACTGAACACATTGTTCCCAAACTCCAGTCTACTTCACTCGAGCGTTTATCTGGGCCCTTTTAAGCCTCTTGTAAGATAAGCATAGTTGTAGTTCCGGCTCCTAAGATAACATAGAGCAATTAGCATCTTGGGAGGCACCGCGGGGCATGCCAAATCGGATATAGTAAGACCTCCATGGATTTAATGGTAGTGTCTACGTTTGTTAAATTTCATGGCTTTCATCATCATCATATCAGCCCATACACGTCCACTGCTGGACATAGGCCCCCCCATACGACGCCACAAATAAATTCATGGCTTAAGGACTCTCCAAACTATACGTAACTTTAACGTTTTAAGAAGATTTTTCGTGTTAGGTCACTATTAGACAGAACTAACGTGGAAGCCTGAAATACAAATCTAAGTAGCGTTCCTTCGATTTCAAAATCTTTGAGTAATTTATTAGCGTTTAATCAAATATTTTTTTTTTGTTATAAAGTCTTTGTGTGCTTTTGGTATTATTCCATTATACGGTTTCATATATTTTCTGTGTTTCGTTATGCAGTTTCCTGAATGAAAACCCGTGGTGTTTCGATTTATGGTATTCAATATGACAGTCCACCAACCTATTTATCAATAAACATGTACCTTCTATATAAAATATCCAGAAACGTTTTTGGAAATGATTGATTTCTTACAAAAATACCTTGACCAAAATCGACACTCTCAGAATAGCAGGGAAAGGTAGGATGAGAATGGCACGGGGCCGCAAGTGATTTTTATATATATGTACCTACCTTAGGGCACAGAAATACGTGAAGAGAAAAGGCCTACACCCAGCAATAAGGGCTTAAGTGTTCGTTAAATGGCTAATGCAAATGCAAAATCGGTTCATCCGTTTGGAAGTCCGATCAGTGGTTTCCACAAACAAACACTCGCACCCTAAAACCATAACGCACCTTCCGTTCAGTCTTGGGTATAATTTAAATACTTAGACGTCTTCAATAGTCATGTGAAATAAATTAGAACTGGTTTTTACAATTGAAAAGGTTGAGCTAACTGCAGACTATTGTAAACAATCTACAGGTAGCTCAATTGTATACAAATACAGTTGGAAGCGTCCCCAAGACGCTGGCCATTGCCTCGATGGGAAGAAAGAATTTTCGATATCTTGATCAAAATGTAAAGGAACGATAATATTGGCGCTTTGTTTACTATTACGGTACACGATTATCTACGAACCTCTTCAATGATTATCTTCCCTAAACAACGTCCTAAAACAAAACTCCACACACGTCAAGAAGCATGCATATTGAATGACCTGCTATCTTGTAATTAGCTTGATGTGCAAACGAACTGAGAAGAGGGTGTGTGGTCTCGAAGACGCATCAATAATTCAACGTCAGATGTCAGACGTGAAGATTTGGAAAGATTTGTTAGTAACAAAATGGCGCTGGCTTGTAAATAATTTACTCGTCAGTTCTTCCATTTGGTATATGTAGGTATGGGCTTTCTTAATGTTTCACATCGCACGATTGAAGCAACAAATGTTCAGGTGATCGGCAGGTTTAAACTTTGCCAATCAAGCACATAGCATAAATGCGTATATGCTTCCCGCCTCGAGACAAATGTACAATCTGCAAATATTTGTACAGGATGTTCTGGATATTTTCTATGTGTAATAAAAAATATCTATCGTCGCCTATTATATTAATTATATCAGTTATCTAGTACCCATAACACAAGCTCTGCTTAGCTTGGGGCTAGATAATGCTTTGTGAATTGAATTTTTTTATATGTGAATACTGTGTACGTGTTATCTAGTGTACTAAGTCTTTTATTTCTGTGTTAGTGTGTTGTGTTCTGTCTAATAAATACTTATAATAATATAATGACCCGAGATCTAGTGAGTATCTGGCGCAGCGCATTAGCATTGCCATACAGCGAAGCAATACAGCCAGCGTCTTGGGGACGCTTCCAACTGGTTTCGATATGGACCAGTTGAGCTACCTGTAGTTTGTTTGCAACATTCTGTAGTTAGATCAATTGTTTCAATTATAAATACTGGTTCTAATATGTTTTTATTCATCATCATCATCAGCCCATACACGTCCACTGCTGGACATAGGCCTCCCCCGTACGACGCCACAAATAGCGGTCCTGAGCCGCCTCCATTCATCGACTCCCTGCGACCGCTACGATGTCGTCGGTCCATCGAGTGGATGGTCCCATGTAGAGGAGGATTTGCCATAATCACCACGCTTGGCAGGCGGATTGGTGATCGCAGTGTTGGTGTTTAAAAATACTCAGAAGGAAGCTGCTGCCCTTCCTCTGGTAGGTTCCCTCAATCGGCTTTTATGACATCCACGGGTTGAGTTGGAGGGGTCGATATTCGTACGCCGCGGCCCCACGGCTCCTTTTTCTATTATTTGATTGTAATTTTCTTTTTTACGGAAATTATCATTTCAACCTCGACGATTATGTTTAGGTATAGTGTCGTTAAACTTAAAATTAGTTTCAAAATAAGTGTCTGTTATATATTTCGCAATCACTTCCTACCCGTTTCTAAACATCGTTTTATCGATACCAAAAAACCTCGCATTTTTTCCCATCCTAAAACTCTTTGTCTAAAACCCAGTCATCAAAATACTACACATCAAGCACCCGTCAACTTTTTAATCACGCACGTAATTCGATCGGTGAGCCGGACGTCGACTTTACGAGCGGTAGCAGCCGGGTCGATTACACCATAACTGGATTAACCTGACCAGCGGTAAGTGCCGGTAACTGCCGGCCGGTAATCAAGTGACCGTTTGCTGGTATGGCTTTGAAATTGGTGAGCTGTGGCTGAAATTTTATGGTGACTTTATGGTGAACTCTTGAGAGTTCTGAGTTAAATATTCCTAATTAATTTTGATCTTCTCGTCCTCCAAAAATCAGAAACAGAGGTCCTCCTACTTATACATAAATACTCTCATAAAACAAGTTTTTATTATTTATTTCGAATAATTGAATATTGAAAAATATTGAAGCTTAAAATGGTAAGAAATCATCAGGCTCTAGACACAGGCTCTACTTATTTTCAGGCATGATGATAATGGTTCAGTATTATTTATTTAAATGAAATGCCGTTCAATTCTCTTCACTTAAGGGGACTCCGTGAAAAATTTGCCAATTCTGTCCACATATTCATCAAAAACTAATCTAACTGTGGGACGCTACATGTGTCGACACACTTGCGCCTTCTCATCTTTCAAGGACATCCGTGAGGGCTGGTTCGGCGGCAGATTTGGCCGAGGATCTCAAGAGGCGCAAATATGCAGGTCTCGACAGAGCCTACGCATTTGCTCCCCTTGGAGTCGAGACCCTAGGTCCGTGGGGTACCGAGGCTCTCCGGGTTTTCAAAAAATTATCTGAGCGCCTGGTCGAAGCGACGCGTGACCCGAGAGCTGGTGAGTATCTGGCGCAGCGCATTAGCATTGCCATACAGCGTGGCAATGCAGCCAGCGTCTTGGGGACGCTTCCGACTGGTATTGATATGGACCAGTTGAGCTATTTGTAGATTGTTTGCAACAGTCTGCAGTTAGCTCAATTGTTTCAATTGTAAATACTAGTTTAATTTCTTTATATTATTTGATTGTTATTTTCTTTGTCAATAAAGATCTAAGTGATAAAACAAATTACAAAATAGTATGACCAATAAGATTGAAAAGGTTTTGGAAAAATATTAAAGTTGAATCATGATTTACGCTAACTACGACTTAGTCCAATTGAGACTATCAAGATGTCGTCATAAAGCTTCTAACCCATTTGCCTAAATTATTGCGGAAGGCGCTTTACAAACATGACAATGTGTGTTTTTTGTATTTTTATTATTATTGAATTGAATCTAGTAATAATTATGAAAATCTCTTACCTATTTTAAAGTAGTCATTTTAATATTTTTTTTGTTCATTGGACTTTTTTTGTTTCCTGTGGAAGTTAAAACTCCGTGCTCATTTTTTGTTATTTTTACAGTGATTTATTGTAAAATACACAAAATATTGTAAAATGAAATATTTTGTCATGTAGATCAGACATTGGTCATATTTTGTGATTAGTTTCATTACATAATATAAGATTAGTTATTGAGAAACCTCTCTGTCTGTGCACAGTTAAGCTGTTAAAATGGTGAAGAAAGAATTGGGTAATTATTTACGGAGCCCCCTTAAATATGTATAAGCTGCAAACTAATAGGTCCCGAAATACAAAGTCCAGATATTGCAACGGACATGACATACACTCCTTTTATCCTGAATGATTAAACTAATTAAATAAGGTTATCTCACAATACACCTTCTAATAGCAGACTGTTGTAAACAATCTAGCGGTAGCTCAACTGATTTATTGCTAATAACCATTCCTGAAAAACATGATCAATAGATGTTGTAGATTGTAATAAGAAGCCCTCTGACTTTTCGTGAGACCTTATGTATAGGAACGTCTCACGTGAGACGTTGGGAATACTTTTCGTAAGACGTTGGGAATAGGAACGTCTCGCGTGTGTCGTTGGTAATATATTTCATGAGACGTTAGGAATGTAAACGTCTTACGTGAGACGTTGGGAACACCCCAATCAATCAAAGGATAAAATTAACATACCATTAAATATTAACCATCCATCCCCCATACATTCTCAAGTGCCCCAAGACTAATCAAGGAGGGTTTAATGACCTCTCCTAATTGGTCCCAAGGTTTGAAGCCATTGTCTTACATATTCATACCTGGTGCCTTCAAATTATTCAAAGGCATTGGTCATGCAAATTGGAGGAATATCGGTCATGTCGCCGTCAGATTTGAGCAAAATTATTGCGGCCTGCCTTTCTGGCCCGCGCCGATTACGGCTGAATAATTACTATGGATGGAGAATAATTACTATGGATGGTGAATAATTTATACTATATTTGACTTGTCTAAGTGCTTATTTTGTAAGCCTAAAGAAATAAAGTTATTGATTCTGATTCTGATACCTGTGAATACCACCCTGCTATTACCCTATGGCCGTGGGGCCGCGGCGCACGAATATCGACCCCTCCAACTCAACCCGTGGATGTCGTAAGAGCCGACTAAGGGAACCTACCAGAGGAAGGGCAGCAGCTTCCTTCTGAGTATTTTTCAACACCGATCTGCGATCACCAATCCGCCTGCCAAGCGTGGTGATTATGGCAAAACCACCCGTACAAGGGAGACCATCCTCTCGATGGACCGACGTTATTGTAGCGGTCGCAGGGAGTCGATGGATGGAGGCGGCTCAGGACCGCTTTTTGTGTCGTCGTATGGGGAGGCCTATGTCCAGCAGTGGACGTGTATGGGCTGATATGAATGAATGAATGAATGAATTACCCTTAGGTGCTACAAAGGACTATTCTTAAGGCTACCTATATGGTTAAATTTTGACATATTTTCTGTATAGGAAATGTCAACATTCGACGGCCGATAAGTGAAACTAGAGGCTGATAGATATATTTGGTTGGTAAGACATATCATACTTATCTTAGCAGCCTGTAAGTTATTTGTTAAATCATTTATCAGACAATATTAATTTATTTAATCCGTCCGCAATCGGAATGGGATGAATTACGAAACTAAAAAAATTACAAGACGAAACTTTTTCTTTACTTTAACAAGGTTTCATCCCATACTTATTGCGCATGGATCACCTTATCGTTTAAAAGTTAAGGTGAATTAAGTCCCAAAACCCACGTTTTAACTCCATGGAAAATGAAATTAAAGGTAAATAAAGATATTTTTTTTATGATTATCAAAAGTTTAAAATCCTAGTAAGTAACTTATGGGAGTCGAAACACGATTGACTAAACTTGACTCGATAGAAAAAAACGCAAAGTTACCTCTTAATTTTTACAGTGATACTTCTACGGAAGAACCAGTTTCAGTTGTTGGTTATTTAACAAATTTCAATGAAATTTCGTTTACGTGTTCCCTAATAAATATTTTAGAAGGTCATGGTTTTATTTAATTGCAAAAGAGTATTATTTGAAAGCAAAAACCAAATTTATAAATAAAAACCAGTGAATTTGCGCGCGGGCCGACCATTCCGGATCTTGCCTTCCTTTCTCGGCTCCCCCGCGCGGCCTTCGCTCATCTTTGCCTCGCAAAACTGATTCCACATCGTCTTAGCCCCAAATTACATTCCCTAATCGTAGACAAAACACTTATGTTCATTGTCTACGCCGTAGATCCAATTGAATGCTTTGCTACGAAGCTACGAACGTCGTAGCTAACTGCTACGCCTCTACAAACCATCTACGAAAAATGCTACATTAAAAAACCCCTATCAACTTTACACAGTACACTCGCGGCCAAAATACCAACCTGAAAAAAGAAGGAAAATATACGTCATCCGTTTTTAACGGGCTAATTATTCTGGGGTACGTCAAATGTCCTGTACTCGCATAAATATGGAAGGCAAACAGAGTATTAGCAGCGGTCATGCTGCAGTGTTTGCGCTCGGCCTAAAACAACATGCGTTTGCGGTCGCTCGTTGAATTTGTTGCCGGCTATTCGCTGACTCAGTGGACATTGGACAGTGGTCAACAGAAATCTTTGGAATACTTGATATACGTTTATATAAGTCTCATGTGAAGTCAAAACTAAAATTGCCAATGATGTTTATAAGTACATCACGACTTTTCTTTTCTAAAATTAATTCACTCTAAATTTCTAAGCAATAAAAATCATTTTTTGCTACAACGTTCAGTTGAACTTTTGATACCTAGGCAGGTATCAAAAGTTCGACTGAACGTTTTATGCTACACATCAAATAAGAAATAAGTTAGATACTAGAAATTATAAAACTTCTGTAATAGAAAAAAACTTTTTTCGGAACTGTACCGCTACGTGCCTGTGCATAAACAGAATAGAAAAGTGAAATATAAATTTTATCCAAAATATTATTATATTTGACAATTAAAAGCGACAATATAATTTTAATAAAATAAAGATATAATTTAGCTAGATGTTAATCGTTTACGTTCTGATATTTGGATAGAGCTGTATGAATTTTGAAATGGAATATTTAGAAATTTATTTGGAAAATGATTAAGTTTTTCTTGTTAATTTTCATAATTGAATCATAAAATTCAAAAACCAATAAATTTTATTCACGAAACAAGGGTTAAAATACTGAAAAAAAGTACATATATTTTCCATTAATTATTAAATAATACATATAATAATAAATTTAATAAAAAAAATGTTCAAAGTGCTTATGAATCGGATGGTCTACAGCAATAAGGCATTAAGATGCAAACTGCGTAAACGCTCGACATTCAGGAAGCGTCGATTTTAGCTAATGTGATCGTGTCAACACGGCGCGCTCGCCTAAACAAACATACAAACACTAATTACGGATGTGTGGATGTGCGGTTTATCACGTGTGACTGATAATGATGTTCCTGGTATTTGTTTTTAACTTTATCGATGCTATAGAATCAGAATCAATAACTTTATTTCTTTAGGCTTACAAAATAAGCACTTAGACAAGTCAAATTTTATACTATAAACATAGTTATAAATTAAATTGAACCTATTTTTTAAAAAGCTCAGGTAGGTTGACTCATTTTTCAACTCTTGGGGACCCACAAATGGGCATGGGTATCTTATTATTTACATACTCTGATTTATTTATTTTTTTATCTTATATGTGAAATAAAATAAGTACCTTCTCAATAATTTGTTGGAAATACGGCAGAAGCGTTTAATTCATAATGTTAGTTTAAAATGGTACTCAGATGTGTATAAAACTGTGAATATAGGGAATTAAGGAATGAACACTTTATTGTAAAATTATCAATAAAAAATCTTATATGTAAATAAAAATAAATAGTACAAATGGCGACCTTAACTCTGAGAGCGATTTCTTCCAGGCAACATAAGTATATAAAAATAAAAAATATAATGCTGGACAAATCACAAATGCATTACCTTAAACATAACCAGTAAACATAGAAATCAGATCAACACAACTCAAGACACAAATCGTAAATTTCTGGTTAAACAAGGGATTGCTAGTTTAAATTAAAACGTGTTGTTGCATTATCCGAACTGTATTACAAAAATATTGTTTTAAACTTGCTATGCAGCCAGTGACAAACAAAGTCGCGAGTAACAACTGCAGCGTAAACGGGCTGCAGATGACGAATCGCAGATACGTGGTTCTGTGGCGAGAGCGATGCATTATTGAATGGAAATGTACGTGATGTTTTCTTTTACAATTCAATTGAATTGTACATACTAAGGTTTTTGCAACACTGTTTTAGTGTAAGTACTTTATGTAAATTTTAAGCTATGGCTACATTATGAGCGATAAACTCAAAAACTATATAGGTACATAAAAGATACTTACACAGAGTGAAATTTGTTGTAGGTTTTATTGATCCTTATAACTGATTTATTGTAGATATCTTGAGTTTCGGAAAAAGTCAATCCGCCTGTGAGCTTTCATCAAAAATGCTGCCTTGGACATACAATAAAAAAAAATATGTACATATATTCTCCTTAGTCCACGCGACCGCGGGCGGGTCAGCTAGTATAAATTAAAGTTAGTAGGTACCATATTCGAGAAATTAAAGAGTTTGTAAAATAATATCAATCGTTTGCACCCAATACCTGATTGCAATAGCTTACTAAAATTACTTTAGCTTGCTAATAAACTTAAAATTGAATTTAAACTAAAAATTTAAGCGAATAGAAAATCAATAATACCTTATTTCTTATTTGATTATTATCAACAGCTATAACTAAAGGTAGTTATTATTATAACTACCTTTAGTTATAGCTGTTTATAGTATAAAATTTGACTTGTCTAAGTGCTTATTATTTAACCCTAAAGAAATAAAGTTAATAATCTTAAAAAACAAAATTCTTTTAATAAACTTCGTAAACACAAATATTTGATGTCCACTACAACATTCGCTTACCCAACTCTTCTCCAATGTTTCCAACTAAAAGCCAAACCTCCAAACTGTGGCAACTTGTTTTCCCCCGAGAGGTCTTCCAAACTGACCCTTAACTTAACCAGTAAATACTCCGAAGCTATCAAGAATTTAACCCGCACTTGTGGCCACCCTTGACCAGATGGACACCTATTAATTATGATATTGTTGCATTGTGCGTGGTGCTTCGATGGTAATGGGATTTTACTGTCACAATTATTATTTTAATACAGACCGTATTAAAATACAATCTATCAAAGTTGCAATATTTAATTATTTGAGATCTGTGTCTAAAAAGTTTAAACGCAATATTTTTTATACTACACCTGCTCGGAAAGTTGCCTATTCCTTTTCCAAATATAAGATATCAATTAAGACATTGCAGGCGTATTGGAATCCGGGAGGAAAAACTCTATGGAATTTCATTTCTCACTCGTTTTAGCGGGAGAGAAAACTGTATGGAAATCCATTACTAACGTGTAGGGCCGGTAGCTAGGTTATTGCATTGCATTATGGCAATTTTATTAATTCTACAGAATGTCATCGAGTGGTAGTGAAAGTTTTATGACACCGCCAGAAATAAAATATTTATTCTGCTTTTTATTTTCCTCGAAGGTGTAGTATAAAGCACTATGTATCACACGGCAGAAAGTGCGATTCCGACCTCGTAAAACGCAAACGACACACTCGATAGGAATCAGGCACGTTCTCGCCTAGGTGAACAATGTACTATTTTTTACGATCCTTTGTAACAATTTTTTAAAGTAATTTTAAGATAAATTAACCGAAAACAATTCAATTAAATTTTATCTTACATTTATTGTACGGAATTATGTCTCGATTAAAAAAATATTTCAATAATCGCTAGCTAAGCTACATATTCACTAGTAAGTACATATGTTGGATGTTTTTTTAACGGCATGTCACGTGAGTTGCAGGAGATTGGCAGGAACTAGTAAAGATTATTATTCTATCTACGACATTCTAACAAACCATATTATTCTATGTTACACACAGAAAACCATTATTATGTTATTTAAAAAAAAATACTCACAGATATCCATAATCATATTTAGTACAACGTATACTATGTAGGTATGTATACTATGTATTTATGTATGTATGTAGGTATATAATTTCACCTTAAAACATGATAGGTACTATATCAAAATAATACCTGTAGGTACAGCTCCGTCCAGAAACCTAATATATTCAAAGTAAAATAGTGCAACACAGGAATACCTTCAATAATTCAATCCCCTAAACACTCAAAGCCGTTCCCGAGTTAACCTGTCAAGGTACCGAACTTACCCGAACTTGAGCAGATTTCCTCATACCTTGGTACAGGTGGTTACAGAAGTGAATTTAAATAGACGAATAATTATACATATAAGGCCTATAAGATAAAAGTGTACTTAAATAAGAAAATGGTCTCTAAAATTGCAGAGTAAATACTTATTTGAAGAAGCCTTGTTAGAGACTAATTAATGGTAAAATCTGTTCTATTAAATAGCACTTTATTTTCATTTCGGTGTTAAATTTTAAGGATTTTTAATTTTTTAAGTATACGTTTATTGTATTTATGGAAATAAAGAATTTTTTATTCGATTTGATTGACAGGAATAATATAAAATAAAATATAAATAAATATAAAAATCCTTTAAATGTCTTTAATCAAAAAAAATAGTATAGTTTACATTGAAAAAACTTCACTGAGCAGCTTAGAGAAACCATATTATAAAATTCATATTTTGTTAATTTTTCTCAGACAAAAATGGCGAGATGTCTTATCGGATCCCCAATTATCGCTTCGGGTCACTAAGCTATATTTGTAAGTACCTTGGTAAGTAATTGTTTTTTAAGCAAGCATGTAAGCAAGGAGATAAGAGAAACCTTTACTCAGCAGTATGACAGTAATGAATAAAAATAAATAAAGGAATAGGTACTTAAGCATCTTTGCCTACACCTGTACCACGTCTGAAGTAACAGATTTGAGTCCGCCATAGCCATTGCCCGAGCCACTTCTAAATTCAATTAATCATAGTTGGAATTAGTTCACCCTTTGACGAGCTACGTGCTCCGATCGTCTCGTGTTACGGATTCGATTTTCGAATATCTGGTTATAATGTCTTGTGGACCTGTAAAGATTATGTGAAGGAGGAAGGCGTTTTTACTCAAAGCTGGTTGCGAACTTCAGAGGAAGGTTGAGTGAATAATATTCGTGTTCGTCTGCAATATTTTTTGAATGAGATCTGAAACTGTAGCCCTTTATCATTTATCGTGCGTGTGTGGAACTATATATTTTTAAATTGTACTTTTAAAAAACCGAACGGTCACTCGATGTTAAATTTTGCTTTGACGTTCCAGAAGAAATATAAAATAGAGTAATGTTAACACTGCAGGGTCAACATACCAATATAAACCCGAATGAAACACACCTCACATAAATTTAATTACAGCACATATTCAACTAAATACTCAAACGTTCTAAATACGTGAAAGTTCTGTAAAGTCCAAAATACCGGTGCTCCCTGGTCAGTACTAAGTTAATTCGAGCGCCCACCCGCGGGAGTCGAACTCGCTCTAAGTAGCAGATTTATTAAGAGGCTGCCCACCTAGTCCATAGTGAATACCCGGGAAAAAGAGTAATTGGATACAGAAGGAACACTGCAAACATTTGGACCAGAGTTGAAGTTTCATATTTTGGTAGCTTCTTTAAAGACATACCTTTCTAAATTGAATGAAGAAAGAGAAAGGGGGCTTTTGCCTCTTTCTTATTAGAACTAGTATTTACAATTGAAACAATTGAGCCAACTGCAGACTGTTACAAACAATCTATACGCATAGGAGTAGACAGCAACATACGTAGAGGGAAAACTTCGAAGGGAAGGTCGCGGCTACACGTTAAACTGGCTACTCAGTCTATCTCAATCGGGCTGCCGGTGACGCCCGCGAGCCCGACTAAGATAGACTGAGTATTTTGTCGCGACCTTGAGCTGGTTCGGGGCCGAAGTTTTCCTTCTACGTATGTTCTTGTCTACTCATATGCTATAGCTTAACTGATCCAAATCAATACCAGTCGAAAGCGTCCCTAACCCGCTGACTGCATTGCCCCGCTGTATAGTGAAAAAATATATATGGGCAATGCTACAATTATTTATTTTTATCTTAATATTTGATTAGAAATTCGACGATATCAATAGAAGATATAGGTACCTAAAAACTTTACCATAATTATCTAAAAATTAAATCGTACAATTAAATCGTATACTTATTGAATCCTATTATTAACTACAGATTATGTGAACTCGTAAATAGTGGAATCACATTTTATCTGTTCAATAAAACTTATCTCTTACTAGTTGTTGCATGCGACTTCACCCGGGTGAAGTGGATATAAAGATTGTCTACATTTATAAGAGAAACCGGTTTTTTTATATTCTAGACTTAATGAATTGAATTATCTTTTCAACTAAATCCCTATCGCTCCAATAAAACCTATCTAATTTTACTTCTGCATCTCCTACAATACCGTGCCAGAGGGCTTTAAAATTAAATCACGCTTTAGTTCCGAACTAAGCCTTAAATTCGGGCTATGTCTATTGCAGATAACGGCTCCGGCATTTACATTTGAGCTGTCTGACGGCTCGAGGTTGCGTTTATCTGGACGGACACACAGCACACTTGCCTGAAAGAGAAGAGCTCTATTTCTGGATATAAATAATGATTCTTTCTTCTCTTCTCTAGTGCCAATTATGCTTTGAAGCTCAGATTTGAAAACTCATATTTGAGGGTTACCTGTAGAACGAAACGAAGAGACATTTGAATGTAAAATTTAAAATCGTAAAATAAAGATATAACCTTTATTTTGACATCGGAATTAGTCCCAAAAAAACGATTTGCGAATTTCGATAGTCGACTTTGTGATTTGTTTTTGATATTTTATGAATGTAGCCCTTACGATACTTTACGTTGGTAAGTCAAAAGATTTAAACATTGTATCAAATATATATTTTTAATGGTTACTAATGAATGCTACTCTAGAGAGATAAATAACAGCTACCCTGGCATTTACTTTTGAGCTGTTTTACGCCTGTTTGCTGCGTTTATCTGGACGGACGCAGCACACTTACCTGAAGGGAGGAGCTCTATTGCGGTTGCGAATTCTTTCATTGTGTCGTAGAGGTTCAGATTTGTTTTTATCCCCAATTCGAGGGTAAGTAGTAGCAGTAGGGTGCAGTTTAGGATATGTAACGCAATATTGCATGGGGTCAGTTTTTGATTCAGTAATACGTATATTTATTTAACGGTTTGGTCTAAGTAACATAGACAAAGACATTAATCTATTATTATTTAGATTTTTGTAAATGTTACTGAAGTGAAGCGATGATGGATATATTTCGTACTCGTAGGCTACTAAAATCTTAGTTCCATACGAACTCGACTTTAGTATTCGAATGTATTTGAGAGATGTTACAAAGGGAATTCACGGAATATTGTATTTGTTTCGTTCTTTTTTATATTCGTGTAAGTGAAATAGAAGTTAAAGTCTATTTATTCAGATGTGATCCATATTATATATATATATATATATATATATATATATGTGTGTGTGTGTCCTTAAATCCACATATGATGTCCATAATAAAAAGTATATGTCTATGTAGCCTATACAGATACAGATGATGTGAGAAATCATCATCATCATATCAGCTCATACACGTCCACTGCTGGACATAGGCCTCCCCCATACGATGCCACAAATAGCGGTTCTGAGCCGCCTCCATCCATCGACTCCCTGCGACCGCTACGATGTCTCGGTCCATCGAGTGGATGGTCTCCCATGTGGGGGGGTGGGGCTTTTGCCATAATCACCACGCTTGACAGGCGGATTGGTGATCGCAGTAGGTGTTGAAAAATACTCAGAAGGAAGAGTTGTGCAATATCAAGCATTATTTTTTTTATTTTATTCTATAATTCTCTCGAAAACTTTTTTCGTCATTCTACTATACGCTCAAGTGCCGAATAGTCGAAGAACACGTCTGATAGAAAGAGCTCTACTGTGGTTGGAAATAAGTGATTTTCCTATGCCTCTAAAAACACAATACATTAGTAGATTACTTATTTACTGGCTTTTTTCGTAGGTATTCAATTACTGGCTTTTCCTTACGTAATTTGATTTCACAATATACAAATTTTGCTAAATTCAATTATAGTAACTTCCTAGTTACCTTTTCAATTAAATGTTACACGGCAACCAAGTTGTGTTAGAACAATAATCCATCTGCCCAAGTTTTGCAAAAGAATTATAAACTCAAGGAATCATCATAAAAAGTTTACAAACAATTTCAAACCCTTCAAAATCTTTAACTAAAAACTCTAAAAGCTAATAAACAACAAAAAGTATTTCTTTAAAGCGAAGTTTCAGAGTTTTCCGGAACAACCGAACGGAACCGCAAACAACTTCCGGTTGTGTAACTGCGTTCGGAGTTTTACCACTTTTGGTTTGGCAAGATTTTAAACTGTTTGCTTTTGTTTCACTAGTCTTCTGTCTGGTTAGTTTTGTTACTGAAATAAGGGGTTGTTAAAGGAAAATAAAGAAAAACAAAGAAATCCTGATTGGTGTGTGTAAGTTCACCCTTCTAAATGGTCATAATAATAAAGCTATTTTTGAATGTGACTATTTAAAATTAATTTGTGCTTAGCAAAAATAGGAGATAAAATATAGCAGCGCAGTTTATCTATAGCAATAACGTTTCTAATTGTAATTTATATAAAAAATCCGTCAAACTTTACACAAAGAATCTCCTACTAAAACTTCGATGTTGATGTTGATGATCTGTGTTGATGATCCATGAACATCAACATCAAAGTTTTACTTTAAGGAAGCATACTATACCTCTACCGATGTCTTTATCACGTTTGTTTAATACTAATCCTTGCTATGATACAGGATGTCTCAAAAGAAAGTTTACATTTCGCTCATTGAATGCAAAACGGCAACAAACCAAAAACCACATATTTACAGGAGAGCCAAAACAAAATTTAAAAAACGATTTTTTGAAAAATATAATGTTTTTATATTATATTGATTTTCTAATTCTTTGCTCTATTTTTTAAAATAATGACCGCTGTGATAGCTGTCACCCAACCTGATAAAAAATCACAAAAGCCCTTTTTGCATTCAAAATTTTAACCAATGTTAAGACAATTATCTCAAAAAATGAAACATGTTTTAATGTTTTACTAAGTAAATATTAAAAATTAATTAATAACCTCTTTTTAAATCGAAACGTATCGTTTTTAAACATTTTTAAACGGACATGAAATCAAAAAAAAATCCTTAAAGACAATGTATATATAATTAAACGAGAAAATTTATATAAACGAGTATTTTGCATATCCTTATATAAAATTTCTGAAAGTTTGACATTATAATAATATGCATCAAGATATGAAATTAGTAGTAGGTAAGGTACGATAGGATAGCAGTTCAGTTTTCACACTTGATGGCAATAATAGGGGGCTGGGGTCAATACTAGGTTTGGGGTTGTATATCAATGCTAGGGGGCTGGATGGTTAATACTGGGTGGTTGTGGTGGTTCAATCTCTAAGATAGGTGGCTCAATGTCTGTGTTTGAGGCTGCATTTCCATGTAGTTGGATTCGTGATTTGCCCTGGAAGGTCCAGATTGGGGTTAGTAAAATGTGTACTTTTAAATCCGTTTTGTCTCTCTGTTTCTCAGTTCGAAAATCAGGATCCTTTCCACTATCGTCCGAGAAAAAATCAGATTAAATGAACTAGATGACGTAGAACTATTCGTGTCACTGTCAGAGTCACTATCAGATGAGTCGCTAGGTGGAAATATTTTTATTAGTTTTTCCAAAAGTTATTAAGCTCTCGTTATCATCACATAGCAACGCTTTATTTTAATCAGGATGGCCGTTAGGGTAGAAGTAAAACTTTATTGACAAAGAAAATAACAATCAAATAATATAAAGAAATTAAACTAGTATTTACAATTGAAACAGTTGAGCTAACTGCAGACTGTTGCAAACAATCTACAGATAGCTCAACTGGTCCATATCAATACCAGTCGGAAGCGTCCCCAAGACGCTGGCTGCATTGCCCCGCTGTATGGCAATGCTAATGCGCTGCGCCAGATACTCACCAGCTCTCGGGTCACGCGTCGCTTCGACCAGGCGCTCAGATAATTTTTTGAAAACCCGAAGTAAAATTATTAAGTATTTGCTTTTTCTCTTGTCCTTGTGCTGGTATTTGAGATTTCTGAGTATTGTCCGGGGAACCAGGTTTGTTTTTATAGAGTTCGTATAGAGATTGTAGTATGCCCTGAGTTCCATCATTAATTAACGTCAAATTGTTAGGACTAGGGTGACTGACTGGATGACAGTCTGCATCAAAATAAATCTTACCCGTTATTATGTCTTGATGAACTCTTGCTGGATGATCACATTCTTGAATTTGTTGAGAGTTGTTGATAACGCACAGTTTTTTTTATCGTATCTGAGTTTTTTTTTAAATTGCCAACTGCCATGCTCAAAATAATTCTTGCTCTGCTAAAAATAATTATGCACTCAATGCATATCATAAATTGTTATATAGGGCGCAAAATTAAAAGTAGTGGTGTGCGTATTTCCTGTCAAAACTAACAATTTATTTATCTATCCGTGATAAAGGTAAATTAATTTGGAAATATAAAAATATGTGGCTAAAAGTGGTTGACGATAACCGATAATCGTATGAACGTAAACCTCTAACAAATATATATTATTTTCAAGGAATTTAATTTTATGATAGTATTTTACCTATAAAATGTACAAATTTCCAAACCATCCAGTTTAGCTGTAAATAAATTATCATTACCTCTATAATAATTGAATTCAAAAAGTACATATTTTAAATATGGCATTGATAGTGAAATGCAAAATGTAAGTTTTCCAAAATATGGCACTGATGCAGTAATAATTCTGATTGTTCTTACTTGAAATTGGAATGTTGCTGTTACCCATGTTACAGCCTCGTCAGTTTACTTTACCTTGTAACCTCTGTTTTGCCAACTATTCAGCCAATTTAGCTGGAAACTTCAAACTTCTACCTGACGGAAACCTTGCGAACTAAAACATAACGAAAGTATACCATACAAGTATACTCCAATCCAAGGCACTCTTTGTTATCATTCAGAAATATGATTATAGTCTATCCAAGTCGGTCGAGTGGCCACAAATGTCGTTTATTTTATTTGACAACATGTACATATGTACGTACAAGTCTAGGAGAGTCTCTTTCAAACCTCAAAATTCATCAAGATTCATTTTACAGAAGTTATGGCTCGCAACTTTCATATCTCTTTTTTTTCAATCGAATAATCTAATCTAAACGCTCTATCTCATGGAGATGCCATACCACGGCGATAACGCTGGCAACGTATCCATACGATTATATGGCAAACGACGTCGTCAAGCCGTCGCAAGTGAATTAGCTGCCATACAATACGAAATGAAAAGTTGTGATACGTTGCCAACGACGTTGCCATCGCATCCCAGTGAGATAGGGCCATGAATTGATATTCTATCTACACAATATCTGGATTTTCGGTTAATAAAGTCCAGGCTGGCATGGATCACTGTGATCGTGTATGTTCTTTACAAACTAAAACATAACTTATAACAAGCGAATGTAAACAATCCCTGAATATTGGTTTCAGAGTAACAACATAATCAACCCTAATTTGTCTTGGCTCGGACGGAGCTGATTTATTGCTAGGTAAATAATTTAGGGCGATTGTTGTTGCTGCTGATTTATATGGTATCTCTTTTGTGACCGCAGGAGAGTCTGGGATTTCCTAATGTGCGTCTATTGCGTTAAACGTTCTACGATATATTTGGAGTAACTTCGAAAAAATAAATAGACATAAACATAGGCTCTCATTTACTATTATTTTTTCATTTACCTGTCAGGAGTAGGTAGGCGCATAAATAATAGTACTAAAAATATTATTAGGATTATTTATGCGTATTTTTTTTTAATATTAAAAATTTCAAAGTTTGTAAGGATCGATGTTTGTTCCTCTTTCACGCAAAAACTACTGAAATGATTGGGCAGAAATTTGGTATTGATATAGTTTGGGACCTGGAATAACAAATAGACATTTTTTTATTCCGATAAAACGCGGGCGAAGGCGCGGGTAGCAGCTAGTGATGTATAATTTACATAGCCCCCAGCTGAGCAGAGCTTGTGTTATGTGTGGGTACTAGATAACTGATGTACTTAATACAATACATTACATAGAAATATATTTTTTACTGGACATATTAAACACCCAGAATACCCTGATCGTACAAAAATTCCGCAGCTCCTTAAAAAATACGCAAAACGGAATAGCAGCTTCCGACTCCATCTGTAATTTTCCTCTGCAATCTTACATAGACCCAAGAGAATGACATAAAATACAATAAGCAGAAATGAGAATATCTTCTCTTTACCTCCGATGGAGAGTTATTTAAGTTTATGTATGCGTCTAAAGGTGAAAGGTAATTTCAATCGTTTGTGTGTATTTTTTTTATATTAATGAAACTTGCTGCTGCACGCCACTTCGCACGCTCAAGATACCTAGTCTTTTCAAGTTACCTGTGTCCATTATCGGGTTACCATTTACCTCCCTGCCTTTCATTAAGATCCGTTGAGCCGTTTAGATGTGAAAAAGTAACAGACAGACAGAGTTACCTTAGAATTTATAATTTTAAAGGTATGCACAATACAATTAAATATTGATTCCTATATTTGAGAGCACCGGGTGGGCAATAAAGGACCGGAAAAGACTCACCACTATAAGAATGATGACCAAAGTAACAGACGTGACAACCAAAATACGCAGGCTGAAATGAAGATGGACCGGCCATACCTTGAGATCCGCGAGAAGGAAATGGTCTTACGAGACAACCGTCTGGTACCCACGCGAGGGGAAACGCAGCAGAGGCAGACCCATCAAACGCTGGGAAGACGACTTGCCAAAGGGATGGCGTAGAGCATACCTAAACCGCGTGCAATGGCATATGATGGAGGAGGCCTATGTCAAAGGACAACCTGACTTACCTACAACCGGTGTCAAACAGTAGTATATACATAGATAATAAGTAGGAATATATAAACATAATATTAATTAAGTATTAGTCAGAGAATAAAGGCTATTTTTATTTTTATATTATTTATTTATTATATTTGAGAGCCAGATAAATCAATAGAATGTAAGGACCCAAGTGTGATTCGTAGTTAACCCGCTTAAATTCATAATGAGAATGTACTCGTAAGACAATGTAAGCAACAATGTCTTCTTATCGCTACGTAATTTCCGGTTCCACAATCGAATGAACGAAGACGTCACTAGTTTCTGACGAGGCCGGATGTGACGTCAGAGGAGCTGTTTTTGTTAATGTTTAGTCCCTAGTACGGATGCTCTGAAGGACGAAATAGGGTCATAGTCATATTCATTTGACGACCGATGTGGTGGCGAGCGAAGGTGCACAGAACAACAGGGACAACTTTTTCCCAGTAGTCTTGTGCACAGAACAACTGGGTCAAAAGTTGTCCCTGTTGTTCTGTACAGAACTACAGCACAGAACAACTGGGAATAATCGTCCTCTTCCACCTCTAGCCCCCCGCATTAGGTACGTAGCCATGGATGCATCTATCTCAGTGGTATATTATTTTCCACTGTTAGAGCTAAATTCAATGCCGAAACATTTCAAGCTGTCAAGTCCATTGTACGGTTTCAGTCTAACTTCAAACTTGGACTTGAGATCCAGTCTGGATAATAGTCAATATCGTAATCACAACAAGTGAGACTTCTCTCAAAAATAGACGTAACTACTAACTCTGACAATAAAAACATCCCAACTCAAATAATATAAGGAGTTAGATTTAAGTTTATGGATTTTGTGTTTATTTAATTTGTATTGAATTGTTCTAAGCCTTTCAGCTAAGGTGTCTTTTTGATATTAGTCCCATTTGCTGCCAGGTCATGTTGCTAATAGAACGTTGTGCTAATATGCCGTTTTGCTAATAGGGCGTTCTGCTTAAATTTCCTTTCGATATGAAAGCTTATTTTCCTCATTTTGACTAAATTCAACACAAAGAAACTAACGACTATTATTGTCGTCGGTTTTTATTTATTAAAAAGCGTATTTTATATAAATAAAAAATAAGTAACTTTTCTAAATGTTATTTAAGTTAGTTTCATTGCTAAAAATAAATAAATTAAATATTATAAAAATATTTTATTTCAGATAATACTTAGTCCGTAGGCTTACGACAAAATTCAATCAAAAATACATTTTCTGCAGTTAGTTGTTTCAATTGTAAATACTAGTTTAATTTGTTTATATTATTTGATTGTCAATAGAAACTAAGTTAACTCAAACATTAAAATCTAAAGCCTCGACCTCAAACTCTATGAGCGCCAAACTTCTTGAAGTTTATATCCATATTGCAAAGGTAACCGAATAATAAAATATGGCTTATCTGTTATTTGATTTTCCCAGTTCCAATATCAAGAAGATGTAATCTTCTCTACATCACATCTGTAAAGGGGAAAAGTGAAAATCCACTGGTGTAATCAAATAAGGAACGTCTCACAGTTGAAAATAGATTTTTTTCACTCTTTAAATGGCGATCACGTTTCTAATATAGTGAAAACAATATTCTAGTGACCGGGTGATTTGAACATCCCTTACAATATCGGGGGCAAAGATTTTCATTGCTTTGAAATATTAGCCGCATACAATGTTGAATTCAATATAGTATGCTGTAACGTTTGTTGTTTTTATGTTTTCTTTTCAATGAGGAAATCTTTAAAACTTAACTTTAATCGGCGGATTACCAATATTCCTTTTTTATGTTTTCTTTTGAAAGAGGAAATCTTTAAAACTTAACTTTAATCGGCGGATTACCAATATTCCTTTTTTATGTTTTCTTTTGAAAGAGGAAATCTTTAAAACTTAACTTTAATCGGCGGATTACCAATATTCCTTTTTATGTTTTCTTTTGAAAGAGGAAATCTTTAAAACTTAACTTTAATCGGCGGATTACCAAATATTCCTTTTTATGTTTTCTTTTGAAAGAGGAAATCTTTAAAACTTAACTTTAATCGGCGGATTAACAATATTCCTTTTTATGTTTTCTTTTGAAAGAGGAAATCTTTAAAACTTAACTTTAATCGGCGGATTACCAATATTGCTTTTTTCGTTTTTTAATTTAAACTTTTGTAACTTTCATTCTTTTGAATATTACTGATAATCATCATCATCATCATCATATCAGCTGATCAACGTCCACTGCTGGGCATAGGCCTCCCCTAAGGATCTCCACAATGTCCAATTTTGCGCTGAGAAATCAATAGAGAGAACTATGCTCGGAGTCTCTTTGCGAGATTGAATCAGAAATGAGGAGACCCGCGGAAGAACCAAGGTAACCGATATAGCTTTCTGAGTTGCGAAACTCAAGTGGCAGTGGGCAGGGCACATAGCTCGTAGGACTTTGATAATGAATAATGGTAAATATTCCGATAGAGTGACTAGGTGTCTTCTAGACCTTCGTAATACTCCGTTGGCCACATCGTCACTTTCCATCAGGTGAGATTGTGGTCAAATGAAGGTCGCCAGTTAACCGTACCTACCGTCCTATAAGTGAACATCTCCATTTATTATACAAGTCATGAGGTTTTAAACTGCACGACTATCTATCATCACGACAAATTGAGAACGCAGCCTTAAATAAGCAATATTTTCGAGCTTACAAATAGATAGGTACGTATCATCATCATCATATACACGCCCACTGCTGGACATAGACCTCCCCATATGACGCCACAAATAGCGGTCCTGAGACGCTTCCATCCATCGACTCTGCGACCGCTACGATATCGTCGGTCCATCATGTGGATGGTCTCCTAATACTTGGTCGCGTTGCATCATGGCCGCCACTTGAGAACCTTTACTCCCCAGCAGTTATCAGTTCTGTGAGCTATATGACCTGCCCACTGCCACTTCAACCTACTAATTCGAAGAGCTATGTCGCCTACTTCAATTCTTCTACCGATTTCCGTATTCCGTATTCAATCACGTAGAGAAACACCATGCATAGCATTTTGCTCCAACTCGAAAACTAACAACCTAACAAGATAAAGGTTTCTTATTTGCTTCTTTACTTTACCATAAAAAGATTCAAGTGAACAAAAAAAAATTTACAGCTATCACTTTTTTTTATATAGTATATAGACCTTCGTTTGAGCACAATCTCACCTGATGGAAAGTGATGATGTGGCCGACGGTGTATCACGAAGGTCTAGAAGACACCTGTTCACTCTTGTTTTACGCATTTCCCTGTTTTACTTATGTAATTTTAATTTTGTGACGGGTCCAAGAGTCCTGTAAGGTCTAAAGGACATAAAGCACTTTGAGTTTTGAGTTTTGCTCTCTCCATAGCGCGCTGAGCGACTCTGAGCTTATGATCGTGAATACGTGAATGCTCGTTCAAAAAAGTGCTTTATTGATCTAACCGTTAACCGTATCATATCGATCAGCCGTACCGTGAAACCCTATCATTCGAGATCGCTCTCGCGTTTTTTAACGAGGGTTCTTTATTATCGATCAATATAAAAGGACCATTAATCTGCCCTTATCTGCGTCGTATTATTTAATGACGCGACGTTTCGCGGTTATTTGTAACATTTATGGTGGAATAGATGCTGATGCATATTTAGATAGCGGTTTTTATGTCGCGCGCGACGTCATTATTCTCGTAAGTGAAATATCGGAGTAACGGAACGGTATGAACGTTTCGTTGCTGAATTGTGTGGATTATAACTCTTGCAGAAGGAAATATTAAATAGTAAAAATTTATCGTAAAAACTTTAAAACTTAAATTTACTGAATAGTATTTCAGTTTTTTTTTTATCTGCCGAAAGCTGATTGATTCAAAAAGACTATTTGACAAATGCGGAAGCTTGGTAATACCACGCCAAAACTACTGAACAGATCAGGCTGAAATTTTGTATAAACACAGTTCTATGTTTTTGTGCCATAAAAGGAAGATTAACTCACCTTATTCTGTAAAACCAACATCAAAATTTAGACACGTTTATTCAAAGAAATTTTCATTCTTATTCAGCACACTCCAAGTAAACAAGATATTACACGATCCAGAAAATGTAAAACACTAACAGAAAGCAGCTATGCAAATAAAAAACCCATTCACTTACGTTCCACAAACATCGGTAAACATATTCCACCGCAAAAACGGTTTTCCCATTCAACAAACTAAATAACTTAAACCGTTTATCATATAATACGATTTTACAAAACAGTTTTCTCGGACGGGGTCGATCTGGCTCGTTCCTGAGAACACCGGATTTTCTTACCTACAAATACTAGGAATGACAAAAAGAATGACCTAATTCCTTGTGTAGGTCATTCCTTTTGTAGGTAATTTTAGACAGAAAATATCAGATTAACCTTTGAATGCATTTTGGGTAACAACGGAAGAGCGATTTTTTAAGGCTTTCAATGAAACATATAGCGCACGGGCCCAGGCAAACATTCCATTGAGAACTGCTAAATATTGACTCCTACTTTCGTTGCCCACTAAATACTCACATTAAGAAAAAGTTCTGTTTATTAACGGTGCTCCATTTTATTACAGCGCTTATAAAGCCTTGGCCACGACTCCTGTGAAATATTTTTCCGGTTAGCTCAAGAACGGACCCACGATTTGCATGAAATATAAAGGTGACCGCACATAGTTGGGTGTTGTTTATAGCGGTCAGTGGCTGTACACTGTACGTACACTTACCGTACATTGTGGCAGCGTCCCCGCATTCCTCTCCTTTGTTGTCTTACTTTCCGTTTGTGACGTCATAATATATTTGCAAAGTAACAATAACTTTGGTGGAACGTTAAATTGTTTTGGATGAGGACGAAAAGAGTGAACAATATATTGTACATTAAGATAGATAGATAGAAAGATAATAAATACATTTATTGCACATTTAAAAGCAGGAAACAATTGAAAAAGACGACCTCTGTGGCGCAGCGGGCGAAGGTCCGCCTGCGACGCAGGAGGTTGTGGCTTCGATTCCCGCCTCGGGACAAATGTTTGTACGATCTGCAAATATTTGTTCAGGGTGTTCTGGATGTTTTCTATGTATAATAAAAAATATCTATCTATGTATCGTATTATATTAAGTATATCAGTTATCTCGTACCAATAACACAAGCTCTGCTTAGCTTGGGGCTAGATAATGCTGTGAGAATTATCCAGCATTATAAAAAAAAATTATATAAAAAAAAATAACAAATGAAACAATAACAGCTTAAGTGACAAGTGACAATGGCGGTCTTATCGCTCAAGAGCGATCTCTGTCAGACAACCTGGAGTAAGCAAGTGTTAAAAAGAGTTTTTAGATTTTTAAAGGCAAATAGACTTTAACTTTTTACTTCTATATGATTCTGTATTTAAAATTAGAGTTTATTTTTATTCACAATCAAAAAAAATTAGCCGGTAGAGACTATCCCATTTATATTCATTTCTGTTTTACAATATAACCAAAATATAACTGTCAGAATTTCAAATAAAAACCAAATGAAACTTGAGCAGACAGAAAAGGAAAACCACACTTATTCCCAGACTCCATATTTATCAATTCATAATTTTTAATAATATATTTTCTACTCCATTCTATATTTAATTGTCCAGCTGTCATCGAGAGCTGTCAATTGGCTGTCAAATACAATGGAAAAATACTCGATCATTAGTGAAAATAAAGATAAAGGCTGGAGACTGCTGAATAATTATTTAAAGGAACGGAACGTTTACGTACCTTCATGCGGTCGCAGAGGTTTTTTCTTTAATTGAAAAATATAAAGTTTAAAATAGTTCTAGATAATTCAGACAGCATTGTGTAGCCCCAAAGCACATATAACATAATACAAAAAATATAAAAAAGTCCAAGGTAAGCGCATGTGTTATGTGTACTGCTGGTAGTAGATAACTGATTACTCAGTACATTACCTTCAAAGATAGATATTGTTTACTATACATAGAAAACACCCAGAACACCCGTAACAATTATAATATGCAGATCGTACCAACAGTTGTCCTGGGGCGACAATCAAACCTCCTGCGTCGCAAGCGCACCTTTCCCCGGTGTGCCACAAATGTCGTCAAAAAGTTTTACAAATAATTTCTTTACACAAAAAGTTTAAGAACAATTAAATTTCGTCGAGACTTAGTAGTGTACTAGCCTCAGTACAGAATTGCGCTCTCCAAAAAAAAACCTGCTATCGAAAAAAACTCTTACTACAGATGACACTGGCCTTAACCACAAGTGGCATATTGAAGCCCAAAGAGGAATTATTAAAAAACCATTAGAATGGGAACAATGATGGACGATGTGGAATCCTATCCATTTCAATTTGACCGGTCTCTTGAAAGGACGTCCCTGTGGTGACCCGGAGTAGAGTAGCCACTCGTGTTAGGTAATGATTGATTTGTCATGTTTTTTTAGGGTAAAACATTAATATTACATTACCCGTTTTTTTGGGAGAAATTTAACAATACGTTGAATTAGAAATGAACTGTTATTAAACCAACAACCGAATTAATTGTACCTACTCAATATATTTTTCTTTCGTACGCTTGCTAAGGGTAAGCGTACTTTGTGCTGTAGTTCTGTACAGGACATGATCTTTCCCAGTGTAGATGCGATTTTATAAACATTGATTTATAATGGGATGCAGGTTTATAAAATAAAATTATATGTTAGCAGTGGTGCCGAATTTTAGTTAACAACATGGTAAATTATATACTTCGCCAGATATGGCATTCCGAGATACAACGGCTCGAGGTTGTCACATATGACTCGTACATATGTGACAACCTCGAGCCGTTGTATCTTACCTACGTCATTGACGATTCGACGCCCTCGGAGAATGAGAAGACGAATATGTTTTCTGGTGTTACCAGAAAACATATTCGGTGTGGTGTTACTAGTATAATATATATACTCGTAACACCACGTATAGAGCAGTAGCGTAAAATCGTAACTCCCCGAGCTTCTTATCATCGTCATATCAGCCCATACACGTCCACTGCTGGACATAGGCCTCCCCATACGATGCCACAAATAGCCGTCCTGAGCCGCCTCCATCCATCAACTCCCTGCGACCACTACGATGTCATCGAGAGGATGGTCTCTCATGTAGAGTGGGGGTTTTGCCATAATCACCACGCTTGGCAGGCGGATTGGTGATCGCAGTTTTGGTGTTGAAAAATACTCGGAAGGAAGCTGAGCTTCTTTTATTATTTATTACCTATCCTAATTTGATAAAACTATGTGGTTTTTATTTATCACATTTACTCGTGCTTAACTAAAACTGTTTTGACTGATCTAACAACCAAAATTAATGAATTAAATTAATTTATTAATTATTTATTATTAAAAGTATGTAATGCACTTTATCTCTTCCAAACCTTACTTTTACCTAATAATAAGGTGTAAATCTTTTCTGACTTAATTTTAAGTTGTCACTGTACTATGCTATATTTATTATGTAAACCTATCATTTACCAATAAAGAAAATATAAAATTGACGGATATAAATTGAAATTAATATTTTTTATGTTTTTTTTGTATTGACAATTTGTTTCTCAACTTCCATGTTTTATTGCAATAAGTGGCAACTGGACGACGTAAGCAAGGGTAACTCCTGGATTGACCTTGTTTTTTATCATGGGTAGGGATATAGTATAGAGAAAATGACAGACTCGAAATTTGACTTGTCTAAGTGCTTATTTTGTAACCCTAAAAGTTATTGATTCTGATTCATAATCCATAAATGACGGAAGAAATCGAGAAACATCCATAAAAAACATACATATTGCTGAACATAGAACCTTCTCCTTTTTCCAAAATCAGTTAGAATACACACTTCTTCATCTCCACAAAAGATACCAAAATAAAAGTTACCTCAAACACATTTCTTACACAGGGTGTTTCTTTGAAATATAGTGACGTTTATAATGTTGTAATAAAGGGTGTTCATTCCTCACGGCTAACCGAGAATGATGATCAGATAAATCATAGGTATCTACCTAGTTGCCGATTTATATCGCAATAACGAGGAGGGATTGGACAGTAAATAAACAGGTTATGATGCTTTATAGACTCGAGTATAAATATGTGAGGCGAGATTTTATTGCTAGAGCCATGTTGGAGCCAACATATTTTACAAAGACGTATGTAGGTAGTAGGTACCTACGTCGAGTCTTTCAAAAAGTTTTTGTTCACGACGTAAATTGATAATGATGACCGATGTGGCGCAGGGAGCGATGGCCCGCCTACGACGCAGGAAGTTGCGGGTTCGATTCCCGCCTTGGGACAAATGTTTTTACGATCTGAAAAACCGTATCGTTATCGTATAGATTTCCCTCTGAGGTTTGGTATATTTTATTGACATAATCTGTGTGCACTAGGGCTTTAACCACAAAACGCTTTATTTCGTTTCCAAGAGTCCTGTATTGGAGACATCAGGAATTTAAAATTACCAAAAAAATATTAAGAAACAAAGTGGTCTCTTAGATTTTTTGTTCGCCTCAATCAATCAACAAAAAATCAATATAAGGTAAACCTTTACCTTGATATGTTATTAATTTTCGAGTTGGAGCAAAATTCGCCACCAAGCTTATCGTCACATAATGTATCGTCCATATCGTCTTGGATACACTTTATATGTATGTTTTAAAAATATCCAGCATTATTCAACCGGTTAAACGCCCCACGTTTATCACTCCAAAATCAATAGACAAAACACACCGGCCACAGTAACAGCCACATAAAATTCTATAAGAGCAATAAAATTCGTGCGCGGCGTTAGAATACCCGCATAAAATCACAAAGTACATAAACATATCATAAGGATGTGAGCTCCGAAGCCAGTTTTTCTACGGATAAGCTCAGTTCCCACAGATGGTTATTTTATGCAGTGAGCTGGTGGAGATATGTGAGCTGGCTATAGAAAAAGGAGACAGCATAGGAAAATAGTGGACTTCCGATCAGTGGGTTGGGATGTCTAGTGTTATTCGTAAGTTAAGCAAGTTCATATAATCTTCCTAGTATCCAATTGGTTACGGTAACATTAACCAAAGACATCAATAGACAATAAAAAACCATCTAAAAATTCAGGGACAAAAGTCCTAGATTTACATCAAGTACCTAATGTACCTACTCAAAATTGTCAAGGTTTTTAAAAAAATAGCAAAAAACAAAAAATGCTTTTGGACGGTAGACCAGTTCCGCGAGCTTTAGGCCATCTTATTGCTGCAACCTTTACGACGACAAGTATGAACTGGGTTCATACCATATTAGAGTGTACCTAGAAATAAGGATACACACTATATTATTATATCCCTACTCTGTATAAAGTAAAGCGGTGTTTAGCTCCTACGATCTCGTAGCGCTTGCCGTAGCGGCTCTACGCGGACGGCCATTTACTGGCATATGGAGCTTTTCCTTATGATACCCGCTTTTGTAGTATTTGGGAGTTTTTTGTAGCACCCGCTTGTTGGTCGAGCCTTGACTCACTAAAGCCGCGTTGACACGATCAGAGTCCACTCGAACAAGGCTCGGACCGAGTGGGGTCGTAGGAGTAGCTTCGTACAGTTCGTACGAGTTTACTAGGATAGCTGTTGATATTTACATAGTTTTTTTAGCAATACAAACTTACATCACAGAATTAATTTTATTTAGTCTTTGTATTACTTTTAAAGTACCAAATTTCAATGTACCAAACCTAATGCTATGGAAGAGCGGGGGTTATGTTGAGCGGTCACTCAGGATTTGAAGAATCCAAAATTGTACTCCGGTAAAACTGAATCAGCAAGTTCGTTCCACTCGCTCGAAAAAATAGAACGCAGTCCGAGTATACTTAGATAGGACGTCGTCATCCGGTTGGATTAGGGGTTGCCACAATACTAGTTGCGTCCGAGTAGGTATCCGAGTCCACTCGGTCCGAGCAGACTCTAATGGCGTCAACGCGGCTTAAGGACGGTACTGGTCGGGCTCTCAAATAAAAAAACAAAGTCATGTTTGTAATGACTCTTGTGCCAACATGTCGACTGAATATTAGCTTAACGTAGATAGATAGAAAATGCTTTATTGCACACATAACAAAACAATTTATAACAAAAAAAAAGTCTTATCGCTCACGAGCGATCTCTACCAGACAACCTTGATAGTTATATTAACATAACACCTTTATAGCTCAAAACGCATATGTTCATCTGGAGGTGCATTATGTGGCTAGGAATGTGTTAACGGGAATTTTTTTTGTACCTGCAAGATGTTTTCATAAAACAATTTGATATAATTATTATATATGTATAACTATAATTATAACTGATAACTATAATTATTGGTGTATACCATAAAACGTCTTGTTTCCCAAAACATGAACTAACATTTCTTTACCGCAATCCTAACCTGACAACCAATTCCAACCAAACAATATTATCTCAAATTAATTGCAATTAAATATCAAACACAAGCTCAAAACAAAATCTCAGCATAACCAAATAATCTCACTACTCACTTTAACAGTTTGACGGCAGACTTAATGTATTTATACCGACCAGCATCTGTGGCTAATGATATCGCTGGACCTCCCCCTTTTTCACCTACCACCCACCACCCACCAGTGGGAGGTGGGGGGTGAGCCCCCATGAGTCGGTCATTAGTTAAACACGCACCGTGCCCGCATGTCGCAAGTTTATCTTGGACTAAACTGTAGGCATGTGGACTATTAGCCCTTTGATCAAATAATCCGGCGATAAAATAGGGTTCGGAAATTAAATTACGCTATTGTCAGTAGAAGTTTTGGAACTACTCACTTACTGTTTGAGTATGCTGGCTACGGGGCCACTTCTGTGAAAGATTGTACTATTGGTCTACAAAGCAAATTTTTCTCGTCGAAAAATACGCGCTAATTTCAGAACCCACATTTTTTATCGTCACCATGGTATAAGAAAACAGGTATACTCTTCCGAGATACGATGGTCAAGTAGGTGTCTCCAGTTTACGTCGTCATCGCCATCGGCGAATGAGAAGACGATTTTGTTTCCTGGTGTTACCAGTAGCGTAAAATCGTAACTCCCCGAACTCCTCGAATCTGATAAAACTATGTAGTTTATCAATTATTTATCACATTGACTCGTGTTCTAACGCTATTTTAACTGAACTAACAAACATAATTGATTCACATTTTTTTTATTCATTTTTCAATTGATCCTTATCACGTTTGTTTCCCAACTTCTACTTGAAATAAAGTGGCAAATGGATGCCTGGAGACGCTCCCGGAAGAGCAGACCTATTTTCTTGGATCATGGTCGTCACTATAAAATTATGCCACTCTTGTTAATCGCAAGACATCATTAACGATATGTTTATACTCCTTAGCACTTTATGTTCTAAACATATTCTAAATTCAAAACTCAGTGAGTTCTTTTGTTTTTTGTTTTCTGAAGGGAGATATTTCGAAACAGTTTCAAAATTCAAAATTCGGCTTGAAACAAATATGTAGGTAGTAACGAAGGTTCAGCTAGCGTGTAGTGACCACTAATTAAACTAGTAGCGTATTCGGCGCCGCCTGCGAGTAACGAGCGCGTCTTCTAAACGACCACCGGCCATCCGCCAACTGACCATACACGGAAATCATGTTATTTTATTATGTACCTATATTTAACCTCTTAATATTTTAATACATCTGTACAGAAAAATAATTGGTTCAATTCAGAAAAAACTTATTATGTATTAAAACTTTATGCTCAACTTCTCATACATTTTGAATTTAGAATCAATTATTTATAATGCATGTTTATCGACAATTTAAAATTGGAATGCAAGCTTTGCTGAAGATGTTGGTTTTTACTGAATAATCGTATTTTACAATTTAACATCAGTTTTTACGTCATCTTCCCGTCGTTATTCCACGCTATGTGGGGTCCGCATAACATGTGCAATTAATTTTCTACAAAACAAAATTAAAATTCGAATCGAGAAGCAGAAATTTCCAACAAATAAAGTTATTTAAATTTCGAACACCCTCAAAACCAAAGATGTATATTCCACAAGAAGCGCCACACATTCCGTTAGCGCGGTCCGGTGGCCTGCGTCGGTCACTCGATTAAAACCAGCATTAATCTAACTGCCCCCGGGGCAGCCTGAAGGGGGTTTTAATTTATGCTGTCGTTGTAGCAATTGATGAGGAAGCGATGAAGATATTTCGCATGGGCTAACAGATTTGTTTGTAATGGCTTGTTTATTTTAAACTGTAGGTAATTTATTCCCAGGTAATGAAATTTAGAGCTTATTGCTTTCGAAAGAGCTCAATGCTATTTTCAGTAATTTTATAGAAGCTGAAGTTCGTACACTTATGAAAAATTAAACGAGTTATGTAACGTATTAAAGATTATTTATCGGGTATTTATCGCGTTACTACCTTTTACTACCCCTTTTATTACATAATGTATTTATCGGGTATATTTTTAATATGTTTAGGTACAAATCAAAAGTTTTAAAGCATGTAACAGTTGTTAGACCCAGATAGACTTCCCAAAATATTTAAAAAAAATTGAGAAACGAAAGTTCTTTATTTAAAAATTTAAAAACTCAGCTTGTTTTTTGTCCCTTACGTTGGATGCAAATAAGGAATTAGTTTCAAGTTGAGCAAACTGAAACCGTCCGCAATGAGTGGTCGTGAACGGTTGGCCAAGTCAAGGCATGCGTGAACTTCCTTACAGGGGCCGGATTCAGGGTAGACAATTGTCACTTTATTGCTACAGTATAATGATTTCTGATTTAGGTTCCTACCGTACTGCATGGTTTTAGAGGTTTTGTTTTGTAAATTTATGTATGAAAACGTATTATAAGTACATTTATGATAATTGATAACAATAACTTAAAAAACATTAATAAATGTCCTCGCAAAAATTACTGCAGAACAATAAATATTCACAAAAAACACCATTCCGCTGTGTCGCCTATTCTCTGATCACTTAAATTTATTATTTTAAGAAAGATTATATAGATTTAGAAAAGAATAGAATAAAAAATAATTTAGCACGCATAAATAAACTGAGGGAAAGTAAAAACAAATAAACCACCTCATTTTAGTTTCTTCGTCTCGTGAAAATCACTTAGGTGATTGGATTAAAATTTTAGTAGGTAAGCCTCCTTGCCCCAACATTAGCTGTTACGACTTTGATCCATCCCTGTCCGTTTCGCCGCTGTCCGTGACGGGACGCATGCTAATTCCCCCCGCATCCAGCATCGCATCGCCCGCGAATGTTAATTGCGCGGCAAATGCCCCGGTCTTCGTTCCCGTTCCGCTCATTCTGCACAAGTAAATACCATCAGAAACAGATACGATAATCAACTCGATGAAAGCTACTTGGTGTAAAATTCTAATTACAAAATTATAGCCATCCATTTTGAAATAAGTACTTACTCCACGTTGCTCGATCGTTTTAAAGAATTTAGTCTCATTATAAACTTAACAGTTTACTTATAATGAGACTAAAGGTTTATTATTTCTAGCGCCCAAGCTTTCATCATCATCATCATCAGCCCGTATACATCTACTGCTGGGCATAGGCCTCCCCCAAACGACGCCACGAATTGTCATCATATTGGGGGGGTTTTCCATAATCACCACGCTTGGCAGGCGGATTGGTGATCGCAGTAAGGTGTTGGTAATACACAACAGGAAGCTGCTGCCCTTCCTCTGGTAGGTTCCCTTAGTCCGCTCTTACAACATCCACGGGCTGAGTTGGAGGGGTCGATATTCTGCGCCGCGGCCCCATTGTATTTGGTCCAAGCTTTATTGTTACTAAAATATGATACAAGTGAAAGTTATCGATGTCGGTAATAAAAAATAGCTAGCCAGGAATGACCAGCATATTTAATATGGTTATCGAAACAATTAACAAAGCTAATAGGTTGAGTTGGCTCAAGATTGTTTGCAACAATTGCAACAACAGTCTGCAGCTAAACTGTTTTAATTTTAAGTTAACCTTACCTAACTTAGTAATTTGTCTCTATTATTTTATTATTATTTTTTATAAAATAAAAAGTATGTAATTTACATAGAATATTTTTTAATTCCAAAATAAGTAAATTATATTGGAATATAAGGCTTTATGTAAGATTATCATAGAGTATCAGGACAATGTATAATCTAGTAAGTATAACAGCAAATAACAACTTCACAGTAACATCTCGGAGTCGGGAAGTTGGCGGTGTTCTGTGTATTTTCTATGTATAATAAAAAGTATCTATGTATCTACGTATGTATTATGTATATCAGTCATCTGGCCAAGCTAAGCAGACCTTGTCTTATGGGTACAACACAAGGTCTGCTTAGCTTGGGGCTAGATGATACTGTGTGTATTATCCAACATTATTATGACACTTCATTTATATTAAATCTCGTTATAACATACGTTTTTTAATTTTAAATACATATAAAATATTATAAAACTATTCTTCAGTAAAAAATATATCAAAACGGTGGATCACCGGCCACGAAGCTAGGCTCAAGCGGCCGGTGACTAGGGCTGCAGAGAGAGGAACTTCCTGACGATACGCGCCGAGTTCAGGAGTACCGCATTTTGGATCAGACCCTTGATCCAACTTCCTAGCGGGTCTCTATTATACATTATTATTATTATATCAATAGGGACTACACAAACATTGCCTATCCTTATCTACCATACTTCATTATGCAGAAGGTTAAAACAAACAGGATAACCACCAATTCAGATATTAAAATGAGCAAAATACCTTTTCCGTATTCCTGCTAAAACTATCCTCACGATAAGCAAAACTAACATCATCAAAAACCAATTTCAACCTGAACTAATAGTTGTCCTCAAAATTATAAATTCAGCTGACATAACGCCCTTTACTTACAGACAGTTACAGAATAGATATAAAGTTACTCGGTAGATATTTCACTTCCAAGAAAATAAGATTGAAAACAAAACAACATTCAAATCGGTGTTCAATTTTCAAACATCGTCACTTATTTTTTTTTAATTTATGCCAGAAATCCTCATTCTTATTAATGTTATATTCTTGCCGTGGGGTCGCGGCGTACGAATATCGACCCCTGCAACTCAACCCGTGGATGTCGTAAAAGCCGACTAAGGGAACCTACCAGAGGAAGGGCAGCAGCTTCCTTCTGAGTATTTTTAAACACCAACACTGCGATCACGAATCTGCCTGCCAAGCGTGGTGATTATGGCAAATCCCCCCCTACATGGGAGACCATCCACTCGATGGACCGACGACATCGTAGCGGTCGCAGGGAGTCGATGGATGGAGGCGGCTCAGGACCGCTATTTGTGGCGTCGTACGGGGGAGGCCTATGTCCAGCAGTGGACGTGTATGGGCTGATGATGATGATGATGATTAATATTATAAATGCGAAAATGTGTTTGTTTGTCCTTCCTTCACGCCCTAACTAAGCAAACAGTCGACTTGATTTTTGGCGTAGAGTTCTCCTTTCAACTAAAGTTACGAGTCCGAGATGGGCTGCAGACTGCAACCGCAGGCGACATTGCGGCTATTGACACCACTGGCTCTGCAGTCTGCGGTCGTAGCGCGCCGCGGCTGTAGGCCGCAGTGCTGCCTCGCTTGGAATCAATTTCATAGAGATGCATAGAAACTAGTGGCGTCGCTTGCAGCCTGCAGCTGCAGTTTGCGGCCTGCGATCCATCTTGGAATTGCACCTTAACTCTGCCAAAAATCAAGTCGATTGGTTGCTTAGTTAGGCGTAAACGAAGGACAAACAAACACACTTTCGCATTTATAATATTCGTTAGGATTGCAAAATGACAGAAGTGGCGTGTGTCATCCGATACGGAATAAATTTTCAACTTAATTTAACTAGACAAACATAAAGGGAAAGGGACAAACTTAATTTTGAGCATTGAGGTGAAAACTAATGATAACGTGGTTTGTTCGATTACACGGAGTTTTGGATCGTGATTATTTTAATAAAAATTGTCGATATATTTTTATAAATACAAGCAACAAGGGATGAAACGTTGGTGTTCTTCCAACACAAGCTAGGTTCGTAGTTAACCTGCTTACATTCATAATGAAAATATAAACAAGTTTCTGGCCGCGGACTCGCACGCATTGTTCCTAGGGGCAATTAGTAGCTAATAGAAAATTTATTTCATGGTAGTAAAAAAATCTTAGAGCTCATATTTTTTTTTTTGATTACTAACAGGGTTAACAAAAAAAAACTTTGCGCTCAAATTTTTTTAACCACCCTAGAATACCTTTTCTATATTAAAAATTCAAAATCGCTAATCGGTAATTTGTCACGTAGTCGCGTCCGTTTTTACCGCATCTAAAATTACCACATCGCGCCGGCGGCGCTCGGCATTTTCTCGCTCCAACTACTCTCACATCTGCCGCGTGTCCGATCCAGTAACGCAGAACGTTTTATAACTTTGTTTTAAATTTGTACTGTATAATTCACCGACATATAAACAAATAAAATAATACATCAATGGCCCAATTTGTTGTTTTTTTTTTAGTTATAACAGTTGAGCTATCTGTAGATTGTTTGCAACAGTCTGCAGTTAGCTCAATTGTTTCAATTGTAAATACTAGTTTAATTTCTTTATATTATTTGATTGTTATTTTCTTTGTCAATAAATCCACAATTTGATGTTTTTTTTACAATAATATGGCGTATTTTAAAAAACAATAAACCTACTTCAAATTCCCTTACCTAACACTTATTTTAAGTTTAGCGGGATAAATACTAATCCACTGGGGATACAAATTTTATGAGACCCCTTCGGGATCATTTTCTATACAATAGTGAAAGAATTTTCAAAATCGGTCCATAATTGGCGGAGATATAGCGTAACGACTTATTGAGAAGCTCCTCCTTTTGAAGTCGGTTGAAAAACCACTTAAATTCTTGAGCATTTACATCGTTTTTGTTTTTTGTTAGTTTTTGGTAGAAATAGTAATCCCTCGGGAATGAAACGGAACGTAGCTGCTATCCTCTTATCTTCTCTTCTCTCGTTATTCTCAAAAAAAGCATTCCTATAGTAAAGTGTTTTTAAGGTGGATCGTTTCATGTTGGCACGAGATAAAAAAAAATATCATATAGATATTTTTAGCCGAAGATCTCGTATTTTCCCGAAAGCTCCAAAAATACCAGTGAATCGAAGTTAGCGTTTTCATAAGCTAAAAGATAATGGTCTACAGTTTGCTGTAAATTACTTTTCCGCTTGTTTTTATTCCTTGTGTTTCCTCGCAGAAAAAATTCAAAACCGCTTGAATTTTGCGACAAACCTAAGCTTCAACCTTAATTTAAAAATTAGCGCGTAGCATTTAGATACATATAAAATCACAAAACAACCATAAACTAGGTACCTACTGATAAATAATAGAATCAGGCGTTACTTCGCTTTGCTTTTTTTTTTGTGGAGAGGCGAAACTATTTGACAGCTTTCTTTGATGAATCCGTCGAAGGAGTAGGTTATACGCGGAATCGTTACTAAATATTTTTTCATTCTAGTACCTATAGATATTCAAATTTTGGTACTACGCTATTCGGTTAGTTACTTTCAATATTGCCGATATTATTTAGTTGATTCAGTAAATCCATCGACATGGAACAAAGCTAGATACGAAGCTTCGAGTATTTCAGATGAAAATTCCGATGCAACCCACTCAAACAGGTGCTACAGAGTATAAAGAAAAGCTAGGATATTTCTTTTAATATTAGTGTTAAATGGATGTTTAATGCCTACAAGAGGGTATCCATAAATTATGTGAGGTAATTTCGACGATTTTTGACCCTTTCTCCCCTCTTGGTGAGATATTGTGAGTTTTGATGACATTTTGGTATTCTACCTTAGACCAAAGAAACTACAGATGGTGGGACACGCAATGTTTTGACACTGGACAGTATCAAAGTTGAAAACATTCTATCAATCTTGTAAATATCAAATATCAAATAACAAAGTGCTTTATTTCCTTTAGACCTTACAGGACCCTTGGACACGTCACAAAATTAAAATTACATAAGTAAAACAGGGAAATAAAGTGATCACTTTGATTTTTTGTTCACTTCAATCTTTTTAAGGTAAAGTAAAGAAGCGAACAAGAAACCTTTACCTTGTTAGGTTGTTAGTTTTCGAGTTGGAGCAAAAGTCGTCCTATGCTTTTTTATCCTCTAGATAATCTGATATTTTGTAATAAGCCTTTTTACAAAGGATATGTTTGATAGTTTGTTTGAATTTATTTATTGATAATTTTTGCAACTCACTCGGAGTTTTGTTGTAGAAGCGTATACATTGCCCTTTAAAAGATACACTAATCTTGTGCAGCCGAGTTTTGGGCAAAGCGAGTTTGTTCTTATTTCTAGTATTTACATTATGTATGTCGCAATTTTTAGGGAATCGATCGATATTTCTATGAGTGTACAATAAGTTTTCATAAATATATTGACATGGTACAGTCATTATATTTATTTCTTTGAATTTATCACGCAGGGATTCTCTAGTACCCATGTTATAGATAGCACGAACAGCCCTCTTCTGCAGCACAAATACGGTATTAATATCTGCAGCGTTCCCCCACAGTAATATGCCATAAGACATAATACTATGGAAGTAGCTGAAATAGACAAGTCTAGAAGTATCAACGTCTGCAAGATGACGGATTTTTTTGACTGCATATGCTGCAGAACTAAGTCTCTTCGATAGTTTATCTATGTGTGGGCCCCATTGAAGTTTACTGTCTAAAGTTATTCCTAAGAATACGGTACTGTCTACAATGTCTAAAGTTTCTCCTTTTACGTTTATATCAGCCTTTACTTGTTTTACATTTGGTAGAATAAATCTAATACATTTAGTTTTGTTTTCGTTAAGTAAAAGATTATTGACACTAAACCAATGGACTATTTTTGATATTGCATTGTTGTCCGCAATCTCTTGAGTTCCTTACATCTGAGGATTCTACATGACGATCCCGTGACGATACCATTGTAATAGTTATGCGATTCGTTAGCAGAAGAATTGAGCCGTCCCAACAAATGGGTAAGAGAGTTAGTAAATCTTACTAACTTAGAGGCATGGCTTTGATCGGAACCCGATTTCACCTTGTTGACCATTGAATTATATTATATTTTTATTTTGTTTCAACTTATTTAAAAGTATCAGGATAGTTTTAATTGTTTTACATAACTATGCAATGAGCTAAACAAAAACCATATATATTTCACAAAAGAGTGGAGAAGGCGTCGATAGCTCAATAATATTTTTCTTATCCTTGATCTTTGTTGGACGAATTTGTTTGTTAGATGTCTCAAAAGCATTTTTCAACGAGTTGTATTCCCTAATCGCATTTTGCTACGATCAGTTTTTGCGAAAATATACATAACGCGAATAAACGCGTTGATCTTGATTCGTCTGGCGGCCTTAGCCTGAGTTGATATTTTTTAACACTACTTTAAGTCTAGATGATGCTGTGTGAATTGTCCACCATTATTTATTTACTTATCTTGTATATATTTGGTTTCCGTTGCGATCTATTCAATAGAACAGAAAGAATATATTTCATTGCACAAAAGTTATACTTAAGCGAACATAATGCTAGATAGTATTTTCTGCCTGCTAACTATTGATTAGTGTGGTGTAGACAACAATTTAGTAGGTAGGGCTAGATAACAAAAATTACTACAGAAAAAAAAATTCAATTAATAATTAATGTTTGCCTATAATATAAATAAATACTTACACATAAATTTTTTTGGCCGTGGGGTCGCGGCGTTCGAATATCGACCCGTCCAACTCAACCCGTGGATGTCGTAAGAGCCGAGTAAGGGAATCTACCAGAGGAAGGGCAGCAGCTTCCTTCTGAGTATATTTTTAAACACCAACACAGCGATCACCAATCCGCCTGCCAAGCGTGGTGATTATGGCAAATCCCTCCTACATGGGAGACCATCCACTCGATGGACCGACGACATCGTAGCGGTCGCAGGACGCGGACGTGTATGGACTGATGATGATGATGATGCTGATAAAAATTTTACGATTGAACTAGCGGTCTATTGACTAAGCTGTGGCAATAGTCGAAGCTCATAATTAAATGAGTATTGAGTATTCGTCTGTGCATCGGTAGGAGTTATTAAACCGCATTCCGTTTACATTTACAGAACGTCTGCATGATTTCATAAAATTTAAAACACTTTTCATCAAAATTAAAGATATAACGCGAAACGAATCGGGATGTCAACTCCCTTGACCACGTTGAAAAATTGAAATTGAATTGAAAATGGTTTATTTATATAAAATATGTTATTTACATGCTAGACAGTTGTAAATACATCCTTTTAAGTATGTAAAAATACTTGTGCCAGGATGTCCTGCTCTTCCATACAATACATGGAATCAAGAAATAAACCAATGATAAATTAAAATAATTATTTACGATTAAGTTTTAAATTAACTTGTAACTAAATTAAATCACTAATGATTATTTTAATGCCAATACAAGTTTAGCGTTAGTAGCACCGCGGACGAAACGTCGGAAATTAAAAAGTAATAGAACTACCAATAATCCTGTATAAATAGAGACTCTGACTGTAGTAAAGCCGAGTGTACAATACACTATTAGCAGTTTTGCCACGGAGCTGAACAACTTTAGTTTATCCATACATTTTCATTCGGCAGAACGTACTCTCGCCTGGGGAGGTAATTAATAAGGCTAATATGATTAGTCGTTGTTGTTCTATAGTTTCGAGCAGGGAGAGGAGAGTGGTATTATTCTCTCTTATTTATTTTTTTAACTTTCCTACGTCTTTGATTTAGCTCTCGCTAACCTGAATGGGAATTGGCGAGACGACCAAAGGCAGAATGGCTGGAAGGAATCTCCTCGCTTTCCGTATGTTAGCAAACCATTTTGTATTTTGAACCCTTTTTTATTTTACATAAATCGTATTTATATATTTTTCGCTAAAAAGCTATATTGCGAACATACCTTCTGAGGCTAATAAATATTAATTGTATAGTTTTAACGCTCAAAAAATCTTCTAATAAGTCAGAAACTTGTTTCACCTGCTCTGCAAAATAGAAACCTAATCTTAATATTGTGTAATATTAATAATAATTATATGCCTATTTTAGATAGAATGTAATTTGAGCTATCATAATTTCAAAACCTACATTGTAACATATATTCTGGCGTTTATTTGCCTTCGCCTTCTTCGTCTTTAACCTTTTAAACTCTATAATCTGCAACAGCGGCCCTGAAAAAAAACCAAAATACCATGTATATAAGAAAATACGAACGGACCTGTGGTGATAGTATACATACGTTCATTCAAATTATATTGCCAGTTTTTAAGTATCATCAAAAGCGCATTTTTCCGATTTCCGCATCCCAACAGATGTGTCAATCAGCGCAGCCGGTGACGTCACGACCCAGGCGCTGTAAATAATTGATAAATTGCCAGCTCTCCCCCGCTGACTCACCGGCACCGGCGGAACTATTGTATCTACTGCTGATAGTTTCACTTAAATTGTTATTACACCATTGATTTTGGCATTTTTATACCAACCTATTTTCTTTCGAAAAACTGGGTTTTTTACTTTTGCTCTATGTTCGTTATCCAAAAGGTTATCTAAAATGATAAATGCCAAATCCGTACTTTATTTTTTATTTTCAAATCTCAGGCGCTCTCAGATTGAGTATATTTAGACAGATCGATCCTTACCCTGATCGAATCAGTGTACGCTCACCTTTAATAGTGCTCTAACTTCTTGTAAAAACGATTTATAAATTCGAATTCTTACCCAAAGCACCCAAAGCTCTAAAGTCCGACGTCCGGTTACGACCCACTAAAAGTTAAATACACTGGCCGACCTAAACTTGCAATTTACGAGCATTTAATTGTTGCTTAATCCTCAACTAGTCTTAGTTTAGACGCAGTTTAGAGTCCTATTTGCGGTTCTCTGCTGGGAACTGTATGACTGTGGATTTATTGATGAAGTTTTAATAAATTCTGTCTAGTGGGCTTCCGTTTTTGGTTGGAATAGAAAATTATACCTACTTACCTACTAGTGTTCTACTTACTATTGAATTTGAAATCTATGACAAAATCATCCACATCAATAGTCACTTCTACATGCACAAGGTGCGAAAACTATATTTTCACACTACGCTCAAAAAACTGATTTTGTAAGTCAAATATCCCTAAGCGAAAGTCAAAGTCAAATTTCTTCAATCTTTTTTCCGTAAATACAATAAATTACACTTAGAAAAGGTCAAATTCTTAAAATTTTACAAGGACAGCACTGAAAACAAATGATTATAGCGCTGATAGCGTAAAAAGGTGAAGGTTTTCCCAAATAATAAAAAATCTAATGATATTTCTTAGTTCAGTCTCCTTGGTCAACATTTCCATACGTATTTTGAGGTTCCAAATTCAAACTCATTTATGAACATTACCACCAACACAGATAACGACGACATTTACTCTCAAGGAAATAATGAAATTGAATTTGGAACATCAAAATACGTGGGATTTTTTTTACCAAGAAGAACCGTACAATGATCTCTTCTTCGAAATTCGAACTGGAGACGGCGGAATAAAAAACGAATACCGCGAAAATAATAACCAATGTATTAGACACTTTAAGAAAACATGTATTAGACACTTAAGTGATATTATAATGTGCTAGTGGTTTCTTTTTCACTTCTTCCACTAGCGGACAAAAAATTGAAGTGAAGAGAATATCAATAACACCTTATTTCTTATTTGATAATAATAACTATGTTTATAGTATACAATTTGACTTGTCTAAGTGCTTATTTTGTAATCCTAAAGAAATAAAGTTATTGATTCTGATTCTGAATCTTTTAAATAAATAAATTTTATCACAAAAAGTGTGAAAAGTAGAGTATGCTCCTCGTGCACAAAGCTGTATTCGTCTTGGGAGTGATTAAATCCTCTCGTACTCAGAATTCTAGTAGGTAAGTACCTCGCTTCGCTCGTGAGTGAATCTAGAATACTGAGTTGCGCTCGGGATTCAATGACGTCCGTGACGTAAGATTAAAATTCAAGGGAGATAAAAGATTGAGAAATGTTAGGTATACTTAGGTACTGTATGCTGAAAACGCTTAGCAGAAATCCTTGAAGACAAATTAGCTTATTTTCTGTGAAAATACCAACACTTCAGGTCCAACAGGATTGAGATCATTGAATTTATGCGACTTGACAAAAGTTAGTGTTGCCATACGATCAGTCACTTAGTGGAGTCCCAGAGCCGACCCTCTCTGATGTGGGACGGCTCGATTAGGCTGAAGAACGCGTGTCGGCGCATTTTAGGTGGTGATTTTAATGTACCTAAATAGTAATTTATGTAAAAAATCATAGGTACTAAATACAATAATTACAAAAAATAAATAATGTAATACCACTACTTACGTATTTGCTTTGGTTGGTGACAAGGCAGTTAGGCCAGGCTATGCCGATCTATTTCCAAGTGTAGGTATTGTATTGTACTGTGTTTATTCATTAAACATTAGTTCAATGTATAATAAGTGTGTGATAAACTTGGTTATTACTATAATATTTTTCTAAATTGTTTTCTACTGAATTGTTTCCTTTATTTTTGTGATACAATAATGTGTTATCTGTAAAAAGTAAGATACTTTTAGTGCCTGAAGAACATGAAAAAGTTGAGCGAGTCGTAGCGGCGGCGGCGGCGGGCGGCATGCTCTTGCTGTGGCGTAGCAGTGAATGCGTTAGCAGAATCACCGCTAACCGAATCGAGTGGTCCGGGGTGTTATCCTTGGCCTGTGCGGTCGCATCGATCTATGTCAACCGCAGTTTGGGCAAAACCGAGTCAAAACTGAAATGTCTTCGCACAGCTGGCCTAAGATTTATCACTTGCAGGCTGTGTAAACATTGTTGGGGATGCATTGTTTCTTGGTCATATAGGTACATTTAGGTACCTACTGTTGTTAAATTACATAAAATTGTAGGTATGTATTAAATGGAGGAAGAAGGAAACCGGCAGACAAATATCTTTTCGGGTAAACTAAAATTCAATTACTGCCTGACATGTTATTTTTATTTAAATTCTGTTCCGTATTTTTGATAACTCAGCATAGCTGAGCAGCTTTTTTTCAAATTACCCCCAGAGTGAGGCTTACACACTATCATAGCAAAAACCTTAGCATAGCTGACAAATCCTACTAATATTATAAACGTCAAAGTTTGTAAGGATGGATGTATGGATATTTGTTACTCTTCACGCAAAAAATAAAGAACCGATTAGGCTGAAATTTAGTATGGGTATAGTTTGGGACCTGGAATAACATATAGGCTATTTTTTATCCCGATAAAACGCGGGCGAAGGCGCGGACAGCAGCTAGTTAAACATAAAATAGTAACAAAATCTACATGCTATAAAATTACTACAGCAAAATAAACCGTAAATCCGTTTCCGAGTAATGAAATATGGCTATGAAAAAGAAGTAAACATTTTACTACGATGTGTAAAACGCAGTTGTCAACGGTTATATGAATTAACTGTGGATTAATTTAGTTCACAGCGTTTTAACGTTTTCATTATTGGAAATTGATTACGTTTTATTACGAAATTCGAGTAGGTACCTACTTCCCAAGGATATTTGAGTCATGCATGTTTAGTTTCCATAACTAGAGGCAAAAATCAAATATTAATATATTATAATTTTATAGAAATAGAAAATATTTATTTGTGTCACAAAATTTTACATAAAATATCATCATCATCATCATCATCAGCCCGTACACGTCCACTGCTGAACATAGGCCTCCCCCAAACGACATCACGAATAGCGGTCCTGAGCCGCCTCCATCCAACGACTCCCTGCGACCGCTACGATGTCGTCGGTCCATCGAGTGGAAGGTCTTCCCACACTCCGTTTCGCATTGCATCGCGGTCGCCACTCGAGAACCTTTAGTCCCCAGTGGTTATCGGTTCTACGAGCTATATGGCCTGCCCATCGCCATTTCAGCCTGCTGATTCTGAGATAGATACATACATAAAATATACATATTTATAACTAATATAAAATTTAATATAACACACCGGCTGAGCTTAATGCTGCTATGGCACTTGTGCCATAGCAGCGCTGGTTTTCAGCGGTGTCAGGGTACTAACAGTAAGTGCAGCGCTACTCGCAGCACAAATCACATAGCTAGCTTTAATAATTTTATATTCCTTCGGCCACCATCATGATAGATGTTTATGTCATAGTTCAAGTGACTGTCAACGCACCCAGACACTGACAAAAACCAAAGAGTAAACAGATTCGTAGGTAAAACGTTTCAAAGACCGAACATGTGCAATGGTAGCAAATGATACCATAGACAATTTAGCTGTATATTTTTTTGGTATCATTTGTTACCGTGGACCATAGAGTAAAAACTCGCTGCTATTTCAGCAGAGGGATAGTGTCATTCAACAATTTGACAATTTGTGTAGTCAAAAACCGATCTATGTATGTGTTTTGACAGCACGTAAATACAGTGCTTTCACTCACACATTCGTATGATTGAATGTTGCAATTGAATGGCATTTTACGTAAAAAGTTGGGTAATTTTCTTACTTAAACTAACAGGTGTGTGATAATTCTAATGTAAATAATAATTAAATTAAACAAAATTAAAAAAGAATAAATTACATCAAAAACGCTCTTGCGGCCACAAATTATGACATAGTATTTATTGATACCAATTTTCAATTTGAGTTTATACTTGAATATTCTCAGAATATCGTTGTGATTTTGAAGATTCTTAAACGACGATTTTCTCTCGATTTTGTCATTCGGATGAAAGTTCGCCCCAACACGTACATATGTTCATATCCAGTGTGGATTTATTTCTCTATAAATTTCATAAACTACTTAAGTAAAAAATTCGGGTTATATTTTTCCGCGAGCATAGCAACATTTTCATGAAAATAGTGGACAAAAATTTTCAATTTATATATGAGTTTTGATGACTGTTTAATGCAAAATTACAAATTTAATATTTGTACTTACCAGTGAAATGAAACTTTACTAGTGTTATTTTTCTTATCAGTAGCGTTTGAACACCCTTTTACCGCACAATACACCATTGAAATATTTTTATGTGAAAGCTGCTTTCCGCACCATTTGATGTATTGTACTAACGGTTTGAGTTTCAAAATTCTTGGATGTACCTCGTTTGTGTCAACTGCTATTCTGAGCTTTATAATTCTATGCCGTGGACGATTTACCGGATAATCAACAAATCATATTCTTAAAGCTTAACCAAATTACATTTATGATTATTTATCATCCTTCCAAAAATAGACCTACTTAAACGCCCAGATTTACTTTCGTACATCCTTAAAAAAAAGTCACGCTAAGGCTATCACCCAAGTAGGTACCCTGTAACAGCGCGTGCAAAGGTCAAACTCCCAGTTCAGAGCAAAGGTAAAGTTCCACTAGGCCATTAAAGCTGTACAATAAACAACGAATATGGCAATTAAGACGGGGCACGCGCCATATCTCCTTAAATGCAAGTGTTGCCTGATTTACGTGCACATCCGTTATCCGGGCTTGTGCATTGATATAGACCTTTAAATACCTACAATAAAGTATAGATGTAAAAAAGGTCAAATCCTAAAATGAGTTTCCTCCTTCCTCATCAGTACACGTATGTATACGTCCAGTGCTAAACATGCCTCCCATAATCATCAACTAATGCTAAATATGTAGTTGGATCTTGTAAATAAGGAAAATCCAAAAGATAAAACACAAAAAGATTAGATCACGAACAAGGGTCACGGATGCTCTACACTACCCGCAAAAACTTTTTGCGGGGACATAGCTCGAATGACAGACAATCTATGGACTCACCGGCTCACTACATTCGTATTGTATTCTCTTTGACTACCTGGCCAGGACCAGGAGGCAACAGAAACAGAGTCAGACCAACTGCTCGGTGGGCAGATGACATAATTCAAGTGGAAAACTCTTGGGGAGGCATTCATTTTCGACCAGAGGGATTCTTGAAAAAAATACTTTATACCTATCCGAAGTGCTAAAACTTATAAAGCTATTTTTAAGAAACCATAGATTAAGTGTGTTTATTCAATATTATTTGTAATTAACAATTACTAAGCTTAGCCGGAGGATTGATGCTTACAGTAAAGGTTTTTAAAATACCAGAAGGAACAAATTCGATAAATTTACCTAAATAATTATCTAAGAAGATACTTACTGGATAGCTAGTTATCTACTTGGCTTACGTAAATTTCAAAACAAATCCCATTCCTTTGTCAGGTAAAACATAACACCAGCACATGCAGACTTAACACGTTGATCTTCGTCTGAAAATGAGCCCCAATTTAAATATTCACAATAAGTGAATAATTCCTTAAGCATCAGATTTGCCGTCAGCTGTAAGGCTCTCAAGCGCCTACTTGAGCCTTTTGAGAGAGTAAGGACGGTTTACAATGGAGGGAACGAAAAAGGTTTGAAATATACGTATTTATCTATGCATTGAAATCAGAATTCAAGAAAGACTTTATCCTAGTTTTTAAACTTGACTTTGTCCTCAACGATCCTTCTATTATTTTGGGCTGACATATTTCGCGAATTATTTTATAATTTCTTTGTTCCTTAGTTACTGTCATTGAACTTCAGACTCTTATGTATATCAGACCACGGGGTCCCACTGTTGGGCAAAATCCTCCCTTTAATTCTCCTAAATAGATGACGATACTATTATTTACACTCGCCAACTTAGTTTGGCATAAGTTCTATTCGTAGAAGCTACAAGAATTGCGTAGACACTCTACGGCGTAGCAATAAATCGTACCCAATTTATTAAAGTGAGTAAAACGAAACGTTTTTACGTTCCTTTCTTCTGACTTCTCAACCCTTTCACCCTGTATACTCTACCTTACAAACGTTACAATCCGCGTATTGTCTTGCCGTCATCATTCACTGAAAATTGTGACAATACCGGATTAGACACCCTTTATAAATATTCATTCTCGGCTTCCGACTCTTGCGAGTTTCGTTTTGTTTGCAACAGATGTGATTTAACTGGCTCAAACAATACAACTTGAGACAATTCTGGATGTCAAATTTTAGTTCATAAGTCACGGCAACAATGGTCGAAACAAACGAGCTGAGATAACTTGGGATTAACTTTAAACCAAAACTTGGAAGCCATGAGTAGCTTAGATAAGTAAACATCTTAAGAAGAAACTACCGGCCTACGTTCTGCCGCATTATGCTTGACGCTCACCTAGAAAGCACCGCTGCAGCACAGCACAAAAATGTGCATTCAAATATTAGGTTGTAAGCACTCTCCTAATATAGTATTTAGATGTATTTTATATTATAGGCGGCATCAGATGAAAGAAAAGAAAAAGAAAAGAAAATATATTTATTTGGCCATGCCTACATAACACGCATACAACACGACACATTACAGACAGTGGGAAAGTACAAGAAACATACATATTTATACATGAAGAAAATAGATAGGAATAGTGTTACATAGGGGCCAAAAAGGTCCCTGTCTCAGCATTGTGCCGCTACAAGCCTGAGCTAGTAGCGGCGCTGGTTTTCAGACAGGTCCTAGTGTGGCACAAAGTTACGGAATACATAAACATCGATGACAGATCGCGGAACATTTCGTTTTATCAAGCTTGTAGGAAGTCATTTTGTCACTATCAAATTAATCTAAAGATAATGAGTTTGAGCTCAAATAAATGCACGTTTTTGTGCTAGGTGCATTTATGAGCGCAAATATTTATATCCTCCTCCTTGCGTCGTTACCCCAATACTGGGGGTCATGACTTCATTGCGGAAGCATCTTCTCCCGTATGTATGTTGCGCCATCGGCTCCGGCTCTCAGCGACATGCACTGCTTCAGACATGTTGATGTCAAGTGTGGTACGGATCTGGTCTGCCCAGCGCATTGGGCTCCGTCCTCTTGGTCTCTTTCCCTCCACTTTTCCCGTGACGAGGTTTTGTAGGTTGTCTCCGGGTTTGCGGGCGATGTGACCAAAGAACTCAAGTATAGCAAGCTAAAGCCAAAGCTTTACGTAGGTATTATTTATATACTGAAAACTTTACATAAGCTTACGTAAAGTTCTATGTTTAAAATTAATTTTACTCTGAGCATTAATGGGCTATTTTTGGGTTACTTACGTAACACAAATTTCAATTTGTGACTGTACGTAAATTTTTATGAGTAGACATTATGTAAAAATACTTGACATTACACACAAAATCATAATCAATAACGTTTAAATTCCCGTAAACCCATAACGTTAAATTAAAAAGATCACGAACTACTAATTACGAATACCTAATGACTACTAAAAAACTGACCTAATAAGAGAAACAGTTTCCTAGCCAACTTATTATTTTTCAATCTATGGTATAAGTGAAAAAGAAACCTTTAGCTAGTTAAACTTTACCAGATAAAACAGCTATCGAAACCCTCTATAATCTGTTGGCGGGAGAGTAAACTATCGGCGAGGCAGCGAGGCGCGATATCGCGGTATCTTCACGCTCCGTCGATCGGAAACTCATGCTTCATCTAACCACGCACTATTACTTTTTAAACTGAAAGTATTTTTTGAGCGGCTGTTTGCGAGGGTAGAGCTAGATGGCGTGCAGAATTTTTAAACTTGGCACTTATATATGATATAGAAATTATAATGGTGATTAGAAATGTTTTGAAAATAATTTGTTGTTATTTTTTGCTACCGAAAATTAAGACTGACCTACGGGATTTTCAAAATTATTGTTGAATGAGTCGATATGGATAAGTCTTTATTGAAAACTCTAAGAACAGAAACAAATAAATGACATTTGTGTTAACGTGTACCGACGACTGGTCTTATTTTTTCAAACGAAAAGTGTGGATTTACTACTAGGTACCTACCTAATAACAAGTTTGGAAAAGTTCGGTATGCACTTACCTACCGAAATTAGACCTGTATAGGAACCAATTTTACCACTATAGGAATGCTTAATCAAACGGATGTAATTTACCAACTATTTACCAATGCCATTATTGACCAAATATCAATATTACATCAACTGTCTAGCGCGGGTCATTTATGGCTGCTCACGACCCGGTTATGTTTACAAATAATTAATTGCCCAATGCAACTGTGGCCTGATACACCGTAATAAATGCTCTGCCGTTCCTGCCATATTTATCAATATATTTCCTATACCCCCAAATAACAAGCGAAAAACAACCGTATCCAAACAACATAAAACGCAATTCAAAAATTTAAGGCATACCTGGTCAGCTGCGAATGGTCATAACGACGATTTTAAAAACAGATTAATTTTATTCAACGTGAAATAGGGAATATATTGGCTTGGATTAGTTAAACGATGGGTATTGCTAAAATTAACCTATCGACCTATTTCATATCACACAACATTGGGCTTTATAGAACAAAGTTACAGTTGATTTTTGATTGTATTCAAATTTCATATAGGGGAGACGGGGTAAATCGGTACACAGGGTGGTAGAATCGGTGCAGCGCGTGTCCGTGAATAATACCCCGCTAAAGGGCGATTAATGTCCAGCGTGAGTCGATTGGCCGTTAACTCTGCTCATATGCGATAAAGGCAGTATTGGCGTTTAAAACTATAAAGTTGTACGGTCACATTTTGCAGGACTTTTACAGCGTTTAATTTGCACTTGGCGCTTCGGGTGAACTTTGCGATTGAGTGAACAGCTCTATGGATTCGGACAGATTTAATAAAACATGCTATACTTAAGCATAAATAAATCCGAGAGCCAGGAAGTTTAGTGCTCCGTTGTATACATCAACGGGCTAAGTTATTAGTTTTCCTTTGTTTTGATCTCAGTGTGAGTTCAATCATCAGTAGTCTTAAAAAGCGACCCTTGCTAATGATCATTCTAACTGGAAGATACTTTTCCATACCTTGCTCTTCTTCAAAAACATGTTAAGAAATAGAAATATAAACATTTATTTTTATATCTAATAACATAAAAAGTAAAAGAAAAGACAAGATAATTTGGTTTGTTTTAAAAAACTATAAACTGACTTCAAATTCCTGAATAATAAAATCGGTTTGGAAGTAGTCTTACACCCGGAACACTTCGATAGCGCGATACTTATTCCAGCGGCGACATATCTAGTTAAAATTACGAGTCTAATTTAGATTGATGTGATGAGAGAAGTATGACTCATGGATGGAACGACGAATGATAGTAAGCCGCCATTGAAACACGAAATACGAAGTTTCTGTTGACGGATCGCACGAAACAAAGCAAAAGTGCGTTGCTTCGGACGCGTCACTAAATTACATATTTTGTTTCGGATCTCAAACTAGCTTGAGTCTCAAAACAGTTTAAGTAAAATTTATTATCATCTAGTTTCTACGCTCATATGTAGGTAAGTAATTCTAATCTCAATTGACTCCAAATTACAATGCCCATACATTATGTTTCATTAAGTGGATTCTGTTAGATTAAAGTAAATACCAAACAGTAAATCAATGGGGCTTGTCTAGTCAGGTTAATCAAATGTATCCACTGAGGTTTGCGAATATGCACGACGTAGGTACTGTCGCCTACATCACTGTTTTGGCAAAGAGCTTTCTAAACTTTAGGCATCTAAATACTGTTACAACTAGATTTTTATCATAAAGGAAAAATAAATAAAATAACTCTGGACAATTCATACAGAGAGCTTCTGTTACTACTAGATAACTAACATACCTAACAACTTACAAAAATAGATAGATAGATAGATATTTTTACTACGCATACTTAGAAAACATCCAGAACAAATATGTATCTGTAGATCGTACAAGTATTTGTCCGGAGCCCGGAATTGACCCCGCAACTTCCTGCGTCACAGGTCGTCAAAGCTTTCAAAACTATTCTTAATTTGGTTGGTGAGGTAACTGATAAAACAAAAAAAAATATCTCTTACTTAAGCATGTGGATGTAACGTTTTTCTTTCTCTATCCCTTGCTTGATGTGATGTGAAAATGGTTTTATTTGCTATAAAACTTCTCAAGAAATATTGAAATCAAAATTCACGTATGTACGCGCCAGTCCTTGTCCATGTGAGCGCATTCCTCGGAAGCCATCACTGCGGGTCTCCACTCCAGCCAGTCCGCAACTACCACACAAAGATAATCTAATTAATTAGTGCACTAGACTAGATATCGCTAATCCTCAGGTGACTGCTCAAGCAGACAGTCATCTATTTTCAACGAATTTTAATAACGAATAATTGATTGACTTAATTTACCCCACCTCCTTTAAGTTTAAAGGAGCATGGCAGAAAATAAAATAAATTGGCATTTTTGTTACCTCCAAGACATCGTTTTGTCATTCAAACACAAACACCCCATAAAGAGGCGTTCAGACAGCGATGAAATATGGCACTCATCATTTCAACGCCATTTTTATGGACGCAATTTCTTTCGAATAAAAACGAAAAATCGGCGCCTTCTTTATAAAAACATCTCTTCAATTGTCATTCATAGCGGTGGCGCGCGTATTTGTCACGCGGTATGTCGGCGGGTCGCGTTCCAAATATAAAAATGCAATTTTAAAAAACCCGCCATACGATTCGAATTTCGAACCCTCACAATAAAAAGTAAATGCGTGGCAAACGTATCAAACGCAGAACCACGCGTGAGGTTTTATTCAACTCTTCCGCGGGCGTGAAAATTGGGAAAATAAAAACCTCTTGTGTTCCACAACCTCGATCTTTGTTCTTTACTACGAGTAGGTAATCCTCATTAATTTCATCTTTAAATTTTAAAAACTCATTGCCTGTATGTCTTTTCATTTCATTGTTAGGCAAACGTTAGGTTAGATGCCTACTTTACCAACCCTAAAGTTTGTAGGTACAATAAAGTACCTCAAAAATGCACCCTGCATTTTCCCTCGCCTTTGTGGAAGGACAAACATAAACTTACTACACAATACAACGCAATATCACCGCCAATAAAATATCGAAAGAAGTAAATAACCTTGTTGTAACGTAGTATTTTGGTATTCACTGCGATTGCGTCGTCAAGATCGCATCAGCTCCGAATATTATAATAGTATAATGGCGTCAGGTGCTGTTGTTTCAAGGGAGACATCTTCGGAGAGGTAGGGATGGGAAACTGTTGGCTATTGTGTCCAAACAAAAGGTTTAGATATATCGATGAAAGATCATTTAAAAATTATTATTATATAATATGCCAAAGGCTGAACTTTTCACATACATTAAAACATTTAAATTTTGGGATCTACTCATACAATTTTAACTAGGTTGCGAAAATGTCAGATTTTTGCAATTTTCTTTCATAAAATATCCCTTAAGATAATAATAATCATCATCATCATCATCATCAGCCCGTATACGTAACTCTGCTCCGCTTGCTAAGAGTCGTAGCTACACCGTATGAGGAATGTTGGGATAAAAACTAAGCGACCTACCCGCTTTGTTTTTATCTTTGGGATAAAAACAGGCTGTAATAAAAGTAAAGACCAAACTTCGAACTGTGGTTCAGACTCAATCATAACACACATAAAAATAAAATAAAAACTATATTTATTTCCGATAAATAAAATGTCAGTATTTTTTGTCTGTTTTCTATATTCAAATCTGAACTTTCCAAGAAAGTTTGGTGCGTACTTTTTATTGCACCTTGTATTGTAGCATTGTCGTCCTTTCTCTTTTTATCGTCATCATCGATATCGATACTTCCTCACCAGACTAGACCGCACATCCCTATACACGTAGAGTCGCTATCTAAGCGGGGTTTAGGCTCGTGATATGAAAGCAGAGTGACGTCATCCGCAACTCTTCTAACTGTATTACTGTGGAGCAACTTTATGTGGTATTACTTTATTGCTCTGTGGATTGTGGTGCTTAGTTTTACGGAAGTAACATTACATAATCTGTGGTTTTACTGAAGGAGGAGACACAGTAACGTTGTTAGGTATGTTTGTAGGTTAGGTAAAATTAATCAGGTTTTATTTCATTTTATGAAAACCATTCGTTCTTCAAGTTACCTAGTAGGAATTAAAGTGAAGGCAGATTACGAATTTTTGTTTGCATAACCTAGGCCTACTCTCTCTCTATCTATCACTTAGGTATGCACCTTTCCAATCTTTCTAACTTCTTTCTAGTAGTTTTGACAGCTATTTTGATAGGATTTGTTAGATCATAAGTTCCGACTTACATACATTGTGGGTGAAATATAATTAAATTACCTTACAAGAATAACCTACGAAATACTCTTTACCAACATTTTGTTCTTTATTATTAAGTTTTGGCACAGATTCGTTGACAATCATCTAGCCCCAAGGTAAGCAGAGCTTGTGTTATGGGTACTAGATGTTGATATACATACATAATACAATATATTACATAGATAGATATTTTTTTATTTATAGAAAATACCCAGAACACCCGAGACAAATATTTCCAGATCGTACAAACATTTGTCCCAAGGTGAAATCGAATCGAACCCGGCACCTTCTGCATCGCAGGCGGACCTTCGCCCGCCGCGCCACGTCGGACGTCATATAAGTCGTGATGTTTGTATTGGCTCTACTTTTATATCGAAGCAGAAAAACTGCGTACCTCATACTACCGGAAATCTATTTATTAACTAGATCTAGTTTAGTAAATAGACTCATCCTATTATATTATGTAATCAATACTCAATACTCAATTTTTTATTGTAAACATGTTGTACAGTGGGTCTTAATGCTAACAAGTTTCAAACATGCACCCTGCAAGAGCACTGCAATTATTTTGTTTTGCTAGGCGGCTAATTACGTTTATACTATGTACATTTTATGTCATCACATATTGCTACAAATTTAAACAAGATAAAAACTTAAAATACGTAATTTTATTAAGGAATTTAGTACTATCCCATTGAGATCTAGGTAGGTAGGTAATTTTCAACTTCGAATCAAAGGTAGAGCCGTAGTTGATATACTGTTCTCTCTTTACGTTGTGTTTATGGCACACTGGCGTTTTGGTGTGTTTTGCGTCGCGAATGCCAAATAGGAATATTCATGTATGAAACCACTGCTTTTATGATTGTTTGCCAAACTATCATAATAATAATAACCTTTCTGTTTATATACATATCTGCATTAAATATCTAAACAACTTTTTTTTTAATTCTACATTAATTTCTGTGAGTCATTTTACTAAGAAATTTAATGATATCCCAAATAAATTCAACTTCGACGGGACTTGAACCCGCAACCCTACTGCACAGGAGGATAGGAGTAAAAAAACTCTGGGACTTCCTTCGAACTCAAGCGCCGGTAGCTCCTACACGGGAAACTACTTTCCGCTGGTACCAGGAAAGTAGAAATGCATAAGATATCAAGGTACTTAACACTAGTTTTTTTGATTAATTTGAACAGCGCTTATCTCACTCAAAGTACCAGGAGAGTAGAAATGCATAAGATATAAGGACTTTCACTGTAAAGATTTTCGCAAAGACGCGGAACATGCGCGACGCGACTCGCACTCACCCTGATGAAGTCCCTCGGTAAAGGATGAAACGTTGGTGTTCCTCCAATACAATTTAGGTTCGTTCCTAACCCGCACATACTACTAATAATGAGGTAAACGAGTTCTTGATTGGAGACCGCGACTGGGCAAACGTAGTGTAGGGTGCCTTCCGGCCAGGTAGGATGACGACCTGCGCAAGACTGTATAGGCAGATTATGGAGGCGGCAAGCTGAAAAAGGGTATTTTAGAGGCCAGCAGTGGACAATGAGCTGATGATTGTTGAGTTATATAAGGGAAAACTATTAAGCTTAAGTTATACTACTGTTTCTACTCATTTTAGATTTATGAGCTGTTTTTCTCTAACGAAATAAACAAATAAGTAGGCGCAGGTAGTTTATCATTTAAACCACACCCTGTATAAAACAAATTAATTAAAGAGAGTAAAATCTAACATCTATTTAATGGTGATTAGCCAACTGAAGAGGCGATTACGAGTGAAAAATGATCATTACGATGGTTTAATTAAAATGCCCCGTATGAGCTCTTTATTCTGACTTTGATTAATAGTACATGGGACAGGGACATAAGTTATAACTTAACAATGTTATGATTGCTTGAAAAGATAGGTTAGAAAATACCTGCTGACCAACACTTTGTTTGCCGAATATAAAGTTTATAAATACTCAATATTAGAATGAAAAAATATTTAGTAACAATTCCGCGTATAACCTTCTCTGATAGTGTTCATCAAAGTAAGTCGTCTACTAGTTTCGTCTCGGATTTCCGCAAAGTAACGCCTGAATCTATTATTTATTTTATAAATACTTTCTGGCTATAGGCCTTGTAGCTTGTAGCTCAAAGCCACCCAGCGAGCTATAGAGATAGCTATGCACGGAGTTTCTCTACGCGATAGGGTCTGCAATACGGAAATCCGTAGAAGAACAAAGTTACCGACATAGCTCTAAGAATTAGCCGGCTGAAGTGGCGATGGGCTCGTAGATCCGATAACCGTTGTTGGGGAGTAAAGGTTCTCGAGTGGCGACCGCGATGCAATGCGAAACAGAGTGTGGGAAGACCTCCCACTCGATGGACCGACGACATTGTAACGGTCGCAGGGAGTCGATGGATAGAGGCGGCTGAGGACCGCTATCCGTGGCGTCATTTGGGGGAGGCCTATGTTCAGCTGTGGACGTATACGGATATTGAAATACTTTCTGGCTAAAAATATTAGAGAACTTCAGCTTCTTTCATTCTTTGAGCTATGTCGATAATTTTGGCGGTCCGCGTAGTCCTTCGCTTTTGACATGTAAGTAAAGTAAAAGGTATTAATTCTGTGTCACAAATTACAAGCAACATTAGTATAAACAACCGTGACAGCAAAAAAGGTTATCGCTCAGTATGCACGGTAAGATGGCGCTACTGAGCGCTGGTTTTATGGGAAACCTAGACTAGATGTCATACTAATACTCATTTATTCGCCGTAGGAGCACAGGGCACACAAAAATATAGCTTTTCGAGTGGCAACCGCGATGCAATACGAAACGGAGTGTGGGAAGAACTCCCATTCCCGTCAATTTACAAAAATATAGTTTATAATACAATGTCACATTCCTTTACGTCACTTTAACGAAAAAGCAGCTGACTTTCACAAAATTGTATTACCTATTTCTTAAATTATAATACTAGTAGGTTTTAGGTAGGTTAAATCAATAGCTACGGAATTAATGAGACGTTATTGTGTAATCTTTGCACAGGTGCTAGAATTTAACAATTGATCCTAGCTAGATAAATTACACTTACACCAAGTGTAATTTATCTAGCTAGGATGAACTTCATTTTAAAATAGCAAGCTTACGTCGCACAATCACATATACGTAGGTAGAGGTTCCAATGATCGACACAATAAATAAAATATACGGTGACGTTTTTGATTACGATCTATCTTTGGTAAAAATCTTGATCTATATTTTTTTGGTAAATTTAAAATTTTAGCTTGCAACATTTATCGTCGCTTTTTATGTTTGCATATTTGGATAAAATCTAATAACTATTTATCTACTGTATTTTTGTAAATATTTTTACAAAATTAACATTTCAGTTTTATAAACTAATTAATTTAATAAAACAAATGAAAGTTAGAACTTTTTCATAATAATTCCTAATAAATTAAAAAGAAAGACGTCGTCGATGGTTTTGTTTCACTTAGAGGAAAATAATGCAATAAGGTTTTAATACCTTATCAATACAACATGCTGCACCTACTACTTACGTACAAATATAGATAGACTCGTCTAAAATACGTCGTAAGTGACACAATACATCCCATACGTAAGCAGACATCTAACTTACGCGACAGTTGCGAACAATAATAGCAGCGAAACTATTTAGCGAAGTTTGCAGCGTCAATAGAGGCGCCACCTAGCGAATAATTCATTTACGTGTGCGAAAGTTTATCTTTGCTCTGTCGGCGGTTGATTTGACAGCTCGGGGGAATCGTGTGCGAGTCACGACCCTCTAAATTTCGTAGCTTTCAAACCTATTATCTAGAACTGATGGTTGGTAAGAAAACTTTAAGTTGTTTTAGCACTGTCCTTGGTAATTATTCATCTAATTTGAGTCCATACCAAAATCTGGTGAAATTTATTACCGTCTGAACAGCAACATTCTTCAATTTAAAAAAATCACCACTCCTGCTCAATAACGGTGACTTTGCTGCTCATAAATAGTGAGCAAAATCAGGTTTTGATCACATGTGTAATAAAAGCAATTTGAATTCAGAATTTTGTTCTAAATTCCGGTGGTGTAATAAGTTATTGATTTGATACTGGACGACACGGAAAAAATAAGAAACTACGCGATCTGTACCAAGGGAGGTCAGCTTCCTCACTGAAGGCAGCGCCATTTTTTATGTGTAACTTGATAACTTGGCTGGTGAAGACCATTCTTCTAGGTGGACAACGCCATCTTTAAATAATATTCTAAACAACATGTTTGTACTTCATATGGGAGTTGCACCTCTTTGAGCTGCACTCATTTTATCTTATCGATGAAAAGGAAGGAGGTTATACAGCGTTCAACCTTCATAGGATATAGAATAATAATTTTGTTCGTTCGTGGTTTGAAAGTGGTAAGTATAGCATTTACCATGATTGTTGAAAAAATTGAGTTTCGGCAAGCAATTTATATACTCCTAACGTAACTTAGTATAGAAACTCATAATCATAAGCTAGTATCATGTCTGTGGCTAAACTCCAGAGCAAATATTTTTGGTTTCGTGCCTTATTAATCCCTCGCTAACTCAGCAGTCTTCTTTAGAGCCACTCACTACGCTCGTGACTCTACATAAACTGCTTTGCAAGGTCGGTATTTGATATCGACACTTTGAACAAACAATAATTTTGCACATTTGTTGAACAAATTTTTCTGATAAGTACTTATCAATATAAAAAAGTTAAAATGCTAAAATATAAAAAAATAGACTTCCTACAAAAAAAACGTGAGGAGTAGGAATGGATGGTTTGTCGGTAGCGGTACGTTACAGTCATCGCAATCATGTTTGGCACCGCACACCGCGCCGCGGGGCGTAAAGGGGCGCAGTGACATTCACTTAATTACACAGATTATAACTTGACATTTTGTTGCCGCCGGTTTTAACCAGTTTTAACTTGAATGATATGGATTACCCGATATCCACGGACGCGACGTTTTGATTACAAATGTCATTTATTTTAGGTTTAAATTGTGACAGCTGTATGACATATGAAAAGGGTTTTAGTTAAGTATCTTTAACCCAAAACTGTCTAGGTACTGTTGAACAATTAGGTAAAGAAAAAAAATATTAGAAAAGAAAAAAGATATACATATATGTACATATAGGTATTTATAAATTTTATGACAATAACAAATAACATAGAAAGAAAACTCTACTCTGTTCATCTGCAACCTTGTTAATCAAGCGGACCCTGCGTCACGATCATTTTTTATTTATTATTTATTTATTAATTCTATCTTACGTCAACTTTACGACTCTGTATCGTACTACGGCTGTTAATATATCGTGGCATATTATTATAACGTAGTTTGACGAATTCATTATAGATGTAAGCGGGTTAACTACGAACCATATTTGTGTTGGAAGAACACCAACGTTCCATCCGTTTGACGAGGGACTTCTTATACCTCAACACTTGTATTTCGACAACCGATGTAGCTCAGCGGACGAAGGTCGGCCTGCGCCGGAGAAGGTTCGATTCCCGCCTCTGGTCAAATCTTTTTACGATCAGCAAATATTTGTTCCGGATCTTCTGAGTATTTTCTATTATAATAAAAATAACTATCTATTTATTTATTGTAGAATATTAAGTATATCAGTCATCAAGCACCCATAACACAAGCTCTACTTAGCTTGGGGCTAGATGATGCTGTGTGGATAGTCTAGCATAATGTATTAACTTATTTTATTTATTTATCCATAGATCCAGACTCAAATCAAAATATAGAATCCCAACTAAAATTACCTAATCTAAGCCGTTCCCCGGGTGCACTACAGTCTCATATCTCAGTTAAAGCGGCTTTAGGAATCCGATGCAGAATACTCAATTAATATGATAATGTCATGGAGTATTCGAGATTCGACATTGGTGCATGAAACCTACGAGAAACCTCCGAAGTTCCGGGGCTAAACCGCTCTCTTGATATGCTACTTATGCACTAGGGTTGTGCAGCAATTTTGTGGCATTCAAGTACTCAAAATGTCAGGAAACTAGGTTTTTTATGAGAAAATAATGTTCTGTATAAAAGAGCTACGGTTGTGCAATGAGCTGATTTGTAGATAATACTAATAACACCTGAAATTTTAGATGGTTCTTAGATAAATGTTATTAGTTAGACCAGAGTTACTAGCTTGCTAGTCAACCTACTCATGCTGAGGCAGAGCCAATTTGTTAGGTACGTCGATATAAGATATTATCTTACATCGTTTTTAGAGTCCTGTTGCTCTGAATTTAAGTGTATTATGTATTTCGTGTAAGTTTTGTGAGAAATAAATATATATTATGCTTTATATTATACCTATTCTATTATAAAACTGTCTGTTGATAAACATCTGATAAAGAAAAAGGTATATGCATAAAAAAATTGTGTTCCTTATTTAAAACTCAGAAAGTAAACGAAACAAGCAGCTAAAACCTCTTTCGAGCCGTCCTCGGTGAGAGAGTAGAGCTGTGCTAGTAAAAACTCTTTGGATAAGAGAGCGATGCTTACAATAAGCACGCTGCGGCGTTCCATAAGTGTGGAAGCACATATCTAGATCGTAAGATACCGTAGTGTAATAATTAGCCGTAATGTGATTTTCACGTAGGATGCCATTTTTTTTAACATAAATAAGCAGAAGCTATGAGTAGAGCCGTTGGTGATGATAAAAAAAAGTGAAAGCAAAAATGATGAGGTGTTCATCATTTTACTCTCTAGGTACTCAAACCGTTTCAAAATGTACGAGCTAACAAAACAGTAGGTATGTGATAGCCTCACATCCCCCACCAGCGATTTCAAACCTCCTTGAAACTAGAGCACCTTTCACTACAACTCGAGTGCGTGTGGATTTTTTTATCAGTCACGTATACCTTCGATAGCTCAGTTGGTAGAGCGGTGGACTGTAGCTGGTAAACTGTCATCCATAGGTCACTGGTTCAAATCCGGTTCGAAGGATTTTTTTTTTAAACTGTGGTGTAAGTAGTAAATGGTTAACAAAGATTAAAACCTCTTTGTGTAAACGACGCGTAAGTTACATTTTGCCTCAAAATAAGTGCGTTCTCTCAAATTCAAATTATCTATGTACACAAGATCATAAAACTCTGTCGCTTTGATTCTTTCTTTATTAGCTTTAAAAAACTGCTAATCAAATACTTTTGAGGGAATTCAAAAAAAGTTTTAGGGGATTTCCTATATAATTGTTTTCTTGTTCAGAGAGGATTTTCTTTTTATGTGATTTCTGAACTAACAAGCAATCCGTCAAATTTACTTACATACATATGTACTATATTGTTAACTGCAATTTTCAATATGCGTCACAGTCATTATCATTAGCGTGGAAAAACCTATTATCATAAGAGAAAGGTCAGAAGATACCCTGAAGCTAATCGATTCAGTTTAGTAATCACACGTGCTCCGTATTTCAACACATTTTGTCGGCACAGCCATTCACTTTAACTTGTCGTTCTAAATTGTAACACTTTGTGTATGCCTTCGATAGCTCAGTTGGTAGAGCGGTGGACTGTAGTTGTTTAAATTGTTATCCATAGGTCACTGGTTCAAATCCGGTTCGAAGGAATCTTTTTGATTATTTGTCTTACAACGTATCGACTGTTATAATTTTTCTTTCATTCATGCCAGTACTCGCGGATACGCTACCTCTTTCGCGGCGTTCAAAAGTTTGCTCTAGGAAGTAAGAGCGAAACCTCCTTTACAAGTATTTTATACTTATAAGGAGGCTTCAAAACATTATGTAAGATACTATGTATGTACTATGTACTTTGTGAACGAAATAAAAAACATTTCTCTTTCTATTCTTTCTGGCCGACGACGTTAGCGTCATGATTTTGTAAAAGGAAACCGGACCTTTTCCGGAAAACCATGACACTAACATTACTCATACCTAAAAGAAAGAAAATAATTAGGTTATATTATTTTGGAAATGATCAATCAAGTAAATTAATGTAGGAAAGCGATAATATAATAATCTACCCAAGCTGAGCGATAATATTTGACTCTGGAACGCTTCCCTAAAAGAGGAGACATCTATTATGAATATTAATATGAAGGCGACGTTACCGTTAACGTTAAGCGTTAACGTTAAGCGTTAACGTTAATTCGTTAAGACAAGCCGCGACGCGGTTTGCATAACTCCATGTCTCTGGTCTTAATTATTTTAATAAGCGATAATTTAACAGATGAGTGATTGGAGAAGGAATTGTTTATACGCGCGCGTTCAATAAAAAAACAACTTATACCAAAGGATGTTAACGGCGAAATTTTATTTGTAAAATTTCTCAAATAGATATAATATAATAATCTATTATATATACATACGTATATATGTAGATAGATGGAGGCGGCTCAGGACCGCTATTTGTGGCGTCGTACGGGGGAGGCCTATGTCCAGCAGTGGACGTGTCTGGGCTGATGATGATGATGATGATATGTAGATTCAGAATATATATTTTCCGAAAAGCCACTGGCCACTAAGTACACTATTTGAACTTGAATACATTATTTCTAACACGAATAATGCCTTAATAGAATAATCCGTGTCAAAAAGAATAATAATTGCTTTTGTTTTGGAATAGTAAATTCAATGTTTAAAAAAGGAATGATAAATGCTTGACGTCAAATTATGGGCAATTAGCGTAGACTGAGAATGGGTACGTGAACATAAATTCTCGGTCTACGACAACGAGCAAGACTTTTTTGTGATCAAAACCTTTCGAATTTTGATGTAACCAAAAGTTAAGGCCTGTCTACATTGATATTTCTGGGCGTAGTAAAATTGGGATTTAAACCCAGTAAGCTAGCTGATGCGGTTACCAGAATAAAACCACTATTACCAAACAAATCATTTGTAGATAAATCCAGTACGGAAATGCAGGAATTACTATTGATATAATTACTAGAAATAAGAATAAACTACCTACTCGAAAAAACTAAACTAGCTGTGCCCCGAACTAGGCTATAAAAGATTAATGTATATTTTAAAGGGCAATGTAAATCTTCTACAACAAAAGTGCCCTACTAATTGCTCTTGCAGTGACATGGTTGGGCCATGTCGATTACTGCAAGTACAAATACTAGGGCAGAAATTCCAAAAATTGTTACAAAAATAATAAATGTCAAACGTATTCTTTGTAAAAATCCTTTCTACAAAATATCAGATTATCTAGAGAAAAAAAAAGAGGAGAATAAAAAGCTTGGTTTTGCTCCAACTCGAAAACTAACAACCTAACAAGGTAAAGGTTTCTTGTTTGCTTATTTAGTTTACCTTAAAAAGATTGAAGTGAACATAACATGAAAATACTCACACTCATATAACATATGTATATCACTTTATTTCCTAGTTTCACTTACATAGGTATTTGAATTTTGTGTCGTGTCCAAGAGTCCTGTAAGGTCTAAAGGAAATAAAGCACTTTTATCTTTGATATATTGGCGCAGGACCAACTAAAAGAGGCTTTTGGTTAGTACTGTGGATGAAGCTAGTCCATAGAAATGTAGAGTTTAATCCACGAAGAGCTCGATCCCATAAAAAACCTGAAACTTACTGAAACTTCTCGAAACTTCGCGCTCTCGCTAATTCCAGTCAATTTAAATCCGCGCGCTTCGATCCGCTCCCATTACTAACAGAGTAACAACGTACCTGCCTATGGGTGTGGATGTATGAACTAGTTTCTATTCGCGGCATATGATCTTACTAGTTTCTACTCGCGGCTTAGCATGCGTTTCTCAGAATACAAATTAATCCAATTTTTCTATCCGTTTCTAATTTATGCAATATTTCAGCCCCAACCGTTTGGAGGTTTTGTACACTAATTGTATTTACTGTAAGTAATAAGAAGCCCGGTCCACGCTCGCGGCTCGAGTCAAAATGCTGATGATGCTAATATACTTACCTACATATGTGATCATTGTGATCAATGTATGGAACACCCCCGTCTTTTGCTTTAGCCAACTTAATATCTTAAACAAAAACTCCATACCCCAAGAAACTGCTCAAGTGAAGGCTATAATTAAGGGCTTTCTCAATCGATTAACTAATCCGAGTTTAAAGACGCTAACTCCGAGAGAAAGGCTCACTCCGCCGTGAAATGGCATTAGGTTTTCGCGCGTTTTCCAAAGGCGAAGGATTTAATGGAAGATTGACTTAATTAGGTGCCTCCAGAATTAGGAGAAGTGTTTTTGATTGACGTAATTTGAGAGGATTTGTAAGACAGAGTTTTTAAGACGGTGTTTTAGTAAGGAAGTTTGCCACGGCTCAGCGCATTTTCTATTGGTGTCAATCTATCTGTATTTTTGTAAATTTAGATTTAGATAGGCAAAATAACCATGTATTAGACACATAAGTGATATTATAATGTGCTAGTGGTTTCTTTTTCACTTCTTCCACTAGTGGACAAAAAATTGAAGTGAAGAGAATATAAATAAACCTTATTTCTTATTTGATAATAATAACTATGTTTATAGTATAAAATTTGACTTGTCTTAGTGCTTATTTTGTAAGCCTAGAGAAATAAAGTTATTGATTCTGATTCTGATTCTGTAGGTCTCTATAAGATATAAGTGCTTTCACCAGTACCAATCCTCCCCACTATCAATAATTATGAATCTGCTCATTATAACTGAACCAAAAACAAATAGAACTTCGCGTTGATGAATAATGAAACTTCACAATATTTGTGTTTCTTATCTATGATCACCAATCACACAACTATTTGTTAAAGAAACCCCGTAACAAAAAAGTAAAAGTCTCGCAAGTCTCAAATGGAAAAACTGCGGTAATTTTTAAACGTCACTGACTTTGACAGATTTTTCAATCCCATGGTGGAACTTCATCAAAAATGAGTTAGTGTTGCCATTTTAAAATAATCGTAATCGTTTAGTAGGATTTTTGGAAGGATCATGTGTCCCCAGTTTCCCCTATTTACTAGCCCTACTTTATTCAGTAAGTACCATTATAATTAATTGTCTTTCATTTTCTATTCTAAAGTGTTTGTTCTTAGTATTTCCTAAGCACGATATGAGTAAGAATTTCAAAGCATTCATGAAATATTTCAATGAGTACCTTGACAAGGCAATTTTGTCTGATAGACGTCCCTTCTGTTTATGTTGAAAGGTGAGGCACCGTCATAGCATAGTGATGTGTCAAAATGTTATCGATTTCACGATAATAGCAACTCTAGTACAGCACTGATTCTACTATAATGAATGAATGAGCATGAGAATATTTTATTGAATTATTGAATCGAGTTTATTACTCAATCAACAAAAACAATAAACAATGATTAAAAAATTAAAGACGCAACAATAAGAGCTAAGCATTTTAGAAGGTACATACATGCAAAATATAATATGTTTTCTACCAAAAAAAGAAGTAATTTTCTAACAAGAAAGTACGAGTTTGTAGAAGTTTTAAGTTTTGACTGTACAAGCTCATTTACGATCATAGAAACACACAGACGGACGATGAAATTTTTTTTTTTCAAGTTTTCATATAATAATAATTAAACGCAGTCTTCATAAAACAGCATCGTTTTTTTAGAGTTCCGTATTCAAAAAGGAAACTTAAAAGTTACTAATAATTCTGAATAATTTTACCTACAGACTAAAATATGTAGGCCATTTATTACTACAACACTAAAATTAATGTTGCGTGTTACAAATCGCAATGTGAACGTTCTACGAAATGCCAGTTGGACCTTATGCTAAACTACCCTCTAAATAATTCCATACTTGATCTTTGAAACGTTTCAGGCCTGATGACTGTCAAATTGACGAGGAAATTGATGAATATTTCAAAGTGCGGTTTGACTGGATTGTAGAGCATTAGTGAATGAACCTACTTAAGCTAAAAGAAGAAGAATAATAATTTCATTTAATGGTGAAATTATCCGTAGAAGAATACATAAATAAAATATAATAAATAAATAATGCTGGACAATTCACACAACATTATCTAGACCCAAGCTAAGAACCAAAGTTACCGACGTAGATCTCAGAATTAGCAGGCTGAAGTGGCGATGGGCAGGCCATATAGCTCGTAGATCCGATAACCGCTGGGGAGTAAAGGTTCCCGAGTGGCGACCGCGATGCAATGCGATATATATATTATATTATATATATATATATATATATATATAGAAAATCGACCGGGATCCCGTGATCCCGGATCCCAGGATCGAATCCTCTACTTGTAGTAGTACTGACGGTAGTAAGATACCTATTTTTCGGAAGGATAATGCGAAAATATGGTCTTAGAGATTTATTTTTATAGAGAACTAGCTGCTGCCCGCGGCTTCGCACGCGCTTTTCATGTACCCTATTTCCATCCTCGGGATACCATCTACCTCTGCCAAGATGGGGAGTAAAGGTTCTCGAGTGGTAACGGCGATGCAATGCGAAACAGAGTGTGGGAAGATGGGAGGTCTTCCCACACTCCGTTTCGTACTCGATGGACCGACAACATCGTACCGGTCGCAGGGAGTCGTTGGATGGAGGCGGCTCAGGACTGCTATTCGTGGCTTCGTTTGGGGGAGGCCTATGTTCTGTGTTTTGTGTGTATAACACGCGTTCTTATTGTTGTCCATTTGTTGTTGTACATAAATTTATTTTCTTTCTTTCTTATAGAATGGGATTGAAAATGACGTCGATTGGATATGAACGGTCTTTAAGTGGGCAGGTTACCTTGTGCGTTCTGTGATTAAAAACTACTTGAAGTTTTCAGTCATTTCTTTGCTCCTTGCCAACCAGCGGCCAGCCGAAAAACTTCCTTATGGGGTCAAATACATTGGCTACTATTCTAACTAATTTTTGGGGTCACAGTCATGAAATGCTTCTCAATAAAGTTGATAATTTCGATTTTGGTTCCAACACAGGACTGTGATGTTTACCGCTCAAACATTTAACCACAGGATTTCGTCTCGAGTTTCTTATTTACTGAACTTAAGAACGGAACGTATAGCCTTATTCCCCATACATACGTACTTTCCGCTTCATTCGGAAACTATGTCCCCGATCTTATTGAAATTTTCCATAAATAATCGGATCGAAAATAGCTATTTTGCAGCGGTTTAGTTTTTGAAAAAACATAATGAAATTTAAATGAGAGCGAAACTAATATTGGCCACCAAATCATCTACAAGCGATTTTTTATGCATGATAGACACCTTTATACGAAAATCTGTCGCGCTGTAAACATCCTAAATATATACAACATTATAAATAAACAAAAATATTTTTTAAATCAATCGTTTACTCAAAATTAATCGGAAAGTTATATGTATACTATATTAATCGAAATAATATCAAAAAATGGTGCCAACACCAAGCACACGCACACAGCCACATGACAGCTTCTTATTAGGTTTATTAATCTGTGGTATTAGATGGTTAGACTCGCTTTCTCACTCATAGCGCGCCCCATTTCATTCTACGTGAAACAACAACAAATCCGCATGGGAAAATCCGTTTCCGTTTGGGAAAGGTTCGTAGCCTTCTTAAGCGAGTTAATGTTCTCCACTTCATTATCTTGCAAAAATATACGGATCCCAATCATTAGGAACAGGTGCTCTTAATGGGCCGACATGACCTGCGAGGAAGGTTATTTCTTCTGAACACATTTTCTTTACAAAAAATACATAACTTAATAAGAAAACCAGATCAGATTGTAGAGGTATCATTATAGCAGGTTGATAGTAGATACTAATATTTTTAAAAATTAACTCATTGATTAACTAAAAGATCTAAAAATACAGGGTAATAGGTATATAGTTGATAAATGGTCAATAATGTATGAACGAAAATATTTTTAAAAATTATTATTGAAATGCTCGTTGGATGCGTTTGGAAACTAATGTATGAAAGATTTCGTTTTCGAGAAAAATAGGTTTGGTTGCAATGGGAAGTAGCCGTTTTTTCATGTATAAAAAGGCTCATGAAATAAAATTAAAATGGCATAAACCCTGCACCGGTTGGCATGACATTTACCGCAACTTTATTCTGTAACTTTATTGGTCACATAGGGTTAGATTTTCTAAGGCTGCATATTATAGAGGTTGCCTGGAAGAAATCGCTCTCAGCGATAAGGCCCCCTTTTGTACTGATTTTACTTTAGATATAAGCCTTTCGGCTTACTCATTCAAAAAATCACTCAAAAAAGTATTACTTGAATCTCAAAGTTCAAATAAGCCCCTCTTTGCCTCATTTAGCTCAAAAATTTTGATAAAGTATAATTAAATTATTCTTTAATTCTTTATTGAATTAAAGAATAATTTTATTATCTATATTATATTATTATTTATTTTTTATATTCCATAATTTATATTATAATACATATATACTTATATAAGTGATATTATTTTCGTGGTTTTAGTTTTTGTTATTTAAATTGCATATTATTTTTGTTCTTTGTTGTAAGTGTGTATAAGGCTGTCTTGAGCACCACGGTCTCCACGGAAGACCAGCGCTATGATATGATCTGATCTACCATAGCACTTGCTGAGTGGAGTCCGATTTTGACAGTTTTTCTTTTTATTTAAGGTTAATTTGCTGTACATTACTCATCTGTTCCGGCAAATAAAAATCTTTTTACTTATACTTTTTACTTTACCTTTTTATTTATGTTATATTTCAGTACAATCAAATGTTCATTCATTCATAATCCCTGCCATCTATTGAGTTATATATATATTTATTTGCTTAGGATGGCTTTAGTGTCACAGCGGCCAAGGTAGGCCTATTGTGATCGCCACATTGAGTTATATAAGTTAAATAGATTTTTTAGTTTTTGGAAAACAAAATAATTTCTGTGTGACCAAATTTTAGATAGATAGATAATGCTTTTCTTCAGAAAAACTTAAAACTAAACAGTTTGGTAAAAAGGTAAAAGAATATGCGGCCAGGCAACCAAAAGAATTTTACGTTGTCTTGTTGAATGTACATGCCATATTTTTTTTTGTTCTGCGTAGGTACTTTGAAACTTATGCCTACGTACTTAAGCAAGTATATCCCTACTTAATTATTCTTTGGTCGTTCATCCCTTATCGCTAAATAAGCGTTTGGGGCGCCTGATAGATTGCAGCCGATAGATCTATCGAGGGGAAGATCCGATTTGTTCGCTAATCTGCGATAAGTTGCTATTTGTCTTTTCTTACTGTTGGCAACTTTGGGACAGTTTATAAATAACTCTAAGCTACGTCGTAGCTAATGACTACGTCGTAGCTGGGTAGTTTGCTACGACGTAGCAATAAAGACTTACAATAAATTAGAGCTTTTTGTGATATGCGTAAGCCCTCACACTCAGGGTAATTCAGGAAAGGTTGCAGGTTCAAGTCCCGTCAAATTAAAAAGAAAATTGAGATGTCATTTGTGTGCAATCTTTTTTCAAAATTTTCGCATGGTCGAAGATGTGATTGCATATGTGTGAATTTTTTACCAAGGAGATACATACAATGAGACCTTCTTCGAAATTAGAACTAACCTCTAAAAAACGAATAGCTCAAAAAACGTTACCAATCAAATTTTTGTTACAAATTTATGATTTCAAGACCTTTCTTATTGATATTTTACACAATTTTGCGATAAATATTTTCTTATTCTTATTTTCAGTTCAAAGCTTCGCTCACACTAAAAAAAAAAACTACTGAACATTGTTTTTTTACTACCTACGCTTCGTATCATGCTTCATAAAATGCTTCTAGCTCTCTTCAGCTACTTTTGTCGTTTATATGTATACTAATTTAATAACAGATTTCTTGGAAAGACACCCGTAGTTCCGGAGTTCACCCTACCGTTCTCCAGTTTCTACATATTCTATTGCACTGGTAGGAAAGGAAGGCACTTATTTTAATTCCTTGCAATATTTAACCAAAATAACGAGACGGGCAGGTACATGCCTTTATTTTAACCGGAGCCGCATAATTAATTTAATAGCGTTATAACATAATCATCCGAAATTAAATTTTCAACCCTAGCTGAAGATATCAAGTTGAACGTAGAATAAATGTGGCCAATTTCTCATTTTATATCGGCTTAGTTTAAACGAGAAACTTTTTGTTGCTGTAGAGAATGAATAGAAAAAAAAATTATATGTCTTCAAAAACCAAAAAGACACAAACTATCAATAACTAACGTAACAGAAAGTTTTATTGCTGCTTAGCCTGAAATTAATTTGTATACATAACACTGTTAAGGACATCATGTATATAGCCTGTTATGATAACAGACTTGTTTAATAGATATTCTAACAAAAACAGCTGTACAAAAGCTCAATCGACCGAATGTCCATGACATATCATGGTTCCGGTCACGATAATTATAAAAAAGCAAAATGTATCACGTAATCATCTTTGGCCCTTACATCCACAAAGGATGGTTTATGTAGAGTTAGACCAGCGATTTCTACGTAGATTGCAAAATGTACTTACTTAAGTGGTGACATCAGCTAACCTGTCAACGATGGCAAAGAAAAAAATCAACAAAATATAAAATTTCCTTTGGTCTCAACTCAATTTTGATTTCGCAAAACCAAACTATTCAAAATATATCAAATTTAAAATAAAATAAAAGTATTCGACAGCCCTAAAAAAATGTTATCAATAATTTAGATGAATAAGAAAGTGATATTCTAGTGCTGCCAAATCCGTTAAATTTAGTTTTAGTATCATCTGAATTGGTGAGATTGTTGCCCACAAAAATCGCTCGTTCATACCAAGCCCTACCAGCAAAACTTAATAGCCGAGCAATAATTACGATGCTGCGAGTTCGGGAGAGATTCGCGGAAATAAATGAGTGTCGTTAAGAGACTCTCGCTCAGATATTTCATCCCCCTTGAAGAAGACGTTGGAAGAACACCGGTGTGGGCTGTTCACACGGTGCTGGTCAAAGAGTAGGGTACAGATAGGATAAATAAGAAAATAAATAAATAATGCTGGACAATCCACACAGCATCATCCAGCCCCCAGCTAAGCAAATAGATAGATAGATAACTCTTTATTATACCACACAAACACAAAATACATACAGAAGGAAAAGTTGACAGCAATGAAGTACAAAGGGCGGCCTTATCGCTATGAGCGATCTCTTCCAGGCAACCTTGCAAATATTATGTATGTAGATCGGATTGTCTTAGTACGTACCTTTTTTTAGACAAGACTTATTAAATGGTTAGGTTAGGTTAGGTAGGCCTAGAACGGTTAGCCTAGAGCGGATGTAGAAGTTGGTTTTCATCATATAGGAAGAGAGTGGAGATATATAAAATAGAGTCGTCGCGTCGTGCTGATCTTACGCTAACGTTAGAGATATGCATACAAACCCATCGCAAGTCACCATGGTATTGCTTATTTGCTACATCTCCGCTCAGTTACATTGACACTTAAACGTGTCAAAGAAATTATTTTGTTCTTCCATAATACTGAAAAAAATTTAAGTTTGCGTAACAAATAAGTTATTTACGCACTACTACATACCAATACCAAAAAGTAGGCAGGAAAATTCTAGATGGACCTATGGAATAACTGGAATAACCAAACCTTTACGCCAAAAACGTAAGTAGCAAAGACAAATTTTAGCATTTGGTTGCCTTATCTTTGAGAAAGTAGCACCTTACAAATTATCGCCGCTCTGAGGCATCCTCACGTTTGTTTTTGTTGAAATGTGTTCTCTGACTAATGTGTTGTTGCTCCTGTTACTGGCACGAAATGTAGACGGAATTAATTACATAGGTAAATGCCGAGAAAGATAATGGTATCTAGGAGGACTACAAAATCTTACAAAAAGAAAAATTTACTTCTTGCGTTTTACTTTTCAATACAGCTGGTGGACATATACTTTTTTTTTATAGTATAGTATAGACTTTCGTTTGACCACAATCTCACCTGATGGAAAGTGATGATGTGGCCGATGTTGTATCACGAAGGTCACCTGTTCACTCTTGTCTTGAAGAGACCCAGATTGTAATTCACCGGAAAAACTGAAGCAGGCAGCGAGTTCCATTCCTTAGCGGTGCGAATGATGAAGGTGGACGAAAACCGCTTTGTACGATTGGATGGTATATACGTAGGTAATTGCGAGATAGCATTACATCATAATTTTCTGAAATAAAATTAGGTACAATAAATTAGTGATGCTGGGAAATTGACCCGGCATCATCTAGCCCCAAGCCAAGCAAAGCTTCTTTCATGTTAAATTATCATCTAAAAAACAACTCAATTCGTTTCAGAGCTTCGTAGCTCGGAAACTAATTAAGTTATTTTGTTTAAGTAGGTACTTAAGTACTCAGCCTTATGCATAAAGTTTATGCAACATTATGCGATCTATTTAGGCATCGGTATTTTTCATACTAATATTATAATGCGAATGTTTTGATGTTTATGGATCGGGCTGTCAATAAAGATAGTTGTAGGTATACAATATGTTTTTTTATCTCGAAAGAACGCGTGCGAAGCCGCGGGCGGAAGCTACTTATATTATAAATGTCGAAGTTTGTAAGAATGGATGGATGAATGTAGGTATGGATGTTTATTCCTTTTTCATGCAAAACTACTGAACTGATTGGGCTGAAATTTGGTATGGGTATAGTTTGGGACCTGGAATAACATACAGGCTATTTTGTATCCCTATAACACGCGGGCGAAGGCGCGGCTAGCAGCTAGTTTCAATAATTATAGAAAAACCTATTTCAGTAGTTTTTATCGGTTCTAACCCAAGAAGCTTTAAGATTACGTGTTGATTTGACCTGATATCAATTATGAATGACTAAATAGCTTTCCGACTAATTCTCGAAATGAACATATCGCGTTTGCCAAAGTTAATATTGGAAAACATAAATGTTACAGAGTTTTGTAAGTACTCATACCCCCCTGGCAATTAGACAAGCTTAAAAATTTAAACTGAACTTAAGACTTAGCACTTAAGTAGGTTTTTTGTATTTTATACAATATAACTATCATCCTTGAAGCAGTAAAAACTGTGATAGGGCACGCGTGACATCCTCTCGCGGTGCGTTCCGCATACAGATGGAATTGTTCGCACAAAGCCTATCGAATCGACACCTACGGCTAGCAAATACGGGCTTTTGCGAATACCACGACACATATTGGTTGAGGTTTTTGTATAAAATTCTAACCAATATATAAAACATGGATACAACCAATTTAAAAGTAATACAAATATTATACTAAGACAAAATATAAGCCCAACTGTGGGGGAGGTGGCGACGTTTCGGAATTATTAATGGATTGGAAGGATTGATTAATTAATTACCTAAATAATGCTGGACAATAATCACAGCATTATTAAGCCCCAAGCTAAGCAGACCTTGTGTTATGAGTACGACTGATATACATACCTAATACAATACATTTCATAATCGTTTTTTTTATTATATATAGAAAATACCCAGAACATCTGGAACAAATATTTTCAGATCTTATAAACATTTGTCCCAAGACGGGAATCGAACCTACAACCTCCTCCGTCACAGTGGGACCTTCGCTTGCCGTGCCACGTCAGTCGTTGATTCATAAATCATACAATTTCTGTGACTCCACCATTCCTGAAATAATTCTATTGTAGAGCAAACATCCATACATACATCCATCGATTCATGCATTCTTACAAACATTGATATTTAAAATAAAATATACTAGCTGTGCCCGTGGCTTCGTCCGCGTGGAATAGTGACAGTGGGTAGCATTTTCAACTTTCTTGGCCTATGCCCGTTGATATTTTACCCCCTTGATGGTTAAATTTGTAACTTTAAATTACATTCTTATTTATATCTAATCAACAGCCTAAAAAATCTATTCCCAGCTTTAAGCTTTAAAAATGTCGGTACTTCTATACAACCTTTCAACGCCTCTTTTAACCCCTTACAACCCTATTTTTGCATTAAAAAGTAGCATGTCCTTTCTCAGGCTCTAGAGTATCTGTGTACCAAATTTCTTTAAAATCGGTTCATTAGTTTTGGCATGAAAACGTGACAGACAGACAGACAAAGTTACTTTCGCATTTATAATATTACTAGCTGACCCGCCAAACGTTGTTTTTGCCTTCAACCCTCATCACTTAGGGGTATGGAAAATAGATAGTAGCCGATTCTCAGACCTACTGAATACGCATATAAAATTTGGTAAAAATCGGTAAAGCCGTTCGGAGGAGTACGGTAACTAACATTCTGACATGGAATTTTTATATATAAGATAGTAAGGATTAGGAATAAGTTATAGCGAGAAAGAACCTTTAACTATTTGTTTTTTAACCACTATGCTATGGAAGTCTAAATAAAAATATCTATCACTGTTAAATAACGAAAGACCGTAGCTATCTCCCGCATGTTTTGAATAATTTAGTTTGGTTACAATTTCCTCTATTCAAGCCTTTTTCGTTTTTCGCTCACAATCCCGTTCCCAGTTTGATGTGTGACTGAAACGTGACTGCGTATGTTATTCCAAATATTTGATACTGAAAGGCTATAAAAGCCTCGATATTTTCTCCATCTTTTTCTTCTTTTCATCAGAACTCGATGTTTTTAACTGACTTCACAAGAAAGTTCTCAGTACGTCTGTATGTTTTTTTTTATATGTATGTATGTACATTTGTTACCCTACTTATCTGCCAATTATGGACCGATTTTGTAAACTTTTTCACCATTGTATAGAATGATCCCGAGGTGGTTAATCCCCAGGGAATTAGTATTTAGCCCGCAAAACTTAAAATAAGTGTAAAAGTAAGGGAATTTGAAGTTGGTTTATCGTTTTTGAAAACACGTCAAATTATTATTCCTTTTAACATCTTTTTTATTTGAAAGACTAACTTTGGTCGTATGATGGCTTCCGAGAAGAATGAACGTAATCCTTTAACTAACATGCAATTAAATATTCAATAAAGAAATTAAATGATATCCCAAAAAAAATCGATTTCGTCGGGACTCGAACGCGCATTAGTCCCTCAGTACGGGACTGTGGTAACCAACTACGCATCATTTCTTTGAGATTACCCCAAGTGGGAGGGCTTACGAACCATAATAATTAATAACATAAAGAATAACACTTAGAAATGTACTGTATGCCCAAATAGGATAGGTATGCACATCTGTACGTATTGATTGTTCAGTAATAAACCTACCATAGTCTCACACAGTCGTTTCACTCAAGCCTCCTAACACCGAACCCTACATGGCGACCCTGCCATATAAGGTATCGAGCGGAGGAGAGATCGCGTTACGAAGATGTAATAACTAAGTGACTTAATAATTGGAAGTTATAAAAATGTGTCGCTCTAAAATCGAAAAGGAAAAAAATTTTATCACTCAAAATGCCTCCGGTGGATCAAACAGCACGGATTACCATCTATCCAACATAAGCATGGTGATGTACATTATGTGCACGATTTTGGCGATTGCTGGTATTTATGGACTGTACCTGCTCTACAAGAAATGCCACCACGATTGGATAAGAAGCGAATTTACTACACAGAATTTGAGGCGGTCTTTTCGTCGCTCGGCGCCGAGAGCCTTAGAGGAGCCCTGCGGAGCCTGCAGCTGTCGAGACAAGTAGCTGATCGCCGATCGATCAGTATGGTGTTACGTGAAGTAAATTAAATAAAGTGTTTAAAGGAAATTATAAATTCATCAAAATAACAAAAGTGTACCTAAAAGTGAATCAATCCGAATATGTGTTTCTATTTTTTTACGAACGTGGACTTTTACCATTTATATTGAAGTCGGAGTGAAGCAATGAACTGTAAGGAGATATTTTGAAGGAACATTATAGAGAAGAGAACAGTTACTAGGAAGAGTATCGTAATTAAGTGAACTATGGTTTCGTTCGGTGAACATTATGGTGAATAGTTTAGTGATATTTTGAGGACGCATCTCATAGAGTAAACCTATGAGATATGGTAATGTACCTTATATTTTTATTATAAAAATTAAAGTAATACAGTGATGATAAATGGCATGCGAAATTAAGACCATTTATGATAGGCTTAAAAATTTAAAAGATAATTTAATAAAATTAAATTACAGTAACAGAACAGAAAAGGTTTTGAATAAGAAATTAAATGAAGCAGTAGAGTTAAGAAAGCAGTTTGATACATGTATTGTTATTTTAACAGAACAGATAGATAAAAAAACAAATAGTAGGAAGGGTATTAGAGGAAATTCAGTCATATTGCGATTCGTTTGAAAAACTATATAAAGATATCGAGGAATTTTGTGCCAAAAATTTTTCACAAGGTAGTGAGGATAGTAACCAAGACACCAATATGGAGTCTTTTGAATTTAGAACAGCGACTTCGCTGTTGCCAATGATGACAGGTAATGAGAACGTCACCAAAAGTCTCATCGATGCTATTGAGTTGTACGATTCTGCGTTGAAACCAGAAGGTAAGTCTATGCTCATAAATTTTGTGTTGAGAACAAGGTTGAATGAAAGTGCTAAGTTGAGGTTGTCTAAATCTTATAAAACATGCGAGGAATTAGTGAATGATATGCGTTTTCATTTACTGACTCAAAAGTCAAGTACCGCGATTCATAACGAAATAATGCAAATTCGACAGAAAAACATGACCATGGAACAGTATGGAGCCAAATTAGAGAAGTTGTTTGTAGATTTGACAAATTCGCAGTCAACTGACCAGGAAGCGTACAAAATACTACGTCCTATCAATGAGAAGATAGCCACAAAAAGTTTCACTAATGGTTTGCGGGATAAACAGCTGAGCACGATTTTATTAGCTAGGAATTACTCCACCCTAAAGGACACAATTCGAGCAGCGAAGGATGAGGAGCCTTCGTGTAGCCGACAGAGTACGGAATCATCCTTGTACTTTGGACAGCGTGGACGAGCTTATAACCACAGATATTCAGGTACTAGGGGTAGATATAATAACTACCGAGGTAATTATTCACAGCGAGGAGGATACGGAAGTATGCAGACGCAACCGCAAGGACAAAACCGTGGAGGTCAAAATCGAGGTTCGGGTAACCAACAGCCCAGGGGTTACTTTAGTTATAGGCCAAATAGTTCTCGAGGTTATTACAGAGGTAACCGGTCGACAAGTAATAACAATATGCATTACATGCACAACAATCAAGATAACAACACGGAACAAAGTCAGACGAACCAAAATTCAGTGAACACCAATCACAATTCGGAAAACTCAAAAGATGAACTCATGCAGTTTTTTCGATAATAACTTTATATTTGCATGTGATAACAGTAGCTCAGTAGATTTTTTTATTCAAAATTCAAAACATAGTTTTCTAGTAGATTCCGGAGCATCTTTATCTGCGGTGAAATATGAAACAGCCCAACTGTGGAACATTCCGATCCACTCAGAATGCATTCCCATAAAAGGCATAGGAGGTAAAGTACAAACAATTGGATATGTCTATGTTACACTCAACATAAATGGTAAGGAATTTTGTCACAAGTTTTATGCTATCAAAAACTTACCTTGTATGCAACATGGAATTTTAGGTAGAGATTTTATGAAAAGATATAAAGCAATTTTAGATTTTGAAAATAATACTATTTCAATTAGTAATGATAACGATTGCATAACTTTATCCATGAATAAAAGTTCGTCATTTAATGATATTTATTTGACAATTCCACCAAGATGCGAAAAATTATTTGTTATAGACAGTAGAACCAGTGAGGAATGTGTAGTATTACCATGCGAAGTGAGTAAGGGAGTTTTCATTGCAGGAAGTATTTGCAAACCGAAGAATGGAAAAATTGTCATGCAAGTAATGAATACACGAGAGTCAGAAGTAAATCTTTCTTATTTTAGACCTGAAATTCATAGTTTAAATGATTATGAGATATGTAATTTTGAAAAAGGCGCATGTGTGGATGGAGAAAGGGTGCGTACGATGTTTTCTTACTTAGATTTGAAACATTTAAACAACGAAGAACGAACATCTATAGAGAGTATATGTGCGAAGTTTTCAGATGTTTTTCACTTACCAAATGATAAACTTACTACCACCAATTTATACGACCAAACGATACAATTAAAACCAAATGTAGACCCATCATACGTAAAACAATATAGGTTACCTTATTCACAACGAAACGAGGTAAAAAATCAAGTTAAGAAAATGCTTTCCAATGGCATTATTGAACCAGCTAAAAGCGAGTGGTCTAGCCCAGTACTACTGGTACCTAAAAAGGCAAACAATGAGATAAAGCAATGGAGATTAGTTATCGATTTTCGAAAATTAAATGACAGAATTTTAGATGATAAATTCCCTCTTCCAAACATAACAGATATTCTAGATTCATTGTCAGGCGCTATGTATTTTTCACAGTTAGATTTATCACAAGCTTATTTTCAAAGTAATTTGAGTCCAGAAAGTAGAAAGTACACAGCTTTTACAACACATTCGGGACAATACCAAATGACACGTCTCCCGATGGGGTTGAAGATCAGCCCAAGTGCTTTTTCTAGATTAATGACAGTAGCCATGTCAGGCCTAACATATGAAAAACTATTTATTTATTTAGATAACATAATTTGTTTTGGCAGAAATTTAGATTCTCATAATAAAAATTTAATTGATATTTTGACTAGATTGAGGAAAGTTAACTTAAAATTAAACCCGGACAAGTGTGATTTTCTAAGAAAGGAAATGCAATTTTTAGGTCACGTTATAACAACTGAAGGCATTAAGCCGGATTCAGAAAAAATTGAGGTTGTACAGAATTACCCAGTTCCAAAAAATGCGGATGAAACGAGAAGATTTGTCGCATTTACTAATTTTTACAGAAAGTTTATACCTAAATTCGCAGAAATATCTTTACCATTAAATAAATTAGGTCGGAAAAATATCAAGTTTGAATGGACGCAAGAATGCCAAGAATCTTTTTCTTCATTGAAAAATGCATTAATTTCACCACCAATATTAGAATACCCAAATTTTGAGCAGTCTAATACATTTGTTTTACAAACGGATGCATCGGGATATGCGATAGGTTCTGTTTTATCAAATAGTAACAACATGCCAGTAGCCTATGCCAGTCGGACGCTTAATAAAGCTGAAATTCGATATCCGACAATAGAAAAAGAGCTGTTAGCAATAGTATGGTCCGTGAAATACTTTAGACCTTATCTTTATGGACGAAAATTCATTATTAGAACAGACCATAAACCATTAGTTTATCTATTTAATATGACAAATCCTTCTAGCCGTTTAACAAAATTTAGACTTTTATTAGAAGAGTACGATTACATTATAGAGTATGTAAAAGGAGCGGATAATGCGGCCGATGCGTTATCACGTATTAAGATATCAAGTGACGAGTTGAAAGAGATGTATGAACATAGTATGGGTGTGTTGACAAGAGCGCAGCGCAAACGAATGAACGAACAGTCAGAGAGTAATAAAAATGACTATAGTAAATCAAAGGTTGATAGAGTTACCACTAACGACAGGCCTGATCACCCTAAAGTTGTGGGAGCACTTAAAAAACCGAGCAATTCTACGGAATTAATAGAAAAATTTTTGAATGACAAAGAATGGAATACATTACTAAAAAATAATGTACAGGAGAAGTCAAGTTTATTTGCCTATTGTGAGAAAAAGTTTGTAATTTACGTAAATCCTTCATTTCGATCATATTGTGCACGAGATGCCTTTGTGAGAAAGTTGGAAAGTATGTGTAGAAAATTAAATATATGTAGAATGTTTGTATATTATAAAATATAATAAAAGAGTTAACTCAAATAATAAATGAATTATTAGACTGGACCGGTCCGAGATTATGTGTTTTAAATGATGTTTTAAGAATATACGATGAAGACACAAAACGTGTAATTTTGAATGATTTTCATATTTTACCAACGAGTGGACATTGTGGAATTAGGCGTATGGTAAATAATATTAAACGACGTTTTTACTGGCCAAGTTTAGAAAAAGACGTTAACGAATTTGTAGGTCGTTGTGCCAAGTGTTTACATCAAAAACACTTTACACCAATCAAAGAGCCGATGATAATAACTGATACAGGAGTGTCATCTTTCGATAGGATATACTTAGATATAGTTGGGCCCTTAGTTAAGGATAGTGATAATTATTCGTATATACTCACATTACAGTGTGACCTTAGTAAGTATGTTGAGGCTTATCCTCTTAGGAATAAGGATACTATTTCAGTAACTAGTGCTTTAGTAAATAACTTTATATTACGGTATGGTATTCCAAAACAAATAATATCAGACAGAGGTACGGAGTTTGTTTCGAAAGTTATGAAAGAAGTGTGTGAAATTCTACGAATAAAGCAGACAACATCTACAGCTTATCATCATCAGTCTATTGGTAGTCTGGAGAATAGTCATAAAAATTTAATGCAATATCTTCGTATTCAAACGGAAAATGAACCGCAAAATTGGAGTGTGTGGTTGCCTTATTGGTGTTTTAGTTATAATACAACAGTACATTCAGTAACAAAATACACACCTTTTGAACTCATTTTTGGTAAACTTTGTAATATACCTAGTAATTTAACTTCTATTGTAGATCCATTATATAATGAATATGATTATCCAAAACAACTTAAATATTGCTTACAAAAATCGCAACATGATGCAAGACAAAATTTAATCGAAAGCAAACATGTAAGAAAAGTCAGGTATGATTGTTATACTAATCCAATTACTTATAAGGTAGGAGACATGATACTACTGAGAAACGAACAAAGTGTAAACAAATTTGATTCTCTCTATGTAGGACCTTTTCGTGTAATAGAAGATTGTGAACCTAATATAAAAATTGATTATAAAGGTAAAGAAAAGTTAGTACATAAAAATAGAACAAAGCCATATATAAAAAGTAGTTAAGTATAATGTGTTAAATTTATGTAAGATAAGAAGTATGTAACCATTTTAGTATATAAATTGAATTATGTAATTAGGTTAAGCATAAAAAATAATTATAGTATATAATTTTTTTTATTTGTTTTCCGATGGGCGTGTACTGTATGCCCAAATAGGATAGGTATGCACATCTGTACGTATTGATTGTTCAGTAATAAACCTACCATAGTCTCACACAGTCGTTTCACTCAAGCCTCCTAACACCGAACCCTACAGAAATATTCCGTGTTTTTATATATTTTACTTCCCACTAGGTAAGTGTGAATGTTTAGATGTTCTTTAACTCTTCAAGCCAAAACTACTGAACAGAGCGTGCTAAAATTTTGTATACAATACAATACAAAAATTATTTTTTGTACACCAGCACGGCTATTCTAACTTGATCGAAAAGGCAACCTTTAGTTATAGTTCTAGTTCTAATATAACATAGAAGCTATTTTTTATACCGGAATGGATGCGAAACCGCAGGCAGAAGCACACTAATTATAAATGTGATAGTTTGGATGTCTGGATGGATGTTTCTTACATCTTCACGCCAAAACTACTGAACAGATCGGGCTGAAATTGAAATCCCATAAATCAGGCCAAGAATACCCTTCACGTTTCCATAGAAACGCGCGTGAAACCGCGTGCAGAAACTAGTTCTAAATAATTACAAAAGATAACAATAAAGCTAATCTGAAACCCGACAAGGCGACAAGTCGCGATACCACAACAGCGCTCTAACCCGTACCGTGGTAGCTGTTACATTTTACAACCTCAAATAAACCCGAAGATGGCGCCGATTGTACTCCAGCCAACAATTAAAGGGAACAGATAAGCGGATTTCGACGGCTCCTTTAAAATTTACTCGGATTTCCCGGATATTGTCGTTACTTCTTGCTTTTGCCTTTGCATAACTGTTGGTAGATATTATACCGAGTTATTTTATATTGTTATCTAGTTGGTACCTACCAACTTCTAATACTTTTTTCTACGCACGTGCTCTACGCTTTTTTTTGAGAGATAATTTCTGTAGTGCATTTTATATTATCATAAGTAGGTATGAAAAATGATGACAAATTATTATAAGATAACCAGTTTTTATAGCCATTTTTTTTTTGTTTATGTCACACTTACCTGCCAACTAGGGTCAAGTGTACTTACCTACGAAATGGAGAAAACTCATTTATTCCATTAGGTACCGACTACCTACTTGCATGTTCGTTTCCTTATCACGCCAAAAACACTGGTAAGACGACTTGTATAAGTATCGATTTGGAATCGAAGTAACGATTTTGTATAAGTATATATAGTGCTATTTGTGGCGTCGTACGGGGGAGGCCTATGTCCAGCAGTGGACGTGTATGGGCTGATGATGAAAATGAAATATATAGCTAGATCTGGAATAACATAAAGCTTGCTTTTAATCCCAGGGAATTGCTTGTACCTTTACCAAACAATGCAGTCTATCGCACCGTCCCGGTATCAAAAATACCAAGCCAAGATTTAATAATTTCAAACCCAAATATTATCAGTAAAATTTTCCGCCTAACCACCCAAGCATTCATTCGAGTATTGTAATTTGTAACAAAGAATGCCATTTAATCAATTAATTTCAATAAATCCGGCCCTTTTGAACGGTGGGGCTAATGGCAATAATTTCAATGTCCATTGTCCAAGCGGCGATTCACCAATTATGGCCACCGATTATTATCGTTGATCGTTTTAAATTTGTGATAATTACATATTTCGATTGGTAACTTCCCTACAGTTTATGAACGAATAAGTTAAAATATAATCTAACAAATTAATAACATGTAACTTTGGCTTGAATAATATAGTACCTAATTAATTATGAGATCACAATGTAGAGTCAATATAAAAATCGCTGATTAAGTTTCGGCTTACGAGATTTCGAAAATAAAAAGTTTTTATACAATTTGGGTACCTCATCATCATCAGCCCATACACGTCCACTGCTGGACATAGGCCTCCCCCGTACGACGTCACGAATAGCGGTTATGAGCCGCCTCCATCCATTGACTCCCTGCGACCGCTACGATGTCGTCGGTCCATCGAGTGGATGGTCTCCCATGTAGGGGGGGATTTGGCATAATCACCACGATTGGCAGGCGGATTGGTGATCGCAGTGCTGGTGTTTAAAAATACTCAGAAGGAAGCTGCTGCCCTTCCTCTGGTAGGTTCCCTTAGTCGGCTCTTACGACATCCACGGGTTGAGTTGGAGGGGTCGATATTCGTACGCCGCGGCCCCACGGCCCACCATATTGGGTACCTCACTTTTACTAAATGCAAAAGAAACTATTTTACAAATATCACTAATATTATAAATGCGAAAGTTCCTGCACGCCAAAGCTACTGAACGGACCAAGCTGATTTTTTTCATAGGTCTGGAAAAAAAATAATTCTAGGCCTGGAAACAAACGTTTGTTTACTTTTTATCCCATAAATCAGTTCCCATGGGATGAAACAACGTGTGCAAAGCCGCGGGCAGAAACTAATTAAGCAATAAACAAAAATTACCTTACACCGAAAATAAAACTTTTCAAATAAACCGTGGCATACCCAAATATTACGTACGCCAAGTTAACTCAATCGAAAAGTGTAACAATTATGTTGACACTTCAACCTTAAAATCCTTTCTCTAGGTATTCCCTAATGGGTGATTTTCGCATAATTTCTCCCTTGTGTGCGAAACGACACGAATTTCCAATAGAATGCTTCTAAGGAAAGGGTAGAGGTCGACGACACGCGCTAAATAGGAACTAGAATGGAAGAATGGTTCCAAGCCATTAATTTTGGAAATTTTAGAGGTGCTTAATAATATAAGGCTTGAGGTGCTTGATAATGAGACTTTTATTGTGTTGTTTGTGATAATACGAAGCTAGTATGTACGATTTGAATTACACCTAAGTAATCACATTTTACAAATTTTTATCAAGTTTTAATTTATTTATTCCTTTTTGATACATGTTATTGTAGACTAGGAAAAGTTATAGACATACTTAAACAATAAATCTCTAAATAAAAAGAAAATAAAAATCAAATAATATAAACAAATGAAACTAGTATTTACAATTGAAACAATTGAGCCAACTGCAGACTGTTGCAAACAATCTACAGGTACTCGTAGCTCAACTGATCCATATCAATACCAGTCGGAAGCGTCCCCAAGACGCTGGCTGCATTGCCTCTCTTCCAGGCAACCTTGGGATGGACTGGACATAAAAGAACAATAAAGACGGTGGCGTTAAGAGTTACTTATAAGAAATAAAAACAATAATAGTTACACCTACACTACGTACTATAATACCTACTTATCATAAACTTACATAAACATAAAAATAAGGTTATTCTAATTGTTTCACGGATAATAAATAATGTTGATGAAGCAGTTTTTTAAAGATAGGGAGAGATTTTGCACAGATTTCATCAATCAGAACTTCGTCAATATCTATCAGATATATCAAAACACAAAGTAGGCACGAATGGGTTATTATTGATTGGGCATCTTAAAAAAATGCAACCAACGCATTGTGATGAATTAAAAATATCCCTAAAAGGGTTAACTCTGTCTACTCTATCGCACTGACCAGGCCCCCAGCGTTCCCGCTTTGAAAAATAATTTTACGAAATTTTAATAGCATTTCCACTAGTAGGTTGGTACCTCCCAATGACTTTGATATTTTCGACGGTATTAATTAAAAAATTATAAAGCTTCCACCCCCTTACCGCCCGATGGGGGTAACTGTAACCCCTGGCTATTGTTCCATTTGTTCCCCACAAAGCATTTATAGCGGGAAAGATAAATATGCGAGTAGGTAATTGCCTTTATTGAGTCGTTGTTTGATTTTATGTTGTTTGGATTTTTTAAATGTTACTCCATTTTATTTGAATAAATACCGCTAAAGTCAAATATGAAGATGTCGTGCCCTCGTGGGGTAGAAAGAGCCTAAATTCAATGAAACCCGAAGGTAAATATTTTGAGGTGATGCTAAAATTGTTTGTTATAGGCTTGGGCCACATCCGACTTTTTGATCCGGCTAAATGAATTGGATCAATCAAAGACCAATTACCTAAACGCGAAAAAGGATTATTCTTAGAAAATCGATTTAGGAACTAATAGCGGTTGTTCCCAAAATTCTATATACGTATATATTTACCTATTATTATAGGTTATATATATGTATATTCTATTTATATATATTTAGTTAACTATCTCTGGCTTTGCCATTCGCTAGTTTTTTTTTTTACTTTCTTGTAACTATGGAAAAGAGCTTGTCTCACTTCAACCGTCAGAAAAACAGGTACTTATGTACATATATCGAAAACTTACCTGCAAAACCAGAGCAGTAGCTTATAAGTACTAACACAGATTAGGAATGTAACTTCGTAAGTACTAGGTACACCTTTTTGAAACCGGCTCAAAAGGCCTAAAATGAGATAAGGAAGGCCGCGTCCGTCTTTAAAGGCAGGTTCCCCGAGAAATTAGCTCACGTTATGAGCACGTGCTTAAAAAGAACTCATAGGTACAAAGAATGTGATCATTCATTAGGACATAATCCGTCTTTTTTACCGTCTCTCCCAAAAAGATTCATGTCTCTCCACACTTCCAACAACCCTATTCCAAATGGTTCAGCGATGATTTTCCGTGCCGCCTCCTTCGGGAGCAGGTAATTATGATTGAGCGCGAAATGGATAAAAATGGAGTATTGTTCCGAGTAATTAGGGTTTGTGATCCGCCGGGGAGCCGGCCGTCTTTATGAGTGGTATTGTGATCTTTGTTTTATATCATACTAGCTGTTCCCCGCGGTTTCACCTGCGTTAAATTCGAATTTCACATTTCTAGGGGGATAAAAAGGTCTATTTTCCCGTAAATCTCCCATGGGAATTTGATATTTTACTTGGACAAAAATGTTACTCTCCATCCTTTCAACTAACTCTATGCCAAAAATCAAGTCGAAAGGTTGCTTAGTTAGGGCGTGAAGACAGGACAAAAAAACAAACACACTTTCGCATTTATATTATTACTTAGGACTAGACTAGCTTTTGTCTACAATTTCGCACGCATTATTTTTTTTCTTTATTTCTTTTAGGGAAACCATCTGCACACTAAACTTAGGTAAGTGAGTAATACAGTAGAAATTACTTGGCCATTTACAGGCCATCCACTCATAGTAATATGATAGGTATTCTTACAGGTATAAGGTGCATAGGTATCAAATGCAACCAGCTATTAAGGAACATAGGCTCCTAGAATATTTGACTAAAAACCTCAAACTAACATATTTAGGGAATTACTTATAGCTATCCTATTCTAACACATTATATAACAATGAGCAAAATAAACCGACACAATGAGACAGAAGATCACTCACTTCTCACTCTATTCCGTGATGAAATGATAGCGTTAGTTTTTCAGGGCCACAACTATGTGGGGATACATACACAAAAGTTCACCCTGATTCTTTCTGTAGTTTTGTCGTGAAGAAGAAACAAACTATGGTTTTTGCAATTCTACATTTAAATATCAGTAAAATTCGTTTAAGTTATTTCTCCTCCCCAACCTATAAACAGTGACTACCTGAACTGATAAGACATAAAGAAACAGTCCTTCAGTCTACAACGAACGACAACCGGAAACACTGACGTCTCTACCACGATCACAACACAACCTGCATCATACTAAACTATCGCTATATTTCTATACATTACCGGCTTTCCATTTACTTTTGCGGCACTCATTTCAAATAGCAGAAAGAAAACTAGCAATGTACTCACCTGAAATTGAAACTCAAAATAGAAGGCGGGCATTCCTAATTTGAATATAAAATGTCGCAGCGCGATAGTAGCGAGCGACGTTTTCGAGCATTGGACTACCCTCATTATGGACCCTAACGAGTTGCCGAAGAATTCAGACTTGTGAGTTACATCGTCTACTCACGGACATGACCGAGGTGCTTGGTGGGTGAATTTAATGGTGGTTGAGTTGAAAGTTTTTGCTATAGGTAGGTACTTACATTACTTTGGTAAGTACTTACGTTAGCACTTACTTTGTTAGTAGGGTTGACAAATTACATAATTTGATTGTAATGATAAAATTAAAAACCGACAAAAACTCAAATTCCACTGTTTTTAATACTTTTGCGGGACAAATACTAAACCCTCGGGAATAACATTTTTATGGAATCATCTCGGGGTTTTTCTCTATTCTATAACAATATAATAATCCAAATCTGTCCCAAATTAAAGACGGTAATCGTCGAAAATACATAAAAAAAAATCGCATATTTAAATTAAACTAATGAGAATTAGGTACATACCTATGTAAGTATCTCAAAAATTTAGTCTTTTAAGATTTCATAATAAACAGCATTATATCAACGCAATGCACATGGACGGCCGAACATGGAACCTCCTCCTTTTTTGAGAACCGATTAGGCTGTTTAGTATGGGTATAGTTTGGGACCTGGAATAACATATAGGCTATTTGTTATCCCGGTAAAACGCGGGCGAAGGCGCGGGCAGCAGCTATTACTTTATAATATGGCTGCCTGTAAACTCTATTGTTCTCTGTAAGATCCTTACTAAGGCACCTTTAAAATGAACTAAGTTCAATCAAATATTTGAAGCGGAAAACGTGGTTTTAAATAGCACAGCATTATAACTTCGATTCAGCTATCATGTCAGGCACGGTTGCGGCATGTTACGACTATTACAAGGTCAGTTCGAAGACATTTTTTTAATTTGCTTGTTCGCTTGTTACTGTTATTCATTTCTTTCTATGAATAACAACAAGTTAGTGAATCATCCTTTCGCCTGATATCACATGAGCATCGATGGTTCAGTGGTAGAATGCTCGCCTGCCACGCGGGCGGCCCGGGTTCGATTCCCGGTCGATGCATGCTCTTTTTGCTTTACTTTTCTCTTTCTTATTTTAATTAGAGGTAGATTAGAGGGTTATTTGGTAAAAAAATATAAGTAAAAAGTGAGGACTGAGTAGTTTCATATATAATAATTTTAAATTTATCACTAGTTTTCTGTTCAAAATGGAACGGGCTTGTGTAATTGTAAGTATGTATGTAGGTTAACCAATAATTTTAATGTCTAACAAATGTTTACTTGCTTGCAAGCTACCGTGAGGTATGGCAGCTGGTGATCATAGCAATGCACCGCATTCGTCTACCGCGAATATCTTACCGCTGCTGAAATATCTTACCTATCTTAGTGAACTGACTTACTGTGTGCTCTACACAACTCTACTAAGGTAGGAATATAATATAATACTTGCTGCCCGCGCCCTCGCCCGCGTTTTATCAGGATAAAAAATAGCCTATATGTTATTCCAGGTTCTAATCTATACCCATACCAAATTTCAGCCTAATCGGTTCAGTAGTTTTTGCGAGAAAGAGCAACAACTATCCATACATCCATCCTTACAAACTTTTATTAGTAGGACTAAATACCTAGGACCATATAAAATTTTTACTGACTTGTCTACCCATGGACTTTGATTTCTCACCCTGCCATACATACCAACTACCAACCATTCGCATTCTAGAAAGGGAGGAACTTTTTAAAATTTTCATGGCGAAAAGGAAAGACTCAAATGAGTATAACCTTGTTAACCGACTTCAAAAAGAGGAGGTTATCAATTCGTCTGTTTGTTTTTTTGTATGTATCTATGTTACGCGATATCTCCGCCAATTATGGACCGATTTTGACAATTCTTTCACTATTGTATAGAAAATGATTCCAAAGGAATCCCATTTTTATCCCCAGGGGATTAGTGTTTATCCCTAATATAGTAAAAGTAAGGGTTAATCGGTTATTATTTAAAGTCGGTTTATCGTTTTTTAAAACACGCCATATTATTTTAGAAAACAGCTTTGGCTAAACCAGACATAAGTACCTACTTTCTAAGTACATATAACTTAGATACTGTACTAGGTACTTACTTTCGCTGTCCGATAGTATCAAGCCACTATTTTTATAACTGTGTAAACGTGTCCTACTCTAGGTACTATATCCCCGCTGCGAGACTCTCGCCTGCAGGGATAAAAGGGCTTTAAATAAATAATTCTTTATTCTTTGATAGTTCAGTAGGTACAATCCAGTGGTAGGAATTACAATATCCATTAGCCAAGCAACATCAACTCAATATTCTGCCTAGGTAGGTAGAATACTAGCTGGTAGAGCAAACATCTCATCAAGACCGTCCGCATTCGAGTGGCCTAACCCAAATGCCCCGAAGCAAGCGCAAGGCACGCATGCCAAGACAAACCGAAATCTTATCAAACGTCCGCCATGCTGCCCTTTAATAAGCAAAACTGCACACAAGGGTACACCTGGCAGATTAGACATTAGTTCCCGCCGACGGGGCTGATAGGGATGGGAAAATATTCATTGTTCGAAAATATAATATTTTACGACATAACTGTGAATCTCATGTTATAATTTGTGTTGGATGTGTCCGGAACAACTGCTGTTCCCTGGTCCGATACCAGGGACCAGTAGAAACTTTTTTTTTCACTAATGTAGAGACTCCAGAGTGAATAGAAATGGACGAAATACTGGACCAAGACATTACCTGGCTTGTAGCAGTGGAAGCATCCTAAGTCCGTAACTGTTCATCTCCTGTATGGATCTGACCTCTGCAAAAGGTTTTTTGCTCCAGTATTTTGTCCATTTCTATTCACCCTGCAGTCTCTATTCACCCCGTTTTACGGTACTAGATTGAATATCAAGCAATAGCTTTGTAAAGTCTAAAATTTCTCGTAAATGTGGAAATGAATCGGATTCCGTTTAGAACTATGAATTACAGGCCCGCTCTATTCGAAGCACCTACCGATCGCCGCCGCCGCACCATATGCAAACATCCTATAACACAGCTCCCAATAAGTTATGAGCGGTTGTGACGGTTACGATAGGTTGATTTGTGGATATTACATAGTACGTATAGGAATGACCTGTTTACACTATAACTCAGGTCAGTAGGTTCAATTAAAGGCATGTTTGGATATGATTTTGATTTAATAAAATCAAATATAATTAGATTATAATAGATATTTATTTGGTACAAATAAAACATTACATTTTTGGGTTAAAAAATGAATAAATTTCGACGATCCACACAGTATCATCTAGCCTCAAGCTAAGCAGGGCTTGTGTTATGGGTACAAGTAGCGGCACGTAAGTCTAGCGCTAAGCGATACGCGGAGGGGATAGCTGCGCATGGGTAATGTACCGCTAGCCCCGCCCAGGTACCTTATTTTTTACTTCGGCACAATAACGGTCAGCGCTAAAGTTACGTGCCGCTACGTATACTACATGACTGATATACATAATGCAAAATATACATAGATAGATGTTTTTATTATACATAGAAAATACCCCAAACAGCCGGAACAAATATTTGGAGATCGTACAAACATTTGTTCGGAGGCGGGAATGGAACCCGCAACCTCCTGCGTCGCAGGCGGACCTTCGCACGCCGCGCCACATCGGGCGTCATATAAAATACAACAAACTCATTGTTATTTATTTGACTTACCATCTAGCGTCTCAACTTTACCACAAAAATCCACATTCCACCACGAACACATGTTACTCCCTTCTTAAACACATCTAATATCTTGAAAATGTCAGCACGAAGAAGATTGCACCCAGCAATTCTTATTTTTGGAGTCATTAACAGACAATGTCCCACATACCTCGCAGACAAACTAATTTGGGCTAGAGACCAGTCGAGGTATCCCATTAGAGCATGCTCCTTGGTTTTCCTGACCCCGAAGCACAGGACAATGGCGTTTAGAGGATCCTTCAAATACTCTGCGTCAAATTGTTGGAATAATCTTCCTCCACCAGCGCACGCTGCAAAATCGTTTTACATATTTAGAAATCAGCTTAAAAAACTGCTCATTACCGAGCAGAAAAGCCTCTAGGTGTATTTTTAGAGGTACCTCTTTGCTACAACCCACCTAAACAGTATGCACGTCTTACTGGGCAGACTTCAGCTTCCACTTTGAATAACCCGTGAGTTTCCATGCTTCTGGTATATAGTCTCTCACTTGCCTCCATTCACTAGAAACTATGCTCTAAAACAAAAAGGGCCTCAATTAGTTGATTACAGAATTCTTAGCTTTGTACATGTCATTTTACTGGTGGAGGTGGGTATTACGTTTAGGAACTTACCTGTAATATATGCACAAGGTACTGAAGAGCAGACGAGTGTCCTTCTAGAAACAAAAACCGCACTCGCACTTTTGATATTTTTTATTTTTGAACACACATTGTAACAACCCACTGTACTTCCGTATGGTATCGGCAAGTCTTCAGTCTTCACTGATCCGGTAAATATCCTTCCTTTCAAAACTATGGAAGCAGATAACCAATTCTAGACTCGGTAGATAAAATTAGGTACACACACAGGGCTACGAAACTACGCGCACAAATTAAAAAAGATGGTGGGCGCGGGCGACGGCTCGGTTGCGTCGGTTCATTTTGCTAAGTTGGTACGTTGGGACTTTGGACTTGTTGTCGTTGCGCTGGTGTTGCCAGCCAGCCCTCTAACCTGATTGACATCTTTCTGACAGTGACAATCACACACAGGTGGCCAACGACTCACAGGTGAACACAGTGCTGGGTGATTGATTGATTATTATGAAAATTGTTTGTATTTACTTGGCTTTTTTATTATATCTGTCATAAAGGTATTATTTATTTAATTTTAATTAAGGCATTTCAATGGTTTTTTTTGTTGTGCGTACCTACCTACCTAAATTGTCAAAATGTATACGTTACTGTTATGTTACCGTTAGTAATAATAGTGCTAGTAAATAAGCAGACTTCACTCTCACGGCCTGCCTGAAAACCAGCGCAGTATTGGGCAAATGCTCCAATACTGCAACATGCTGAGGCAGGGACCCATTTTACCCTTATTATCTCATTTTTTTCTGTGTTACCAACTATTTAGATTTAATTATTGTTTAGTTAATAAGTTATCTATGTTTTCTGGGTAAATAAATTATCTCTCTTTCTCTCTCAAAAATAATCAGTAGAGCAGCGTTATAATCGCATGTGCGATAAAGTTCCTATTAAACATTGAACTCTATTACTAGCGTAATAGAGTTCAATGCTATTAAAGTATGTATAAAAAACACTGAACTATCTACACATCTGAACTAAGTCGAACGAGGCTTTAAAGCTTGTTACTTACACAAGAGCAACTCATAAAAATATAACATATAACTTTATTGACAAAGAAAATAACAATCAAATAATATAAAGAAATTAAACTAGTATTTACATATAACTAGACTTTTTTGCACAAACGTTTTTTTTCTTACATTTCGTCAGGATTTCTTCCATTCATTCAAAAGTCCATTGTATCGATCTTCGGGGAAGACCAGCAGCCAGGACGTCTTTCGGCTAATAAATTGATGAATATTTTGATCTTAGCCCGATTGTACCCGGTTGAGTACCTACTAGGTACCTACATATTTCTGTATCCGGTCCGCATAGCCGCATTTTGTGATGCCTGACAATAATTTTGCTCTCGGGCACGTAAAAATAGAACAAAAAATTAATTTTATAAAATTGTTAAGTAAATACGTCGCGTAAAGGTGGAGATTCGTCAAAGGGAAAACAGCACAATACGAAGCCCTAAGTTAAAGACGAAATTCTTTTCAAACTTTGAATTTTCTGCCTTTTTATTTATTGGCAGGCAATCATTATTGTTATTTTCTAATAAATTGCTGTTTTTTTTCTGGAATACGGTTTTTGCGAAGAAATTAAATTATTATAGCTAAAATATTGATACTTATTTGTTTTTAATGTGGTGATAATGTACATTTTCCACTTTTGTAGGTAATGTAACGAACATTAAAAGCTATTCCTTACTGTCGCTAGCCATCAAACCCTATAGTTATAGGTATTGCTAATGCATTGTATAATTTTTTTACAAAAAAAAGGTGTTATTGTGTTTTATGTTGTATTTATTTGACGACCTCTGTGGCGCAGAGGGCGAAGGTCTGTCTGCGACGCAGGAGGTTGCGGGTTCGATTCCCGCCTCGGGACAAATGTTTGCACGATCTGCAGAAATTTTTTCAGGGTGTTCTGGATGTATTCTATGTATAATAAAAAAATATCTATCTATGTAGTGTATTATATTAAGTATATCAGTTATCCAGTACCGATAACACAAGCTCTGCTTAGCTTGGGGCTAGATGATGCTGTGTGAATTGTACAGCATTATTTATTTGAAAAAAAGTGTCCCAGTTTCCCTTTATCAGCTTATTAAACTCTCTTTCAGGTATTACACAAATTCTGTAACCCACTACAATCTCTTCAGTTCGCAAGTAGGAACCTACACAATAAACCCTGTTATAAACAGTATCACTCACAAGTCTCGTCGGAAACTTATTTTCTAAGCAACAGCACAATGGGAGACGTTATCTGGTGTTATTGTCTGAAGTTGGACTTTGTTGCAGACTCCGACTCGGTTTGGATGAGCAAGTTAGACGGCTGGCGAGGTTGTTTACACCACACGATTTAGCTTTACTAATTAAGTAAAATATACATAATTCGTTTGTGAAGACGGCAATAAAACTACTGAAAATGGGGCTGAAATTTAACATGCAGAATGGGTGAGATTTCTGGAGTAAGTATTAAATAGGCTACCTGTATCGCGGAAAAACCCGCGTGAAGCTGCGGACAAAAGCTAGTTTATAAAAAAAACATTGACATGTCGTCCTTGCGCCACAGATTTGTTGATTGGAGTCATCGTATTTTGTTTACTTGTTAGTTTTGTCTGCTAGTGTTTTGTTAGTGGCAGGATGGAAGTATGGAAATATTTAACGGTAGTCTTAGTGCCTTTTCATACGTCCCGATTTCCGGGTAGTACCGGGTACCCAGCGGCGAGAGTATGGGCATATTACGATAGCTTCCATAGGCAAATAAATAAATTTCTTTCTTTCTTTCTTTCTTCAATGTACCGGCATAATTTGCATACAATTCGCTGCCAGGTACCGGCAACCCGGAGACCGGGTCGTGTGAAAAGGCACTTACTGTTTTGTTTCTGTGTAAAAAGTTGATCCAAACATCATAACCGAATCGCTGACTTCCCACTTCCCGTTTCCACCAAAACGGAAACGAAAAGAGATAACGGCTACATAAAAAAACAATTTGAGAACTTGGCTGACGCTCTATCGCGCGTAGAATCTCAAACACATGTGATGATCATGATGACGAATATTTTAACCTTTATTTTTCACAACTCTGCTCCGTTCTTTCTTGGTGGAGAATCTATGCGCAGTACGAACAAACTCCCAAGTATAAATGCACCGCATAGGAAATATACAGCGTCGTATCGTAACGTGTAAGGAGCCCTCACGAAAGGGGTACTCATTCACTCGTGACGAATCCATTGCCTGTAGCTAACTAATTGCAATAAAATGAACCCCTCAGGGGACTTCCTGTGATTTTGTTTTAATCGAAATTTTCAGAGTTGGCTAAATTGTCATGACTAGACATGGAAAGTTAAACTTTGTAATCATATAAATTCGTTTTATATTGCTCTTTTACTCGCGTAGGTAAACTATGAACTAGCTTCTCGATTCGCATGTACTATTGCCGGATAATAAATTGGTACAAGTTTAGATTGACATTTGTGAAAAATTGAATCTTGTCCATCAAGTAGTTTTGACTTTTGTCACAACAAACATCCACTCCCAACTTTTGTGTTCATTGTACCTACTAGTTACTCTCAGTTTAATCGGCCAGTAGTTTACAATTACAAAACTTACCAATACCTACCGCAAAGGCGAAAGCTTCTGTAAAAAAAAACACGCGTAAAGTTCTGGACCCCTTCGGCCGTGTACGAAACCGGAGGTACCAGTTGCGACTAAAATCTTTTTTCTACCATTATGTGTATAGACATGCTAAGAGAAAAAAAGGAGAAATGGACAAAAATAATAACCGAATGGTATCCCCGAGGAAGTAAAAGAAGTAAAGGCAGGCAAAACAAAAGATGGGAAGATGATTTAAAAAGGGTGGCCGGCCCAGAATGGACCTGCACTGCAAAAGACAGAAACCATTGGAAGACTTTAGAGGAGGCCTATGTCGAAGGACAAACTGCATAAAAGAAACAATTAAACTAAGGATATATTTAAGATAAATTCAGAAACAATTAAAATTCAGAAACAACTAAACTAAGGATATATGTATTTAAGATAAATTCAGAAACCGGTCCAGAAATAAAGGCTTATTTTATTTTATTGTGTATAGACGCGCACAGAGGCGTGCAAAGCCGCGGTCAGATGCTGGTATTACAATAAACCTGTAACTACTGTCTTTTGATAAATAGCCCTGATCAAACCCTGATCGCTCCATGCATCGAGATCCTGAGCCAGTTCTATCTATATAGAAGGAAGACTTGACATAGAGGATGCATAGAGGTATAATTTTGAATAAAATATCAAAATACATAGCGGCTGTAACTGAAGAGGCGGTAGATATGTCTGTGACAACCTAAAGGTAAGCGGGTTAACTACAAACCTCGTTTGCGTTGAAAGAACACCAACCTAAAGGTCCTAGAATAGCCAAAGATTGTATCATCAAAGCGATGACAAAATTATCATAAAAGGCAATTTAAAACCAGTTCAAATACGCCATCATACTTAATATTCTCGCTTTGTAGTGAGGATGGAGTAGTGGTGAATAATTTGATGATGATGATGATATTTGTCTACATTGGAGAGCACTTTATTATTATTCTTTTGTAAACGAAGTTGAATATTCATAGTTTTTATTATGAATGAATAAATTGAACGGAAACTGTGGCAGAGTTTGAACTCTATCGAACAAAAAAGAAGGGAAGTATAAATCTATCCTGTTTTACATTTTTACCTAGCATTAATCTAGCAGTTCTGTAATATTTACAATGATAATTATATAAATAAATAGGTAAAGGTATATTAGACTAGTAATAGGTAGGTATAATACCTCGTGTGTTCATAAGTCTTGAGACACAGTAAAACTAAAATATTTTTGGAGCTAAGTTGAGTATTCATTTATTGGATATTAAAATTAAAACTACTGACATCTAGATCTGTATTTAAAAATAAATCATTCAAAATGGCCGCCTTTGCATTCAATGCAGGCCTTCAAACGCGTGCGCCATTCATCTATGGCGGCACGAATCTTTTCAATGGGAATCCGTTTCGATTCTTTAATAAGGGCTCGCTTGAGAGAATCCAGGTTTGGGTGAGACTTTCTGCATGCCCTCAGCTCCAATTCCGTCCATAAAGAATAATCCAAAGGATTCAAGTCAGGGCTTGACGAGGGCCAATCTTCGCTCCGAATGAAGCCTGGCAAATTGGCCTCCAGCCAACGTTGGGTAGTCTTAGCTTTATGGGAGGGAGCAGAGTCCTGTTGGAAAACCCAGTATTTTCCAGCGAATAGCGTATCATTTAATGGTTTAACCACCGCTTCCAATATGTCGGTTTGGTAGTTTTGTGCCTTCACCTTGACGCCTTGCTGGCAAAAATGAAGCGAAGTGACCCCCTCGTAGGAAACACCCCACCAAACCATCACACTTGCTGGATGATGAGTGCCCTGGACATTGCGTACAGATGGCTGGACGTCCTTTGAACTTCTGGCGTAAACCTTATTGTTCTGCCGGTTAAACTTTTCTTCCACCGTGAAGATCTTTTCATCGGTAAACAGGATATTTTTTGGATCGTGTCTCTTCATTAGGTTCCGACATCGTTCCAGTCGCAATTTACGAAGACCCTCGTTTAAATAATGCACTTTCCTTCGACTGTAGGCCTTTAGTTTAAGATCATATTTAAATATCCTGTTCACCGATATTCGCGAAATTGGTCTGCAGAGCTAATTTCTTTTGAGTCCGGCAAGGGTTGCGACGAATTCGCTCTCTGATTACTTTGATGTTGGCGGGCGTCCTTACAGACCGCGGGCGGCCACATCTTCCACGGTCTTCTAAAGAGCCGGTCTCCTTGTACCTCTTTATGGTATAATACACAAAGTTCCGACGACATCCCAAACTTTGGATTTCACTAAAAACTTGCATTGGTTTTTTTCCTGCTTGAAACAGTGAAATTACAGTCACACGCAAATCTTTTGTTGGCGCCATTTTCACGGAGAATGAAACAAATATTCTAATGTATAAATTTTCTGATACAAAACATTCGATATTTAAAATTTTAAAAGTTTTAAAAAGGTTGCATGAATTACTTTTTAAATTAATTAAATAAGTTCGTCTCAAAACTTATGAACACACGAGGTAGTTATCCAAGAACCTCGCAATTCTACAAAAATACGATGGAGAAAGAACGTCAGTATGTCAGTATTTTTTTCGGATTTTGATATTAGATTTACCCAACTTCTTAAAACCGCTGATTGTAAGCTAGGCTCCAAGAAGGAATACCTAGGTAGATACATTTATGAACCTCACTACATAATAAGAAACGAAAAAAGGAAACAGTAGAGATAATCATCTCCGCTCGCAACTAATCACCTACCCTCTTTTTATTGTACTTCTAACGACTTGTCTTAGCACTAAAGCAATTTCAAAATGGCACCCGAATAACACGCCAATAATCGTTAGGCGCGATTGGAAAACAAAACTGTGATTATAGGGTATTATCTAGTATGTTTCGTCTCTTTCTAACTTGAGGTCAGTTGTATGTTTTATTTCGTTTGTCTCGAGAGGGTGGAAAATAGAGAGACGTTACTTTAACGAAGTTTCGATGGCTCAATGGGGTTGATAAGTCTGCTTTGTGGTTTATTTATTGGTTTTGGATCATTTGGATCGTCTTATTTATTTGGGAGAGTTTCTTGTTAAAAGATAAAATTGTGCATATGGCGTTTATGTTTATGGTTTTATTATTTAGTCATGTTTGCTTTTCTCCGATTGAAGGGATGATAACAGCAAGTCTAGAGCTGGACATTTTTACATTATTATTTTTTAATCTTTTATTATTTATTGAGAAACTGTTGATTTTCACGAAGTTTCTACCCGTTACATATTACCGTGACTGTGGAGTTCGATCGCGTATGTTTGAAAAACTTTTTATAATTGTTTTTTCCGGCCATTGTTTTTTGTTTTTTCGTATTTTTATAAGAGGAATACCCAGAATCTAGCAAAAAAACCAAGGGAAGTGCTTCTAGTTCTATAAGTATGTAGGTTTATCTTACATCTAGATCTAATTCAAATATTACAGCGTTATATCAAAAATCCACTCGATGGACCGATGACATCGTAGCGGTCGCAGGGAGTCGATGGATGGAGGCGGCTCAGGACCGCTATTTGTGGCGTCGTACGGGGGAGGCCTATGTCCAGCAGTGGACGTGTATGGGCTGATGATGATGATATCAAAAATCCATCACTAGAAACTACTTCTTTGCGGGTACTCTAAATATCTGTAGAACAACAAAGGTGCTCTAAGAGCACCACAATTCTAGAATTATTGGTGCTCTAAATGGCTATATTTCAAATTATACATCACCCAGAAACAATAGCTTTTAAAACCAGCTACTCAAGTTCCTGGACCCCAAACAAAGAATTACAAAATTCTGGACGCAATGCATTTGCAAACAAAATTGCATCTTTATCCTCAATGGATGTTAGCCTAATCCAATTTTAAAACGTTGCCAGACCGAATGCAGGGATGAACTTAGCTCTGTTATTTAAATAGTAGCTAAATGTAACAAGATTTAATGAGATGTCACCTAAACGGAACAATGAACAAGGGTAACCAACCACCAGGTACTAATTGATTTTTTTTAAATAACTGGATGTGGTCCTCGCTTTTTTTTACTATTTTGCCAAATGTCAGGGCGAAGGCCTTCTAAATGAGGCTAATAACCACATAATTAGGAAACCAGACGAGTAGTTTAATACTTCATTTTTATTTCTCATATGTTTGGAAAACTGCTTTGGGAAAACGCTATGATATAAATTCGTCATCTATTTCTTAAAAACCAATGGCTCTCATCAATTCATAAGTAATTTTGTAAGTGAGACCATGATGAGAGTTAGCATTTTATAGTTAAGATAAGACTAAACAACAGGGAATATTAAGTGAATGTGAGCCTAGAGACAAATAAGCTACCGACAATCCTAACTCCATCCCTGCCGCTACATATTATAAAACGAGACTTTGTCAGGAGCTTAACGTTTAAATTAGTTTATCCCCCCTAAGCGGAACGTGAAGGGTTAAAATTTAAATTACAAATAAAACAGTGAAAAATATCCCGAGTAGTGGCTCAATAACGATGTCTTTTAATTAAACCCGTTGGGGTAATACAGAGAATCGCGGTTTGGGGAAATTATAATTTGGGTAGAATAATGAGATGTGCTTAGTCATTCATTTGTGGTCCTATTTATAGCCCCGGATTGGCCCCAGGTTTATGAAAACTTACCTATTCTTTGAATTGCAGTTTGTTTTAGGTAAATTACTAAATCTCAAAATACGTTTTTTTATAGCCCTTCATATGGCTACAATCACAACTGATAGTGAGTTGAATAAATGGGTAGAAGATGGGCTTAAATAATTAAATTAGCTTTTTTCTTTATTTAAGTTTGATTTTACAACGAGATCGAAGCTATGTTGAAGTAAAAAGTGACCCTCAGATGCAGGGCCCTTTTTCTAAATACGATCTCTATAGTTACTCGTAATACCTAACCTAGAACTAGAGTTTTTCTAGTAAGTACCTATTACCGAAGAAGATAAAATTTTACAAAGATATTATTTTCATAAAAAGCTCACCTGGTCACAAGCTCTCCAACTTAAACCCTTGACTATTCAACTAGATATAGACAGACACCCTCCGCTAGGATTTTCCGCACTCCCAACCTCAACGGTTGAAGGGCTGCTTGCTGAAGCGTGGCGGATGCATATTGAAAGTCTGACCGTGCCCCTGTCACACGCCTAGAGGTATCTCCTCGTGATATGAAGTGATATTTACCTTGGGGACTGGAAGCGTCAGTGTTATCGAGCTTAAAGACGGAAACAAGGAGAGCCCTATGCCCAGCAGTGGAGTAATATAGTTGATGTTGACTATGAAACACAAAACAAGACTGTAATGCTGAATGGAGCAAACCTGAACAATTCTCATATGGGTAAAACAAGCAATAAATTATGTAAGAACAGTCCATTTATCGATTGATTTCCAAACGTCATCTCGTAATATCAATGTAGAGAATTAAGAAATTTTATTCGTTAACAGATTTTGAAGCATTTTCACAGCCAGTGTGTGTGACGAAAGTTCTCGAAAAAAAAATTGTCAGCTTTTAAAGAGCCTACAGCTTTTTACCTCTAAATGAGACTTCATTACGTAATAAAATTTTATTTTATTATTTCAAACTAAAACGATTATGATTAAATTGAAAGGACCGGTTCTATTTTTCCTATTATCTTCGTCCGTCCGTCAAGACCAATGGTTTTCCTCAAACGATTTTCAGAATCCATAAACGGAATTTCAATATTGGACATCGAAATACGCATATCATACCTACTGCTAGGATGCTAGGTATGTCATTAGTACATTGGTGTACCTCATCATCATCATTATCAGCCTGTTAGCATCTACGAAAGATGATTTAGGTGGCATCAGCCCCCAAGCACGGGAATTGTTGTCTAGGGTCTATTAGAGAAAAATTACGTCACTTTGTGATCGAATGCGTAAATTATTTGAAATTATTATACTTTGCGTACATTATTAACTTCAATACCTAATGTACGCAAAGTTTGGCGATGCGATGTCATTATTGTCTATTCTACTACCTACCCTAGAGAACAATCCGCGTGCTAGGTAGTTCGGTTGAGAATAGTTTTTTTTTTTTTGGTGTGCTAGTAATTGTAACATTTATATTATTAACAGAGATTTGGTTACTCCTGAGCTGATGACTAAATACCGGTGCAGTATCATTAAAAACACTCTACAGCCAAAATAAAACGCAAAATCAGACAAAACTCAATGCCTCTTATAATTATAAACCAATCTATTAACCTTACTACTCTCAACGCCGTCCCTAGTCGGTGCATAATATGTATCGTCATACTGTGCGTATCTTTGATGACTTGGTTTGAACTCCAATTGTAAGTAATCACCTTGCTCTTTCCTGAACTGTCCAGTGTCTTTCCCATCGTAGCGGGGGTCCTCGTAAATTGTAATCGTCTGTTGTCTATGGGCCACTACAGGGGCATTTGATTGTCTATGGGTCGGTAGAGGAACATTGGTTTGTCTATGGTCAGCCACTACAGGGGGATTAGGAGGTTGTGCTACAGGGTCTGATCGAGTTTCATATCCGTATCCGTGGTTTGGACCATATCCATATCCACCTTCGTGTCGCAATCCGTGATCATCGTAATATCCTGGACCGCCGTAATCTCGCCAACCTCTTTGTCCAGGTTGTTCCCAGTTCCTGTCATCAAATCTTCTGTCGTCCCAATTTCTTCTGTCGTCCCAATCACCGTTGTCTTCCCAGCGTCTATCGTCCCAACGTCTGTCGTCCCATTGGTTATGCGGCGCTTGGTACTGTCTGTAGTCCCTTAAGTGGTCTCTATTATGAGAGTTGTGGTCGTTACGGAACTTATTATGGTTCTGTGTGTCGTCTAAGTAGTATTTTCTGCCGTGGTTTTGATATCCGTGATGTTTGTTGCCTAAATCGCCGTGTCTGTTGTATCCGCCACCATGGTAGTTGTTTCGAGTGTATTCTTTTCCGTTATTATGGCCACCGTGGTAAGTCCTTCCGCCATGATTATCGTGACTGTTAAGTCTACTATTGTATTTTGCTTGATCTCCTTCGTCATTCAGATCATCGAAGAATGTACTCTTGTTTGAAGATTCATCTTTGTGGTACGAATTTTGAAATCCTTGTTTGTGATGTCCTTTTTTGTGTCCTCGTTTGTATCCAGTCGTTTCGCTGTCTTCAGCTTTATCTGCTTTGGAATTATGGCCCTTATACGCATCAGCATTAGTCTCAGATTTAGTATCATGATCTTGCTTCACCCATTTTCCTTCATCGTTCGATTTTGAGAACTGGTTTTGGTGTTTATCCGTCAATTGGGTATCGATTTCGTGCAGTTTCTCGCCTTTATGTTTGTCGTGTTTGATGGATTCTTTTCCTTCTTTATGTTCGATGTCCTTAAGATGATCTTCTAATGCTTCTTGCAAGACCGACGCTGCACTTACACTCACCAACGCCGCGAAAAGAAGCAAAGTTAATCGCGTCATTTCATTTGTACACAACGTAAATCACTAGATAATGTAAAACTTTGTGCCGTCGTATTATTCGTGTTTACGCCGAGGTTTTTGATTGTGTAATGAGGCGGGAAGGGCTCAGTCCAAAGAGTTTTATATCGATGAGAATCGTGTAGTCTTCATGGTGGGTTATCCACAATGGGGGGAAGTAGGGACAATGTAAGAGCGGCCGTGACACGAGACTCTGCGTTACTTTATTCCGTTTGAGGTCGATCGAATCGAGTACATTGATCCAAGGGTATGGGTACCTTAGAATTACTCCTACCTACTTTAGAGGAGACAGGGGTAACTGTCGGTCAGTTTAGTTTCTGTCTATGGACTTATGTAAATTGAATCTCGGTTTATGTGTTAGAAGGCAAACAAATGGTGTCTGCTTCTAATTCTTCTAATTATTTTGATTGTCAAGATTTCTAAAACTACAGATTTTTATATATCCTCCATGTTCTTTCTTTAGTTTTGTTTTTGTGTCGAAATATATCTTATACTATTTACGTTTTATGAAAGAATAAAAAATATTGATAATACAGGTTTATTTAAAAATTCACACATATGTATATATATGTACATACATACACACTTAAGTATTTATTTTTATATTTATCATTAAAACTAGGTGTTTCGAAGTTTCAGAAGGTAACATCGAGAAAGAATACTTCCTACCTTGCTAAAAGTAGACGATTTGCTAAAAATAAATTACTAATCAAGCACATTTTAAATAAAAATGCAATAAAAGTGAAAAATGTAAACCTTAAGTAAATGATATCGCATTTGAACTATTTTGAATACAGGAACCTTACTCTTATAGCCTTATCATATTGGCAATTTGTGGGCGATTTCAAAGCGATGGGATTGCTACGACTTAGCGACCACGCCGCGACATCGCGGCGTACTCGCTGCATCGTCGGGGCGTGTTCACTGCGCAATCGTATCTCTTTAAATCGCTCGCAAATCGCGACTGTGGAACTACCCAAGATAATATTTCTTTCTTCTTTAAAAATACCAAAATCGTAAAAAATGAGACTCAAAAACTCATTTTTTCAGATTTTCAAGCTCGTGTTATAATATATGTACCGTATAACCGACTTATAACTTTTCGTCAGTATGACATTTGACAAAATAACTTATTTCTAGTTTCACCAGCGGACTTTTCTAATTTTCATATTAATTAGTTTCACCAATGGACTTTTCAAATATTTTTATGCCTCATCCATTTTCGATGATTTTTATTACGCTCAAATAATTAAAACCACCTTTAAAATCAATCTGTTGTTTAAGACATATACAAGTTTTGACCAATCATTAACATATTTAAAGATTATTTATCAGGTATTTATCGCGTACCTTTTGTTATATTAAATACCCGATAAATAATCTTTAATTACGTTAACCAATCGCGTAGTTTAAAAAGTTTCATTAACATATTGCTTTCCTTGGCTTTGAATTTAAGTACTTCGAAAAACTTGGGCCTAGCATGATTACCAGAATTCATTTTGTCTAGGGTAGAGTAGACGAAATGGTATCGTATCGTCATAGAACGCCTTCAATATTCAATATTGTATTATACGTCCTTTATCATTGTTTTCTATTTTATGCCTTGTCTAGGCTGTTCAATATTCATGCTCCTAGGAGTCCAATTAGGCTAACAATCACTTCACTATAACAAAAGTATCGTCACAGAATCGCCACGTTATAGAACTCTTATCAAGAAGAAACTCCAGATAGTGCGGGCGTATTTGCACGGAGATATTCATAGAATGGTGTCAACAGAATCAGAATCAATAACTTTATTTCTTTAGGCTTACAAAATAAGCACTTAGACAAGTCAAATTTTATACTATATAATAATATATAATAAGAAATAAGGTGTTATTGATATTCTCTTCACTTAAATTTTTTGTCCACAAGTGGAAGAACACAACCTCGACACTTTTGACGTGCGTTGAGTCTCTCCATCTTTTGTTTCTTTCTTTCATCCTAAGGTAGAATACCGGTGATTATGGTGGCGATTCAGTGACGATATTTGTCATATTGAACCGATTAGTTAAGTAGAATAGAGCCCTGGTGCATAAGTTTTCTTCCAACATCGTGAAACAAGTCGGCAAAACCAGGCTGCACATAACCAACAAAATAAATAAACTTTCACGTTAAACTCCGTTCATCTCTTTCTTACTAAGCGCAGCTATCCTTTTGTTCAGCTCTTGAACTAACTCTGTTCTAGAAACTTCCTCTTCTTGCCTAGTGGTGATGTGTCTGACTTTGACGACGCCTCGTTTGAGTTCGGACTCTCCTAGGACCACTGCTAGCGGTATGCCGTTCTCTTCACAGTGTTGTAGTTGAGTAAGCATTTTAGGGTTCTTTTTGTAGGAGTGTTCCGTCTGAAATAATATGGCTTTGGTTATTTTAAATAGTTAGAATAGCAGCCACACGACACGCAAAAAGGGCCCATCTGTGACCTAGCTGCCGTAACCAGTCCTTACAAGGTGCCAAAACAAGTAAGAAAGAAATCAATTCAACGATTGGAAAAGTTAAGAAAGAAAATTGCATTGTTTTCTGTTGATCAATTGAGGAAATTAACTAATTAAGTAAAATCCCCATTTTGCTATAAAGCAAAATGCTGAAATCGGCTGATAGCCCATCACATTCTTCTGCAAAAATGTCTTGTTCAATGGAATATTTACCTTAATCCCAGCGTCCCAAAGCTCAGTACAGATCCGCATCCTCTCCTCCAAGAAGTTCTTCTGAGCCGACGCCACGTACACGTCAACGTCACTGGTCCTCACCACGATCTCACCCGCGGCTAACTTCGCTTCTAGAACTGAGAATACTCGCTCAACCCCAATACTCACGCCTACGCAGGGCACCTGAAAATATAAAATTTGGATTAGAATGATAACGAGTAAAAATTATAAATAATACAAAATGTTTTGCCTTAAAGTATTAAAACTGTTATAATTTAATGGCAAAATAACGCCACCGTCAAGGAAGCTGCTGCCCTTCCTCTGGTAGGTTCCCTCAGTCGGCTCTTACGACATCCACGGGTTGAGTTGGAGGAGTCGATATTCTATGCCGCGGCCCCACAGCCTACGTAATATTAGTGCAAGATTGTGTTACTTACTGATATCAACCTACACATATCAGAATATACAATTTTTATAACCGCCACGACTTTCTCTCGTACGAATACTAAACTACTTCGGGTTTTCTAAAATATATCTGACCGCCTGGTCGAAGCAACGACGCGGGTCCCAAAAGCTGGTGAGTATCTGGCGCAGCGCATTAACATTGCCATACAGCGGGGCAATGCAGCCAGCGTCTTGGGGACGCTTCTGACTGATATTGATATGGACCAGTTGAGCTACATGTAAACTGTTTGCAACAGTCTGCAGTTGCAACAGTTTGCTATTGCCTCAATTGTTCTAATTTGTTTCTCTTATTTCATTATAATTTTCTTTGTTAATAGTTTTAACGAAGAATAGGTCAACACAATAATAATGAAAGGGAGGTTAATGTTGGTAGCATCTTCACAGCAAAACTACTAAACAGATTTTGCTGAAATTTTCCCTGGATGTGTTCTAGACCCAGGTCTACAACAGTGTTGTATGAACAAGTGGTAATCAAAAAGGTAAATAAATCCGTCGCGTTTGATCACGCCATACAATTTTACACATAAGATTTTATCAGACAAATCGCGTACGAAACCGCGGATAGAAGGTAGTTAGTTATAATTCCTCAAAAATGAACCTTACCTGCTTATTCTTGGAGTCGAACATGCCGACAAGGTTATCGTACCGGCCGCCGCCCGCTATAGACCCGACTGTTAGCTCCTCATTGCCAATTTTAATTGCCTCTGGAAGGATACAAACGATTCAGTTTTAAACTATCAATCAACACAGTATTCATTACGAGGTCACTGTAATTTATTTTGCTTAATTAGGTTTGTATTACATCTTCGTCCTTTTTGGTTATAATCTATAAGACGTATATATAAAAATGAACACCTATTTGTCTTGGTCTGGCTATAACTTGAGAACGGCTTTACCGATTCATCTTTTTTAATATATTCTAATACTTCGTAGAAGGTTTCTAGATTTAAAAGTTAAGAAAATTGCGTAGAGACTGATAAAATTTAAGAAAACTATGTTTATTATAAACTTTTTTAATGTAACCTTAGCCCCAACGATATATACCTTTATACTCTTTGCGAAGCACGTTTGAAATAACTGTCAGTTGTTTGACTTGAATGACAGGACAATGTCTAAGGTTTTTTGTTATTATAGTGCTTATGCCCGCACTTTGTGTAATCTTAAAGAATTTAATAATATTCAGGGGAGGGTCGCGGGTTCAAGTCCCGCCGGAGTCGTAAATTTTTGGGATATTATTAATTTCTTTAGGACAATGTCTGTCAGGTCAGCTAGTTATCTTATAAATAACAGAGTTATAGCGAAAAGCAAGCGGCGCCATAAAATAAGTAGTTGAAGTTATAAATAACACAATCAAAGTAATTAAGCAAACTATAAAAGCGAAAGTACTCGTGTCTTTGTCATTTGTGTCAAAATTCTACTCATGACTAAAAATTAAAGCATCTTAAAGATACTTATGTAAGGGCCGGCAAATTTTTTTGTCCTTTGTAATTAGTTTAATTTTGATTTGGCGACACCTGCATTGATAGCATCTCTTTTAGACTAAAGGTCTATTTGTTTACATTTCCACTAAAGGAATCTGAATGATAGTAAAGAAGTACTGTGCAGCTTAACCCATTCGCTGCCACCAACGCAAGGTTTGAGTTCCGTGAAACTTCACTCTTATGCCTTCAACACACCATTTGAGTTGAAGCTGCATTACAAATAAAACAACCGGCACCAGGGTGATGGATGCCACACTCACACAAGGTTGAGGGTAGCAGTGAGTAGGTTAAATAGGGTAGGAACAAGTTTAGTCTATGATCACCAGCTAGTAAAATAATAATAAAATTTAATAAATTCTGATGTATTTTTGTAGCGACATCTAGTCCAGCTTACGAGGGGCGTTCAATGTATTCTGTAGTGTGTAGTGATATACTAATGATGAGGGTAGGTAAATTATCTCATTAGTTAATGACACTCTTTGAGGGTATAAATACATAATTTCATTTAATTGTCACCATTAGTATTCAAGATATCATTGCGAAAAGACAACTACGATGACTGATACGACAATGGTGAAAAAAATCGAGCATCGCGCTGTGATACAATTCCTCACAAAACAAGGAAAAACTCAAAAATTAATTCACGAAGAAATGGTGGCTGTTTACCAAGATTCTGCACCTTCATTATCTACAATTCAGAAGTGGTCAAGTGAATTCAAACGGGGTAGAGAGAGCATTGAAGACGATCCCCGTGCCGGTGGGCCGGTTACTGCCTCTACTGAAGAAAACGTCAAATTCGTCGAGAAACTTGTACCGAAGATACTCGTGTAAGAGTGAAAATATTAGCAGAAAGAACTAAGCTATCCGTGGGTACTATTCACACTATCCTTCCCTGGTGCATCTTACGCAAACACCCTGCGTAATTTAAAGGAGGCAATAAAAGAAGACGTGGAAAATTTACTGCAGGTGTCTTGCTGCTTCACGACAACGCGCCGGTTCCAAAGGCGCGTATTGCCAAGGCTGCTGTGCGGGAGTGCGGATTTGAAGAAATCAATCATCCACCCTACAGCCCGGACATAGCCCCTAGTGATTACTTTCTATTCCCTAATCTTAAAAAAGTCCTTCGTGGAACGCATTTTCCCGACGATGAAGAGTTGAAGGCAGCAATAAATGAACATTTTTCAGGCCAGGCAGAAAAATATTTTTTAGAGGGAATTGAAAAGTTACTTTCCCGAACAAATAAGTGTATTGAGATTCTAGGAGACTACATTGAAAAATTAATTTTATTCAGAATCTTTTGCTTATTCTTTCATACCAATACCGAGAATACATTTAACTCCCCTCGTATATAACTAAATGAGCACTTTAAATTTCACTTACTTTTAAGCACAGCTTCATAAATAACTCCCGTGTAATAATCCAATCCTCTAGCAAGACTCAAATCAAATGATATCTTATTCTTTATGCCAAAGAGTTCACAATACTGCAGCAGTAGTTTTATTCCTTCGATGCCTTCGACTGCTGCTTTTGTTTTAGAAAGATTCGGATCTTGTAGTAGTTTGTCGGCTAATTCTGTGCCTCCGTTAAGACGGACGTATTCTCCGATTTTGTCGGCCGCTTCTGGAGAAACGCCCTTTTCGTTTATTAGCTCTGTGCGTACTTCTGACCAGGGCGACTGGAAATTAAAAATGGAGTATGTTAACTTGCATCAAATACCTACATAACCAAAGATTAGTCTAAACTAAAAAAAAACGTAAGCCTTTCAGAATTTCGTATGAAAAATGAGCCCAGAAATAAATTCTGCATTTTATCAAATTATAATAAAAATAGGTCTTATAATTAAAATACAACAGACATTGTATCAACTTTGAGAGTCCAATTGCAGATGTACATGAAACGTGCATGTGTATTTGATTTTAATCAAGATTGACATGCATGACTTACTTGACCTTGAAATAACTACTTGATACTTCTAAGAAACGTTATAAGATCCCAAAAATTTTTTTGGGAGTGTGAGGCTTACGCACTTTAATAACAAAAACCTTACTTGATACTTACCTATCTATTTTAATTTGAACTGAATTTTTACATTTTATATAAATCCTTTTGCATTGCCCAGGGTGCATGTACTATTGATCTAAGCTAACATTAAGACCTAAGTTGTATACATGTACATGTGAGCAAAACAAATAAATAAACGTGAAGGTAGTTTGAGAAAGAGTCAGTCAACTCGACTCTTTCTGTAGGCTTACAAAAAAAGCTCTTCTAAACTCGAGTTAAGAGCCATCTATCGCCTCACCTTATCCAACTTATCCACAGTAGAACAGGCACCCCTAAACTTTTCAGCGTCTACCCCGCAAGCCTCGAACATCCCATCGAGCAGTCTCCTATGGTTCACTTTCAGAACGTAATCGCCGATGTCCAAGGAGTCCAGGATCTCTGTGACGGCCTTTAAGCATTCGGCGTCTGGTACCATTGGGTCGTAAGAGCCAGCGATGTCGAAATCCTGAAAGTTTTTGTTTTAAAGAGATGAGATAAAGTTGTGTGGGAGAGATGTTTGTTGAGCGATAAGACCGCCCATTGTAGCTTAATCGTTAATTATTATTTTGTAAATGAATTCTAAGTTAAGTGTGCAATAAAGTATTATCTATCTATTTATAGTTAGTCTTTAAAGCAGGCGTCACTTGGGCTGGAAAGTAAGATTATGGTTCCCACACATATTGGCTGAAAAAATGATCTCGTTATGGAGAGTTTTGATTTTGGTTCGCTCAAAGTAAGTGCAAATGCAGGCTAGCTTAAAAAATCCACCGTCTTGGATTTGAAAAAACACCGCATATTCGTAATCTGCGCCCTTGAGTAAGTCGGAAACGACACCCATGATAAATTTTTTATTTCTTATTTTAAACATGGGTGTTGTTTTGGATCGTTTAGCCTATTGTATTTATTTTTATGGATAATAAATAGACCTTCGTTTGAGCACAATCTCACTTGGTGGAAAGTGACGATGTGGCCGACGGTGTATCACGAAGGTCTAGAAGAGATCCAGATTGTAATTGGCAAAAAAACAGAAGCAGGCAACGAGTTCCAATCCTCAGCGGTCCGAATGATGAAGGTGCCTAAACAGCTTCTTGTAATTCGAATTGCAAAAAAACGAAAGTAATTTAAGTTTTTCCGCCGTTAGCGCGGAAAGGGAATTCGTAGAGCCACGGATGAATCTTAGAAGGGTGTATGGACGTGTAGATAATTTTTTTTTAAAGATGGCTTTGTTTTTCTCATACAATTATCCACGCTGACGTTACAAATTCAGGCATATATCTAGGTGTATACGAAAAACAAAAGACGATCGCGCCAGCGCGTTTAAATTTTACCAATGCAATCTTGGATTGGTTAAAAACTAGCAATGCAGTATACTTACACACTGATAAAACTCCCTGTACCGTCCTCTAGTCATCGCAGGGTTATCTCTCCTATAAACCTTGGCGATGTGGTACCGCTTTAGATTGTTTATCTTGTTCATTGCAAGGTAACGAGCGAGGGGCACAGTCAGATCGTAGCGTAGAGACAGGATCTCGCCGCCTTGGTCTTTCAGATCGTAAATCAGTTTGGAGTCTTCTCCGTATTTGCCGGTTAGGACGTCCTGGAAAAGGGGGTACTTTTAGATTTCAGGAGGTGAATCGTCGACTTGCTGAAGGTCGCGAGTAAGTGCTGCCAGCGGGCCGCGCAGTACTAGTCATTATGGAGATTTTTGGGGGAACCCTACCCTATATAGGCTTTGTATTGGCTAGTATAAGACCAAGATAATAAAAAAATACTGTACTCTGCATCTCAGTCACATTCAGTACATCACGTAGGTAGACGATAATAGACCTTAGCCTTCTGATAAAAATTATAATCGCTCTTAAGTTGTGAAAACTAAATGCCTAAGTATTAGTATCAATAAATGACGAAGCCATACCTTCAATTCAAACACAGGTGTTTCAATACACTCCGCACCATGTCTTTTGAACACAGTGATGATTTTCTGCAGCACATCATTCCTGATTGTCATCTGTTGAGGGTTGTAATCCCTTGTGCCTTTTGGAGTCTTAAGTGTGAACTTCTGTGGGGCTACATCTTCAACTGTTAGGGCAGTTAGCTGCGATTTAAGCTGGAGGAGTGTTGATACCTCTTCTTTAATCTGAAAGAATATGTTACAGGTTTCTTTGTTGACTTCAACAGCCACACATTATGTTCAGTGTTGGATGTGCCTCCCCCAAACAAGCGGGGTCTCTTCTTTGTAATTCTTTATAGTATATAGTAATACATTGCATCAACTTATCTTCTTCCACTAGTGGACAAAAAATTTAAGTGAAGAAAAAGTCAATAGCACCTTATTTCTTATTTAATAATAATTACTATATTTACCACTGTTTTTAGTACAAAATTTGACTCGTCTTAGTGTTCATTTAGTAAACCTAAAGAAATGAAAGTTAAAGAAATCTGGGTTTTGCCAAAGTCAAAAGTATTGGCAGGTGGATTGGTGATCACAGCGGCAGCTTCCTTTTGTGTGTATTCCTCCAGTTAAAAATACACAAACGGAAGATGCTGATTCCTTCCACTGATAGATTCCCTTAGTCACTTCTTACAACATCCATGGGCTGAGTTGATGGGGTCGATTCTTTGGTGTTGATTAGCTTTGAGCCTGTAAACTATTCCTTTGTAATGGATAATACTACAGAACGACAGAGTCTCTTAAATTATCTTGTTAATAGTTAGGTAAGCTAAATTATCATGCGAAGTCGCGCACAGAAGCTAGTTAAATTTAAAGATAAAGTGGCAATAGTAATATGCGCCGACGCAACTAATAGCATAAGCAAGAAGAAATTTCACCGTGTGAAAAGTCTTAGTTAAAACTACAAAAACAACCTTATTGTTTGCTAACCTTAAATATATTTACAGCTTTACAGTGAAATCCAAAACCATACTGTGCTTAAGTATGTGCTATTTATGTAATTATCTATTTCTAAAAGTTAAAAGATAATTATACTCAAAGTTAAAGTTAAAAATTCAGTTATGACATGTTCAGACTATCAGAGTACTTCGAAGTATGCAAAAGATTTTCAATGCCATGTAGGTCAACTATAACAAAAACTAGTTATGCTTTCACAAAGTTTAGCCTTTCAATGCCGTTTGCAAAATTCTTGAACCTACTCTAGTTACATCACAATTATATGCCAATATCAAGTTCAAGGCATCTTAAAAAAGCTTTTAATAAAGAACAAATCCCTTGCTTAAAAAAATTACATCTCAATTATTCAAATCAATCCATTTGGATTGTTGTAAAGCAAGGCAATGGAATCAGTATATCCTTAGACACTTAGATTAGATGTTTCTTTGTTTTCTGAATTATATAAAAAAAAATATCTAATGATATAATCTCAAAGTAATTCTGTCTTTCTTTTTTCTTTTCTAAACAGCTGAACAGATCATAATGAAATATGGTAGGGAGGTAGACAGTATTTCAGGGAAGGACAAAGGCTAGTTTTTATCTTGGAAAAGTGCATGCGAAGCAGCACCCACAAGCTAGTTAAAAATAATTTACAAGGCAGATGCTTTAATCCAAACAAACAAAGGGGTACATTGGTATTATGCCATAGTATTTTAGATAATGGACTAAGATTGAGGGAAAGTTTAGTTCAAGACTAGTCAAAAAGCAAACTGTGCCATAGTATTTCAGATAATGACTAAGATTGAGGGAAAGTTTAGTTCAAGACTAGACAAAAAGCAAACTGTGCCATAGTATTTTAGATAATGGACTAAGATTGAGGGAAAGTTTAGTTCAAGACTAGACAAAAAGCAAACTTAGAATTTGCAATACCTTTTTGCAAGAAGTTGTTGCAATAGTTTTTGTGAAACAATTGCTCACTTTTGTGTTGCATAACACCGCAACTTTGGCATTCTTGGTAAATCTTAGTACTTTGGAATACATTCTTCTTTCACATTCACTTAAACTTTTATATCCAAAAATTATTAGATATCTTGTCACCACAGCCGTAGTTACTGTTACCGGAAACAATAACAGAAAATATTATTAATTCTTGTGAAAAAACAATGATTATAAGGACATGGAGAAAAAATATATCTAATTGTGTGAAGATCAGAAGTTTCAAGTGATAGAAATGCTCCTTATTTGTAAGGGAGAGTTGTCCTCATTTGACATTGTTTCCGGTAAAGCAGATTTTATTGTGGTGACTAAATAACCATCTCTAGAAAGTTTAAAGTTAACTACCTATTACAACTTCAGCATTGCATCCAATAAGAAAACAAGCAGTCCAAACTACAGTGCACAAAAACATATCAAAATCAAACCTCCTCAATTAAGTTTAGAGCATTCTCCACTTTAAAAACATGAGGTGTAGTGGCAGGGAATTGTTTTATTTCTGATTCAGTAAAACTCTGCATATGGTGCAGCCACCGTCTGATGCAGCAATATTCTTTGGCATTACTATCATCATTCAGTCTTTTGCTCATCTCATCGTCACATTTACTGGGCATATATCCACTCACATAACTGTATTGAGATAAATGTTTGTTTAATTCTCTCAAGTTAAGGTTCACATTCCCTTTTCCCTATAAGGTAAATAGTTTGAATAGATGATGCAATTTTCCTTCACTTTAAAAGCAGCTATGGTATGGAATGTTATAGGAAATGAATAATGCATTCGACACTCACCTTTTCACTAGACTCTTTAGCAGCTTTCAATTTCCTCACAAGATCGCCCTGAACTTGAATTTTTTGAAGTAATACTTCTTGAGCTTCTGCCATGGTTTAGTAATTGAAGGTTTGAACTTGAACTAATGTATTGTACTGTATTCTTGATCTAAGTGCGTGTTAGACGTGCACTCAAGGCTGCAGCAGCGAGTAAAAGTACATAGAAATAATTACAGGCTTGGTTCACAACTTGGTTCCTTTCATTTTCTCAGTAAGCGAGCGAATCGTGCAAGAATCGTGATTGATTTTGTTTTCTTTCACGCGCACTTTGGAGGTTATCTGTCAGTTAGGTCTGACACTGACACAGTCTATAAAAGATAAAATGAAGTTGAAGTTAGTTTTCCGGAGTGGACCCATATCATCATCATATCAGCCAATCGACGTCCACTGCTGGACATAGGCCTCCCCTAAGGATCTCCACAATGACCCATATACGAGCTTGAAACTGAAATGTCAATGACTTGATTGACATTGATAAATAGGCTGACAGGTTGGCTGACAGCCACACCTGATTTTGATTGTTTATGTGGGTTGTTTATGTGGGTGTTATGTTATGCTGTTATGCAGAGCCAAAGCTAAAAGAAGAAGAAGAAGAAAAAGGGTGTTTAGAGTTATAGTTTTGTATGAAAAACAAAAACTGAAGAAAATCATAGTTTTTCCGGACATTTCCGATGAAATTAATATAGGGCCATTATGGACAGGTTCGAATATATAGAGGCTAGATTATTTGACGGTGAAAAGTACTTAAAACGCGAAAGAAATGTAAAAATATACGATGGTGACGACAAGGTAAAAAGTTTGTTTTCAAAAGCTAATTTCCAACATTTTCGGTATGTTACGAACGCGTTAACAGCCTCAATACCTATGAAGATATTTCTACGATATAGGAACATTGCGTCAATTACCATAAAATCATTATTCATAGACCACCTATAAATTTTGTACCTGAAAATGACGTCTGCTTTCAGACTCAATTTGTGGACGGGGAAGTAATCTTGACATCTCACCGTATCCTTTGGGGCAAACCAGGTGATATACCAAAGGGCCTAGTGTGCCTCTCCCTGCATTTGTACTACATATTCACGATGGAGGAGGAAAGTGGTGGAGTGTTTGGTTTGGGTGGTCCAAAGAGGATAATATTGCATTTGGGTCCTGCTCTACCTGGTTTGTATAGAACTTTAGTTTTACAGGTAATTTTATCTAACAGTATGTTCAACACATATGAACATACTGTTACAATGTATGTGTTTCAGTGCTTATTGATGGATTGAACCCCTTTTTTCGTCATGTTTGGTTTTGCCATAATCTCCATGCCAAATTTACAAGGGTAGCTATAATTATTTTATTAGATGCAGTCTAGATATGTGCTGAAAATGCTGTTATGTAGGTAACCTTATTTTAATTAATTTTATTTATTTATTTATTTTTAAGTCTATAAAGTTTCATCTATAGTTAATTGACTGAATATTATGTAATTATTTTTATTAACAAAGAAAATTGCAATCAAATAATAGAAACAAATTAGAACCAGTATTGTAATGAACTAATGACTTATGTAATTAACCTTATAATAAATCTTATGAATAAAAACCATCTGTTTTCCAGGTAAAAGACCAGGCCCAGCTGTAGTTAGTCCATTCCACTTTGTAAAATTATCGTTCAAAGATGGGATCAACATGGAATTCTTCAAAGCCCTCAGCGATGCTGTCACTGCGAAGCAATGGGAGCAACAATCACCAAGCACTTCCCCTGATAAGCAAACTGCTAGTGTATCTAACTCCTCACCTAAGAAACCTCCATTGAACTCTAAATTACGATCAGGAATTGTTGGAATCGAGCGAAGTATAGATGAACAAAGTAGAGCAACAAATGAAAGTATAAGTGTTGCTTTTCAAGACTTGAAAAAGTTGATGGAGAAGGCTAAAGAAATGGTGGCTATTTCTAAGAATATTTCTAATAAAATAAGGGTAAGTCCTCAGAAAGTATATGGTATGAAACATTTATATTTGCAGATGAGACACTGGATACAGAAAACATCTTCCAATCTTCAAGTCAATTATACATATAGAAGCATAATCAAACTTGTGAAATAGGAAATGATTGGATGCATTTAAGTGATTGCAATATTGAATAAAAAACTTGTCTTTTTCAGGAAAAACAAGGTGATATATCAGAAGATGACACAGTAAGATTCAAGTCTTACCTCATGAGCTTAGGAATAGACGATCCAGTAACAAGGGATGCATTTAGATCAGACTCGGAATACTACATGGGTCTGGCACAGCAGATTGCAGATATTATGGTTGCAGTTTTGATAGTAAGTAGATCCATTCATCTGTGGGAGCCTTGTAAAAAAAGAACTTAAATATTAGTATTCACAAACATGGTGCCTCTTCAAAACATGCAGTCATCTTAACATAATGATTGTAGTTGCAAAATATTAGATAGACTTGACTTGACTTCTTTGTTATTGGTAATATGTGTCTGGTTTGCCACTTTTCTGCCAGTGTCCAGTTCATGGAAATTTCTTTGTCATGGAATGGAGAATGGATTACAACAATAATATGAGCGGTAAATTTGAAAAACACCAATCAAATTTTTACTAAGAACACAAGTAAAATAAAATTATAAACAGATTAAAAACAACATAAATATAGTTATTAAAAACAACACAAATATAATTAGATAAAGAAGATATTTACAATTTTAACTTATATACATCAGAATTTTCATTTACATTTATATTAAAACCAGATAGGGAAACTAATTGTGTCAATTTAGCTAACTATTAGATAGACTTTTTCAGCGTTCGGCAACGGCGGCTACGATGACGATGCTGGTTAACTCGTACCACCCGCAATCTAAACAGATTCAAGGCGGCGGTGCGGTCTAACTAAACGCACGGTCGCTGTAAATTGTTTGCCTGCGAGCGAGGGAGATAAAGCACTGTCTAGGACATTCTCCAATTAGTTGGAGTGGCGTTATGGTCACCAAAGGCGAAAGGTTGCATTCCGAAAGAAACTAGGGCGAAAAGGCGTAAATTGGAGGCCAGTAGCACACCACAAAGGTCAATCATAATATAACTCTGCTTAAATAATTATACCTGTAATGTATTTTTTATCTGCCCATCTCGACCCACTTCTGCGCATAGTACTCACGCAATTTTTTATAATGGATGTGACCTACTGTAATCGATAGGTAATTTTAGTACCTTAATTTAGTACCTAATTTAAGTACTTTTTTCCCCAGGATTGTGGCGGAATGATGTCGCTAGCTGATGTCTGGTGCAGGGTAAACAGAGCCAGGGGGTTGGAACTTGTCTCGCCTGAGGATTTATTGAATGCTTGCAAGTAAGAACATTTTAATGTTGATTCTGACCATTTCAATCAACGACCCTATCGCCGACCTAGCGTATTGTATCTTTCTTAGTATCTGTAGTCTCATAGTGCCACTTCATTAGTGTTTCCCACACAGTAATATTAGCATTTAGGTTGATTCGACGCGAAACTCGGTTGTGGATGAATTTCAGTATAAATTTTAAAATGGCATACAGTTCTAGAATTGGGTACGCATATCTTGAAATAGAGATGGTGCTACTAATCTGATGGAGGCGGCTCAAAACCATTTTTTGTGCCGTCGTTGTATGGTGGAGGCCTATGTCCAGCAGTGGACGTGTTTGGGCAGATATGATGGTAATGATGATCTTGACATAAATATGTATTTATTTCAGGTTGTTGACCAGCATAGATGCTCCAATGTCGCTCCGTAAATTCCCCAGCGGTGCCTGCGTGTTGCAACTAAACAGTAATAGGGATGAAGAAGTAGCTAAGACGACCAGTGATTTAGTAAGTTCAATTCACATGACACAGAGAATCCTGAATCAAATTATGATATACGAGCTGTTACCCGTTTCACAAGCGTTAAATTCGAATTTCACATTTCTAGGGGGATAAAAAGGTATTTTTTCACGTAAATCTCCCATAGTCTTTTTGTCCTGGTAAAACCTATGTTGCTATGTGCCTATGTTACTCTCCATCTTTTGAACTAACTGTATGCCGAAAATCAAGTCGATTGGGTGCTTAGTTATGGCGTAAAGGAAGGACAAACAAACAAACACACTCTCGCATTTTTAATATTAGTTAACTTAGGATTAATTCTAGTATCCTATCGATGCGATGACTTAGAACGCGTTGCGTGTCATCGATGGATGCGGCTAGCACCTAGTGTAGCCCTGTAGGGCTATGCGGGATGGCACATACTTCGGGAGGCTTATATCCAGCAGTGGGCCGAATCCGGCTGATGATTATGGTCCTTTGCGGCTATGCACAGCATCATCTAGACCCAAGCTAAACAGAGTTTGTGTTATGGGTACTAGACGACTGATATACATAATACAAATATAAAATACATACTTAGATATTTTTTTTAGTATCCATAGAAAATACCTAGAGCATCTGGAACAAATATTTGCAGATCGTATAAACATTTGTCCCAAGACAGGAATCGAACCCGCAACCTCCTGCGCCGCAGGCGGACCTTCGCCCGCCGCAGTACGTCGTTCGACATATTTTGAAATTATCTGGAAGAGATTCCCTCATTGCAATCAGGCCACCCTTTCAGGGTACTTAAATTATCATTTTGACTGAATTATTTTTAATTTCGTTTAATTATAAGTACCTACGTCTTGTCGGTTTTTGTGAATGTGTTATATACTTATCATATAACATACTTTTCTCTTTACAGCTTGAAGAAAACGGCTTCCTCACTCCAGAAAAACTGTCACAAATTGCACATGTATCAGTTCTCTTAGCTAGAGAACGACTCTACACCACAGAGAGGCTCGGACTTGCTTGTCGGGACGAATCGATAGAAGGCCTAGCGTTCTACCCTAATCTGTTTCTAAGAGAAGCCTAGTTTACCAATTGAACGCTATTTTTAATGCTTTTTTGGGGGACCACTTCAAGCATCGAATAATTCGCGATGGCCTGTTGTGCCATCAAATTTAATAGTGAAACCACGGCAGCGCGTACACTTGCTGAAACGTCGGAGTCATAGATAATCTTGGACAATCCACACAGCGTCATCTAGCCCCAAGCTAAGCAGTGTGTTATGGATTCTAAATGACCAGTGAAATATTGTATAAATCAGTCTCTGTTGGCTGTCATAGGATACGCAGCGCCGCTCGCCCTTTGAGTGGGTCCCTAAAGAAACCCCTAACGAAAATATGTCTCGATCATAAACAAAACGCTAGAAGAAACTAATGCTGTTTCTGAACGAATACTAACGCTTATTTTTTAATTGTATGTAGATATTGTTGTGATAAGAGATTATTAAATGAATATTTGTTATGTATTTTTGCTTTTATTTTGGTTTGTTCTCAAAAAGACAAACAAGTGCACTCATCATTGTTTTCGATTCATATTTTCGTACGAGTAATTTTCAAAGTTAATTTTAAGAGACTTAACTAAACTTTCAGCTAGGAAATTTAATGGATCTGTAGTTATGGCGTTGCCTTCCCCTAAACTTTCTTTTAAAAAAATATTAGGATTGCTTATTGGTCTAAAAGACAGACTAAAATAAAACAGAATATGAAGCACAGATAGGATTTATTAAAAGCAAGGCTTTTAAACTTCACATAAGCACCAGGCTACATCAATTCATTTAAAGCACATCTTGACACTAAGTAAATTTATTCACAAAATATAATCTTTTTCATTCAAGAACATAACAATCAAAGAATAGAAACAAATTAGAACTAGTATTTTAGAATTGAAACAGTTGAGAGAACTGCAGAATGTTGCAACCAATCTAGAGGTAGCTCAACTAATATCAATACCAGTTGTAAGTGTTCCCAAGATGCTGGCTTATTCCCAATCTTACATTAATAATACTTGGATATGGACTTTATTATATTAGAAGCAATATTGAGAATTTTACAAAGCTATAAAATTTGCCAGAACACTACTTCATATGATAGGTAATTGAAAATATATAAACTATACACATAGAACATTTGCTTAAACAATAAATTAAATTCTAAGTGCACTGTGTGTGATGTTTAGAACAAACCTTATGGTGTACCTTCTAAGGGTTAAATTCAAGAAAGAAATTGTTTTGTTTGTTAAACTAATTGGAGCCTTGTCTTACCATCCTATAAGTACAAAAATAAAACTAACCACTTACTTTCACATAAATAGCAATGGACACTGTAGAAACATCACATTTTGAAGCAGGTAAATATTTGTTTAAAACTTGATTATGACAAAAATAACTAACATTAATGAATAAAGTGGATAATATTATAAAAATGTATAGGGTAATTTTTTATCAGTAAGAATCTATAAAACTACTGATCTTTAGCCAATTTTGAGGCCTGTGTACTGATAAGAAAAATGACCCTGCGTTGAGAACATAGTAACTGCATTTTTAAACAATTCAAGCAAGCTTATAATACAAATTGATGTCCATGGAATGTTTTAAACTCCTACAAAGGGTAACACGTCTGATGACCACGACGCACATACCAAAAAAAAATTATTGAAGAGTCTTGAAAATGTACATACATAGTACAAGCAGTCAATGAACCAACTCATCAATCAACTCGTGCGCACTACAGAAATATTTATTTATTTTGCATCCACTTCAAAATAAAACAAATCGCTCGCGCGTTTCAACTGTATGTATGTGTTCCGAAGTGAGACTAACTCCACAAAATGGGTACTCAGCTAAAAGGCAGTGATTTCAAACATGGGAGAAATATTTTGTTGTGACACTTTCATTATCATCATCATCACCATGTTTGCCGACACTGTTTATTGTATGTTTGTTGTGACAACTTGTATTTATGCAGTTTTGAAAGGTCTGTTTCAAATGCTTGAATCTATGATTCCAAAGACCTTTAGTACTCAATAGCACTTTTAAAATCCTGTGGTATTTGATTTAACTTGCTGCTAAGTTCCCAGGCTTTAAGATCATCACAGGACCTTAGGCTCTCTATATAGCACTCAACTCCCCTTATAAAAGGCAGCTCCATCTCTTCGTGGATGGCTTCGGAAAGAGTGTGGAGGAAAGCAATGTTCTTTGCGAGGGATTCCTTGATGTTTGAAGAGAGAGGGCGCTCGGTACTTTGGATGATGTCATGCTGGAATATAGTTTTTTTTTATTAATATTAGCTTAAACTCTGCTCAAATTCGCGATCCAATATTTGTAAACATGAACCCCAAGACATTAAAATCAATTTCTTATTGATTGTTTGACTGAACTCGTTTATACAATGCATAATGTTCTTTTTTAAACTCAGCGCTAAAATTGAATTTTGGATTTTTGTGTTTTGCACAAACACATTGTGAATTGAGTATAGGTCACATGTTGTCTACCACAATTATAATCATTTTGTAGAATGTATGTGTGATACCCAGAAAATAGAAAATGGGCTTACTTTGTCAGTGATAATATCCTTCTGTAGACCAAGATAACTGTGCAAGCACTCAGTGAGACTTTTTACATGCTTTGGTAAAACACCATTTTTGTTCTTCATGATTATCAAGTCTCCTACCTGTAAAGATAAAATAAATTAGGTATGATTTTCTTTCATATAATGTGTTAATTGATGAAATTGACCAGTGAACAATGAAGAGAAGCCTGACAAGGCCTGCTTCCTGTAGACCAAACACAATGATTTTTGTGGAATTGACAGAAATGACATCCAATGCGTAAAATATTTGAATTTCATTCTTTAAGTTTATAAGTTTTTGGATAATAGATAGATAGATAGATAGAAAATACTTTATTGCACACTTAAAAAAACAGTTTACAAACAATTTGAATTAAAAATAAAAAATGTGACAATTGGCAGTCTTATCGCTCACGAGCGATCTCTACCAGACAACCTTGCCAACCTAATAAATAAATACAATGTACTATGTAGTGATGAAACGAACCTGGGTATCAAAAACAGATTTTAAGTTAACATTATGCTTGTGCTTCAGACAGTCAGATAAAATCCTGCTATCATGAACAATCTTCTTATGATCTTCACTTTCCAGCAATTCCTTCAATCCAGCATCAAATGCATGGTGTTGCATCACTTGAGTATCAAAGATGTAGATCTGTTTAGGAGTTGACAGAACCAGGAAAGGCATTTTGCACTTCCTACCCATACTGGCACCATCTGTGCTAAGGGCCACAAAACTGTGGTCTTTTAAATCAAGAATTGCATCATGAAATACCTTGTCCACCTGATTTATGTAAATGTACCTCTTGGATACCATGATCACTTCTTCAAAATCTTTCTGCGCTAGTTTCAGATACTTTTGCTCATTGTTCACTTTCAACTTAACTATATCATGTATGTCTGGTTCATAGTAATGAAGGATGCCATCACTCGGAGTGTCTTTAGAGAATTGTTTTGAGTCACATAGTGTGATTCTGGATTTGTCATCAGAGATAGCATAAAATTGTCCTTCAATAACTTCATCTAATTTGGTTTTGATTTGGATAAGGTCACCCTTTTTGTAAAGGCTGTCCATCTTAGTGAATTAGTAGTTGTAAGGTTCTCTAGTCTTTCTTCACCACCTTTTCCGGAGCTTTATCAGTTTCTTTGTATGCTTTGATGATGTAAAGTCCTAAAGTAACATGAAGCACGACTACAGCAACTACGGCCGAGTAGACACTGCTTGTTACAGGCGCTAACCGCAATATGCCATCAAACAATACAATCTTGCTCAAGAAGAACGATAGAACTGGGAATACAATGATGACGAGGCAATATTTTATCACCGTTCCGAACACCTGGAAGTCGGGTAGTTCCTGGAAATAGAAAGGGGTAGGTTATATTATAAGAAAAACCGCTATCTCGTTCAGAGCAGAATTTAGAAAATTTTCAGAAACTTACATTTGCACGCCCTTCAATCATTATAAGTCAAAAAAGAAAAAAACAAAAAATTATTCACAAAACGAGGAGTACTTCGCCGTTTTTCCACGGTTTTATCTACAAAACTCGACGGCCAAAACCTATTTATTCATGGCGAAGAAAGAAATCAATTTTCGTCAATCAAAATCACATGAATGAATGAATGAAAACGAGAGAATCAAGTGAGTGAAACACAGAGTAAAAACTCGCTGCTATCTAAAAATGTATACCCAGCCACCCGTAACTTTTTTTGTTACGTTGCGTTGTTCATTTGAACAGGCGAAAGCCATTGTTATTTTCTTTAGTTTTGTGTAAAATATTCGTATATAAATTCCTTGATACACGTCTTTACACCATTTTCTTTTTTGAAATCACCCATCATCATCAACGCTGAGACAAATACATAGTTCAGATAAAAATATTATTCATATTTTAGACAAAAAATCTTATGATAGATTTTTAACTCATGTTCAGTTCATTGTAGGTAGGCTCAAACCACAAAATAATTTAATTTTACCTTTCGAGGATTTTTAAGAGCATACAAAGTAGTTATAGCAATGTTATTCTACATTAATTGAGTTATAGTGCATATGCTTTACAATGGTCGCAAAACTACCTTGTAGAACGCGAAAAATACAAAAAATAAATTATAAATCGACCTCTTAATATTAGCGTCGAAGACACTAACTTTCTATAACTGCAGCAAAGTCAACGAAAATCTTCATACATAGTTATATCTCTTTTCAAGTATCGTCCCTGGGATACCGTTTACCTCCCTGACAAATTTTATTAAGATTCTTTTAGTAGATAGGTAGTTTAAAGCTTTTTGCAGTTTTTAGCGTAAAAAGGAAACAGACAGACAGAGTTTATATTGGAATACCTATATATTATAGAATGGTTTGTTGTACCATCTAAGTGTGATGTAAATGTGCTCTAAAAAGAACAATAAGAATCGTTCCACCTAATATTACACAATACAAAATAGAGGAAGTGCGATAAACGGTATAAAAATATCATTGTTGCACATCACTGTCACTGAATAGTACAGCAGTTATTTTTATAAGTAAAATGAAGTAAATCACAGTTTAGTTCACAAAATTAACAAAAAGCTATTTTAAAACCTCAAAATGTCATTAAAATACGGTGTTATCTTTGTTTTGCTTGTAAGTTTCATATATATTTTTATTTTTTCTAAGTTTACATAGGTAAAATCTTTTTATGCTCCTCAATATTTCGTGAAATTATAATATTTCACTGTTATAACCTTATAACAGTTGTGTTAAAAAAATTATCGTGTCTACAGATTGCAATAAATGCTACTTTTCTTGACTTGGACGAAATCCAAAAAAGCGTTTTGCAATGGAAGAACCACAATTTATTGAATATAAGCGAGGTTTGAACTTAGTTTAAATCATAGCTTTTCTTACTTTGCCTTCACGTACCAACGTATATAAGGTAATTACGTCAACCATAGCTTTTTAGGTATTAAGGAATTTTGAGGCACAAATTAAATTAAAAAAAATTAATTTATTTTTATTTTCAGTTAGGTGTAGCGGGCAACGGAGTATTCGATTTCAGCGATGTTAAGAATAAATTACTTCAATGGAAAACGCAGAAACTTGCTGCATTATGTCCATCAAATGGGTAGGTATGTTAGATAACTATAACATTATCACTAGGTATATAGTATAAAACAAAGTCGCTTCCCGCTCTCTGTCTGTCCCTATGTATGCTTAGATCTTTAATACTATGCAACGGATTTTTTAAACATTCAAGAGGAAGCTTTATATGTATAATTTAGTATTAGCATTGCACCCTTACGAAGCCGGGGTAGGTTAGGGGTGTGTATATTACAATAAATATTTTATCATGTAATATACTAATATTATAATGATGGATGGATGTTTGTTACCTGTTCATGCCAAAACTACTGAACACATCGGGCTGAAATTACCATACAGGTAATTCTAGGCCTAGAATCAAAAACTCGCATAAATAATTTCCCGTGGGATTAAAATCCCCTTTAAACGTTTCCATAGAAATAACGCATACGAGGCCGCAGGAAAAAACTAGTTTTAATATAAATGCTAGTGAAATTTAATACGATCCAATTCAAAATTTTTCGACTTCTACGTCACATGACCTCGTGGCGCAATTGGTAGCGCATCCCGTACTGAGGGGGGGTTGCAAGTTCAAGACCCGTCGAAGTCGAAAATTTTTGGGATCTTATTGAATTTCTTAGAAATTGTGAGACTTACGCACTATAATAGCAAAAATACCTTATATAAGCTAGTGGTTAAAGTTCTCTATGTGCATTGATTGTGTTGGAAAAACATCATACCTAACGTAATATCTTATGTTTTCATGATTATCTGAGTTGCATTTTACTATTTTTGATATTTCAGAGCTCAACTACAAAGTTTGCTCAACCTTGTATGCAGCACGGCACAACCAACAAATGTTACCTTAAGAGATTCCTGTATAACATGCTTTTCTCGGGTTACAGCAATGCAGGAAGTTTGTAAATTTTATACATTATTTCAGTATCATGTTTAACATGATTTTCTCCATTAACTAACAGATTTTCTATTCCAGGGCCCACAGGAGTTGAGCGCTCTAAGTGCCTGTGGTACTCAATATTTTACAAATACCTCTTATGCTGCATGTGCGACAGCTTTAACGGTAAGTTATAGAATAATAATAATTGCTGGACAATTCACACAGCATCAGCTAGCCCCGCACCAAGCTAAGCAGCTTGTGTTATGGGTACCAGATTACTGATATACTTAATAGAATACATTGATACACAGATTGATATTTTTTATTTTACATAAAAATACACGGAACAAATATTTGCAGATCGTACAAAAATTTGTTCCAAGGCGGAATCGAACCCGCAACCTCCTGCGGTCCAGGCGAACCTTCGCCCGCCGTGCTTTGTCTCTTGAGAAAAAACTGCTTTACATGTAGGTACCTACCTAAATCAATGAGTATTACCTAACAATGAATATTTCATTATGTTTCAGGCACTTTCGACATCAGCTTTAAATGTGCAACCTTCCGGCTGCTATATGGGCTATTGTGATTTTGTTCGCTGTTTACGCAGAGCCAATTCCAATAACTTGGTATGTAAGTTAGGAACTCATATCATAACCATAATATATTATTATAGCCTTAGGTACTTTCCACAGTCCAACATAGGTAACCACCAGACGACGACGTCGCCACAAATAGTGGTCGCTAACCGTATCCATCCATAGTCTCCCTGTGACCGCTATAATGTCATTGGATAGGGACTTTAAAAACTTACGGCCTTATGCATAATAAATCGCTATCGTAGGTTTAGTATTGACTTACTTAAACTGTTCGCTAAGATGAGCCAATGATTGCTTACATCGCGAACCACTAAAGGCTCATGCTTTGTTAACAAAAAACATTATTCATAATAGTTTTCTAACGTTTGCGGCTAGTTAGCAGCTCGCTGTTTGCTCATCTGTTTGTTATTATTTCCATTCCAATTTACCGCCAAGTTATTCCACTCCAAATAGTAAACAATTCAACTTCTTTTTTAATGATGCCGCTTGCTTTTCTTTCGCTAGGACTCTGCCAGTGTCAGTATGAAGTGTCATAAACTTCAAAAAATATAATCGGTTCTGCCAAAGAGGTAGTATAGTATATATAAGTAGGCTGCTTGATCTTAGGCGTAGATGGAGGATTTATGCTTACTACTATGCTCAGTCTACAATCTTAGGGCCCGTTTAGATACGCGGGAATCGCGCGAATTCAAATCGCGTGGTTTGTATCCCAGCTGGACTAACCGCGCGGTTACGTCTGAACGATTACAAAAAAACTAGTATAAATAAGACCCGCGCGGTTCCGCCTCGGGTACCAAGCTCCGAGGGGTGCCATGCTGGCACTTCTTGGGGTGCCCTGGCACCCCAAACCCGAAGGGGTGATAACGGAAGCTCACAAGCACAGACAGATCATAAAAAGTGGGTAGAAATCCGCCCCATTTACTAACCCACGCTACGCCGCCACTAGCTCCGAACCGAACCAGCACACTGTTCGAGAAATTACGTCGTGTTAACTTGAAACGAATGCTTGTGGCATGATTAGATTCCATAGCTGAACCATACAAAATCATTTACAATAGGTAAAATACAGAGTTAATCAATCTATCTGTCTTTGAGGAACTAACTAAAATACGACGGCATATATCTCACTGTAGCTACTAAGTTAGTATTATTATAATATTCTCTGCTACTACAGTGCAAACTATGCATAAATAAAGTTATATACAGTCGATAAGCGTTTTGGTCCGAAGAAATCCGCAGAGTTACGGTCCGCTAAAGGTCCGCATAGGTATAAAAAAATCTAAAACACACCAAAAAGATCCGCACCGGCAACGCTGCAAGTTAGTTTTAACAGACGAATATCGCAAGGCGCTTACATTTTCAATATTATCGCGTATCATATCGCGGATCGCAAGATTTCTAGATAATATCACGATACTGCGATACGGCTTATTATACTATCAATATTATCGTGACACGCCGATATTATTGAACGTGTAATAAACCAATGAGGTTTGCCTGTCTATGGTTTGCATTTGGAGCATAGACTTCCTATATTTCTTTGGTCTATGCTTACCTATTTTAGTAGTTAGTAAGCGACGGTTTAGCAGACTATTATGAATAGAAAAAGATAGCAATCGTTGGCTTACTTTAGCGAACATTTTAACTATTTCACTGCTAAACCTGTGATAGTGATTCAGACACAGTGATTCAGTCGGACAGACAGCGGAGGCTTAGTAATAGAGTACCGTTTCACCCGTCGGGTTAGAAACCCTAAAAATAATACATAAAACATCGACAAGTAAAATTTTCGGACGGAATTCTATCGAATCAAAAGTGATGCACAGCAATGGCGGACTGTCACTTAGTAAGTGTTTTAGAGAGTTGCCAACTGAAGAAAAAAATACCAATTATTTTCATGTTTTTAAGATCCTTGTCCTAAAAATTATTTATGAATATAATTTGAAACCAAAAATTAATGATTAGTTAAGATACACAGAATACAGTATATCGGATCCCGTAAAAATACTGGACCTACAAAATATGCAGCATTCGTTTTACACGACCCGACACAGTCGTGATGGCGCATGTACATATGTAGTTGTATGCTCACATACATAACAGTATTCCTAAGTTATTGGTGACTAGCTGACCACACCGCGGCTATGCCCGCGGAAGAAAATAAGCTACTCGAAGTACTAATCCTAAGCAGATGAAGTCGCAGGCACCAGCTAGCATCACGCGGTGCACGGCGGTTCACAATGATGCACGGTGGTACTCGGCAGTGCACGGCGGTGCACGGTGATGCACGTCAGTGCACGGTGGTGCAATTTGGGGTGCGGCCGGTGCACGGTGGTGCACGTCGATACACGATGGTGCACGTCGGTGCACGTTAGTCCACGACGGGACACGGCGGTGTACGGCAGTAGGGCGATGCATGGTTGTACACGATGGTGCATCGCAAGCTTCGCGAACCGTGCAGTAGTCAGTTGTGCACCGCCCGTGCTGTGCCCGTGCTGTACACTGGCCGTGCACCACCATACACTGCAGAGTAATACCATGCACCGACGTGCACTCTTGATTACTACCGTGCATCATTGTGCACCGCCGTGCATCGTCATGCACCGCCGTGCACCGATGTGCGCTACCGTGCACGGACGTGCACCACCGTGCACCGACGTGTACCACCGTGCACCGCCACCACCGAAAACGGATCCTATAAATGCTGTGTCAATATTACCTCCGATAAAACGGTTCTATGTATACGCGCCGTCAGTGAAAGTTTTATCAAAATGGGTCCAGCCGTTATGTAGATTAGCTGACTTAAATAGAAAACGATTCCAATTATTAATAAAATCGTATTTTGTTATAATGTGTAAAAGCTGATTTATTTACATTATTTTAAAACATAAGTTAAATTTTATTTATTTAAAAAAAACATTTAACACCATTACATAGACAACCAAAATGATTAAGTTATACCTATTTAAAGTACCTACCTACCTCAATAATAATTTAAGGTTAATAAATATGAGGATTCAATTTGTTTCCCACCTTACGGGGAAATTTTTATGTCTGCATGTTGGCAGCACTAGCGAGATTTGTCATTTTATTGTGATTTTTCTCTTGATAATAATAGTGCGTCAAATCGAAGAGATAAGTTGATGAACTAGGAAATTGACCTGTGAAATGTGATCCCGTGTTTATTGTTGACGAAACGACTGTGATTTCGGCAAAATTTGACAACACAAGAAGGCATTTTTCATTTTGTACAATGGTGTAAATCTGTTGGTGTCTAAAGCCGTAATGGCGGACGATGGGCTGACTATTGATATCAATGTGTGAGTGTGTAGCGTACGTACAGAGGGTAGACTGACTATCGAGTGCTTCATTTTATTTGTTACTGCGACTACGTCCGTAAATTTCCCTCGTCCCTGACATAAAATATAAAAAAATAAATTAATGGTCATACTAATATTATAAAGGCGAAAGTTTGTGTCGTTGTGCCGTGTCTTAACCAGCTGCTAACTCGCCGCAAACGATTGCATTATGAATAACGTTTTTTGATAACAATGCTCTAATCAGCCTCTAGTGGGGCGCTAAATCATTATGCATAAGGCCGTTAGATTATACATGGTAGAATTTTTTTTGCTGGCTAAAGTTAATTACATAAAAGACATTTTTGATTTTACAGATTATACAATGTACACGAGAAGCAAGAACTGGCATTAACATAACCTTGGATGCCGATAACGTCCGCTTTTACAAAAATGTCACATCTTGTTTATTAGCAAAAGCTCGATGCAGCTCATACAACCCGATTACTGGGGACACTCAAGTGCCCGGATCTCTCTCGTCCGGTGTCAGAGCTTCTAATGCGTTACAATTTTCAGATACTGGTGAACTTAGAGTAATAGCTTTTCCGGCGAACACTCCGGTCACTAGTTCCTTTTGTTCGACTTCAAACAATCTGACTCAAACTAGCTGGCTAACAAATGTTTGTTAATTTTGAATAGGTAATAAAATAAACGAGTTACCGAGTGCATAGTTATTATGTAGACCTTCCAAGGAAAATCAGGCTTGTGTTGTCATGTTGTGTTTCGGTAAATAACTCTTATTAGTTCCTTGAATCAATCAAACCATAGAGTAAAAACTCGCTGCTATCTCAGCATTCAACAATTTGACAATATGTGTAGCCAAAAACCGATCTATGTTTGTTTTTACAGCACGTAAATACAGTGATGTCACTCAACAATCATATGATTGAGTGTTGCCAGTAAATGATATTTTCCCTAAAAAGTTGTGTAATTTTCTTGTTTTAACTAACAGGTGTGTGATAATTATATTGTACCTAATTAATGTCATTAAACAAAATTAAAAAAGTATAGCAACATTTTCACGAAAATGGTGGACAAAAATTTTCAATTTATTTATGAGTTTTGATGACTGTTTCATGCAAAATTACAAATTTAATATTTGTACTAACCAGTGAAATGAAACTTTACTAGTGTTATTTTTCTTATCAGTAGCGTTTGAACACCCTTTTACCGCACAATACACCATTGTAATATTTTTATGTGAAAGCTGCTTTCCGCGCCATTTGATATATTGTAACGGCTCGAGTTTCAAAATTCGCCGATACCGGCGAATTTTCTTGGATGTACCTCGTATGTGTCAACTGAGCCTTATAATTCTATGAATCAAACCTAGAAGACTTTTCGTCTCAGGCTGTCTCAGTTTGATCATTACGCTTCAAAGTATCCTATGATCTTTGCGTTCAAAGAATTCAATGGAATAGAATATAGAATAGAATAGAAATTTTATTTAATACACAATAATAATTGTTTTATTATGTAATGAAAATAAAATACAATGCTACTCTATCTAGGTATGAAAGTATTTTCCGATACATTTTTTTATCTATACGGCGGGTCGGGCGGCGCGGCGGCGCCAGCCAGACACGGCGAATACAAGGTGCAACGGTGGTGGCGGCCGTAGCACCGCCGCCGTCCAACGCTGCAACGCCGCCGCGCTGCCACCGCGCCGCCGCGTATTGCCGCCGTGATAGTTAATAAGTTTCTATATTGACCCGTACGTACGTACAATATTGGTGACGGCGAATTAGCTGAAATTATTTTTTCATGAATAAAAATCTTCGGCTAATTCGTTATCTTGGAATTTATATACTAAATTGCGTACGGGTCACTCATTTATGAATAAATTATATTTTTGAAATAAATACATATAATAGGTATGTATGTAAAATTAATACATTTTTGGACCCTTTGCCTGTATAATCTGTGCCTATTTTAATTTCATTCACTCATTCGCTCACTTGTCAAAGCCAGCTGATAAGAAAAATAAAAATAAATCAAATTTGGTTTTTGGTATGTACATATTATTTTAGTTTTTGTGATTTTCTGCTTGTTTGGCAACATCTACGTATACTTGTATGTAAGTATGTTTGTTTTACCTGTTATTTTATTTAAGTTTCATTCAAACAATTTTACAGTTACCTACTATTTTGTTGCTATGAGTTTTCATGTCATGTCTGTAATAAAATAACTGCATTTATGCCATTCTTATGTCCGTAAAACTTTATGTTTTATTTATCTTTGTCTATTGGGTACCGCTTCTTGCCAAAACCAGCAAAAGTTATTGGGAAATGAGCGCATTTTGTAGGTTATAAACGTACCTGTAGTATATAGGTCCAACCTAATCATTTATGTAAGGCTATCATTATCAGTGATTTTCCGGTTGTGGGGGAATAATTATGAAGGAATTATTAATAGAAATATTTAATACAAAAGCTCTAAACATCTACCTAAAAACTTAACTCTTGGACTTATTTTCAGACAATGCCTTTGAAAATTTGGCTTTTGAGCTTTTAGTTTTCTTCTTGATTTTTTTATTCATCCGAGTTGAATCTTCTGAGTCAGAATCATCGGAAATGATTTTGGCTTTGCTATTCTTCTTTTGAATAGCAGTTGTGACTATGGCACCTTTTTTGAAGCTGGATTTGTGGCGGATTTCTACTGGGCTAGCTTTTTGAGTTGTGTTTCTTGGCACTTCTGTAAAGCTTGCGCTGTTAACATAAGTGCTCTCAGATTTCTTTATTCTGTAAAAGAAAATATTATTGGCATACAAATTTCTCTATTTCATATTCCAGTAGCTCAGTTAAAGATACTTACCTACCTACTGTCATAAAATATTGATAAATGATAAATAAACAATGTTTCTAATCTATTAAACATAAAATTGTCTACTACAAACTAACTAAAGGAAAATGACACAATAAAAGTTAACAAATCAAATCACTCACTTTCCTTTTTTCTTAGATGATTTTGGCCCTTTGCTGATTGGTTCTAAAATCTCATTTCCATTTGGCACTTTGAGGGAAATCAGCTTTTTGCTTTTGGTCTTCTTCTTTTTTTTCTCTTCCTTCATTTTTTTTCTTTCCCCTTCTAATTCTTCTAATTTCTTTGAACAGGACCTGCGGTGAAAAGTTTGTTTCTTAAAATATATTATTCTTATTTTATGGATTTATCTACGCCATCAATATTAATCCATAAAGTAAGAAAGAACTTTAATTAAATTTGAACCTTACTGCTGAATATAAAAACCAACTTACCGTAACAGTGCCTCACTGTCAGTAAAGTATGAGTTCATAGCAAAACTAGAGATGCCCCAAGACAGCGGTCCCTTCTCTTCATTCTGGATGCCAGTCCATACATTCTTCTTCAGAACATTCAGTTTCATCTGCAGTTCTGCAGGTGCTGGCTGATAGGTTTTACTGTTCACTTCTGATAAACACCTGGAAGAATTGGTAATTGTGTATTTTAGCTTTAGGAGTGCTCCAAAAACTAAAATTTTGAATTTACTTTCATAGCTCAAACAGTTTTCAATTAATTGAATGTAGTTATATTTTGACCATTTCACAAATATCTTTTTTGCTGAAATAATATAATATGACAAAATTTTGCGTGATCGTATAGCCTTTTACACAGACTTCGAAAAAATTTGTAGGTAATGTTCGGATGTGTTTTACTTATTTCATCATCGATTTTTAATTTTACTATAAAATAATGGACGCGTATAGAAAATGATCCTCAGATAGTCCCATAAAATTTTTATTCACGAGAGGTAAGTATTTTTCCCGCGAACCTAAAAAGCAGTGTAAAATGAAGGGATTCGTAGTTGGTATTTAGTTTTTTCATACCTATAAAATTATTTTGCTAAGCATAGGCTTCTCAATACACCTTTCATGAAGATGCTTCTGTATGAAATTAAAAGCTTGCATTCTAAAGAGATTTATAGAAATACAATTCACTTACTTTGGTGGTGGAAGTTTTCGGAATTGATGCCAGGATGCAGGATTTAGCCTCGGCTTCTCAGGAGGTTCGTTGAACATCGAAACGCTGCGTGGCCGTCTCGCTCTGATCATCCTTTTCTCTCTATCAGACTGGTTTGGAGAGTCGCTAGTCTGAAAGGTTTGCAATTCCGTTCAGAACACAATATACAATACAATACAAAAAAATATGTAACTGCTGTTAATGGTTCCATGGATTCACCGACTTGAGCTGCAGGAATGATCTTCAGTTCCGGCGGCATTTTCTTTTTTCTTCTCGGCTTCACTTTCGCTGATGTGTGCAGCAGTTTGTGAACTCGCCTCATCGGACTTAAACCTTCGGATTCACCATCAGTCGATGCGTCGGTCATTGCATCCGACGTCAAGTCTATAGTTGCTCTAGCAACCTGAAATTCATAGGTTCCTTGTGATTTTGTGTTCCAAATGTAGCCAAATATAGCAGCGACAAACTGCGTGGATATAATCCATGGTGCAAGATTAGTGCGCTCGATTATGAACGTCTAGTATGATCCCAATGTGATAAGATCCGCGAGGTTAATCCTCAATTCTGCCGTCTGATTTGGCCCTTCATCTGACCTACCAAAGCTACTACAACTACAATTTTGTCTACTCAATTGAGATCGAATTACCTGTAGGATTTCTCGTTTAGTTTTCTTTTTTTCAATTTTTTTCGTATTCTCCAATTTTGGACGCTCCCTCTGCTTTCTTGGCTTCTAAAAATTTCAATACCATTTACCACCCTTGTGCAAAATTTACTTGAGCTCTTATTAGCTGCTTAATTTCTTTTACCTGTTCATTGATTTCTGGGAAAATTGGCGAAGGCGGTGGTGCTGGCTGTTTTAGATCAACTGTCTCTTTCATCCTCCCTCTGTGTTCCCCATCTGAACTACTACTTGAGGTGTCTCCTTCGTCACTGAAATTTAAAAGATTATATATTTATGCGAGCTACCTATTTTTTATATTTTTGTGTAGGCAAATAGTCAAGAATGAATACCACACCTTGAATAGTCAGACAAATCAATATTAGTTGGTTCATCAGCATTAGACCCTTCTTTCAACAACCTCGTGACAATTTTGTTCCTCAGTCTCTCTTTGCTCGGATCTTCGTCGTAGAAATCTAGTAGAGTTTCACAAAATGTCTTGCCTAGACTCTCGTAATCTTGTACTGAGAAATGCGTTGACATTCTCCCGCCTAATTCTGAACCTCCGAAAGATGCTTCCATTGTATAGCTGTTGGCTACTCCAAGCATCCAAACGACTACTCTTCCAGTGCCTTCTTTGCTTCGTTGTATTCTAAACTTGCAATTTTCAAAAGAGAACTGAAAAGAACGGTCCTTAAGAATCATAATAAAACAGAAGCTTTGTCTTTCGCCTTTGTTAACGTTACCTTATCAGCAGCGTTTTTGTGTAACATCAGTGGAAACACTTGCTCCTGTAATCGTTTGTCAGAATTTTTACGACTTTCGCATCCGTAAATGAATATATTATGCTTTCTCGAGTGCGCGTGGAGGTCTACGTACATCGCTACCCCACATTCTTCCTGCAGTCTGAAATCGATTGGTCAGTGATTTGACTAATTTCTACAGCAATTTTTAAATATTGAATTTACGTACCTTCGTATCATTACTTTCGTGTGCCATACAGGTGGGTATGTTTCCCTAATTACTGTTCGATATTGTCTATTTAGGTCCTTTCCGGTCAGCGAGCACCGGTTGTTACCAACTATCACCTGTAACAATAAATAATATAACTTCCGCCGCATTAAATTGTAATAAATTGTATTTCATCACTCACACCATCCGGATTCAGCATTGGCACTAATTTGAAAATGAACTTTTCCCTCAGTTCGCGAGCCTGATTTGAATCACCAGTTAAATAGTCCATGAAGCCTTTCATCATCCACGAGGACGGGGTTTCCCCAGGATGGACTCTAGCCGTTATAATTACGGCTTTCTTTTTCTAGAACGAAACCAACTTCAAAGAATATTGTAAACATTTTGTTGCCATAAGCTTTGAGAAATGGTGTGTCTCTTTATTGTCTCACCTTTGGTTCTATTTCATTAGGATTCGGCGGGGCTGTTATGGTTAGATAATACACGTTATTTCCGGCTAAAGTTCGGCATAGAAGCCTTAGCTTTGCGAACGTTGACTTGACTGGATGCGATTGCAATCTCGAAAGGTATTCTTGCAGGTCTGAATATGTATAAGGATAGCAATGTGCTATGTAAACAGTATCGTCTGAGTGCGGAAATTCTATGTTGAATGTCAGTGTAAAACAAGGAAACTGTTCCTCTTCCTCGGTTCTGAAAATTATCACTAATAAGGTTATTAAATACTATGATTGACTCGTGTGGCCGTTTGAAATTATAGGCGGCAGATATTGTAAACTATTTAAGACTTTTCTTAGCTTAGTCGGACTTACGTGGAATCGTTTTTGTAGTACGCTATATTTTCACCACATCGTCTCCAACCGATCGAATGCAACTGTGCGTCCTTGGTAGAGTACAATAAAGGTCGCATGCCCTCGTTGTATAAGCTCTCCGCTTTCGATAAGTTCACTATCGAAAACCTGAAATTTATCAGATGTATGATAAGGCCCATAGTCAAATGTTTTCGCAGAGACAAACCCCAAAAACATAGATACCCACTGCCTTAAAATTGCTTGTTACCTGTACATCATCTGCTTCTTCGTATTCGTAACTCTAAAGTAAAACCACTGCATATGCCGATTCGTGTAAAGGTCCGTTCGTAGATGCAATTCATAATAAGCGGATGTGATGCGTATGGCTTTAGCCAAGTTTCCACTTTCGAAGCGAGATTCAAATCTGAGTTCATCGTCTGCCTCTGGGTTTGTGGTTGCACATGCAGAAATAAATAAGCGAGCTCCTCCTACAGTAGATCTGCTGAACTGGAATTTTGAAAACTGCTTGAGTTTATCTTAAACTTACCAGGTTTATTTCTACTAAAGGTAATACTAGTTATTGTCCTATAATGCCAACGCGACGATAAGGCTTAGCATGAGTCCGTGAAATCAACATGAGCAAAATTAATAGTGTTATAGAGACAATGAATATAATGTCCTCTTAAAAGATCGCAAAATATACTTACGTAATTCACAGCGCTCATGGGGTAGTATTGAAATATCACAGTCCCTGCATCTTCACCAACCGGCTGAGGCTTCAATTCCTTCCCAGTTGATACGTAATAGGGCTCCGGTGTAGCAGTACTCCAGATTATATGCTGTATCTTTTCTTCGACAACCTAAGGCGAAGAATCATTGGTATAACTAGCTCATAATTCTATGTAAGTAGAGAGTCGAGTAACTAAGTTATTCGTATCATACTTGACATTCTGAAGGCCATCTGGGTGCTTGTTGCGGGCAGTCTAACTCCTTAGGCAAAGCGAAAAGATCCCGAGGCTCCTTGAGCTTGGCTATCGTCCGAAATGTCTTCGAGTCTGTATTGATTTCCAATTGGTTCGTTTTGATGTTGTTTTGTAAGAAATTCGATATGAATGTCCCTGAAATTTAAGTCTTATGTTTTTATTAAGCTCGAGCATGTCAAATCGTTCGGAAAAATTTGTGACCTACTAAGAATCGCTTCTAATTGGTAGGTATGCATTGGTGACCTAGTTTGGAATTGATTGTTGAACAAAACGATCTATGGCCTGTCTGCGGTTTCCGCTTTGTTAGGAATTTTGAAATTCATGTTATCTAAATTACACCAATAGTCACGCGAGGATGCGAATCCCGATCTATTCGTGACTTTAATTAATAGTTTGATAACTATTTTAAATACCTTCTGGGTTGAAAGCAACAGACGTTGCCGAGTTTCAACCCAAAAGCAAAGTTTTATGATATCAATCAGACTAAGTTCAAGAGTAGGTAATATAAAACTTTGTCTGGTTATTACCTGGCGCAAAACTCCCAAAACTATAACAACTCCTAAAGCTATTGTGTTGCCAAAGTTTATTTACGATTGTAGGCGCCATAAGAATTGAATACTATTTTAATCTAACTTTTTTAGTTATTTCTACTACTTTCTTTTAATAATCAATAAAACTTGTTTCACCACGCGATAGAATGTGACAATCTGGCCGACGGTGTATCACGAAGGTCTAGAAGACATCTATTCACTTTTGTGTAGTCGATAAACCTTCGTTGACCACAGTCTCACCTGATGGAATTTGACAATGTCGCCGACGACGATGATCACTCTTGTCTTCAGTCAAGAGAAAGTAAGGACAACCAATTACACGGCAAAATTTCATACTCCTTACCTTTACTACAAATTGGAAACAAAGAAGCTTGCAACGACTTTACATGATCTAGATTTGCGAAAAACAAGCTATCTTGCATGACAGGGTGTATCGCCGGAAGAGTCAACGTCACCGTCGTATTGTCTACGTATTCCCTTTTTCTCTGCTCTTCCATTTCCACCATCATAGCGTTTTGCTGACTGCACTCCAGCTGTTTCCACCATAACATTTTAGTCGGATGTAATAACATGTCCTAGCACCTAATGATCTTTGTCATTCGTCTGTGTAACGTCTGTGTTCTATTCGTCACCATGGCTACACGATTTATGTTTATTTCAGGCAAAGTTTTTATTATAAGGCGTGCCGTGTGCCGCGGGGCTAAGGGACGACTGACTTCCAAAATAAGGGTACATTATTCTCCATTATTGGAAGGCTCATCGAATTGCCCTACTGCCATGCCCCAACCGCATTACATACCTTATCAAGTTCGGTGACGTCAAAGGTTGTTCATGCTAAGACTCGGGAATTATGATAGCGAAATGCGAAATTTTGACGTAAACCTTTGCTTTGATTTATGAGGTCAATAATCCAAGTTTGCTATTTGAATTTAAATTTGTAATTCAGCTATGTCGCTATGAATTTAAAATTGGTTGTAAAGTTCAGTTTATTCATGAATTTAATGAGTCGAACGTTTCTCATCAAATGCTTTAGGTACCTACTTATTATTATAATCACTAAAGGTATTTTCTTTTGGTAACTACTTACCGTCTGAAACTTCAAGTCCGTCATCATCACTGATAGTTATTTCTAATCCTTCCTCCACTTTCACATAATCACTGATCGGAAGACCATCCAGCATTTTATTACAAACCACACGCGTAAGACTTCCTGATACCGAAGAAGTATATGCGTCTTATTCGGAAACAACCTAATCCAGACTGAAGTTGGTCTACCTACCTAGGTATTTTACTACAAACTCTACAAAGTTATTTTATTCATACTTAACGATATCGCACGGCTTAGCAACAATTGCAACTTTTGTGATAACTTTACGGTTGAGTTAGCTACCTCTAGGCAATCTAGACCTTAGAATTTCTAGAATCGCGATTTTCATAAAAGTTTATAGCAAGCTTAGTCACGGGTTGATTGCTAGATTAGATACGCTTCTCTGAAAGCTCCAAAGGTGACTGCACTTTCACGTAGCGTGGCTAACTTCCTAACTTTCAGTGTTGTGTGAAACTTCGCAACTGCGAGGCAGAAACTTTTAATGTCTTTATAGCCTTGGGAATGTTTAGAGGTTCCACACCCTTACTAATTTTGCGATTGTTAAAAATCTGTTTGTTTGTATCTTACACTTTTGCGAAAAAGCGATAGTGTGAATCTTTCTGCTTAGCTTGAGGCTAGATTCTGTGTGGATTGTCCAGCATTTATTATTATTATTTGGTTAGGGGAAATCGAACTCGCAACCTCTTGCGTCTCTAGGTGCGGAATCCCAAAGAGAAACCTATTCTGTATAATGTGTATTAATATATACACCTTAAATTATAGATTCTTTCCTGATCACGAATACATAATTTTTTTCATTTATTATTGTTGAACAAACCTTTTAACTGACCTACCCTTATCATAAAACCATAACCTGCAGGTAATCTAAAAGAAGACCCTGGAAGAGATCCCTTTTAAGCGATAGGGTCGCCCATTGTACTTGTGTTGTATTGTATTTTTGTTGGAGACAAATAAATGTTTGAATAAATGTAAATGAAAAATAATTTTGTATTTTTTTGTAATATGTATAAATAACTACATATTATGTACATGTTGGTCACGTCTATTATTTTTATAAGTCCCAAAATATCTCATAAATGAAATTTACAGTGACAACAATAAATTATCAGCATAAAATATATATTATTAACATTTGTACGTATTTTACAACAATATTTAATGACAAATCAATATTACTTATCTCTGTTTGAATCGGTATATGATAGAAAATACTAAGTTAGTACCTGTATAACTATTCATTCATGAGTCCTTATCATATTATAAAAGAAAAAACACGCAGCTGTCTACATAACACGTAAAAGATCCAATATTACATAATTACTAATACCAGAAACCTTTATTCCTGACGTGCTGATAAGTTGCCTAGGAGATTTCAGTGTGAAATCGATTGCATACTATACAAAGCGAAATCATTTGAAAATTTTCAGGTAAGTCAAACATAGCGATTCACATATAATCTGATTTTAATACATTCTGATAAGATTTTGGCATCATTGCATCATGCTCAACATTTAACATGAGATTCGATATAGTTTTAGCTGCTTATAAATCATCAACCATCGCGCAATTTCTATTTATCTCTGCAATTTTGAGAGACAGAGCTTATTATCTTATCTTTTAACCCAATTGACTAAGATAAAACATTTTGCTTCGCCATTTTGGGACTAAAAACATGTTTTCTGTAGTAGGACTTATGCAATATTGCTTTACGTAAGACTGGAATCAGAAAAGCGGAAAGAGGCCTGTTACCTGGGATTACCCACTGCCTATGTACTGATACTGAGTGATACCAGGGTACATGATGAAAAATCATTGCAGGAACTATTCTTCAATGATGCTTCATCATAAGGTACTAGGTACTACAGACAGGTATTAACCTATATGCATCATTGAGCTCGTTCTTGTAATTGAAAATGGGAAGTCATTTAGGGATCGGATTTTATTAACCCATTCACTGCCACCCTTCAACTGCAACTTGTGTGTCATCATCACCCAAGTGCCGGTTGTTTTATTTGTTATGCAGCTTTAACTCAAACGGTGCGTCGAAGGCACAAGAGTGAAGTTTCACAGAACTCAAACCTTGCGTTGGTGGCAGCAAATTTGTTAACAAACAAAATTACCTACAGTCAAAGAATACTCATAGAAACTTAGAACTAGTATTTACAATTGTAACAGTTGAGCTAATTGCAGACTTGCAAACAATCTAGTTGTAGCTCAACTGATCCTTATCAATACCAGTCGGAAGCGTCCCCAAGACGCAGTCTACATTGTTCCTCTGCATGGCAATGCTGATGCGCTGCGCCAGATACTCACCAGCTCTAGGGTCAGGTGTCCCTTCGACCAGATGCTTTGATAAATTTTTAATAACTCTTGAGACCATCGGTACCCCACAGACCTAGGGTCTCGACTCCAAAGGGAGCAAATGCATAGGCTCTTAAGGATGGCAATTGAATCTCTATCGCACGTCTTGAAAGAGAATTGAGTTTGCCTAGCGTACCTTACCCATCATACGGTTCTGAAATAATGCTGACTCAACAATAAACGGCGGCGCGCGGTTCCGTAGCTAAAGGTATTTTGAACGGCAAAAATAAGTCCACAGTCTCATCGTTCTATTTGTGGATAGGCAATAAAGGCAAAATCGTTTATCTAGCTAGATTAATGCTCTGTGCCAGGCTCTGTCTGTTCTAACATCGATATTAAACTATTGACTATTGTTTGATTGGTATGAAAAAGAATTTTAGAAGGTGTCTCTTAACTGGAGAGAAATCTTCGTCAGATTATATATTGATTTCACAATTAGTAGAGATTACAAGCTTTTATTCTATCTGTTAGTTTGTGTGGGAAAATCGTGCAACTGAATTTTAGACTAGTTATCTTCAACCGATTGAGCTGAACTTTGGCATAGGTAGGTATGCTTTAGCTTATTTTTTTTTTATAGTATATATACCTATGTATGACCAAAATCTCACCTGATGGAAAGTGATGATGTGGCCGATGTTGTATCACGAAGGTCTAGAAGACACCTGTTCACTCTTGTCTTATGTATGTTCGGTGACAATTCTATGTCATGTTCCCATAGAGCTGGTCTAATAACGGAGACCAAAAGTGGCCATGGGAACTCCTAAACGAAACGACTGAACCACGTCTAGTTTGGGTTCGTTGGATTTGTCTTCCCAAGCACTTAGCTTTCAGATGATACAAAAAATTGTTTTTTAAAAAAGTTTTTTTATATATACTAACTTTATTTATACTATCTAATTTCAAATAGACAATAATTCTTTCAATAAGAATAGCTAATGAAGAACCCTAAAGAATCATGGTTAGAGAAACCAATAAATAATAACGCTTCTAATAAAATTGAAAATTCATTGTAAAATTTTACAATAATGTGTAACTTACTCGTAAAAGTTGAAGAACCGCTGAATAGAATTCGTTTTAGGTTTTTAGCGTTTTACCGCGCCGCCGTGTACAAGCAGTTATCTAATAATTGCTTCAAAATGCCGCTTTCCCTCAGGATATTTCCAACCTATAAAGTTTCAGGGCTCAGCTACACGTGTGTATATGAAAATTTCAGCTTCGGGTTCACTGGCCGCGGCCTGGCACTGGGTGGTACGGGTATCGATCTAGCGGCAATCTTATTGTCTTGTGTCACTCATTCTTTTAATGAACTAAGTTCTAGACTCGTGAGCTGCCTGTGTCTTCGATTATACAGTCTTATGTAGGTAGGAATCATAAAACGGCCCCAAACAAAAAAAAAATATTGTCCCGCGGTCTGACTACGTTTTCTGTATGTTTTTGGTGTCGCTGAAACAGAATCCAAGATCAGATTGACCCCATCAGGATTTTGCCATAAAAAAACCGATAATCATTAGGAGTCTTGTAACGTTTCTTATACATCGTCGGCCACATCGTGACTTGCTTAACAGGTGATATTGTGGTCAAACGAAGGTCTATTCATGATAAAAAATAGGCATGATAGTTCATCCTGCCATCTCATTGTCTGAAGTTTCAGGGCTCCCTTCTTCAACATCATCTAATAATTACGCTCTGATGAGATGACTAATAAGTAGAGATGAGTCCGGTATTCAATAACTAACTCAGTACCTGTTAGCATGGTCCTAAAATATCTAACGCTATTGTAAAATCCGCATACCGCTAGGGAATAACTGTGCAAAGCGAGCATCGCGCCTAACCGACCGTGAGCCATAACTACCCAACGCTTCAATACCTATACTTACCTAACTATCATCTACGCATAGGTACTAGCGGACCGTTCACCCGTAAAGTTATGTAGCTGCAACAAGTATTTGGTGTTTTTTACCAAATCGGTTAGATGGTATTTCTAACCAAATCGGTTAGATGGTATTTTTAACCAAATCGGTTAGATGGTATTTCTAACCAAATCGGTTAGATGGTATTTCTAACCAAATCGGTTAGAAATATGTATATTGGGTAGAAGAGTATTGTAACGTTATTGGGTACCAGTTGGTACTAGCGGTATTGAAACAAAATACCCAACTAATAACCGGTAGCCAAAATATCCAATAACTCCCATCCTTACTAATAAGCTAGGCGCTGGCAAATCTGCGCAATCTATTGTATGCACCCTGACAAACTTACTGTTTCATAAATTATATACACGTTTCTGGTGCTTTTTAGTGTATCATTGAGTGTATAAATATTGAAGTAGTCGCACCGATAAAAATAAAATGCAGTAAAAATTCGACAGCAAAACGCGTGATTTATGACTGAATAAAAATTCCTGGGGTGCATAGCCCTAAAATATCGCGTAATTTGGATGGCGCTTTGCATTTTCAGCTACTCCTTTGTTCCTCGTTGTAAAAATCTACCATACTCCAGTACTCCATATACTCCAAGTAAAAAGCAGTAATATTTTTCTTTTAGCGATACTATTAGTTCTCACATGCACTGCATTGACTTTTGGGAAATGTTATTGTTCACAGTTTGCGTGTTTTGCCATGTCTATATTATAAAGAATTATACGGGAGTGACATGGTCACTATGTGACAAACCTCCATTAATATACAATAATACAATAATGAATTAAGATAAAAAAAACCGCCATGCACAGTGATGTTGACGGTATTCTAGATGACCTAGACCTATCAATAAGAAAATCTCTATTATCATGTTCAATAACATCTAGTTACCTGCTTTTTGACCGTGGGGCCGCGGCGTACGAATATCGACCCCTCCAACTCAACCCGTGGATGTCTTCAGAGCCGACTGAGGGAAGCCTACCAGAGCAAGGGCAGCAGCTTCCTTCTGAGTATTTTTAAACACCAACACTGCGATCACCAATCCGCCTGCCAAGCGTGGTGATTATGGCAAATCCCCTCGGGAGACCATCCACTCGATGGACCGACGACATCGTAGCGGTCGCAGAGAGTCGATGGATGGAGGCGGCTCAGGACCGCTATTTGTGGCGTCGTACGGGGGAGGCCTATGTCCAGCAGTGGACGTGTATGGGCTGATGATGACCTGCTTTTTATCCATAGTACAAAGGACTTGACCCTGCTGTCGTCATTCAATCTGTACATCAAAGGTTCTAATGTTTCGACCTTCATAGATGAACCAAGGACTTTCGAGAAAGGCAAGGTCCATGTTCAATACAATAATTGTTTCCTTGATTCGTTGAAGGTATAATGAATTATTGTAGTCTGTTTGTTTTTTTTTCCTGAAGCTTCTTATAAGCTGGTAAGGTCCCTGCTAACAACTTTAAGTGTTAAACTTGTTTAAAACCTTGGTAAAGTTGTCGTCGCATAAGAGGACCTGAAACTATTTGATATGGTCTATCTGACTAATCTCTATATTTTTAATAAATTAATATTATTATCTGATATAGGAGGGACAAGGCGTGCCCTGTGCCCAGTGGTTTCTGTAAATATAAGACACACCTATAATTGCGTCTCCCATTTCTTTCGATTTAGCTCTATCGCGCATCGGGCAATATTAGGCCCTAATGAGAATATTATATCCTGTGTTCTACAATAATTCCTACTGTTTGGCACAACAGTTAAAATAAATTTTTAATCTATTTTTTAAACCCGTTTTCCTCAGACCATGGGGCGCAAGGTGACAGTAGCGGTGTGCACACTGAACCAATGGGCTCTGGACTTCGAAGGCAATCTCAGCAGAATCCTGCAGTCTATACAGGAAGCCAAGGAGTTAGGAGCGCTGTATCGCACTGGACCTGAACTGGAGATATGGTAAAGCTATCTTGGTCAATCGTAGCCTCGTAGGGCTACAAATACGTTCCCCTATTTTCAATCACACAATTTTTCTGCTTGTTACTATCCACCATAATATAAACTTTAAATAGATGTGTCATTGAGATTCGATAAGAATAAAATGAAAGATTTAATTTGGGATAGTAAAGTTTTCCTTTAATATTTAATTCGTGATTTTGATGCTGTCTGCAGAGTTATTTTAAGCGACTCCCTGCTATGTTATCACGTCATTCATGGAGTCGTTAGACTAGCTCTGCTTTAGCTATGCCTTTCGAAATGACGATTTTTTTTCATCTCTTATTCAGAAACTCTCTCTGTCATTCAACTTTCTGTAGAGCAACATTAAGGTGAGGCTTCTTGGTTCACATTCTGGAGGCACTTTGTTAGAATTATTTATAGGTTTTTTCTTGTAAGGTTCCTTTATTTATGTGTTTTTGGTGTGAACCAATAATAAACTGATTTTCTTTCTTTCCTTTCTTATTTATTTGTTCAGCTAAGCGTATCTGATAACCACCATTTAATTAACCAATGTTCATTCTTCCAGCGGCTACAGCTGCGAAGATCACTTCCACGAGCCTGACACATTCCTCCACAGCTGGCAAGTTCTTGCAGATCTCCTAAAATCCCCAACATGCAAAGATATGCTGATAGACGTAGGAATGCCGGTCCAACATCGCAATGTGTCATACAACTGCCGTGTCGTGTTTTTGAACAAAAAGATTCTCCTCATCAGGCCGAAGATGATTCTTTGTGAGGATGGGAACTATAGGGAGTCGAGATGGTTTTCAGGTTGGACTAAAGTAAGCTAACGTTTGTTTGTGGGGGTGTTGTCTGGTAGCGTTGGCTCTTTTTTGTCAATGACTAGAGAACTGTGGCCAAATTTTGCTGACCAATCACTTTAACAATGGTATTGTCGCAAAATAGTCCATAGATGAAAAAACTCTAGATAGTGAATGCGGTGCTATTTGCACAGAGAGATTGATAGAATCGTTTCAACCTTTACAATTTTGACACGAGTTCCTCCATCTGTAGCTTCTTTCATCAAAGGTAAAATGCTAAAATGTGTCATTCTGAGACGAGGAGGTCATTCAGGGCCCTAAGCCCTGTTTGTCGATTTTATCGGAGGGTTATCTAAGTTCAAGCGGATTTGCTCTAACATTGATGTTAAAGACAGGATACGTTGATTCACAAAATTCCCATAATATGAGTATTTTAACGCCAAATCAGACAATATCCCTGTGTTTTTCTAATCGCTTGAGATGAAAATTTGTTGTAGTGTTCAAAAGCAACACTACAACAAATTTTTGTCAGCAAATTTGCTTTTTAACCGACTTCAAAAGAAGGAGGTTATCAATTCGTCTGTTTTTTTTTTTGTATATATGTTACGCGATATCTCGTACAATTATGGACCGATTTGATAATTCTTACACTGTTGTATAGAAAATGATCCCGAAGGGGTCCCATAAATTTGTTATCTCAAGGGATTAGTATTTATCCCGCAAAACTTAAAATACTTAAGTGTAAAAGTAAGGGAATTTGAAGTCGGTTTATCGTTTTTTAAAACACGCTATATTATTCCCTAAACTTTTCTGTATTTTTATATTGTTGAAATTATTGTAAATGTGTAGGTCCGTTTGCACAAATAAACTATTTTATTCTTATTCTGGTCCTTAATGACATGAACAGTTCATTTCAGGATAGACAAACAGAAGAGTACTACCTCCCACGAATGATAACGGCTATAACAGAGCAGGCGACGGTGCCTATAGGTGACGCTGTGATTGCTACTAAAGATACTTGTATCGGGTTTGAGATTTGCGAAGAACTGTGGAACCCACAAAGGTTAGTTAACTAGAGAGAAATATAGAACCTTTTATGGTATTTTTATCCACACTTGTAACTGGCCTATGGCATTTAAGAGAAACTTTTTAAAGACCACGTAACGTGAGGTAGAGACTGCGAAGAGCTGTGGAACCCACAGAGGTTATTTAACTAAAGTCAAACAAAATAGTTCTAGAACATTTTAGGGTATATTTATCCTCACTAATCGCAATTCACTTATTTAAATTGGTTCGTGGTTAGCAATTTTAGTGGTCGCCTGTTACTTTTGTTACTAGAATCTTCTACGCCCAAGCTTTACTTATCACACCGCCTCACGTTCTGACGCATTGTATCTACACATACCTGCATTGTATTCAAACATTTACTCATATTTTTTATTCCAGCCGTCACATTCCCCTAGGCCTAGACGGTGTGGAGATAATATCCAACGGATCCGGTAGCTACATGGAACTCCGGAAAGCCTACGTCACGGTAGACTTGGTCAAAAGCGCGACGTTCAAAAGCGGCGGTGCATATCTGTTCAGTAACTTGCGCGGCTGCGACGGACAGAGGATCTACTTCAACGGATGCTCCTGTGTGGCTGTCAACGGGAGCATTGTCAGTCGCGGGCTGCAGTTTGCTTTGAATGATGTGGTAGGTAATACTTGTAAAATTCTTAAAACGGTAGCTAGCAAACTACGAAATTTCAATACCCAGTTACAAGTTGGGTCACTTCAAGACAAGACTGAATTGGTATATTTAAGACACAACGTCGACCTCATCGTCGTTTCCCATCACGTGACATAGGTGAAACGAAGGTCTAACGTTTTCGTCTCACCACTCATCTCCTAAAAAAAAACCTAAGGGAAAAAAAATTCACATACTCTGGGACGTTTTGATTTTACAAAATCAGCAATGCATCGTGAAAGTGTTCGTCAATGGGCGGAACGAGACTAGTAATTTTTTGATGTAGCATCCCGCCTGTTATTGGGCGATTCGAGACTACAACCACACAAACATAGAGTAACAGTACTGAGTTCAATATTTATGAGATAGATGAGCTAGGTAGCCTGTGTAAGTGTAGGTTGACATCAAAAGTAGGCAGTCATCATCATCATCAGCCCATACACGTCCACTGCTGGACATAGGCTTCCCCCGTACGATGCCACAAATAGCGGTCCTGAGCCGCCTCCATCCATCGACTCCCTGCGACCGCTACGATGTCGTCGGTCCATCGAGTGGATGGTCTCCCATGTAGGGGGGGATTTGCCATAATCACCACGCTTGGCAGGCGGATTGGTGATCGCAGTGTTGGTGTTTAAAAATACTCAGGAGGTAGCTGCTGCCATTCCTCTGGTAGGTTCCCTTAGTCGGCTCTTACAACATCCACCGGTTGAGTTGGAGGGGTCGATATTCGTACGCCGCGGTCCCACGGCCAGTAGGCAGTAGGTCAACCTAAACCTCAAGGACCTCAAGGATATCGTGAAGAGCTCGTTCAAAACTGAAGCTGGCACAGACAAAGGTAAAGTTGGGCGATAGTATTTCGTCAAAAAAATACATGAATAAGATAAAATAGGATAATTAGCTTTTGTAGAGGAAGTTATTATCAACCATTCACTTTGTCAAAAGTGAATTGTCATGACATTTTGTTTCAGGAAGTAATCCTAGCAACAATAGACCTAGAAGACATACGTTCGTACCGAGTTCGGAATCGATCCCGCTCTCACCTAGCCGCTTCCAATCCACCGTTCCCGAGAATCACAATAGACTTCGCGTTATCCGATGATGACGTCAATTTGACGACGAGTCCGCCGGTTGAGTGGCAGTATCTGACGCCTGAAGAGGAGATTGAACTAGGTATGAATACTCTGACCAAACTCGAGATATAATGTTTGTAAACATGGCCCCCCCATACTTAACCTAAAAGTCACTATCTTCTTGTTGATGATTTTTGCCACAATTTGCACTACTTGTTGATTGGAGCTTTTCCTACAATGCATAATCCTGTTAATTATTTTTAAACCTCAATAAAAATTTATTATTTAGATTTATTTTTGTGATTTGTTTACAAACATTGGATCTTGAGAATGGCTCTAGTATAGCTGCGCTGTAAGCTGTATATTTTCCGGCGAATGTGCCTGAAAGGCTCTAGTCTCTGTCTACCTACTAGGGTAGAAATAAAACTGAGGTATATACATAGCCCTTCTACAGCTCTTTCCAAAATTGCGTCAGTCGCATGAATATGCGGTCTGCATTCGAAGACATTGTTGGTTTTCAGGTTGTATCTGCAGGGTAAAGGCGTTCCTATTTCCTATCGACACATCACGAGGCTATAAAATTGCTTGTTGTACAATAGTGTTTATACACTCTAACCCTCATTCCAGGTCCAGCGTGCTGGCTATGGGACTACCTCCGCCGTTCGGGCCAAGGCGGGTTCTTCCTGCCGCTGAGCGGTGGCGTCGACTCCACCAGCACGGCTTGCATTGTCTTCTCTATGTGTACGCAGATCTGTGACGCCATACAGAAGGGAGGTACGACTAAGTGTTTTCTATTGTTGTTCTGCGGTTTGTGTAGGTAGGTACTCTTTGGGACTACTTTTGCCGTTCGAAACAAGGCCAAATAAGTTCGGGTTCTCCCTCCCGCCGAGCCGCGGTAAGTTTATTTGACTTATTAACTCGGCCAGTTGCAAGTCGGAATCGCGCATTATTGGTCCCATGCCACATCATTTTAAACAACTTTCTATTTTGAGTACTTAGTATATTGTTTTCAAAAATTGTATACTCTTTTACAGAAAGTCAAATCCTTTACGACGTGCGTAAGATCCTCTGCCAATCAGATTACACACCGTCCGACCCGATGGAGCTGTGCAACAGACTGCTTGTCACGTGCTATATGGCCACAGAGAACTCCAGCGCGGACACAAAGCAGAGGGCATCACAGGTATCAAAATCAAAGTCGGTAACATGATTTACGGACACTTTACGATCCTTTAAAAATGCCTGAAGGCAAATTTGCTCATACTATTAGAAGCAATCAATAGTAGAATGATTCGAGTAAATATCTTGCCAAAAATAACCAAACCAAATTGATACGTCATTTAAGATAAGAATATTCTTTTCATTTGTAGGTTAAAAAAGAGTATTTTTATTTCATCATCATCATATCAGCCCATAGACGTCCACTGCTGGACGTAGGCCTCCCCCATACGACGACGCCACAAATAGCGGTCCTGAGCCGCCTCCATCCATCGACTCCCTGCGACCGCTACGATGTCGTCGGTCCATCGAGTGGATGGTCTCCCATGTAGGGGGGGATTAGCCATAATCACCACGCTTGGCAGGCGGATTGGTGATCGCAGTGTTGGTGTTGAAAAATACTCAGAAGGAAGCTGCTGCCCTTGCTCTGGTAGGTTACCTTAGACGACATCCACGGGTTGAGTTGGAGGGGTCGATATTCGTAAGCCGCGGCCCCACGGCCATATTTTTATATATTAAACCTATATTAGCACACAGATCTCCTAGTACTATCCAACGATCCTATCCATCCACGGTTGTCTGGTAGAGATCGCTCTCGAGCGATAAGACCGCCACTTGTAACTTAGTTTTAAAGTAGTTTTTTTTTGTATTTCTGTTTTCTACCAATAAGTGTGCAATAAATAATTTTCTATCTATCTTAAGAAATATAACATTCATTTGGTTGCTAACTTACTGGTATTGTCTTTCGTGCCTACAGACACGAAGACTATACCAGAAATGGGGTGTTGCCCCTTCTCCCCTTTTAGAAACATGGAAAAGAGAGACGTGAGATAAAATCTTTAAATGGAAAATCACTAGGAATCGACCACTGGTTGTTATACAATATCGTGTCCCGCTGATATTTATATTGGTTGATTCCAACGTCTCGGCGTCAGTGAGAACGCACCATTGAAATTTGAACGCTGCACCGATGCAATGTCGCAAGATTCAACAATAAAAATAAGATAAAGATAATTTATTGTCAATAGGCACACAAATAACAAATATACAACATAATTAATTAGATGCATAGACTATGACTTGTCAAGAATCTTAAATACAATATTGCTGTAGAGGGGTAATAGACCATAGATAAACTTAAATAATATGGCCTATGTCCAGCAGTGGACGTGTATGGGCTGATGATGATGATGATGAAATAATATTTCACTCTAGGTTAGGTGACTTTACGACAGTGTGGTAGGACATGTCAGGTAACTTTGTATTGCAATTGAAGTCCAAGTGCCTGTAGTCGTTTTCTAAAAACTCTTTGTTACTATATAGCGTTTTGTCAATTAAAAGATTCCTTAGTTCTAAATTAATATCGTAATTATAGATAAAGGATAGGAAAAAGTGGATTTATTTGGCACTATGTCGTATCTAAATCGTCTTTTACCTTTACTCCGGATACATTTGACTACATGAAATTACAATTTCAGTAACAAAGGGGTAACAAATGGGCCTTTCTTTATTTCGGTAGGTATCTTCCCTTCTTGCCATGGTTCAAATAGAAAAAGTTTGTACAACTCCGTTAACCTTTCAGCTGGCAAGTCAAATTGGAAGCTACCATTTCCCGATCGTAATCGACTCGGCCGTGAGCGCAGTCATCGGCATATTTACCACAGCGACTGGACTCGTGCCCAAGTTCCGCAGCAAGGGCGGCTGTCCTCGGCAGAATCTGGCATTGCAGAATATACAGGTAATGAGATTTAAAGATCTATAGGTGAACATAATTAAATATTGCATTACAATTATGTAAAATTATTTATTTATATAAAATTATATCTAACTATTTACTATTTACTAGGAGTATTTTATTTACTAAACCGACATGAGCACATAGATCCCCTAGTACTATTCAATGGTCCTATCTAACCACGGTTGTCTGGTAGAGATCGCTCTTAAACGATGAGACCGCCACTTGAAACTAAGTTTTTTTAGTTGTTTCTTGTATTTTTTTCTACCAACGATTTAAGTGTGCAATAAAGTATTTTCTATCTATCTATCAATGTAACTTTCTTTCAGGCAAGACTTCGAATGGTGCTATCCTACTTATTCGCACAACTAATGCTGTGGGTGCGAGGGAGACCGGGCGGCTTGCTAGTGCTCGGCTCTTCGAACGTGGACGAAGCGTTGCGAGGATATATGACTAAATACGACTGCTCCAGTGCGGATATCAACCCGATTGGAGGGATATCGAAGAGCGATCTCAAATCTTTCCTACATTATGCTAAGAATAGGTACGTTGATTTATAAATTAACTAGCGACCCGCCCCGGCTTCGCACGGGTGCAATGCTGATACTAAATTATACATAAAAACATTCCTTTTGAATCACTTATGAATCTATTAAAAAAAAATCCCTTGCATAGTTTTAAAGATCTAAGCATACATAGGGGCAGACAGCGGGAATCGACTTCATTTTATACTATCATCATCATATCAGCCCATAGACGTCCACTGCTGGACGTAGGCCTCCCCCATACGACGACGCCACAAATAGCGGTCCTGAGCCGCCTCCATCCATCGACTCCCTGCGACCGCTACGATGTCGTCGGTCCATCGAGTGGATGGTCTCCCATGTAGGTGGGGACCAACCACAGGATATTATTAGTTTTATACTATGTAGTGGTAGAAAAAAATTGGTTACTAGCTAATGCGTTGCTTCATGCGTGTTTTCCGTGATAAAAGACGACCATAATGTTATTACAGTTCTGTTTAACGATGGTATCGAGGTCATCGTGACGTCTCATATTTCTATTTTGATTTGGTACAACACCTCAGTCGTGCCGACATGGATCTACGCAATCCTTTACAAAAATTAGACGTTATGATGATAAACAGATAGTTTTAGCGCAAAGAGGTAACAAACATCTATCTTAAAATCTGTTCAATATCTAAACTATAGGCACGCCCGGTCACAATATCTGTGCATCTCGCGCCAAGCATTTAGTATGGCGCGAACTTAACAGATATTTGCTGCAAATAATATTTTTTATACTTTTTTATTTATTGTGACCGGGTAATACAAACAACTACATAATTGTGCGAGCGAGAAAGTTGCATAATATATATAGGACACGCGTAATAAAGGTTACGTAACATTATATTTACATCGAGCGTGCTTTACTTATTACTTTCTCTTTCAGATTCTTTCTACCATCTCTCTCCGAGATCCTCCAAGCCCCACCCACCGCAGAACTAGAGCCGCTAACAGACGGACAGATCACGCAAACAGACGAACAAGACATGGGCATGACTTATGACGAACTGTCAGAGTTTGGTCGGCTCAGGAAGACGCATAACTGCGGTCCTTACACCATGTTCCAAAAACTGGCGCACGCTTGGAGCGACAAGTGTGCTCCGAGAGAGGTAGGCTTATCTTAAAGATGACAGACAAATAAATAATAATAAATAAATAATACTGGACAATTCACACAGCATTATCTAGCCCCAAGCTAAGTAGACAAACAGACGAACAAGACGGGGTATGAGATATGACGAACTTTCAAGTTCGGTTGGCTGAGCAAGACTCATAACTGCGGCTCTTTCATCATGTTCCAGACTGGCGCACGCTTGGAGCGCCAAGTGCGGTCCTAGGGTGGTAGACTTTTGACATGGCAGTCGTTGTTGTTATATCCAAAAATCCCATTGGAAAAAGCACTTACCCCCGAATTCTCAAACGCAACTAAGAATTAAAATTAAGCACATCTCAATTCGTGATTTTTCGACACATTTCAAGTTACGCTTGAGTATTCGGGGGTTATAGTTTTCTCCGGGAAATGACGAAAAAAGATGTCTCTGCCCTGATGATGGCTGCGCTGATGATGCCGAGACTGATGGCTGATGTCGATTTATCTCTTGTGTCGGAGGCGAAGATTCACTTTGAGTCGATGAGCCAAAGGAGTAAGGTGACCCAAAATTAAAAAAAAAACCTTTTTTTTTCTCTATAAACCTTATAATATTACGAACATGAGGTCTACTTTTCGTGCAATACAATTGATTTTTTGATGTAAAATACTATATCTCTCTACCTTATTGTCTAACATGTTGTTGTATTGCGAAAAAGTTGATAATAGATAGATAGATAGATAATGCTTTATTCAGAAAAACTTAAAACTAAACAGTTTGACAAAAAGGTAAAAAAATAGGCGGCCTTATCGCTTAAAGCGATTTCTTCCAGGCAACCAAAGCTTAAAAGAAAAGATCAAAGGAAGGCGGTGCAGGTATTAAATATGAAAATAAAACTAAAACGAATACAAACTTAAACAAACTGAAATAATCCTAATACACATATACCAAATAGAAATAAACACTAATACATAATAACAAATACATAGCTAGTAGTAAGTTGAGGGACAAATTACCTAGTCTAACCTAAATAGTATTCATAGACTTTCTTTTTAAAAGTGTGATGAGATGTGTTTTTTTTATATCAGTAGGCAGATAATGTTATGTGACACACATTGCTGGAATGTGTCCAGAACTCGCAAGAGAAAAATAATTGAATTTAGAGTTTTCATGTACTGGTATTTGCAATAGTAAACGTACCGTATCCTTCTTCGATGTCTTTTAGTTATTTCGCAACTGTCTTACTCGCACAATACAATAATGCAGTACCTACTTACCTAACACTAGACGTCACATAAAGTTGCAAGTTGTTGAGAAATGGTCGAGTGTCCGGGGTGTGCTCTAACATAACTCTTCACGTTCCAGGTGGCAGAGAAAGTGAAACACTTCTTCCGCTGCTACGCAATCAACCGACACAAGATGACGGTACTGACGCCGTCATACCATGCCGAGTCGTACAGTCCCGACGACAACCGCTTCGACCACCGCCCGTTCTTGTACAGGGTGCATTGGAACTGGCAGTTCAAGGCTATTGATGACGCTGTGAGTTATTTTGATTGATTGTGCTTAGAGGAGCTTCTGCGCAAGCAATCGGCACGCAAACGATTTTCTTTAGCCAACTGTCACCAAGCTTAACAAGCATTTATTCTTATTTTCCTGTTAATATGTGTGGGACAAATCTTACCACTGAAGTTTATACCAGTTATCCTCTATCGATTGAGCTGATTTGGCATACTTATGTATGTTCGGTGACAATGCAATGTCTTGGTCCCATCGAGCTGGACTAAAGATGGAGACCGAAGGTAGCCATAGGAACTCGTAAACGAAACGATTTAACCAAGTCGAGTTTGGGTTCGTTGGATTTGTCTTCCCAAGCAATTTGGTCCTAGATGATACAAAAGCTATATTTATAAAAGTTTTTTTTATTTATTAAAAATTTGTTTATTACGTCATATCTTCCAGGTCGCACAAATGACGAACAAACGTTCAAGCAGTAAAACTGGTGAAAAGGATATTGATATGGGCGCAGCCGTTTTCAAAGACAGTAAGAGAAAAGGAGTTTTGTGTTAAGATAAGTACCTACACTTTCAACAGTAGATACATTTTGGAGATTAGATCTCTATGACTATCTGATTTATGCATTAGCAATCCTACTTATAAACCTCATTTCACTCTCCGCAAGAATGAGCTTAATGTTGCGAGTTATTTTATTAAGTAGATTAAAAAAACTAGTTTGCGGTTATTCGATAGCACACCTAAGCTGTGACTCTCTAGAAGACATACAAACAATTTATCAGCGCGACACAAAATTAGCTTAGTCTATGGATACGCCTTTACTATAAAATTTGCGTGTATACATACTATTGTATAAATAACAATTTTTGTACCAAACGGGTCCTTTTTTTTTATAGGTATCCATTGCTTCTGGTTTTTTTTTTTGCAAAATACATACAGTTCAGGTATTTGCAAAATTTTAAACGTCCTATAAAATACACATTAGTCTCAAATGATTTTATTTATGTAAAATATTCTTAAAACGGAATATCATGTAATAATTTGCTTAAGATTTTAAATACATATAATAGAGCTATCACGGTACATCGAATTGCTTTTAAGCTAATGGTTGTTACGCATTCAGAGACTGAAAAATCGTTAGTAAGTCTATTAGAATAAGTTTAAATGTTGAAGAAATACGAACCTATTTAAGATATATTTTTATGATAAGCTTTAAACAAAATGCTTTGTTATCACAAGAAATGTAACGTTCGTTTAAAATAAGCACAATCATGGGTCATACCTAACTTATAGTTAATTTATATAAGATAAAGTTAAACTGACAAAAACATTAAATACAGCAAAATAAAATATACTTCTTTATTGTATAATTGTTTTATTCATAAATATCTCGTTTTTGGTAATTTATAATAAAATATAACATAGTTTATGAAATAGCCAAAGGAATCAAACTCTGTATATAAATAAGTAAAACTTTGCCAAAGTCTGAAACCTTTCAAGACGTCTGGATTAGACACTACCTGAAAACAAGTAATTACCTGAATTATTAAATTAACTAATAAGCTCATTTGTATATACTAATTTGTTTCTATTGTTTTATTTTAATTTTCTTTGTTAATAAAGATATCCTACTAATATTATAAATGTGAAAGTTTGTATGTATGGATATTTGTTACTCGTTCACGCAAAAACTACTGAACCGATTGGGCTGAAATTTGGTATGGGTATAGTTTGGGACCTGGAATAACATATAGGCTATTTTTATCCCGATAAAACGCGGACGAAGGCGCGGGCAGCAGCTAGTCTGTAAATATTTCTTACCGAAAAGCGTATTGCCAAGTGCTTGCACTGTATTGGACCATGTTTTCCATGCATCCTTTGCGTTGTTCATTCCTCCAATCACTCCTGTTGCTGAAATAAAAAATGTGTCAAAGAGGAGAAAAATAAGAATAGAGTGGAGCTGGGGAGGCCCATTGTTTGGGACGCTACATGTGTCGACACACGTGTGCCTTCCCATCTTTCGAGGACATCCTTGAGGGCTGGTTCGGCGGCAGATTTAGCCGAGGATCTTAAGAGGCGCAAATATACAGGTCTCGACAGAGGCTACACATTTGCTCCCCTTGGAATCGAGACCCTAGGGCCGTGGTGTACCGAGGCTCTACGGGTTTAAAAAAAATTATCTGAGCGCCTGGTTGAAGCGACGCGTGACCCGAGAGCTGGTGAGTAGGTATCTGGTGCAGCGCATTAGCATTGGCATACAGCGGGGCAATGCAGCCAGCTTCTTGGGGACACTTCTGACTGGTATTGATATGGGCTAGTTGAGCTACCTGTAGATTGTTTGCAACAGTCTGCAGTAATCTCAATTATTTCAATTGTAAATACTAGTTTAATTTGTTTATATTATTTGATTGTTATTTTCTTTGTCAATAAAAGTATCAAAACATTGAACTAATTTTACTCAGTTTGTCAAAAGAAGAGATTTCGCATATTCTATGACAGATAAGTACCTACTGAATTATGTATAAATTATGATAAAGTAATTAGTGTCTTGCGTCTCTTATTTATGTCTTGTTCTGACTTACTCAGACAAAATTTACTGGTAGATTCGGTAGTGTAGTTTTTTTTGTATATTTTATAGTCTAGCGTTTAGCCGCTATCTCACCTGATGGTAGAGCCAGTAATACCTGAAATCGCTTAGCGTCAGCGTTCATATCTTCCATAATACTGAAGCATTTACTTTGAGATTGATATATGTTATAGTTCAGGATTGATGCTAGAACGCTAGTGTTTTAAAAACACGATTACTTAAAATTTTCCCTATAGAAAATTAATCCAAATTTCGCTCTAAACCGTACAATAAATCGTCGCAATTCAATAAATACCTTAAAATAAAGCTTGATACTTTGTACAGTAACAAACAGAATATAAAAGAATAAAAGAAGTAATATAAAGCAGACTATGACTGTTTTAGATTTTCAAAATTACAAAAAATGATTTTTGTGCTTGTACACTTTGGTCTGTCCCGCTCCTATGAACGCGAAATCCTATCTCTATCCTTCTCACACAATGGCGTCGTATGGTGGGTTAACATTCGCCACCTGGGACGCAATGTAAGTGAAGTGGATCCTTACAGGTACCGCTGTCGGTCGCTGGGGGCGTGAGTGGCTTAGCGAGGCTAGCTAGCTGAGTTAAACCAGCCGGTGCGGGAAATCCACCTAAGCCAGGGGCCCCAGGCGCAGGGGCTGCAGGCGCGGTGGCTCCAGGCGCAAGGGCTACAGGCGCAGCAGCTGCAGGCGCGGTGGCCGCAGGCGCAGGCGCTGCAGGCGCGGTGGCCGCAGGAGCAGGGGCCCCTGCCCCTGCCGCTGGCGTTGCCGCTGGTTTTGGCGGGTCCTCAGCCCTCTGTAAAGGACAAGTGGTAGAGCGAAGTAGTTCATATACGATTAATTAAAGTGGACTGAGTTACTAGAGCTAGTGGGATTGCGCACGAGCAGAGCTTTGAAATACATGACATTGTATGTACCGCGCGTTAATACTAACTACAGGCAGAACGCATTTATAAAGATTTTAATAAGAAAAAATCAATAAAGCATTACTAGCTCTTAATATAGCAAGTAATTTTTTTAATAAGGAATTAAAAAAGCTAACGATGATATTGATATCTTTAATACACCAGTGTATAAGTTAAAACGTATACTTAATGATTAATTTTTTGGACATCGACTAAACGAAGTTTAAACTTAATATTATATTTTGTGATTAGCCGACTAGATACTTAGGTAAGTTCAGACAGTTTGTATCCATTAGTCACTTTTTCTTAATTTAAATAAATTTTTCATGTGTTAGTAACATATTTTAATGTAGGTATTTATGTTATAAGCCGTGGGGTCGCGGCGTACGAATATCGACCCCTCCAACTCAACCCGTGGATGTCGTAAGAGCCGGAACCTACCAGAGGAAGGGCAGCAGCTTCCTTCTGAGTATTTTTAAACACCAACACTGCGATCACCAATCCGCCTGCCAAGCGTGGTGATTATGGCAAATCCCCCCTACATGGGAGACCCACTCGATGGACCGACGACATCGTAGCGGTCGCAAGGAGTCGTTGGATAGAGGCGGCTCAGGACCGCTATTCATGGCGTCGTATGGGGGAGGCCTATGTCCAGCAGTGGACGTGTATGGGCTGATGATGATGAAGATGATGATTTATGTTATATCGTCGTCTATTGATTTTTACATAAATTTAAATTTTATACTAAATATCTTATAAGTGTAAACTAGTAATTAGCCATCAGTATATAATATGCATATTATATGATACGTGTTATGTTAAGCAAAGATGTTATTGTGGAATCGTAGCGGTAAGTTTTCTTAAAATTCGTAAAATAAATAAATAATAAATTCTAGGATAGATCGAAATAGTGGTCTAAAAAAGGTTCGTTCCTTTAGTATTTGGAAAACTATTTTGCCAGCACTAAAATGATACCCTCCTTTTTATTTAGATTGATAAGAAAGGGAAGGCATCATAATGAGTGGTGTCAAAGATATGTTGAATTTTTGAATTGACCTTTTTACCGTTACGTTATTTGTCGTTTTTACCGTTATTTTTTTTTTCCTAATAATAGATAATGCTGGATAATCCACATAGAATCATCTAGCCCCAAGTTAAGCAGAGTTTTTGTTATGGGTACTAGATGATTGATATCTATATACATAGGTACGTATGTATAGTGTAATAAAAGTAAACCCCTATTTCTTCTGGTCGCTTGAGAACGGCGTTACCGATTTCATTCATCTAATTTTTTTTAGTTTTCTAAATCTTTGTAGAAGGATCTTACTTAAAAATACAATTGCGCAGAAACTAAGAAAATTTGAGAAAACATAACCAATACCTTTATTATAAACCTTTTTAATGTAACCTTAGCCCTAGCGTTATATGTATATCAAGGAATTTATATACTAACGTAACTGGAAGGATCACTGACACAAAAACCGCGGTCTGAAAGAGACTGAATACTAAGGTGGTGTGTCTCTTTCTATAAGGACGACCATAATTTATGAACGAAACAGGACAAGACAGGGAATACTAATGATTATTTTATTGCTTATATCCATTCTTTGTAAATATCCTTTTAAAATAAGATTTTATTAAATAGATATATAATATTTATACCTTATAAAGTTAGATATTGAAAATTCGTTTAGTCAGAAACAATTAAAAACGTCCCCATATTGGAACCATCAAGTGTGACGTAAACAGGCTGTTTCTTTTGTATGAGAAAAGAGCTCTGAGATATGAAACTTTTTTTGAAATGACAGAAAATGTTCGGCGGGGCAACCGGCTGAAGTCACACTCCACTGTCATGCTTTTTGAAATTGCGTTTCTTTTAGACTAAAAATACTGAAGTGTCAATTCAAACAACACAGCAAAACCAATTTTTTATAAACGATCAATCATATTACTATTTATTCAGTTAATTACAATCATAGTAGGTATAGACACAAAATAGAACTAGCATTTACAATTGAAACAATTGAGCTACCTGCCTGCAGACTTTTGGAAACGATCTAGAGTTATCTAGCTCAACTGATTCATATGGCAATGCTGATGCATTCATGCAATCAATCATACATGACTAAGCAATATAGCCTTGTGCAATTTGTGGCGTAATGTTGCACGAGGTCCGATAATTTTTACCCGACTACCGAAGGACGAAGGTTATGAGTTTGACACCCTAATGTACAAGTATGTAGCCGATTTTTATGTTCCCACTTAGCGCTGAAACTACTGGTCCGATTTCAACAAATGAGGTGTTGTATGATTCGTCTTAATAGCCCGTTGGTTATAGGCTATGTGACGTCAGATAAAATGGGGGTCTTACGAGATAGCTGGGTCTAAGTAAGGGTCGAAAATCCCAATGTTAGTAAATATGCTCGTGTGTAGTATCGTTGCAAAGGTCTTTGTTTGTACTTTCCGAAACCGTTTTAAAACTTTTGTGAAGTTAAGGATTCTCAAGCTATCAGAAAAAGGTGTTTAAATATATTTTAATAAAAAACTTAAATCCGACTACATAAAAGTCTCAAATAAGCGTTTACCTATTGTCCTTATCAATTTTTTTTATACTTAGATAGTTGGAAGCACCCCTCCTACACCTACCTAGGGTACAAGTAGGAATAAAGGCCTCCGACTACCTAAGTATCAAAAGAAAATGATAAGGACAATAGGTAAAGTTTTGGTGTATTTACGTGTAAAAAGTGATGCCTATGGGCTATGTTTTTTATTTTTGACACAAAGTGAACGCACAGGAAGGCATTGCTGTAGTCTTTTAGTCAATAAATTCAATAAATCACATAAAAGTACGTCGTAGCAAGCACGCGCAACACAAACGCTGATGCGATCGTGACTGAGGTGGATGAACCTAGTGAAACCTAGTTTTAGCCTTCCACTTTCAAAGAGTTAGTGCCCAATCTTCCCTTTTTAGTTTAATCAGTGTATGGTGCTAGCGAATGTGTGAAAGGGACACAGCGACTGAAAAGTGAGCCTCTCTCGAGACCGTTTTACCTTAAATCTAAATTGAATTAAAAAATAACCTTTTCTAGTTGTGATAAGGTTCAAAATCCTTTTTGCATTAAATGTCGAGTGAACTTTCCAGTTACGTTAGTATACAAATTCCTTGATGTACATATATTCTTTGCTAAGCACGTTTGAAATAAAGAAGTTTGAATTGAATGACAGGACAACGTCTATCTTGTCAGCTATACATAATTAAAGATTATTTATCGGGTATTTATCGCGTACCTTATGTTATATTTTCCCCTACGTTTCCATCGCGTTACAGCGATCGTGGTCATCGTCGCCCCGTGACCACGATCGCTGTAACGCGATGGAAACGTAGGGGAAAATACAACATAAGGTACGCGATAAATACCCGATAAATAATCTTTAATAATGTCAACAAATCGCGAAAGTTTAAAAAGCTATACATAACACAATACACGCAATGCTAGTATACTTATTTAGCAAATGCTGTATAAGTATACTAGTAATCTCAAAAGCAGATTAAATAAATGAATAAAATAAATAATGTTGGACAATGCACACAGCATCATCTAGCCCCAAGCTAATATCAAATATCAAAGTGCTTTATTTCCTTTAGACCTTATAGAAACGTCACAAAATTAAAATTACATAAGTAAAACAGGGAAATAAAGTGAACGCTTTGATTTCTTGTTCACTTCAATCTTTTTAAGGTAAAGTAAAGAAGCGAACAAGAAACCTTTACCTTGTTAGGTTGTTTGTTTTCGAGTTGGAGCAAAAATCGTGCCATGCTTTTTTATCCTCTAGATAATCTGATATTTTGAAATAAGCCTTTTTACAAAGGATATGTTTGATAGTTTGTTTGAATTTATTTATTGATAATTTTTGCAACTCACTCGGAGTTTTGTTATACATGCTAAGCAGAGCTTGTGTTATGGGTACTAGATGACTGATATACATAATACAATATATTACATTGATATATATTTTTACTATACATAGAAAATACCCAGAACGCCCGAAACAATCACATATTCGCAGATCGTACAAACATTTGTCCCAAGGCGTGAATCGAACCCGCAACCTTGTGCGTCGCAGGCGGACCTTCGCCCGCCGCGCCACATCGGTCGTCCACATCTGAGATTATATTAAAATAAAATCATGAAAAACTCACCCCGTAGACACAAAACGTTACCAACAAAATAAAACAAACAATCTTCATGGTTTCTTCGTGCGTTGACCAAAATAACTAACCCAGTACTGCCTTCTTACATGTCTCTCTTCAAATATATACGAATAAAGTCTACTAAAACAATTGTTCAAATAATGTAGGTATGTCGTACGTCTTGTTATTTATTGGTCGCTGTATCATCATTGTATTTTTGTATCATTTACATAAGAATCGGAAACTAATTGCACATATGATTCTTTAGTTGAGGATGGTCTGCAAAATATTTGATTATGGAAGGGTTATGGTGCGGAAATTCGTACTTTTCTAGAAATACAGGTAGGAAATAACTCAAGTAGGTATTTCATTGATAAGTTTGCTAGTCTTTAGAACGGATTTATTGACCGTGCGTAGTACATTATTATATATCGATGACCGTGTTAGATTCTTTTCAAGGCGGAAATCGAATCCACAAGCTCCTGCGTCGCAGGCGGACCTTCACCCGCCGCGCCACATCGGTCTTTAATTTCGTTATGTTAGGATTCCAGTTTTAAATGGTAAAAACAGAACCTTTTATAGGTCCGTCCATCTGTCACGTCCATTCTTTCGCACCCGTTTAAGTAATGTTTGTAAGGTAAAGCTTTTGATTAGATTTAAATTAAATCTATAAAAGAGGAATATTATCCCTTTATGGCTGTGGGGCCACGGCGTACGAATATCGACCCCTCCACCTCAACCCGTGGATGTCGTAAGAGCCGACTAAGGGAACCTACCAGAGGAAGGGCAGGAGCTTCCTTCTGAGTATTTTTCAACACCAACTCTGCGATCACCAATCCGCCTGCCAAGCGTGGTGATTATGGCAAATCCCCAAATACTACATGGGAGACCATCCACTCGATGGACCGACGAGATCGTAGCGGTCGCAGGGAGTCAATGGATGGAGACGGCTTAGGACCGCTATTTGTGGTGTCGTATGGGGGAGGCCTGTCCAGCAGTGGACGTGCATGGGCTGATATGATGATTATCCCACCATGAATTGTTTTATTGTATCTCAAAGGCGTGAGGCAGCATTTTCGATGAAAGCTCCCATGCAGGTGACTTGACTTTTTCCGACATTTCCAATAATTATCGTAGGTAAGTAATATTTCAACCAATTTACACAAAACCTTGACCAATATACCTGAACCTTCCTTATAAATCACTCTATCGATTGGTGAAAAGCACATGCAAATCCGTTCAGTCGTTTTTGAGTTTATCGCGAACAGACAAACAGACAGAAGCTGCGGAAGACTGTTTTATAATACCTATGTATGTGTGATTCAAACATAGAAGAATCAGTAGGTAGGTATTGCTTCTGTGAATTCAAACTAGTAATTATACTTACTGAGTTGCATACCTATATTAAGGAACGTCACGTTCACTCAAGAATATAAAACAAGACGGCTGTATTTTGTTATACTTAACTGACGCATATTTAGATGCTAATTTACTCATTAACTGAGCTATTTACCTCTGTTATCCGTAATCATTTACTTCCTAAAAATAAAAGGTAGTTGGCAGGTACCTACCGTACTTGCTATTAAAAAATAAAAACTGAGTGTTTGGATGTTAGTTTATCTACATGTCTCAAGTTGAATAACTAACAATGAGGCATCCTCTTTTACAAAAACGTTCATCTAAGTGCTTATTTTGTAAGCCTAAAGAAATAAAGTTATTGACTCTGATTCTGATAGATCTATTTGTTAATATTGAAAACGAAGTTTTACTTACAATGGTCGAGCTTACTGATACGAGGGATCTTCCAGGTATCATTTGACAAGATGATCTGAACGAACGTGTTAAGAGGGAGCCATATGATGCTATTTTGTGAAAAGGATAAGCATAGGATTTTGCGTTCATAGGAGCGGGACAGAGCAGAGCGTCGTAAGCGCAAAAATCATGTTTATTCTTATTATTTAATAATGAGGATATTGATATGCAAAAATAAAACGAAGGTTCCCTCGATATAGCATTATTTAATACGGTGACAACAATAAAAAAAATTGTGATTCACAATTTAGGAGAAATACAGTAGTAACTAATAAAATAGATGGTATTTGGTCAATTATTAATGATATTTATAATAGTTGTTTTTTCATTTTTGAAAAGAAGGGTTGGGGTCTTGTACCGCATACATTTGTTATACTCATATGTTTCTTTCGAAACCTTTTCGATAAAGATTACGGAGAAAAAAGGTCTTAACGTAACCCAATTGACGTCAATTCATATATTATACCCGGGCCTTATCCGGCTGCAAAGCACTGGACACCCACAATGGTGCCATGCGTCTGTGAAAGTGTGAACACAGGTATGTCCCCTCCGCTGACAATGTTTTATTAATTAAACTATGGACCTTTTCAATAGCTATGGCTGTACATCCTACTAATATTATAGATGTGAAAGTTTGTATAGATGGATGTATGGATCTCTTTCACGCAAAAACTACTGAAGCGATCAGGCTGAAATCTGGTATGGGTATAGTTTGGGACCTGGAATAACATATAGGCATTTTTTTATCCCGATAAAACGCTGGCGAAGGCGCGGGCAGCAGCTAGTATTAATATGAAGCTAAGATAAGCATATTGCATTACCTACATAATTATAATGAATGCGCAAGCAAAGCAAGAGGAAAAATCTTACATGTTTGAAAAAAGAGACGAATGAATGAAAAAGGTAAAGCTTTTGACTGACAGACGTGCGTAGGTACTTTCTGAATTGAGTAATGTTAAACTGCGTCTTGTATGGTAATGAACCAATTAGTTAAGGTCGAATTATAACTCGTTCGCGAACAAACGAAGGTTCCAGCATATAGAATGATCAACGGAACGAATGTCGACTTAGAGTCAACGTAATTTAATGATAGGTAGGTAAGAAATGGATTAAAAAGATGAAACAATTGAGTTTCATACAGTTTTCCCTGCTGCTCAGCGTGTTACAAATGGATTTCCATGGAATTTTCCGTCTCTTTTAGTATCTACGCCTGCAATGACGTACTTTATGCGTCATGTAATTTTAAAATCATTGGAAAAGGAATACCTACCTACTTAAACGACATTCCTCGTTTCACTCTATTCTCGAAAAACGCATACCTAGATACTTTAAACCGAAAGCAGGTGATTATAGCCGCCCTATTGGCTGAAAAAGATAGAGGAAGGTGGTGGTGAGGAAGGTTTTACCAAATTTAAACAAATCGAATGAGATCTGTTAGTGCGGGTCTCCTTGGTCAATACTACATATTTAGATGTTCCAAATTCAAAACACATTACCCACTAGGAATAATGAATATTGGAATGTGAGAATAAATTTGTAACATCAAAATTTTTACCACGGAGATCCGTCCGTTTGCCATCCGTACAATGACATCTTCTTCGAAATTCGAGCTAACCTCTGTTCAGAAGGCGAAATAAAAAACTAACTAATGCCGCGAAACACGTTACTAAACTTTAACTATTTTCTCGCATCAAGTGTGAAAAGTAGAGTACCTAGTATGAGAAAGGGGGTGATAATTTAAAGGCCTTTGGATTTTTATAATTTCTTCTGATCAATTTATTAACTTATTCACAGGTTCGTGTCCGAACGCACAATGCCTACCCGTTTCTCGAGCAACTTCCCTCGCCATGCGGCGCCGCTGAAGCGGCGCCAGTTGTTGTAAACGAACGGAATAACATAAACTGAAGTTGCTCGGGAACTTTTGATATTTTAAATTTCTTACTTAATTTTAATTACCTATGTCTAATTTTAATCTAAATTTTTAAATATAATTATAATATTATACAAATGAACCGATAGGCTTTTTACCTAATGTTTGATAAAATAATAATTTCTAACACTAGGTATTCATTAGGTATACATATTAATTGAATCATGTTATTATACCTAAAACACCTTTGTACACATGTACCTATGTATTTCACGCAATCAATAATATTTTATTCTCCTCGTGCATAAAGTTGTTTTTGTCTTGGGCCTGATTGAATCCCTCTCGCACTCAGGTTTCTATTAATTCCCTCGTTTTGCTTGTGAGTTATTCTAGAATCCTTTGTTGCGCTCGGGATTCAATGACGCCCATGATGTAAGACTTTACACACTTGGTGCATAATCTACCTACTATTAAACCCCTTTATTTGTTTTGGATGTTAAAAAAAGAAGCCAGTCACGTGGGTATTTCTTAACTTATTTAAACTCGATCAGTACCATTAAACTGGTATATTGTGCCACTATTCGGTAGTTTAGGGAACGCCAACTGCAGCTGTACAGTGATATATACGAGGGTAGCGGACGCCATCCTTAGAATGATTCCGGTGTCAAAGAAGTATAGATCGTATATCGATAAACGAGCATCTCGTCTTTCTAGTAAGCGTAGTATCATCTTGGAGAGCTTGTAGACTTCTGGAAGTAATAGATGTTTCTATAAATTTTTTAAGGTACCTATACAATAAATTATGATCCAAGAAAACAGGACTGCTCTTCCGAGAGTGACTCCAGGTGACGTCACTATGCAGTTGCCACTCTATTTCAACAAAATGTAGAAGTGGGGACACAAAATGTGGTAAGGGTCAATTGCAAAATCAATAAAAAAATATGCATCGACAATTATGTTTGTTAGATCAGTCGAAACAGCGTTAGTTAAACACGAGTCAATGTGATAAATAATTGGTAAATACAAAACCACATACATAGTTTTATCAGATTTATGCAGGTAACACAAGGAGTTCGGGGAGTTACGATTTTACGCTACTGGTAACACCAGGAAACAGATTCGTCTTCTCATTCGCCGATGGCGATGGTGACGTAAGCTGAAGACACCCACGTGACCATCGTGTCTCGGAAGAGCATACATGCAATTAATCTATGAAGTATTTACAAAATAGTTATGTCATGTTTAACAAATTCAAATGAAAATGTTTTATCTTCTCGAAGATAGTACTACTCGATGGCCTCGATCCTTATCTGGTGGATATACCATCCACTCGTACCTACTAAGCGGTTTTCCTCCACCTTCATCTTTCGCTAAGAAATGAAACTTGCTGCCTGCTTCTGTTTTTCCAGCCAATTACAATAGGGTCTTTTCAAGACAAGAGTGAATAGGTGTCTTCTAGTGGTTCACCGTCGGCCACATCGTCACTTTCCATGTGGATGTGTTAAATTTTTCTTCCAAAACAGTCTCTACTTTTGGGGATTATCGGGAATGACTGTTTTTTTTGGTTGAACGATTGCTTGTACGCCAATTGTTTAAATATTTTCTACGTTCATGTTTAATCCAGTTTCATCTCTATTTTGGGGATTGCAGATTTTAGGAAAATATAAACTGGATATCCGGTTCAAAATATCAACTCACCAGGTTTATTCGGCTTGAGTAGAATACAAGCACATATGAGCTTAGTCTGCTCAATCTGCTGTGGAAACAAATCAACGAACAGAGACATCAGGATCATGAAACCCCAGCTGAGAAGCACCCAGCCAGTTATGATGCTTTCTTGGTCCAACTTCTGCAAAGAGTAGGTTTATTATACCAGGGCTTATCATTATAATTACTAGCCCTGATCATCTGACTGTTGGCAAAAGCCTCCCACTAGTCTGGAAGGATCCAAACCTCGAGATTCAGAGCCACTGCCGTCCAGTCTCTAATTAAGATATCTTAGTCGTCAGGCAATAATTGGAATCCACCGGACAGCAGCGCCTTCTGCAGAACAGTACCCCACTATTGAACTGCAATTCCCAAGCTGTATTCTTCTGCAGAACGGTACCTCACCATTGAACTGCGATCCCCAAGCTGTATACTTCAGCAGAACAGTACCCCACCACTAAACTGCGATCCCAGAGCCGTATTCTTCTGCAAAACAGTACCCCACCATTGAACTGTGATCCCCAAGCCGTATTCTTCTGCAGAACAGTACTCCATCATTGAACTACGTTCCCCAAGCCGTATTATTTTGCTGAACGGTAAGTACTCCACCATTGAACTGTGCTCCTCAGGTCGTATTCTTCTACGGTACAGTACTCTGCGATCCCCAAGCGGTATTCTTCTGTCATATCAGTCGTCTAGTACTACCTAACACAAGCTCTGCTTAGCTTGGGACTAGATAATGCTGTGTGAATTGTCCAGCATTATTTATTAGGGGTTAAAGTATGAAATTGCCGATTTGTACTTAAAAATAGAGATTAGTACATATTTTTTTTTAATTTAACATTTTTATTTAATCAAAATAATTACCATTATTATCTATATGTACATTGCTGCCATATAATAGGAAGGTCATTTATGCCTTTGCGATAGAACTCTAGTGATCTAGATTCGACAAACTGTGAGAAAGCATTTTGTACCTGGGAAGAAAACTTTTTATCACGTAGCAAAATTTACCAAATCACGAAAAAATGGCATGTCTTCAATGGTAGTCCGTTGGAGCAAGGTCTGGCGATTGACGAATGGTTTCTAATTGTAGTTCCTGTAGAGTTAAAGCGGTTTCTCGTGCTGTGTGAGGTCTCGCGTTATGTTATGATGGAACAATAATGGTGAAGATCGAGTCATGAGTCGGGGCTGTTTCACTGCTAGTTTTGCTATCATTGTTCGGAGTTCGGCACAGTAGACATCTGCCGTTATTGGTTGACCAGATCGGAGAAAGCTATAGTGAATAACACCATGCTGAGACCACCAAACAGTTACCATTACCTTGTTATTGGTAAGCTTTGCTTTAAGACACTGTTGTGGCGTTTGACCTGGGGTCAGCCATTGCATTTTCGCTTACGATTATCGTAAAGAATCCAGTATTTCCTCATTTCTGTATCGATTCAACAAGGCAACACAAGTGTCAACACGCGTTTCTTTCTGCAGATCAATCAAATCATTTGGCACCCATATTTCATATTTTTTTATTTTATTGATTTGACGCAAATGTGTCAATATTGTTGGTTAAACCATGCCAGTAATTCCTGGGTAGTTTGGCTCGGATCGGCTTCCACCATCTCTTTCAATTAATTTTTATTCACCTGTGTAGGTGGTCCGTTCTTCAAATCAAAGTTTCCATCATGAAAGCGTTTAAATCAAAATCGCACGGTGCGTTCATTAGCAGTCCCCTCTCCAAACGCAACATTGATATTGCGAGCTGTTTCTGCCGCGTTAGTTCCGCGTCGGAACTCGTTTCAAATATCACTCGAATTTTCGAAGTATCCATTTTTCTTGTCTAAGCTGGCTGAATAAAAAAAAACAACAGAAAGTCGATAATCAAATGCTGCACATTTTTTAAAAGAAGAATCTCATCGAAAAAAGATTCGCTGAAAAATCTCAAACCATGAAGGTTCTATGTCAATTCGAAGTACCTACCTATTACAATAAAACGGCAATTTCATACTTTAACCCCTATTATTTATTTAAATAAATAATAGGGGTTAAAGTGTAAAGATTTAGGATAAGGTAACATTTACTTACGGTGCCAGTTTTCAGTCGTTCAATAAAAGTCTGAGATGCCACGAATGTTCCCACTATGATTGTTGTCAAACCAAGGCTTACCTGAAATACATTTATAAGGCAATTGAGAACAACTTAGGACATGAAACATCTGTGCGCAAAAATGATTTTTACACGCGTATTTGCCTTACAGGAAAGTTATGGAACTTCTCCTCAATCCGCAATAAGTTAAAGATTAACTCAAAACCAATTCTGTAGTCTTTATTGGCGCGATCGAAAATCACCAAATCATCAAAGGATTTCTTCCAGAAAAATTGATTTAACAGAGACTTATCCGACAAATATTTCAACTTCACTCTCCCAATCTTAGCCAAAGCAACGTTAAGGAAGCGAGCCCTTAAAGCCGTAGATGCAAAGTAGAGGCCGAAGAAACAATAGTCGATGTAACAAAACGCCAACCAGAGAAAATACGAAGACCCAATCATATGCACTGTTATATTAACATTGTACTGCGAGTACAGGAAAATACCGATCATCATGTTGGTTACGAGAGTCCCAATGCTCAAGACTATGAAAATTTTAACTTCAACGTCTCTCAAGAACTTTGTTCCCTTGATTCCCAAGTGAGTGTCGATTTTGAAGGTTTCGTTAAGAATGATGACGCCGCTGTTCCTGTTGATGAACGTCAGGTTTATGAGTAAACTGTTTGCATAGAGGGAGAAATAAATGAGAGCCAAGCCGTCTGGTATTTTAAGGTAGGTACGTGTCGCTGTTGAGATGTAGACCAAGTAAGCCACTTCCATATTGGTGATGATAAGAAGGATGGTTCGGTAGACGAGAGTGCTGAACAATAATTCTACGATGTCGTTGTTTTTAATGTCGAATCTGATGAATCCTATCACTTTCATTGGCAGATAGAATATGTTTCTGTAAGCTTTGATGTATTCGTTCATCAATGCTTTTTCGTTTTCACTAGTTGCCATTTTGAGTGGCTGCTATAGACGATTTGATTATGACTGATCCATTTTAATTTAGGACTTCAATACTAATCTTCAATCAGGTTTTGATTATAATCTTCAAATGGTTAATTATCTTTAAATTGTTATAGCATTTCCCAAAGTATAATGGCTAAGCAATTTGAAACCCCAGAGCGGCAATTTGATTCGGAATTTGATTTGCTTGGGAATTATTGTCTCCATGGATAAATTATAAATTGTTTACCACAAACTATGGCTTGTACGTAAGACCAGCGCTACGGCCACATTCTTCCTTCGATAGCATCCGCTGAGTATTGGGTCATTTTTGTTGAACAATTACAAGTTCAACAAAAATGACCCAATACTCATTTGAACTTTTATTGATTGCTTCTTATTTATATTGTATGAATCGTGTAAACGAATTTTTACTTTTATTTTAGTTAAAAAATAACAATAAAACAAAATAATTTTAATCATTATTATATTGCTTACCAATACAGAGTAACAAAGTGTTCGTTTATTAATACAAACAGTTTGACGATATATCGAAATGCTAATAAATGCAACGGTCAAGTATTATACAGGCATCGCGCTATCACAATAGTTTTCAAAATGATAAGCCAATATAAAGTTCAGATCTATAGAGTTCGTATTCAAACCAAATTTTACAAAAAATACTTTAACAATAATTTTATAGAATCTCATAAATGCTAAGTAGGTACTATTAATACAATAACGTAATTACGCTCTCGAAAATTTACTAATTTAATACTTAATTTAGATTTGTATTTACAAAAAGTACCTAATCCACAAGCTTCGCCGTGAACGTGCAATATCAAATTGAGCATCATTTCAAACTTAATTTCATCGGAAGCTCGTCTTCACAAAAAGTTTAAATAACAATCGACGCATTAAATAACACATTTACACATAAAAATACAAAAAAACAATCACACACACATTCACAGCTCAAACTGCCCAATTAAGACTTTTAATTTAACAATAAATAATTCTAGAAATGCATTAAACTTGGTACGACATATTTTTGACACGTTAAAATTTAAGAATTTTGACGATCTTAATTACAATAAAGAACAAACATAACATTCTCTATATGAAGTAAGTAAAATATAACTTGTGACATAAATTGTGTTAATATTTTGAGAAAATAATTAAGAGCTAGTATCACTAATACGAGGAAAGAGATTCCTTATTATGGAGATAGGTCGTTCTTGACGCCATTTGTTTATGAATCGGACAAAAAAGGTCATCCGAAACATACTGCTTCATTTCAAGTCAGCGAACCGAATCAAGCCAAGCACCATTCTGATCTTCTCACGTCATCCACTTCAAATCCCGGCTGGTTTGAAATGAAGCCTAAAATATAAAATAAATTCGTACTAAACCTACATTTAAATGATAGTTATTATCTAAACTTACAGCTAACCCCGTACCATCACCAAAGATTGCACATAATACCCGATACTTTGATTTTTTAATTGCAGTCGTGCCATAGCGGCTAGTGTTACTCAATTTCACATTGACTGTTAAAAAATTAAGGTATTTTTTTCTGAAAATAAATTATAGGAGTCCTGCACTTTGATATAATCTGATGCATAAAATTTAGTTTTACAATTTCGGAATGACTACACAATAGTTTGGAAGACAGCATACATTTTAAAACTAAGCGTACCAAAACAGGACGCATATTGGACCAATTTGGATTTATTACGGACGGAATTAATTTGTTTATAAGTACATTTTATCCTAAGACATTCAGTTCCTTATTTTGATAGTTATTTAGTCAATGTTGAGCGATTGCAGTTGTATATCTTTACCTAATGCCCATATTGGGTTCAGGTTTAGATGTCTAGTTCTAATTGTGTACTGGCATCGGCAGTTGTCCCAGCAATTGGTTCGCGAAGGTTGCGTTCGTGAACTTGAAGTGTCGTTTGTCGTAGAACTTCAGGAGTGCCGGGGAGTACGGATGCTGCTTCTTGAGGTGCATGTAGTGCTCCTCTGGCTCTGATGTGGTGTGTCCGCATTCTTCGCAAACGTACATCTGGAAATAACAGAATTTTTTACATTTAATCTCCATTGGGCTATATTGTTCCTTTTAGTCATATTAACTCGTTAGAGTCCGTAAATCTAAATGTCGTCATGTTAATCTATTGTTCATATTTCTTTTTCCTATCCGTCCTGCTTTAGTAAAACAATTTCTTACCTTAGTCCTCCTCTCCTTATAAGCGTAAGTATGCTGGACTCCATGTACTTTAAGGCAGTGTGATTCTAGTGAACATCTCTGAGTGAACGACTTCTCGCAAAGATTGCATTTGTACGGCCTCACTCCAGTGTGTGTTCTTGTGTGCCTCTTTAAATCAAAGGTGTCATTGAACCCTTTCCCGCAGAAGGTGCAAAGGTATCTTTTCACGTCTGAGTGACACTTCATATGTCGGTTCAACAACCTCTGTAGGCTGAAGTTCTTCGAGCACACCCGGCATACAAACTTGGTGGGGTCGTCTTCGCTAACTAATACTTGTTTGTTCTTCTCTTCTTCTCGTTGCCGTGCATTTACTTCGTTTGCCAAAGGATTCTTCACACCATGACCGCCGTTGATGAATTCTAATGGTAGTTCTGATGGCAGACCCAACTGAAAAGAAGAAAACAGATCATTAACTTCTTTCCAGCTAAACTAGTACCTAAAATATTTCGTGATAAGAGAGGAAATTTTGTAACGACTGTTGTATAATACATTTTGGGAGTGACTTAATTAAACACAGTTATATAAAGAAAATAAGGCAGTACGAGTAAGTTAAAGCATAGTTGATTCAGGCTTGGCGTAACATTGTTGTTTTTCATTTCGAAAACATCTAGTCGTCGTGACAATTTTCAATCAAAAGTTAAAACACGACTTAGAAATGAAAAACTTATCAAAGCTTCGCCTTTAAATCAAATAATGCTTACCCTTTGTTGCAAAATGTTCAATTTGCCATCGTTGCAGCCTTTCTTGTAACTTACAGCGGCAGCGGGACTGAGCGATGAGTTCTCGATGTGGCTGCTTCCGTCCAGGGAATTGTTGCCACCAGGAGATGGCAAGGACATGCCGGTAGGTGAGTCCAGCTCCAGACTATGATTGCTGAAGGGAAATCCAGGTGATAAGATCTGCTGTCTCTGCTGCAGCTGCACGTGGATCTGTAGCTGTTGCATCTGCCCCTCGCTATGTTGAGACAAAAGCGCGGGGTTTAACTGCATTAGCAAATCTGGCCGTTCCTTAGCAAAGTTATACGATGATTGTTCTTGTCCAGCAAAACCAGCCAAATAGTTAGCCTTCTCATAATACTGTCTACTTAAATTAACTTGTTCTGCTATTGATTCAATATCAACTGCGTTGTGAGAGTCTGGTGATATTGATGACGATTCTCGGATATCTGTATCCGTAATGGAATCAACGTGGCCACCCAGAAGCGAGGCAAAATCTTCCGTTGAATCAGATAAAGTGTTTGGAAAGGTCAAGGTGGTTGTAAAATTATCAATTACATTTTCATCCATATCTACTACCATAGAATTAGTATCAAAATCGGCCCCGTAGCTAAGTCCTCCTAAGTTTTCTAGCTTGTTTTCGTAATCTACATCTTCGTCTTTCAATGCTAGACCGTAGTTAGCATTTTGCATTAGAGAATATTGTTTGGTCTGTTCGGGGAAGCTAGGGGTGTTTTCATGGTTTTCACAGTCCATGTTGAATCCGTTGATAAGATTGAATTCGCTAGAAAAATTACTGTTGGCGTTAAAGGAGTTTTGGCCACTCTTTGTTGAGGGTCCCAGGGTTTCGTAGAATGGTGGCAGGCTTCCTGTGGGTGGGCTATTGGGGCCGTAGTTAGATCGCCCGTCACGGCCATTGCCACCGCTTCCCGAACCTCCACCCATAGCGCCACCTCCTCCTGAAGAAGGCGCAGTGCTGCCACCACCAGAACTGTAGCTTCCGGAGCCGCCACTGCTCTGAGAGTTACCACCAGAACTATTACCGCCTGTGGACCGGCCATGACCAGCAGCAGCAGATATGATGCCGGGCAATTTATTCGCAGGGCAATTCCTTAGGACTAGTAAAGGTCTAGCCAAGATTCCGTTAGCAATTTTTGAACTACTTGTTCGTCGTTGTTCTCTGATTTTCTTTTCAGTCTCTTCATCTTCTGTTTCACCCCTTTTCTTTGCAATTACGTAATCGATAGGTTGATCTTGTTCGGGCTCTGGTGTAGGCAGTGTTGGTGGAAGTGTTATATCTGCCACATCTTTTTTACTGAACTGAGACTGAGCTGGTGTTCTTTGAATGACTGAAACTTTTTGGCATATAACATTGTCGGGTGAGGGTATCGCATCTGGAGATGGGGTGGTTCTGGATGGTAGTTTGATCGGTTCGCTGTCTAAAGCGTCTTTCTCTTGTTTGATCAAAGGTTGCTTGGCTTCGGTTTTCTTCTCCGCTTTTTTGTCTTCTACGGCGACTGGCAGATACAATTTTCGTTCTGCTGCGTTCAAAACTGGTCTGTGGCTGCCATATGGCACGTCGCCACCAAGTATCGAGGAAATAAACCTCCTGGGCTCTTTCCCTGTTTCATGTAAACTTCTTTTCTCGCCAAATATATCATGATCTCGATCTGGAATAGAAGAAAAATCGCATTTAACTCAAAGACCTATGAGCTTTGTAACTAATTGAAATGAGAGGGTTAGATGAATGAAGTTTAAATGGCATACCAATCAAATCAGTGTCAGTCAGTACCAAGGTTCACAATGAAATTATACGTTAAAGTAGCTATTAGAATAGTGACTCTGTCCTCGGTTTATTACTAACGTATTCATGTGGCGTCGGAGGCATGAGGCCTCGTTGACGTCACTGGTATGTGCGACCATAACGGTAACATCGCCTCCACACGCCCACATAACCACGACTTACGTGTGTGAGTGTGTATTATTGTAATTGGCGCGTCCGGATAATGTGTCAAATACAATCTCGACCCAAATCAGTCCTGTAAATTTTACTCAATCAATATACCTAGTAGGTACACTTTATATAAAGTAGGTAGGTATATAGTGAGCATAGCCACGGGCGGAAACTAGTCAAATTATAAAAGAAAGACCAAAATCTTCTCAACATAAACAGACTTGAATAAAATAATATATGTATAAAGTAAGTCTATTTCACTCAGAATAGTATGAAATTTATTAAATTGAAGATCACAAAAACACGACAAAATGCGTGCCAGTGAAAGTCCCAAAGCATGGGCAAACAAGTTCCTGTGCCCTTTCTCGGCTTTTGTTAGGGACCCAAGGACGAACCCTGGCATTGTTAGAGTTCTTTTTGTGAATAATTGTATGCGTCTGCGCACGCAGGCGTGACGGCGGCGTTCCACTCTCGTTTGACGAAACCCAATAAAGCACATTTTTACTTAACTTCTACAGCATGTTTTAAAAGACAATGATTAAGACGTAGATAATTTAGCCTTTGCTTTCTCAGAATTGGATCTTCGGGGAGTAAATATTGGTTTTATGGTCAAAAGCAGCAAAACCTACACAATAAACAGCAGTCGTGCGTTTATAAACTGAGCATAAAATAGGTACTATCTAATTTGTTGGTTTAGCTATCTAGTGGACCTATGCTTTTAAAGTATAATTCATATATGTAAAAATTTCTTTGGACGTACCTTTTATGTTGATCGCTATGTAAAAACGCCTCAGTGCTCACGATTTTGGTATAAATCGCTGTGGAAGGAAAGGAATGCGCCGACTTGCTTTAAATGGTGATGATCGTATCAATGTTTCTTTTTATATGCCCTTAGATTACATTTTTTATAGAACTAGTATTTTGTAAGAAGTTTTACTTATCGTGCATAGAACATCGTTTGACCGCTATATCACCTACCATCAGTGACGATGTTATACGAAGGTGTAGTAGACACCCATTCACTCTTTCTTCTTGTCTTGAAGAGACCCAGGGGGTGTTTTGTCATTACGGTTTTATTGAGTAGTGTCTTATCTATTTGCGGGGTAGCTCAAGTACCAGTTAATTCCATTGAATATAGGAACTATAGAAAACATCGCGACCTTTTTAGTATTTTCCATCAGTGTTCGATCATTTTGGGATGTTCTGTTTATATTACCTTTAGGTAAAGCTTTTATTATTGCCCTAAATGACGTCATCCATGTCCAATTGACATTTGAAAACCAGACTCCGTGCGGTGACGTTCTTTTAGTTTTTGTTTCGCTAATAGCCAAAAGGTCTCGGTAACTTGTTTCGCTTTGGTTGTTGTAGTTAGGTACTTAAATAACGTTGGGAATATTTCTCATAATTTCCTATGCCTAAAAGCAACAGCTTCCTCGGAAATTGATGGTAAGTCGTGCAAGTTGAAGTCGTGCCAGATGATGAATGAGATTTTGGTGAACCTGTGCCGAGGGAGATGAATAGGGGTGGTTATGATGAAGTGTTAGCCAAAAAACCTTTTTAAGTAAGAACCTATAAAAAAAATTAAATTTCTGTCTGAATTGCGCATGATCGTGATAAATAGAAGAATTTGAAGACTGGGATTTAACAGGATGGTAAAGAAATACATATCAAAAATTTCAGCTGGATATTCTAATCTTAAACAAACATAATATCTACTTTGACAAAACCTAACATATTTGAGGAACTTGCAAAGGTTACGTACACAAACGTTTGCACGAAGGCTGACAGTGGCCGAGTGACCGTGGCACGCCGTTAACTTACGTCACAGCTCCACAACTCGATGTGAACATACGGTAACAGTACACATTGTGTTTTATACGGTACATAATGATAGATATAAACAAGTTTCAAAGCAAGTAAACACATGTGGTGGGTTTACATTGATAATATGTACGTCTACGCTATAGCGAAAAATGTAGCCGATTAAAATCAAACTGTAAAATAATGTAAATGAACTGGAAAAACCCACAATGCTTATTATTAGGGATATTTTGAAATTCAGGTAACTTAAATATTTCGTTGTTGGCGTACACTTAAAGTCTAGGCAAGAAAAAACTTGGCGATGTTGAGTGCAATGCAGGGCCTACTCTTAAAAACGAAATCGAATCTTATGCAAGTGATATAAGAGTTGGTTTTGCACGAATCAGAAACTTCGTTTTTTCTTTATCGAGTAGTTTCCCAGAACATTATCATATTATCCTCTTACTAAAGAAGCTCTGAATGGTTAATAGTTAGGTGAAGGATGTCTCGATGATTAACTTGTTCTCTCCACAAAAGGGTTACTTACAAATGATGCTGACCTTAGACTGGCAACATAATCTGTGCTATTTATGGTTACAGATTACCTGGGGGTTGTTTTAAACTCTACATATTTGAAGCAGAAAGTGTACCTACTTGTACATACTTTGTAACAACACACGAATACAAATGCTTACCTATTTACTATTTCATAATTAATTAAGTACTAGTTATAATGTTAAAATTTATATAATATTATCTCATTATTCAGTTAAACAATATTTAGTCAAAGATAATGATTTAGTTATAATTTAATTTTAGTTCCAGAGGTTAATTTAAATATTGTATAACCTAGTTATTTTTTTCTCATGTATCTCATTATAAGTGAACCATGTGTTAAACTAAGTGATAGATAAGTGCGCAATCTACATCAGATGGTCCAAATAATTCTACAGTAGATTATAAAAATTTTGAAAAATCCCAAAAATCAAATCAAATTTAGGAATTAGGTACCCCGAGTGAGAGGGCTGATGCACTATAATATTATAAACTCTAGATTATTAATCTTGGAATACATTTTTGTAATCAAAACCTTTCTGAATTTATCTCTGGGCAATTTTTTCACTATGAAGTCTGCAAGATTTCCGAATTATCCAAGGAATTCTTTTACCTATTTTGGTCTTTATTTGTTTTATTGTTATGCTTGAGGCATTGCTATTGTGATTCTATATATGCGAATAATATGCAATTTCTAATAGGTTCTTTAGGAACTTTACCAAATTCTGTTGTTCGTTAATTGATCTATATAAAAACATCGTCTTTATTCGCATTATGCTCTAAAACGGTAAGTCAAGGCTGGTTAATTACCATGTCCGTATCTACGGTTTCCTGAGGAGCCGTGACCTTCGAGCGCTCATTATTTACACATTAACTGCTTTTGCAATGTTTCTACCTAAATTAGTGAAGCTCTGTCGATTTTCGTTAGTTTTTAACAGAGTGATTTTATTGTTTCGATGATTCCTAGTTCCTTTGTTTTATTATAATTTTGAATTTAGATTTTGAAATTCAATTGTTTTACTAATTCTTCATTAACTTCGTTACGATTTGTTACTTACTTAAAATATTGGGTTTAGCTGTAAAACTGTATCTTCATTTGTTCGTTTAAATTTATTTCAACGTCATGGGTTATTTTTAATTATATGAAATCCTTTGTGTATTTAAAAAAAGGTGTGATTTCTTCCCTTTAACTAAATCTTGTTTCCATAAAAGTTACCTACATAATATGTACAATATATCCTTCTTATACTATAAATTGAAAGTAACTCTATGTGTCTGTTACCTTTTCACGCCTAATTAGCTAAGGTAGATGGTATCGGACGGAGATAGGGTTCATGAAAAGCGCATGCGAAGCCACGGGCAGCAGCGAGTATCTAATAAAGCAAAAAAATTTAAATTTGTAAAATACGTGTTATAGGGTAGTTACTATAGCTCCACGTGCTTATAGATTTGAGGTTGTAACATATAATTAGAACACCATTGCCAAATGTAAGAATAAAAATATAGTGATTAATGATAACCTGTCCACACGTACCTACATAAATCTAATTGAAGTGTGTACTATTCAACAATATTAGGATAGTACAGTCAACGTCAAAACTAGACGAATCAGATGTGACCGCAGAAATCTAAATAGTACCTTATTATTTAGATTTCTATATGGCCGTGGGGCCGCGGCGTACGAATATCGACCCCTCCAACTCAACCCGTGGATGTCGTAAGAGCCGACTAAGGGAACCTACCAGAGGAAGGGCAGCAGCTTTCTTCTGAGTATTTTTCAACACAAACACTGCGATTACCAATCCGCCTGCCAAGCGTGGTGATTATGGCAAAACCCCCCCTACATAGGAGATCATCCACTCGATGGACCGACGATATCGTAGCGGTCGCAGGGAGTCGTTGGAGGGAGTCGGCTCAGGACCGCTATTTGTGGCGTCGTACGGGGGAGGCCTGTCCAGCAGTGGACGTGTATGGGCTGATATGATGATTTAGCTTTTTAAACTTTCGCGATTTGTTGACATAATTAAAGATTATTTATCGGGTATTTATCGCGTACCTTTTGTTATATTTTCCCTACGTTTCCATCGCGTTCCATAGCGATCGTGGTCACGGGGCGACCACGATCGCTGTAACGCGATGGAAACGTAGGGAAAATATAACAAAAGGTACGCGATAAATACCCGATAAATAATCTTTAATTATGATGATTTAGATTTCTGTAGGTGTGACGGACCTTCCTTCCTATAGATACATAAATACTTGGTCTGCTCTATAACCACAAGGAAAGGCGTGTTACTCTACAGTTCTAACTTATGGCATGTGTTATATGAAAATATAATCGGACGATTACATTTAAGTTCACTTTTTCAGAAGGTTTCATATAATAAACGTCAAAGTTAAAAACGAAAAATCACACACAAGCGAAGCTTCTAATTACCTGATTATCTTTATAGAAACCCGAAATATATTTTGTAAAAGTTGCAGAAAATGTTAAACGGTACTTAATTTAATAGGGTTTCTAATTGTCACTTCTTGCACTAGTGGACAAAAAATAGAAGGGAAGAGAAAATCAATATCACTTTATTTATTTGAAAACACTCTTTTGAATATAATATATATATAAATATAGGTAATTTAAAATTTGACCTGTCTTAGTGCTTATTTTCTAAGCCTAAAGTAACATACTTATTCTAGTATGTTGGTTTGACTGTACTCTATACGAAACCTTCGGAACAGTAACAATAATTATGATTGCGTTTACCACGGCACGACTGACTCAAATTAGTCCAGTTTTTGTCTATGTATACCTACCTACCTATCATTGGATAAATTTGTAGTACGCGCCCATGTATGATTTTAAGCAAGCTATGCTTTTGGTGGTCTTTGTAGCTCAGTAGGCGAAGATCCGCTTGAGACGCAGAAGATGGTGGGTTTGATTCTCGCTGCAAGTTTTTTTCGATATGCTATAGGTAATCTAATAGTACTGTTGACGCAGATAGCCAACACAGCGTTTTCTATGTAAGTTAAGTAGGTTTATTAAGCCTGTACCTACATATTTTTTTTACATAAAAACGATTATGTCAGTCAAAAATCAGTCACCTGATGCTGGAAACAGTAACAAATCGTAACTTTGGAGGTCGATGAGGCTGCATGACAAAGACAATTAAAAAAATTATGCTAAAGTCATATCATCATCATTGTCCGGTGAAGATAATGATGTTAGACTTTAGCATAGTAGGGTAATGCCCACAGCTGAACATAGGCTTCCCCAAACGACGCCCTGTATGGTGGTTCTGAGCCGCCTCTAAGTCTTACATATTCTCCTATAATTAATTAATTACCCACACACACATTCACACTAGATACCTACCATACAGGTACGATAAATTTATTATTAAAAAGTATGTACATAGTTATTACGGCATTAAATCTATCCCCTTTAAAGACCAAGACTTCCTCAACTCAGCGAAGCGTCCAATCGCACTAGTCTGTCCTTGCTAAGGTTGTCGGCATTAACGCTATATGAACAGCTAAGGCACATTCACACCGCGGTCCGTTTTACAGATAGATCCGTTTTAAATAAGATTTTTTTTGCGATGATTTTGTCCTCTAGCCGAATTTTCGACTACAGCCAGTCTCAACGAAGAGTAGCCATGCGAGCAGGACATATTATGGTGTTTTTTTTTTAAATGACCTAGTTTATTAGAACTCACAAAATCATCATCATTATCATATCAACCGATCGACGTCCACTGCTGGACATAGGCCTCCCCTAAGGATCTCCACAATGACCGATTTTGCGCTGCCCGCATCCACAAAATACACACATACAATAAGTAGGTACAATAACTTTATAATAATAATAATATAGTTCAAAAATGTGAGTAAAAAATACTGATCCGAGGATATACAGCGGTCCGTTTTACAGTTCAATTGATCGAAAATTAATTTTTTTATATGTCGAACGCGTATTTAGCTGTAGGACTTACTCCTACAGTAAAAGTTTATAAACGGACCTTATGTGTGAATGTGCCCTAAGACCGCTTAGACAAGTCATAAAATTCCGTTCGGGCCTTTTTTCAACAAGTACCGATACCACGGTACCAGAGGATACCGAACTACGGATTAATACGCTCAGGACCAAAAGGTCGGGAGAGCGTTTTTTGTCGTCCACATGTGGGACATTGGAAGGTTGAAGTTTTCAACAACAAGAGATGAACGATGTTTAGTAAGAGATAAAACAAAACTAAGTTACGCAAAAACTGAGTTTGTCAGAATTTTGTAAGGGGAGACTGTAGCTACAGGTAAGGCAATTTTGAGGTTAGGTAATAGCATTGTCTAGCCGGTGAAATTGGTAGGTAGATCGGATAATTTTTGTGCTAGGTCGGTTTAAGGATGGTGTTTTGTATATAAATTATCGTGAAACCTTGCCTTGCCAATACAGGAACAACTAACCATTAAAGAAGTAGGTAAAGATAACTCTGAAAGACATTCTCAACTGCTCTGTACTAAAGATATCTCTGTACTAAAGGCAACCTTGAAAACCCCAAAAGAGACTCTTAAGACTTATTGTGTTCAAATGCCTCGATTCTGTTACACCTCCTACGCCCGGTAACGCCTACAAGTAATTGTATAACCTTCTATATGATTTCAAAGCCACTGATGAACAAAAAACTAGAGGCAGCGGCAAAAACTGTTCACCAGTTTATTATTATTTCGATTAGTGAATCACAACCAGATTTGACGAGGGTTAATGACCTTAATATGTTTAGCAAATTGCTCAAGGCTAGTTACTAATTTGGATAGCTAATATATAAAAAATCCGGTATCAAAGGCGAGCTGTTAGCTGGTTTTCGTCGCCGAGCCTCAATAATTTTAAACATGGAGGTATTTCTTTACCGTTATTTATGTATATGTATGTATATCTTGTAAATTGTTATGTATATGAAATTCATCTATACTCCGATTCAAAAACCTGGTCAATTTTTGTACCTATACAAAGGGGCTACAAAATACAAGGAATATTGCTGGAAAATATTTAGCGACATTTGTATAAACGAAGCAAAACACAGAAGCTCTAAACAATTTTTGGTTTCAAAAGCTTTTATCTATCATTAGTTATTACAATTTTAAACATTTTTTACTACACATGTGAGAGATTATGCCTTTTTGAAGTTTGTGTTTTAGTTTTTATTGATAACTTGTGACTAACAAGGTCACGTTTTCGGTTATTTTTATCAGATTTTGTTATGATTGTCATTCATAAATGTCTTTGTGACATAAAATATCTTGGATTCTAAATTAGAGTACCTATAGACTTTGTCCTTTTTAACTATCAATAAAATTCTATGGAGACATGAGGTCGAATGCTTGTTGAATATAACGTAATGTTGATGCGGGACACGTAACTTTGAGGTACAGTGGATCCGTTTATTTGTTGCAAGTAGTATACATAAGTTAGGAGATGCGTGCATAAAATATAAAAACAACTTCTACAATATCTACTATGTCTGGCTGATTGCAAGAGCGAGAAATCCTTGTCATCAGGTACCGAAGCCAGAAAAACTTAAAAAAATAATAAAATTAACAAAGAATAGGGATATATATTTGCAAACAGATCCATACTAGTTCTAGATTCAGATTCGTCTAAGTCTGGTTCATAATATGTGTCTGTGACCTTAAAGTCCGTGGGCGGTTACAGAAAATTGCTCCAAAATACACGAAATGATTATCTCTTATTGCGACATGACACAACAATGGCAGAGATGACCTTACCGTTCCAAGATTTAAGGTTTAAAATCATGATACCATTCAACATGAATCCCAACGTTTTGTGTGGCATTTACTTGAGTTATTTTATCCTTTTATTTATGACTCGAAGAACTAAAGCTCGTTGTATAAGCTTTTAAGTTTTTGATAACAATTGTCTCTTTGTGTGGTCAAGTCGCTTAAGAAGATAGTGGGATATATCCAGGGATATTCTTTAACAAATTTTCTCATTAAGTAATTCTGTATATAGTAGAATCTTAGAAATACTGTTTATCGACCTTATTATGTCAGAGCTATAAAAGTAACAGCTACTAAACCTTTAGAACTTCTAGTAAGCAAATTATCAACGTATATAATATATTTTAAATCTGCTATAAAATTAACCGTTATGTACCTTACAGGCTCTTGATTATCGTTATATCGTGAATCGATACTTTTATACTATTTCTATCAATCCCTTGTTTACTTTTATCTTGAGTATGATTATTAATAAGAAAGTAAATGAATTTATTGGCACACAAAGCCAAACACATAAATAATATCAGTAACTTGACACTGACCTTACGGTTTGCGTTAGCTGGGTTCTATAATTATTATATCACCGCAATAGTTAAAAATGCAGAAATTTCGCTATTGGATAACCCTGCTACGAAAAGTAAAGTCTTTAGTATAGTAATTATAGTGCAAATCAAAAATGGGAAGCGATTCAACCTGCAGAATAAAATTAAAATACTCTGTCGTAGGTCGGAAACACGAATGTAATTTGTTTACTTTGCAACTTGGCAAAAGAATGCTGAAAAGGTTCACCAATAGTAAAGCATTCCATAAAGTTAGACAATTTTTTGCTTCATAGATCGTCAACATTTTCCAAGAATCTCATGTGTAACCTCCCGTTAGCTAATGCGCTTTACTCGTATAGTGAAGCTGCGGTTGGCAAGCATCTACTTTATTATATCAATCTTGTCCTTTATTGTTTCCGCAATATGCTAGATTGCATACCATCCCCACGTTTTCATGTACACTATTAAACATAATGAATGACAGTGTACATACACTTCGTTTTTTGTTCAGCAGGACATCTTTAGATATATAAATACAACCACAAGAAAAATGCAGTCTTAGTCTAAGCCAAACTAAACTAACACTTTGATGTTCCAAAAGTCCATCTGCAGCGCCGCCGTCAGGCGGGGCGCGCCCCTGAGGTCGCACTGCGGATGCTGCGGAAGTGAATGCGTTTAAAAAAATATATTTAATCTAAAATATTTACAATATTATTATGTCTTTATTTAACCCGCATTGCCCACCATTTCCCCACAGCAATTTGTCTCGTTAATATCATTCTAGTAGTACACATAAATACTAATGCGAATAAACTTATTGCTCTCAGTGGTTACTTTAACAAGTAGAACCAATCAGTAGGTTGTACAAAGTACAGAAGTAAAGCCACCTTTATCTATAAAAGAACTGGTATGTAAAAGCAGATGTGAATGCTAAATACAAATGAAAAAACAGAAACGGACCCGCATGCCTTAATGTCGATCGAGTTCGTTGTCGATGGAGGTAATGAACATTTCAGCATCTGCTTAGTTTAAAAAATAAAACGTAACTACTAAAAGTTAAATATATGCAAAACTCCGTAAAAGTGTATCACAATTTTGTTAAAGCATCTAATTGTATTACTTTAAAACTTATGCGATTTTGAGGGGAAATAAAAACAAAAGGTACGCTATAAATAATCATATTGTTTGAAATTATGCAAAATTTCTGCAAATCTTTATTAAACATTAATTTTAGTTTCACAATCTAATTTGTCTTGTCATTTCGAATTGCAACACCAACTTTGTTTGGGCTACTAATATAAAGTCTAGCCAAAGATTCGTCGCATCTGACAAATCGCGTACGGCCATGTGGCCAGATCTTTCCTAGAACAAAGTACCTACACATGTGCGACATCTTGCGTAGCAAAAAATATAAAGCCAACCTCTTGACTAATAGCCACTTATTGACTATGTACGTTAGTATTATTATAATATTATCTGCTATCGGAGCGAGTTCGTGCCATTTTAAAGTTCAAGAAGTTCTCAATTTAAATATTTATTTTTGCTGAACGGTTGTTTTAGGTCAGTTGTTGCCACGAAAGTTCTTTTGTTTATTTTTGTAATGTAGTTTGATATAGGTACTTTTATCCAATTCATGAACCTTAAAAACCAATAATCATAAAACTCAAAATAATACCTTGAAAAGGCCATAAACTTTATCAGATCACTCTGGGTCGAGAATTAAGTCGGTTTTTGTCTATCTCGAGGTAGATTGTCGAACGTAAACCCCCAAAAAGCATACATAATCCATTTGTGACTGTATTGAAAATAGTTTTCAGAATCTCATCTTACTAAGAAACAATTTTTTGTGCTTATTCGGAAAGTTATCGCTTTTTTATGAGCGCTAATATAAGCAGAGCCTTAAAGAGGTGAACGCACAATAGGGTTTGGACACAATAGAACACCACATGGTTATGATTCTTTTTTACTCGTAAAGATGCAGATTTTTACTGTTCGCAAATGGCAGTCCGATAAGATTTTGTACCAGGTACTCTTTTTGTTGTTATCGGCCTTTGAAATGTTAATTTTGTCGTTTTGTCCCATGATTGGACGGTTTTTATTGATTGTTTTAAACTAACAATGGACAATTTCTTAAAAACTACCGTATTTGATGAAATTGGAACGTAATGTACAGAAATTTAAGGTTTTTGGGCTCTTAACCAAATTAAGAAATTTAGGAATTAATTTGAAATAAATTATAAGTATTATTATTTGTATCATATATTTTTGAAAATAAATAAAACACTTAAGTAAAGTCTCATTCATATGCAACAAAATGTTATTTGTATGCACAAGTTTAATTTAATAGCTTTAGTAGGTGATTGCAGAACCAGTACCTACTTAGCTTGGATAGATTAGTCACTTTACAGTTAAGTTGTCTATGTACAAAGCATCTAATTTACCTACAAATAGACTGTTTGCGACATCTTTTGTTTTTTGTAATGGTTAGCGAACCTTTGGTCGCGATCGAATGATCAAGTAGTACTGACATAAAACACTTTAAATTGGCGAAGTTAAAACTTCGAGGCATCTCTTTTGTTGATGATTTAGGAAAGAGGTTTTATACATTTTGAGAATAAACTACAAACCTAGGAACTAATAAAAAGTAAGTAAAGTATTCAGATTGTAACTATTGTAATAGTTATAATTATGCCTATGCCTAAGGTTAAAAGATTTATAGATTAGAACCATATAATTTAAACAAATTAGAAAAACAAGACATAGTAAAAAAAAATTGTGCGTGGAGCCAACAGTTACGTTTTAAACAAAAAAATATACATATATGCCTAGTTTGTATTTTGCGCACGTCTTTAGTTTTGCATTGTTATGGAAATATAACTGCAAGCATGGATAGGATATCGCTATTATATTCATTTTCGTATAATAGAAATTGTTATAATATTTCCATAGGTGCATACCCGTCCCTGGGTGAATAAATATGATATGGACCAATTGATCTAACTGTAAGTATTAAAGTTCATTTGCTACAGTCTGCAGTTACCTCAATTGTAAATACTAGTTCTATTTTGTTTCTATTATTTTATTTGGTTGTAATTTTCTTCTAAAAGTAATAGAGATGATTCTAAGAAATAAACATAGCAGTACAAAATGACGCATCATAGTGAAACAAGTAAATGTCGGAAAGTGTGCTAAAACTTGTTCTGCAAGGTAATTTATCGTTCCTATACAATAACGGTTGCTAATAGCATTGTCAAGGTTGTTGTAACACTGTCTGCTTTGAAGACATTTTGTAATTGTTATGCTACAACTAAATTTCAAGCAGAGTTAAGATAAAAACAATACATTTTTAGGCTGTTATAAATAAGAAGCTACAGTAATATTTTTCGTCTCTCTTCCTCGTGGAAACCTGTGATTAATAAGTGGGTGCGTAGTGATCCAACTGTACCGCGGACTCGGTCAGCGTAGTATGTCGTAATGTGAACTTGGAAATTCCTGATTCTGAAGACGAATTGAGGGTAGTTGTAGATACTGCCATCAATTTTCAGCTGTGACTCCAAGGTACTACATGTAGTGGACCTGTGACCACGATGGGTGTAATGCGATTGAAACGTAGAGAAAATCGTAACAAAAGGGACGCGATAATTTCCCGATAAATAATCATTATATGTTAGTTATAACCCTTTTCTCATTTACAAACATAAAATTCCTCAATAATTTTAGTCTTATGTAATCAAAAGTATAATGTACTTGTGTATCCTAAAATGTATTTACCTACACGTCGTTTCTCGAGCATGTTAAATATTTCAGATACCTAGGATGGTTTTTACGACACGGAACGAAACAGAAGATATCTATAGAAAATTCTACAAAAAATTATTTATTATATTCTGGCGGGTATTGATTATTATGATTTTGCCAGACCATAATGCGGTGATGTATTGTTTCACTTCAAAATTTGTTTTGTTGTTGTGGGAATGGAAATATGTTGCACAGGAGCGTCGTTGAAATCTTTTGTACGGGATATTGACTTGTGACGTTTAGCAATACAAAAAAAGTTTGATTATAAAAATTTAAAATATAATAGTATATTATATTTGATGTTTATTATATAATAGTATATTTATAACTGTTTATACTATAAAATGTGACTTGTCTGTGCTTATTTTTTAAAGTAACAAATAAAGTTATTGATTCTGAAACTAAAAAAAATAATTTATTGAGAAACATATCTAAATACATTTCAGGCCCTTAGAATTTCGATAAAAATTCTTAAGGCGCATAGTAATGCGACACTAGCGCCACTCTTTAGTTTTTCTTGTATTATCGTTCTGGAAAAAAAATATTAAAAGTTCTCACCGCCAATTGATAATACCCATTATAACCTATTTTTTGATACCTATAAACTATGACAGGTTTTGTTAAATTTAGTATTAGCAAAAAATGGTTTGGTGGCCACCAAACGCAATAAACCATTTTCTGTTTGATCGAAATAAAACAAAACTATTACAGAAGTATCCAAAAATAGTTTATACTGGGTATTATCAATTGGCGGCGTGAATTTTTGATAATTCTTTTCCATAACGATAATACAAGAAAAACTAAAGAGTGGCGCTAATATCGCATTATTATGCGCCTTAAGGATTATTCTTAATTTTTGTAGTGTTTATTTGGGACAAATATGTATGTATGTATGTACCCATATAGTATTAGTGTATATATAAAAAATATTCTTTGAAATTGATAATATTTTTATACCTGTGCCAGGTGAACACGTGCAAATAGTGACACTTTAAATACAAGAAAGAACCCAACGAATACGTAGTAAAAATGGATAATATATTCACACCCCTCGCAAAGGGCAGGGTAGTGTAGGGCACGTATAAGGGTGTGACCTTCAAAGGTCACACAGGTGTAGACGCACCTGTAATTGTGCACTTTTATTTTCTACTTGACATTTTATCCTATTTTTGTGGTTTTGTTGCTCCATTATTTATCATCCTTCTTTGTAGTTTCGAAGCTTGCAGTTCAATTTTAATGTAATGGCTTCTTTTCGTTTGTTGTTTCATATTTTATGTTTTTTATCTCATTTTACTTTTATGCTCTTTAGTAGAGCCGTTGTCAAATTTGCTTTAAAGGGGTCCAACTAACCTTGCTAAAATACTTTACCATAGCCATTATCACATAAACAAGAGTACCATTTCATTATCCATGGACCTTGCAAGAAATGTTTGAACTCTGTGACCTTATATATGTATTTAATTCATAAATTGGTCTGTCCCAAAATGCTTTGTAAAAAAACAATGATAATAATAAATAAAACCAAAATACGGCTCACATATGTAAATAGGTACACGTCATAGAAGCTAATTGTATTGTAATGGCGAGATTGCGGTGAGTAACCTAAATACAAAGCGAGTGGCGGGCGGAAGTCGCGCCATTGTGCCTCAACCATTGACACCTCGCATCATCCGGTCAAATCATGTCTGTTGGGAGGTGGAAGTCCCATATATGGACCTTATCCTTCTGTCGGTATGCAATCTCTAATATTTTCTGTCACTATAGACCACAAATTTTCGCCAATTTTGAAAGAGTAGCGTACTCATTGTAACGACAACGGTATATCCACGAACCTATATAATTTACACTTACGGCTTCAAGAGTTTTGTCTGTTTACTTACTGTCCCCGATTTAGAATATGCTTATATTATGTAAAAGTATCTCTATGTGAGTGATTGTTCTGCATTCATTTTGTATCTTCTAGCGTTCTCTTACACAGTTAAGTGTTTGGTGTACATAAGTTCTTTCCGGTATATAGGTGCACATACTTTGAATCCAGCTTTACTTTGTCATTAAAACATCTGGTCCAATATACATTTACAGTTAGCGGTTTAATACAGCTGTGGGTATGACAGGGTATAAAATGAAGACATAATTAATGCATGTAACCTGTTTGATCGAAGAAGCTTGCAGCGCAAATACATAGATCTATAGTCCTTTAGATAAGGTTGTAGGTAGGTATTCAACAAACAAAACCTAAAAGAGAATTTCAATCGAAGTTAACATAACTGTTTGACTCCTAACCCCAGTTTCAACTCACTTTGCCAGACCAAAACATTTGCGCACAAAACGTGCTTACAACGGGCAAAAAAACTAAAGTGCCCAAGTTATAACTCAAACCCGAAGTTAACGTGTATCTGTGAGTCTCTTGAGTAAACAATTCTACGAAACGGCAAAAACTTGACAGTTATATCATGATTCACACTGGCTTACAGAAACTAGCAATTGGGTCTAATAACATGGAGAAATAGAAACAACCGTCAATCTCATATTTTTGAATTATTGACAAGATCAACTTCTATAGGTATATTCTATACTTACCTACATTACATACATAAATAAAGTGTATGTAATCTTTTTCAATAAATTAAATATCATGAACGTGAATCTGATGGTATCAGATACCCATCAGATAGTAATTTTAAAGAATTCTCCAAATCCAAAACCTCGAAACCAAAAGACACAAATCCGTAACAAAAGTAAAGATCGGTATCGCAGACAAGTGGACCCAGGTAGACAGTGTTAGCGGGTCGAGAATCGAGATGTCGAGAACTGGATTCTGTAAGTGCGTGTCTTTTTTTTTGTCCGAGCAAGTGGCCGTTACGAAGGAAGCAATAAATAAAATTTCGTAAAAACTTGACGGTAATGGTATGCCATTTAAATATGAGAATATACTTGTACTGTTACTGAGGGTAATATAAAATAGTCTGATATTGATGAATCTTTTGATAGAAACTTGAATGAAAATAGGCACTAATAAAGAAAACAAAATGGTTCAGAAAATTTATCTTTGTTGAAATAACGAAAGTACTTACCAGCATTATCCTTCTTGGACAGCAAAGCGATAGGACCATCATCAAGCGGCGAGCCGGTGCAGAGCGGGTCAGTCTTGCTGGCGAGGAGCTCCTGACCCTCCTGCAATCCCAGCTGCTGTTCATGCAGCCGCTTCTTAATCAAAAAGATCTTCGGCATCTTGATTCACTTCACTAGTTCAAAGTCACTGTCTTCAATTCACATAGCACTTCACGTTAAGTTTCAATTTCCCAATGTTTTGTTGTGAGTAGCGGCGCATGTGGTACCGTTCACCGCTGCGAAAGGACTGAGTGTGAGCACCGTTGCGGCCGCCCGCGCGTCGGTGTAGGCGCCCGCGCCGCCGCCCGCCCGCCCGGTCCTACGCACACAGACACACCTTCACAGAATACCACAGCATACAGCCTCACCTCACACAACCCAGTAAAAGTGCTCCGGAGGCTCGAAGCTATCCTTTGTAATGCATCGGTTATCATTATTGTTTACCCTTCGAGTAATTATGCTATTGTTGCCAACGGTACTGATAAACGGGCCGACTTGAAAGGAAAACTTTTTGTTGTAGTTTTGATGTTTAAATTTGAATATGTATATAGTTAATAAGAAATATAAAATTGTACATATTTAATGATAATAGTAATAGAAGTTAGTAGTAGATAATTGGAAAACATTGGGAAACACTGCTGGGTAAAGTCCCAGCAGTGAGACAACAATGGCTACATACAAATATTGAAACAAATTGGAATATTTTGTGATGCTTGTAAAATACAAAATGATTAGCACCGATTTGCATAGATTTTTACAATATTTTTGAGGAAAATAACGTAATTAACAGCAAAAGCAGTTCTTGCGATGATCTAGCACAGCTTAAATTTAAAAGTATTTTAAATAAAATACAATAAATATATAAAGCCCAAATGTCTGTTCTATATTTTACCTGAAAGTGAATGTTAATTTCTTTGTATGCAAATTCCCAAAACATATTTTGTTCCGCTTTAGGATTAACTCTTGCATATTCATAAGCAAGTTGCCCAGTTTCAGGTACAAACAGGCCGATGGCTGTTTCGGCGACTCTAATATAGATAGAAGACAATAGGGAGTGCAATCAATATCTGTAGACCGTTTCCCAAAGTCTTCTGTAATAAAGTTTACGATATTGTAAAGTTATCTGAACTTTACAATGTCTGCTAGTTGTAGCTATTGTTTTGAACTGCAACTGTCTGGCGGTGCCTTTGCCATCACATGTTGTATTTTACAGTTACTGTTATGTCCAACTTTTGGGTATTTCAATCACTACTTTCAGTTATCTTTTAAACCGTAAAGATATATCTATAAAGTTAATATTTATAAGTATATAAGTTCAATATTTATAAGTTCAAATACTTTACCATCTTCTTTATCTTTTTTGAGTTTTTTAAGCGGATACCAAAAAAATTGCTTAACTGGTTAAAAAAATGTGTTATATCATTTTGCTATTAGCATCGTCTGGACACTCCAATGTCACTTCAAAAGCATTCATTGAATCAATGAATCACTCGCAAAGGATTGTTGAATCACAAACACTTTCGTATAAAGGACTTCCGTCTTCCTTCGTACAGACCTTATCCGGTATCAAACAAATTTTGAAGACGTACGTACGACTATAGAATTACGACTTGATGTTAATGGAACTCAGGGTATTGTCACAAATAGGAAGAGGAAGAAAGTATCACTAACCAGGGACGAATTTAATTCGTCGCTGACTATAACTTCATTATATGTTTATTTTCTGCCGCATAAGCCGCACATGAGATTTTAAATATTGGCGCTAAAAAAGTTTTAGTTTGGAGTACCAACAGGTATTTTAAAGTTGTAGGGTAAAATTTTAACCATCTTAGTTTTAGTACCATATTAGTAGATAGGTATTAATGTTAACCCTTATATTTTTTTAATTCTATATTGCTATAACCTAATCTGTAGTAACGAAGAATATTAATTTTCTTTATTGGTTAATCAAAGCTTTACATAATAAATATATGTAATATACTATATGTATATATGTAATACCTACGTGATGATATTTTGTTCGAAACTTAACTTGCTTACCTAAATTATACTAAAATTAGCTACATCTATTATATAAAAATCTCGTGTCACAGTGTTTGTAACCAACCTCCAAACCGGCTTGATTTTTATGAAATTTTGTGAGTATATTTGATATGTCTGAGAATAGAATGTTAACTATGTTTTATACCCCAAAGGGATAAGGGTGGCCCACGCCAAAAATTTTGGACAAAAAAATATTTTTTATTGTTTTCTGAGTTGGCAATAAAAAGTACGTATAAGTCTCAATTTTCACCGTTCTAACACTAACCCCCATTTTTAAAATCCTTAGTGGTCGATGGCAAGACAACGTTTGCCGGGTCAGCTAGTCCTTTGTAATTTGTTTCATCACGTTTTTGAGCAAACACACCAATATTAAATCCACCCATCACCAATATCAGTCGGCATTTCAAAAATATGTAAATAAATAACTTAACAAGAAATAATTACAAAGAAACCTGCGAAAGCTTACAGATAACAAAAGGTATCTTGAACCTAATCGCTTTCTGTAAAGAAACAGATTATCTATCTTATCCAGAAAGTTTGGATCTTTTTGTCTGTTTAAGAAATTACTGCATGAGGAGTTACATTGTTAGTGGATTAAAGTTTCTGGAACCAAACTAATCGAGTTGAAGAACGAGCGTTTTGTTAAAAAATGGCGCTATGAAGCGCGTTGAAGTCTTTTCTATGAAAAATTAAATAACTGTTATCTTTACACATTCTTCCTTACATATTTTAAATATACTTTTGATTGACCTTCAAGTAAACTTTTATAAGTTTTAAGCTACTTACTACAAAGCTGCTTTGGCGATGGAATGAAAATTTTCAGACCAAAATATATAAAATACGGAATTAGGATATACTTAGTATCTAAAGTTTACACTCTAAACAATGTTCGTTTTAGAGGCTATAAATCAATTTTTAGTTAAAATTGCAACCAACGAGACCATAAAGTGGCTTGTCCGTGTCGAAGCTAAAAAATAAAGCAAAAATATAATGAGCTACCGAATTGGTCCTGCTGTCCCAGTTTTTTTGGCGCGTAAAAAATCTTTTTTTTGTTACCTATTGGGCACGTTTTTTATCCAAGCTTTGTGGCATAAACTGAATCGCCTATGCGGTTTCAGATTTAGCTAGGTGCTTTTTGCTATCTGGTTCGTATTTTTCCTCGATACCTATAGGTTAAGGATCAAATTTTTCAGATTTTTGAACTTAATTTCTCCTAGTCCTATTTCAGTTCAGTTAGGCCTGCCTGCTCGTCTGACAAAATTAAGGTAATAACGAGACTCACTTTTTCTACAGCCTTGAGACAAGCAATGAAGTGAAGATAGCGTAGTGTGGAAGTGGTTCATCAGCATGTCCATGAAAGCTTTCCAAGACGGACACGACATTCAACAATGAAGAATACGACAGAAGAAAGCCTGTTGCACCCTTCAGTTTCCCGCAATTTTTTTCTCACACTGTATTCCTCTCGTCATGATAGGTCTCTTCCCTCCCACAGACGTATCAAAAATATTGGTTCAAATAACATTTCCTAATTCTTTAGTGGGTCGACTATGATAACTCTTCAGTAATCACGCCTATAAAACCTGTTCGCGTCTTATAACATTGTGCTCAATAGCACTGCAAGTTCTTTACCATCTAATAAATATGAATGTTTACTTGGAGCTGGTAAGAATGAATGCGGTATGGATATTATACATTAGAATGCAATATTTTTAAAGTAGTGAAATGGGAACTGGATTTTTTTTTCTATAAAATAGTTTGATGTTAACTTGTATAAAGACTCAATTGACCATGTTACTTTTACCTGTATTTATCAAAGTCATTCTTGTAGTACCTATCCGATGTTACAAGACAAATAGGAACTTTTTTAAAGCGCTAATAATGCTTGTCCATTACGGATAACGAGCGAGGTTGGGTTTATATTTAAGTGGAAGATTGAACTCTTGTCCGCATTTGGAACTCGAATTGGTCCATTATCTTCTGTGTCTGCTAGCAAAGTCGGCCTAACTCCTCCGTCCAGAAGCGCAGAATATTTCTAGGGCTTCGCGGAGTGACCTCAGCATGTTGAGGATTTCTGATCGTTGTCCCTCGCATTCCAAGACTACGTGGGCTACCATTCGTCGTCACTGAGGTACCATCTGCAGAGAGGGCTTTCCGTTGCTCAGATGGTGAATTGTTTGTTTACCATCGGAGAATCAAGAGACTTGAGATTATTTTTAAATTTACGCGTTTTCAATTTCCGCAGCGTACACAAACAGGTACGCTCCGGAGTCTCCTGTTATACTCTTAAGAGACCGGTGTCCTCAAGAACTCTTCAGATACGGGGTGTGTGTCTGAAGAGCTTTTGAAGACACCGGTCTCCCTAGATACCTACTATTCCATACTAATTTCAACTCATTACTCCACGCGTTCCTGAAAACAGGGTTGAGAGACAGACGGTTAACAGAGTGATCCTATATGGGTTCTTTTTAACCGACTTCAAAAAGAGGAGATTTTCAATTCGTCTGTATGTTTATTTTTTATTTTTTGTGTAAGTGTGTGTATGTTCCGCGATATCTCCAATTATGGCCTGATTTTGAAAATTATTTCACTTTTGTGTAGAAGATGATCCTGAATGGGTCCCGTAAAATTTTGATCCCCAGGGGATTAGTATTTATCCCGCAAAACTTAAAATAAGTGTACAAGTAAGGGAATTTGAAGTCGGTTTATCGTTTTGTAAAACACGCCATATTATAATTTTTTGAGGTACCTACTGAACTCTAAAAACAGTGTAACTAAGAAGGAATTTGAAGTCGGTTATTGGTTTCCTCAAATCAATCATATTATAAAATAAATCAATCAGCACCATCCACACCTTCGTAGCTTCAGGACAAACCAGCGATGCGGTCTGTGTGCGTGAATTGCGCAACTGTTGCCTACGCCGGTTCCGCGCCGCTGCCTCAAGTTCTCGGCAACGACCTCCTTAGAGGCTGGACTTGGAACTTGTTACCTTTGAGGCAACAAAACATAACATGGTAACATGTTACTTTACTAATATTATAAACGAAAGTATTGGTGATGGTTGTTGCTTGATCAGTGTTGTAGCAGGTGAATGAGTAAGAGAATAAAAGTAAAAGATGTCCGAAATGGCCGTATTGGCCCAAGAGCAACATTCTAGAACGAATCAAGTCGTATTTCTTCGTCGTGAAAGATTAGATTTTAGATCCAGAATATACTTCTGCAATTGTAGGTTCAAACATAAGGCAGGCAGACATTTTGTAGTTTGTTGGTACTTAAATCTAAACTTGATTAAATAAATGATGCCAATTTAGTGAATAAAGACTTCCAGCAAGGATTCAGGTGACATACCAGACTATGACGAACGTACGGAGCCTACGCATTTGCGTCCCTTGGAGTCGGACCCCTGGTCCTTAAGGTACAGAATCTCAGGTACAGAGTCTTTAAAAAAAAATCTGATCTTCTGGTCGAAGCGACGCCTGAGCCGAGAGCTGGAGAGTATTTGATGCAGCGTGTTAGCATGCCATTATCTATCTAGAAATCTAAATACAAATGAATAGACAGAAAGCTCTTTGAAACCTTACTTATAATATGACTCAAGCTTCTAATAACGAATAGCATTAGAAGGCATAATCAACGTCGGAAGACGCTTCTGGCTGATTTCATACTAAATGTAGCCATCTTTCATTACTAACTATGTACTGTTACGACTATTAAATAAGTAGGAGATAAGTAGGAGGTATGTATGATGAATGCAGCTTCCATGTATTTTCTATAAGCCATCAAATATAGTTAGATTGCTACAGCATGCGTCTACGTTTGCTGTTTTCATCAGTCAGCATACAGTAAATTGGGGAAGTTTCCAATGGTAGTATTTCAACATCATTGTGAGGTAAGAACCCTGGGCAGCTGGGCAAAGGCGATTTCACTTCAGGGTAGACATTCAGATAGCCAATATCCAGGTTAACGAAAATGTGTCTTTTCAAGACAAGAGTCATTAAGTTTCTTCTCAATCTCTAGGTTCCAGTTTCTGCATGGTTTCAGGTGAAGTTATGGTAAACAAGTCTATTTTTTATTTAAATAGGCAAAGAAAAATGAATTATTGTAAAGGATCTCGCTGGTAAACATATTATAAAAGAATCTTTGTGCGACCACACCCAGGACCTGCCTGAAGATCAGCGCTGCTACTAGCTCCGATTTGTCGCGGCATAACGCTGAGATAGGGACCTTTTTGTCCCCATAATGTATGCATGTAATGCATGTATGTATGTAATGCATTGTCTAATTGTTTTCTGTTTGTATCAATTTTTTGTAATGTATCGTGTTACGTCTTCAAATAAACTCATTTTCCTTTTGTTTAGCAAGCTCTTTGCAAGCTTTAAGAATTTGAGTGTAATTTGAGGACCAGCTACGTAAAGTTCTTGATCTGATTGAACTAGTTTAAACCGCAAAATCAGCCTCAAATTACCGCTGCACTCATGGTACATAATAAATGTTGCCATCTTTCATTACTAACTACTTACCTAATGAACGTAGCTTCTTCATCTACCGTCGTACGTTAACATGCCTTGTACGGGTGCTGTGGGAGACGGAAGCAATAACAGTTTTATGGGGAAAAATGCCATGAAGTAAGTAGGTACTGCACTTGTTACGAAGGTCGAGAAATGTATCGTATTGATGTTGTTGAGGAAAATGACGATGAGCTTTTGTCGGTGTATATTGCCGAAGCTTCCAGAAGTTTTTGGGTTTGGATTGTGCGATTTGTATGACCTTTTACAAGATGAATTTTGTCTTTGAGACGGAAGCAATAACAGTTTTATGGGTAAAAATGCCATTAAGTAGGTACTGCACTTGTTACGTAGGTCGAGAAATGTATCGTATTGATGTTATTGAGTAAAATGGCGGTGAGCTTTTGAGCTTTTGTCGGCTGGTACACGCGGCGGTTTTCTACCAAGACCCCCCCCCCCCGAACTAAAGGTGGTTGACAATCCCTTATCTCAACAGTAAATATATGCAAGAGCAAGCACAAGTAACGGCGAGCGAGACTTTTTACGTCATTTACGAATTTTTGGGGATAAGTAGTAAAATTTGGATGCGAACGGAGATAGCCGCAGCAATATTACGATTGTTTCGGCAAAAAGCTAGGAATATAAAAAAGACGCTGAAAAGGACGAAACGGCGGGCGGAGCGAGCCCTCGAAATTTTTGATACTTTTTGGGTAGGTAATGTAAAAAGTTTTGGAGAGTTTGCGGCGGCTGAGAATCAAAGACAATATAATCAACGGCGAGCGAAGCGAGCCTCGAAATTTTTTATGTTCTGATTGTGGTGCGTAACTTGTCACTGTCACCCCAAGGGGTGCCAAGATGTCGCCCCCCGCCCCCCTTCCCTTACGCCGCTGGCTACCGCTCGTGATTCACAGAGGCCCTCAAAATTTATCTCTCAAGATCTTTATATCTCGTGTTTGTAGATGCGTTCCCACGATGTTATGATGAATTTCAGAATTCCCTTAAACATCCATTAGCCAAGAACATCTGTGCGTGAGGAAACTCCACTTTGTAAATTGTATACCTACCTAAATCTAGGCGTCCCATGTTTTCCGCCATGAGATTAACATATGATAAAACAAGAATTATTCATTCTTATATGCACTTTTATGACACAGATGAGCTCTTCATGTGTTCCTATTCTTTTCGGTTTAGATTTTTTAACAATTTCATATATTAATTAATTCTTACTTTTTACTAATTCAAATAAGTCAATTTTTGTACTATCAAAGCTAGCTTGCCGAGCTGAAACAGCCGCCATGAAAACTCCAAGAATCAATTTTAGAAGTCGTTATTTGCCGAGTCGCACTTATCGTCAGAATTCATGTTTCAAAGCAATTCTTCACTCCCTCAGCGTAAAATATAGCATAGCTTATCCGAAAAAATAGGAACCATTGGCATAATTATAAAGTCATGTTTTTATGATTCTTCCCCTACCGTCACTGATTGCAGAGCGCACGCGTTCGAGGGAATAAATTGCAATAAAATTAATGTTCGAACGGTTGACTGACTGCGTTGGAACCTCTAGTTTTCAATTTGTATCAGTGTTTATGCTTTATTTACGGTTGCAAGCCTTGCTGGCTTAGTGGGAGACATGCCGACTTTTCATCGTAGTCAATGGTTCAATATTTATAGTTCCATACGTTAGTGGAACCACAGCTTCTTACTACGAGCAGAAATCCAAAATTGTGCCATCACAATTTTGGCTTTCTACTGTTGTAATTTGTTCATACTAAAACCATTGAATGGATTGGGCTGAAAATTTTGCATTATGTGATATGTGTACCATCTAAACCTGGAATTATATTATAGGCTTTATATCCGGGAATAGCAAGTCCGAAATCATAAAATTGGTAATAATAATACGCAGAGTTAAACTAGATCTCTATGGAATCAAAATACAAGTGACGTAGCTACGTTTTACCTTATGTCCTATGGATTTCTACTCTCCTAGTACTTTGAGTGAGATAAACGCTGTTCAATATAATCTTAATGAATCAAGATACTAGTATTAATTTCTTTTGCATTTCTACTTTCCTGGTATATTGCGTGAGATACACGGAGTCAACAAAACCTACGAAATGGTTAAATCAAGACTACACTAGAAGTATGTGGTTGAGAGCACTTTGGCTACTTTTCGGTTAGAAATCTTAAAATGGGATGAGTGTGGAATGAAATTACCACTGAATTAGAATTTTCCGTATTTGGGCTCCTTTGAGCCGAAGCCAGTGGGTGGGACGAACACGGAATAATTCGAAATTATGGTAGCGTCCCATTGCATGACGTGTAATAGGGCTCTCAAGTTTAACTTGAACTTTTACTTGAACTTGGACTTTTGTGAGTTAATAAATTCATTTTCATACTTTCTTTCAACTTAGTCGTCACAGTGAAAAAAATGAGGATCCTCAAGCCCCAACACGTCTTAATGAAGGTACGTTGCCTATGTGCCTCTCCATGTCGAATGTAGTTGTTCTTTTATATCTTAGAATGGTATAACCACTACAGTATTCCTACATGCAATACAGCCATTATACATCCAATATAATACAGCAAACGCCCATCTTTTATACTCTGTCACCCTTTTTATCGAGGCTAATCTGGCTGAGCCTGACCCATCATAAATGTTCAATTCTATATCTTTAAGCATTTTAAAGTAGTTATAAGCTGAATTTATATGGCAACTTCAGATTTAAACATGAATGAAGCCTTGATTTTTATTCAAAATCATTCGTGTTTCTAGAGCTTCCTTACAATTAATTATAAATATGTAGATCGTTGCTCCAAATCTGTGTAATTTTTGTATATTTTACATTCATTTCATGTAACGAAAGCTTATTTAAAAATCAGCATTAGATTTAATTATCACCCCAATACTTTTTTAATGACCTAACTTAAATTGCATATACTGACGCAGCTATTGATTTACAGAGAGAGAGAATAGGATCGATTTGTGGATTTTTTCTCTCCATTTACTCTACCATTAGCGCGTATGGTAGAGTCAGTCGTGAACCTGTGACTCTACTTAGTATGTAGTTCAAATAAAAAATAAAAGAATTCTTTAGCTTTGGACCTCCCGAGTTTTAAAACTGAAAAGCCAAGACCATTATTTTTATCCTCAGATATCTAGTATGAATGTATGTGTATAGTGTATGTATGTAGGTATAGAAATGGTTTAGTTATATACCACTAATATAGCTAACTATTTCCAGCAATATTTAGCCGTGAATAGCGTATTTTAGAATTTTCAAATTGACAATAAATACCAATTTTTGTAGATGACAGTACGAAGGTATTTCCCAACTCCCACTCCCAACGATCACATCAAGGTTCTGGCTTGCGGAAGCTGATGTGTTCTTCTGACCTCAAATGCTAAATGGGACTCAACGGTACTCTGACTGGAAAAGTGACTTGGCGATTGCATAAGTCATTTCATTCGTTTAGTCAACATTTTATTTATGTTGTGTAACTTGTTGAAGATGGGTGTGTTTGGGGTTTTGAGATGAAAGCAGGTTATTTCTGTGAAATAATAAAACGAAATAGATACCAAAATTCTAGGTATCGCTGGATTGACGAAGTCGAAATCGATCTTCGCAACTTCGACGCCCATAGCTGGCGAGAGACAGTTCAGAACCGAGAAGCCTGGAGACGTCGGAGGCCTAGATCCCTTTGGGTCGCGAGCCACAGGAGTGGTTGAGTGTGTGTCGTTATTTAAAGCCTTCACAAATCATTGAGTTTGATTTAAGTACATCGAAAATATTAATTTTATGTTATTTTCGTACCTACCATGCTTCGTCTGAACAGAATACATTTAATTTATCGTGGTTATATTACTAGGGTCTCACATCTTCCTAAAACATAAACCTATCTACGACAGACAAACATAACTATTATATGTACTATATGTACACCATTGCGAAAAACAAAAGCTTTTAATTTCAAATTATTACTTAGACATCTACTATGAAAATGTACAATCAAAACTATTTTATTACACACATTATCCCCAGAGGAAATTACATCACAATTCAAAAGTTCCATTATAAGTTCAATAGTGTCGTTATTACGTGTATAACGTGGCATAACGTCAGAAAATTCTCAAGCCATCCGGCTATACAAACTGTTTAGCAATCTGCGGCGTAACTACCTACATACCGGTTGTCAAAGGCTGTGCTTGCTCGGGCAGCAGCGGGGGAAGGAAGAGGGATGCGCGGGGCGGGACCGGGTACAGCGACCGCAATAACGCCGCAGCCAGCCATTGCCAAGATCACGGACCGCGCTGCGCGGGCGCATGCGGCGAATGTCAGACACGTCACGAGCTTCGTGCTATCGCGATTGGATCGTTCGTATTTAGAACTTCGAATGCAATCACGATTCCAAATTGCTGTACTCAAAAAAGATGATTCGATACGGAACGACATGCGATGGAAATGGTGATAAGTGACGCAATCTTGTTCAGTCACTCCATTCCCCTCTCTTCAGGGGCTTCAACTATGTATAATAAAATCACAGCATTGAAATTCCCTAGATCTGTTATAGACCAATAGTCCTTTACAATGACTTTGCTCGCAACGTACTCAGACTTAAGTATTAAAAGGAGAGGTCACCGCGGCTCCATCGAATCATTAAAGCTCCAATCACGCGCTATCCCGCTCCCCAATCGGTCGGCTATTATGCAACCGCCTCACATAAAAGCCAGAGTTTTTTGCCCACCCGTCTCCCCACGGTACATAATGTCTCAAGACGCTCCAGTACGCATAATGGCCCTTGCCCTATCTTTATATGGGCCGAGCCGTAGCGATCCTCTATTCAATTCACGTAAGGTAGCGGCCCTAAGGACCGGGTTTTTGTAACGCAACAGGTAGAAAAGAAAGGATTGCGAGAAGAGAGAGAGGCTATCTTTCCTCTCGCTCTGGGTTGGCATAGGAATGCCGTACGATTTGTGCTTGCGCATAATACAGACTTGCTTTATACCTGTGTGTGGGTAGTTATGTATGGTACTGCACACACTGCCCTAAACCGTACGGTCGTGTAGCGGGATCTAAAGAGTTTAGCCAGTGAAATTATATTGAAAGGGAATCTGATTGTTTTTGACACTTTTATGCAAGAAAATTCATTGATGAAGTTTAGAATTAGGTTACATTTTATATTTGGAATATTTGTCCCATTGATACCTTATTCCTCTAGTCGGGAGCCAAAACTTGGATTTGGATCAAATATTTTGGTTAAACATTAAGTAGGTCGTAACTCACATCGCTCGATAGCACAGAATATAATAAAGTACCTAAGCTGAAATGCGATAAAAAGTTTTGGATTGTACCTATAACTATATTGACCTGGAGGAATGAATCGCAATCTCGATGCCAATCAGAATCAGAATCAGAATCAATAACTTTATTTCTTTAGGCTTACAAAATAAGCACTTAGACAAGTCAAATTGTATACTATAAACATAGTTATTATTATCAAATAATAAATAAGGTGTTATTGATATTCTCTTCACTTCAATTTTTTGTCCTATCCTCTATTCAATCCTCTATTCAATTCACGTAAGACCTATTTCAATAACACCAAATGCTTGCAGCGAAAAAAAAAAATAATATAATTGTAACATTTCACCCAATATTCATGATCGCCAAATTCTACTAATCAAGCTTAGAATTTAAAGTAGAGATTTGTTTTTAGCTTACATGTATAAAATATTATAAACTACCTGCTTGCTGCCCGCGTCTTCACCCGCATTTTATCGGGATAAAAAATAGCCTATATGTTATTCCAGGTCCCAAACTATCCTCATAACAAATTTCAGCCCAATCGGTTCCGCAGTTTTTGCGTGAAAGAGGAAGGTTCCCTGACTTTAACGGCATCCATGGGTTGAGCTGGAGGGGTCAATTCTTACGCGGCACTGAACTAGGGAAGATTTAAATAATCTTTTTTTTATAGTCGGTAGACCTTTGTTTGACCACAATCTCCCTGATGTAAGTGACGATATGGCCGTCAGTGTATCACGAAGGTTCCTCGTGCGTGATACACTGGTGACTATATCGACACCTATTTACTCTTTTCTTGAAGAGATTCAGATTGTTATTGGCCGAAAAGAGTTCCATTATCGCTTCGTATGTGTGGTTCAGGTCATGAAGTTCTTGGGAGCATTCTCCGAAATGTATCTTTTAAAAGATCGCGGCGGTGTTCGAGACTTTGGACCTTAGTCTCTGCAAGGTACTGCTCGTCAATGAGTCTGAAGGCTCTTAGTTCTATCGAGTCTAAGGCTGACAGCTGGTATTTGGCCGAGCCATCCAAAATACATTTCTAATTCGGAACTCTATCTTTGAAAAGCAGCAGTAATTTCATCGTTTTGAACGGCGTAACTGTGGTCTTATGCGACGTTTAAATTGAGTGCCTCCTCGGCAGATCCTAAGGAAGGCTTCAAGTCTCAAGCAATAATTCATCAGCTCTAGTTTATGCTAATGGAGATTTTGAGCACTTATTCAAAAGTGGCATTAACTAGCTGACAAGTTAAAGCCTCATTAGCGGTTAATTACCTTGTTCACCACATGGCATAGGTGTATTACTAGTTAGTTTTTTTTTAATTTGCGGTCGAAGTGACCGTTCTGGAGAATTAGACCCGCGATTCTAAAGATTGATTAATTGATAAATCGATGATGTCTTTGAAGAGTTTGATGATGGAGATGCAGCAAAGAATTTTTGGCTACATCGTCGTTACATTTAAGCTTAAGAATTTATGGCTCGATCTTCATTACAAAACTGTGATTAAGATTGCATCGTGCATTGGGGCAAATAACGGTGTCAATAAAACGAAATATTTAATTTCTTTGTCAAAATGGTAAGTTTAAATAAAATTAAGATTCTTGATTTTCTCTTTAAAGTAAGTCCCAAATACTTGTTACAAAAACCGATTTTAGTCTGAATGGTTTTCAAGATTAAGCTAGCGCCCAGTTCATTTACTTGGTTAGTGGGAATGACAAAGAACTGAATAATATAAACACAAGAACCGGTATCACTAAACAAACATAAAAACTTGGTCCATGGCGATAATTGGTCAGAATCCTGTTAGCGATTCGCAGCCGATTTGGAGACGTTTGGATGTCAACTTCAACTGTACAGTGCCCACATGTAGGTACTTCTCTTTATCTTGTTGTATGAGTCTCCAGGTACGCATCAAAAAGGTATACATAAAGCAAAATGTCTAAAAATTATAATAAAAAACGGAACCAAGTATAATATTGTCTTAGCCTGGAAATCACCATTTCTACAATTGCCCAAAAATCTATTGTGAAATTCGAAATGAATATACAGGGTACCACATAACATGTGTACTAAGCCGAAAGGAGGTGATTCTGGACCCCGAGAGGGGTCAACTTTTGTTCTACGATTTTTGCGATACGATATAGGAATAGGGTGATATTTATACTACGATATAGGAAAGGGTGATATTTTTTTGGGGGGAGTTTTGACCAGAATGAACATTTTCCGGCTCTTTTTTCGCGGTGGCATATGCGGCACTAGAATTGCAAAACAAAATCACGGACTGATTTTACAAATTTCGTCTTCTATATACTTTTTTGGCAACATAGACAAATATAATTAATAGCTTGTTAGATTACCTAGGAATGCTTTGTACTGCTGTGCCTTCAGTAAACACGTTACCACTAGCCGGTGCTTTTATAAAAAACCTCTGTAATCCCGTCCTACTGGTCCGAGATCGATGACCTCAGCTCACCGTTTGACTTATGGAAATAATAGGTATATAATATGTATACCTACTGACTACCAATAGACAAATTGATTACCTCATTTTACAGTAAGTGATTGGGAAACTATACATATAACTGATAATTATCGGTGATTTGATTAATTATGTCCGTGGAAATTTATTGATTGAAGTAGTAAATTAGTAATATTTTTACTACAACCTTACTACCTTAAGTGACTTAAACTTCTTGTGGACTTCGTAATTATATTTCTGTATTTTTTTTGTAAATTAGGTCTTCTAACCTCAACTATAGTTCAGTTAATCTTATTTAATATAATTCATCTTTATATCATTGACTTATATAATTTTGCTGCGCTATCCCCTTTTCTTTTTCGTATTCTGGACACCTGGATTTGTGACGTCGCGACGCGTCGACGGGGATAATTGTATGAAATAATTTAAAAACTAAAAACTTACATATAAAACTTATATATAATATTCCCTCGGGAATAATTTTTTCATGAAACCACCTTGGATCGTTTTTTATAAAGCTGCAAAAGAATTATCCAATCGGTCCATAAATTGACGGATAAATCGCCGAACATACATAAAAAACATACATACAGACCTGAGCATAGAACGTCCTCCTTTGTCGAATTCAGTTAAAAACAGAGGACAACCGTAAGAACTTTCTTAAAAAATTACTTATGTACGTAATTACGTGAGTCTAACCAAAATTTTCTTATGACTTCTCTAGACAATCTTAGGTTTGTGAGTCAAATTACACCCACTAAGTAAAAAAAAACACAGCTTTGTGCTAGTTTTCATTGCTGTAAAATTTCCTACTGTATAAATAAAATCTTATAGCGCTTAAACGGCAGTTAAAATGGCCACTAATATAGCTTAAGGTACCTACAACCTGCGTTCAATGGGATTGAGAATGACTCAACTCTCATCTGCTCAGTTCAAATCTGATCTGACCCTTTCTATTAAGTACGCGGATTATACCTAACATATGTACCTACTAAGAATCAGAATCAATAACTTTATTTCTTTAGGCTTACAAAATAAAAACTTAGACAAGTCAAATGTTATACTAATAAACATAGTTATTATTATCAAATAATAAATAAGGTGTTATTGATATTCACTTCACTTAAATTTTTTGTACACAAGTGGAAGAAGTGAAAAGAGATAAGATTCTAAGTGTTCATAATTTTCTTCGAAGTCTGGTAAAGCCAATTATTATGTTGTGCCAGGTCAAAGTATTACGAAAAACTAGTCGCTATGCACATATGCTGTCATGTTCAAAACCTAACTAATATTATAAATGTGAAAATGTGTTTGTTTATCCTCCCTTCACGCCCTAACTAAGCAACCAAACGACTTGATTTTTGGGAGAGTCGATTGGTGAAGAGTTAAAAGGATGGAGAGTGCCATAGACTACTTTTTGTTGTGGTAAAACTTTCCTATGGGAGATTTACGGGAGGAAAGACCTATTTGAAATTCAAATTTAACACGGGTGAAACCGCAGGGAACAGCTAGTACTTATATATATATGGGTACATACATAATATACTTCTATACTTGGGTATGAGCGGTTTGTCATTCAGAATAACCTGTGTATGCAAATGACAAAAACAACACAAGATTTTATGAGCTTTTTATAACGGCAAGTGATTTAAAAATTTAAACAAATATTGAGGAAGATAAGTTGAGTTGATTTTGGAAGATGAAATTATTGAGAAATTATTCATACTCGTATTGCTCACCTTTTTGATATTTTTACCTGGAAGTAAAGATGCGCGACTGTGAATGATTTCATTCGAATTATTCGACTTGACAAATCATTCGAACGATTCGACTGACTAGAGCAAATTAGTAATCGCGTGTCGTTCCATTCGTTCGACTGCCCGAGTCGGCCTTCATTTCATTCGGTATTCGACGTGGATTGGTTGGATTATGATCGTTGAACTAACAAAGTCGACTCGGAGCCATGAATGACCCATTCGTAGAGGCATTAGTAATTACTAATTAGTAGTTGTCATTCGACTTTGAAGATTAGTATATTACTAATTTTCAAGTCGAATAAGGAAATTAGTAGTTGTCGATAATTCGAATAGTCAGATAATTCGCAGTCGCGCATCTTCACCTGGAAGTATTGTAGGTATTGATTGATAGATCGTATTTTTAATAATCTTGTTGAAAATACATACTACTACTAGCTGTAGCTCGCGCCTTCGCCCGCGTTTTATCTTAATAAAAAATAGCCTTTATGTTATTCTGGTCCCAAACTATCATCATATAAGCCCATAAACGTCCACAGCTGGACATAGGCCTCCCACGACGCGTCGTTTGTGGGAGGCCTATGTCCAGCTGTGGGACGCCACAAATAGCGGTCCTGAGCCGCCTCCATCGACCATCGACTCCCTGCGACCGCTACGATGTCGTCGGTCCATCGAGTGGAAGGTCTCCCATGTAGGGGGAGTTTCCAAACTATACCCGTATCAAATTTCAGCCCAATCAGTTCAGTAGTTTTTGAGTGAAAGAAGAACAAACATGGATGTTTGTTCCTCTTTCACGCAAAAACTTAACTAGTTTGGAAACCCCCCTACATGGGAGACCATCCACTTACTTACATCTATTCTTTCAAACTTTGACATTTACAATATTTGTAGGAACTGTGATGCTAGAAATGACGAGTAGCGTAATGCCATGATCTCTAATTTGACTAAATTTAAAATTTTCATGAGCCGGGAAAGCCTTCATGTCATATTTATTCACTCTTAAAATGATCCATATTGGGAAATTTTAATCTTAAAAATAACTTTAAGCCTAAAAGTATAAATCAGTTCGTCTGCCTGCAAGTACAGAGCTACAGGCTATCTCGCTTACATCAGCCTGGTAATATTGCAGACCGGTTACAGCCGTCCCACTTCCATCGTAAGCGCTCATTTTACTTTTAACTTATACTTATTTATAGTGTCGTGTAATAAATCGAAGGAAGTAAGATGTTATATTAAAATTTTACTATATATTTTGACAGTTATATCTCTCTCTCTTTATTTATTTGCAGACTGTGAATTTTGGTCTGTTGTAAAATATTGTCATTCTATTGTAAAATATTGCGAATTTTTGTCTATTTTCAAACATCATTGTACAAATATGTTGTGTCACCCATTAATAAATCACAGGAGGTTGCGGGTTCGATTCCCGCCTCGGGACAAATATTTGTACAATCTGCAAATATTTGTTCAGGGTGTATATATTATGTCCGCTGGTAAACAGCAGTCTAGAAGAGCGTACCTACCTTAGTAAAAACATAATTATTTGATAGTTCATGCCAGTGTTAGACAGCAAAGACAATATGCCAGCCAGCACAAAGCGCTGCAATTCAAGTGGTCGCCGCGGTCGCGCTCGGCGGTGCAGCACGATCTGCTGTTCCGCTTTGCGCCGGCGCATCCCCCCTCTCTTTCACACCTCCTCTTTCATATGTAGGGTGGATATGGGTTTAGAAGTTTTTGTTTGTTGTTAGTTGGTTCTTGTAGAAAAAAAATCTAGGTCTATGATTCTTGTAGTAGGATTGTTTTGGTACCTATATTGGTTTTCCAGTTCCCCAATTTGAAGTGTTTAGGTATGTATCAAACCTATGCCCGATTTTTGCTGGAAAAACTTCTTTGTCAAGTTTGTCAACCATACTCTACTTGAAGTACTAGTAATGCTCTCACTACTAGATGTAGTGAGAGCATTACTATTTGTAATTTTATTGCCAAGCAAGGCGAGTTATTAATGTGGTCTTTTTTCCAGACCAATACAATTTTCACCTACAAACTATAAAAGCACTGTTAGACATAAATATATAGATAATCCTGCCACAGCTGTACAAAACGATCAGTAGGTACATTATTGAACTTATTCTATATTAAGGCCAATGCCTTTTCAATAAATTGGCGGCCTAATCGCTTATAACGATTTCTTTTAGGCAACTAAGGTGTACGGAGAATACCATGGGATGGTAGTGCTGGGACATCGTCCACTGAAATCACTCTTTTCATCGTAAATAGACCAACGTTTGACCACAATCTCACCTGATCCTGATGGTGAGGATATGACTGACGCTGTATTTATTTATTTATATACAGTAAAGCTACCAGCGAAAGAAACATAATTTTACAAAAACAGTTAAAAGGTGTACCTTTTGATGATACGATGTATATTAGCATGAACTTCATCATCATATTAGCCCATACACATCCACTGCTGGACATAGGCCAACCCCATACGACGCCACAAATAGTGTTCCTGAACCGCCTCCATCCATCGACTCCCTGTGACCGCTACGTGTCGATGTCGTCGGTCAATCGAGTGGATGGTCTCCAATGTAGGGGTACCATAATCACCATGCTTGGCAGGCGGATTTGTGATCGCAGTTTTGGTGTTGAAAAATACTCAGAAGGACTCTGGGACCCTTAACTAGTCGTTTCTTACGACATCCACGGGTTGAGTTGGAGGGGTCGATATTCGTACCTCGCAACGCCGCCGACGTACCGTACGTCGCGTCGTGAAAATGAATTTATGTTCTTGCAATTATAGGCGGCCACATCTAAAGCATATTTATAATAAAAGAGTTTGCCCAAATAAAATTGAGTTACTAATAGGCAGGTTATAAAAAATAATAATAGGAAATTGCTTAAACATAAAAACACAAAAACAGAAATAAAAAAATAAGAATTACCCGTAATAGATTAGAACACAGTATGAAAAATGCTTAGGTCGATGATATATTATAAGTAAGTAATTACTTAAGAAATGAAAAATAAATTTACTTATTTAGAGTCATGACTTTTCTCCTAAATTTATGTATGGGTTCGCACAAACTTCCTTTGCAATCTTTTTAGACAGATTATTATAGGCTTTACATAGTTTTGTTGTGATGGCGTCCTGACTGGTGTTGATAGAGGAAAATGTTATAAAGAATAGATCATAATATGCTTTGGCTCTCGCTAGCCGAGACGGTATCACGAAGGCCTAGAAGATCTCTAAATATAGAGGAAATCTGTGTCCTACTTACACCACAAACATGGACTCCCCAATGACAGGTCTGACTGGCCCTGACCAAGACAGCCGAGAGGCGAAATATTACGAAATTGCCCATCCACGAACTCGTTTTACCGCGTTCTTATGCCTCGTATTGAGAACTTAGAATGGCTTACCTATTCTCTACAATTTAAAGTAAACATAGTTTTACTAGTTTAACATGTAACTTTAAGCCGAAGGAATTAAAGTTCATTTTTGTAGTACATGCGTTTAGATCGGAGCAAGACCTATCATTTATGGCATCTCAGTACAGAAAAATGTTTGCTCTAGGAAACAACTTAATTCAACTTACAAATTATCATGTTTTACATAAATACGTCTTTTCAAAGGATACATATAAACCATTAATCAAATCGTTAAAGGGTTTTTAATTTTAAACCTTTAATTGTTAGCAGATAAGAGTCAATTGCAGGTGGATTAATAATTTTAAAAGTCGAGCCAAATTAGCCCTAAATTAGAATTTTATTGGTTTGAACACGCAACACGACGGTCACATGCGAATTTGAACGCTAATTGCTTATAAAATGGTTGTAAATTGAATGGGATTTTGATGTGACAAATATTAATTGCTTCTGCAGGTGGTGTTGTGCAAAAACTGCATTTGGCATCTCCAATTTGAAAGGATTTTTAAATTCTGAATGCCTTGAAACCATCTTCAAGATGGTTATAGACAAATTACTAAGGAGGCTACTTTAGCCCTGTTCTGTACACACACAGACAAAATTTCATCCTAGCCCTAATTTATATTAACTAAGGTCACTTACATAGGAGTACATAAAACCCTAGCGACCCAAGTCAATCTTGGGCCGTGACTCAAGCCTTCTCTAACTTGTGAACTGTCCTCGGTCTAGTAGCATAGAGTTTTCCAAGAGCATATTCCACTAACAGAACCATAATATTATATAGTGGCCAAGAATTCTCCAAATGCCAATCGCTACGGTAGAAAGAACAGGTGTCAAAAGTAAACACCAGTCAGCTCGACTGCTGTTGATGACAACAATAGTTCATGAATAAAGATATGGCACACAAGTTCGACCTAACACTGTTTTCTGTTTTCAGTTCTAGGTTATGAACCTGAGTTCATTGGTCTGTCACATATAGCTAAAACATAATTGAGTTTTCACGCATCATAAAGTGAAAATCATAAGTACCTACACATATTTTGTTTTTTAGTATAAACAATCTCGGCCTGCCTTCCACTTGTTGTTTACACCCAATCGGGTTCACATTGTGATACTTTACTATATTACCTACCTATTAAGCCAATCTGATCACAACTATAAATATGTTGGTTATTGAGAAAACGTGATAAATGTGGTAGGAACCTATAGAACCTATAGAAGCTCCGTGCCCAGGGATGGGGATGATAGTCTGCGAAAGACTGCTAGCAGAGGCTGTAGAGTGTAGAGGGAAGGTCTATACCTTATCTCTCTTGAAACGTTCCTGCCTTGCCAGGCCGGGGGCCTGATCGCGGCCTGGTCACTTGCGATGAAGCTAAGAGGAACCTGGACTTCGACACGGCTGTCCCCAGTACGGACCGGTTCTCTGGGTTTTGCCCTCTAAGCTCAGTTGGAGCGATACTAGGTTGCGTTGTCGTATCAGAGGCACCGCGACTGAGGCGGGTCACTGTGCTGTATGGGTGATATGGCCGCAGAGAGATGAGAGATGGAGGCCAATGCTGACTGCCTTCCGCAGTCTTAGCGGGGTTGCCACCGTTCGATGGCGGATGCAGTGGGGTCGTAGGGGAGGAGGAGTGTCATTATTGCGAGGACCGCTCTCCCTATCCTCTGCGACCGTGATGTCATGAACTCAGTATTAATATTTAAGAACATATTGTAACACATGAAACAACAGTATGAATAAGGCGACGGGCCGAGTGGCCCCGCCACCGCCTGACCCCCTGCGACGTCAGTCGAGTGACTGACCCGTCGCCCTAAGCCTCATGACATGGGGTCGACCGGCGCCCATTTGGCGGGTAAGGTCCCCGAGGTGTGTCAGGCGCGTCGCAAAGGGGGTGCTCCACAGTGAGGGGCCTGATATCGGGCAGCCGCGGTAGGTTCATGGAAGAAAGTGAAAGCGTCCCCAGGTTTCCACTCAAGTGGTAGAGGCGGAAACACCCTGAGGTCTCACATAATCGTACTGTCTCTTCGTGGTAGTACGTGAGCGCATTTCCCTCACGATAAAATGAAAAAGAAAGGGCTGCCTCATGGTTTTCGAACACCACGTGTGTTTAACCACGATAACTGTGACTCAGCTGAAAATAGAAACATTATTATATTATTACTAGCTGCTGCCCGAGCCTTCGCCGCGTTTTATCAAAAGAGTATTAAAGAGTAACAAATATCCATCTATACTATTTTATCCTACGGATAAGATTTTGTATTGGTTGCTGCAATCCATCATGGTTACACGTTGGTTTAATGAACTGTGAAAACTTAGTAGTTAGAACGACGCTCTTCCAATCACTGATATGTTGAAGAAATGACAAAAGATTGATGTAAATATTATTTTAATTTATTATTATTTATTACCGGGATCATACATAAATAAAAACATAGGATGCCGATCATACAAATTACAAACCTTCTCCTTTGGTAGCCGAGTAAAAATAGAATACCAATACGAAAATATAGTAAACTAGCTGCTGTTTCATCGGGATAAAAAATTGCCTATACGTTATTCCAGGTCTCAAACTATACCCACATCAAATTTCAGCCTAATCGGTTCAGTAGTTTTTGCGTGAGAGTAACAAATATCCATACATCTATCCGTATAAACATTGGCATAATATTAGTAGGATACAATTTTAGTGGGCACCAGCAAAGTCGCGAGCAAGGCTAGTTCGTATAAAATGTCATTATCTTTATGTAAATGGGCATTCAATTTTTGAGTAAGAGGTCGATCGCATGTATTGTTTTGTAATTAGGTCGAATTCAAAGTCTAGTGCGTACTTTAGTAAGCGGTACCCAAGAATTTTTGTGCAAATGTACTTGTACCTAAAATTTTGAATGGGTGAATCAACTTTTTTACCGACCCTTTTGTCATGGAAAAAACTATAAAATCTATATGTATTCCAGTTTAAAATATGATTGTTTTAATGTTAACGTAAAATTAGATTCTCTGATAACATGGTAGTTTCATAATTTTTATAGTTTATACCAAAAAAAAATATTTTCCTATGGTGTCTCAGATTTATATTATAGCAAAATTTTAGATTTTCCTACGGTGACTCAGGGGACATAGGCAATCTCCATACAACGGTGGAGAAGCCTGGGAATACAACGATAAGATCTGTATTTCGGTTTAAAATACGATTGTTTTGATGTTAACGTAAACTTAGATTCTCTGCTAACATGCTATTTTCATATTTTATTCAGACAAAAAGTAGCCTGTTACTCTCCATCCTGTCAATTCGCCAAAAATCAAGTCGATTAATTGCTTAGTTAGGGCGTGAAGGAAGGACAAACAAACAAACACATTTTCGCATGAATAATATTAGTTAGGATTAGGACTACTCAGATATATGTATGTATACATATTCAGATGTGATTGCTGGTGAATATATACCTTCGTGACCACTATACCATATTGCACAATAAGTTTTTAACAGGCTTGCAATTATTTCTCCCGGCCGATTTGCTCTAGTTGTTAAGTTTTTACTCTTCTCGTCAAAAGTACGGTTATTTTCCGTGCTATGGTTGGTTATAACAATGAAATTGATTAAATCGCCTTAAATTGCTAGTGTTAATGACCTTGGGTACATTGTTGAGGTACTTGAACTCTGTATTTAGATAGTACATAATTTTTTAAAGAATAACCTTTTGCAACGTCGTCAATTGTCATTTCGTTTCTCGATTGCTTCCCCGTTATATAAACCATATAAACAAATTAAACTAGTATTTACAATTGAAACAATTGAGCTAACTGCAGACTGTTGCAAACAATCTACAGATAGCTCAACTGGTCCATATCAATACCAGTCGGAAGGAAGCGTCCCCAAGACGCTGGCTGCATTGCCTCGCTGTATGGCAATGCTAATGCGCTGCGCCAGATACTCACCAGCTCTCGGGTCACGCGTCGCTTCGACCAGACGCTCAGAGAATTTTTTGAAAACCCGGAGGGCCTCGGTACCCCACGGACCTAGGGTCTCGGCTCCAAGGGGTAGTAACAGTAAAGGTGTTTATTGCGCATCGGAGTTTAGGGCAAATATGGCATTCCCTCAGCATTGTGCTGGACGAACACTTATCTTGTATGTCGACCCAGCTCTGGTTTTCAGTGAAGGTCATGGGTTATGCAGTTACGGATGGTTTCGCAGCCATCCTATGTAAAACACGGTATCCCTGATTAGCCCTCTGCGAATCAGGGATGCCGTCTGGAGTTAATCCTTTGTGTGCCAAATTTATTTTGTACGCAATTTCTGCCACATTGTCACTGAAAGATATCTGTTCATGCATATATGTTACTGCTTCCGTTCGTGAGTGAGGGCGCCCGCATGCAGAATTACTATTTCTGTTTTGCGTTTATGTTGTCGAAAAGAGTTCCTTATCGCTGGCAAAGGTACATACATATTAACAGGAAATAAGTGAAACTGCCAATGCGTCTATATGAGTTTTCTATTTTTAGACTGCCTTATATAGTAATTCCATTCTCTAATTTGCTGTTTAGTTGTTCGATTGATAATGTCCTAGTGCTTTCCGATTCGATTTTTTATGATAATCGATTTTGTTTCTGCGGAACAAAATCGATTACGATTTTGTTTTTTTTTTGTTCAACGTTTATGTATAATTAGACCTTACTGAGGCGTCTAAATGATTTTATTTGTGGAATCATACTTTCTTTTTTAACTAACCTAACCTAACCTAACCAATAAGATAAAATACTATTATTTTTGTTTGCTACTTGCTTCTGCCCGCGGAATTACGCGCGTTTTTTCGTGATAAAAAGTAAGACAGTTTAAGTTAATGTGATAATAACTGATAAGCTATAATTTTTATATTATTTTCAATACTCTTTCTATGGAAGTTTCTAGAATAATCTTTGTTAAATAGGTACTATGTTGACTCGATAAAAATCGAAACTTTCGTAACACCCCGAATTTTTTGAGTCTACAGATTCAACAATTAGGGGACTTCATAGTCATGCAGGTACCAAACAGCAAATAAAAAAGTGATCGGTGGCAAAACCACTAAACGGGTTGGGCTGAAATTTTGTATAGTAAGTACGTAAACCCCTGGAAAAATAAGGCCGTACCAATTTTTTCCCCAAAAAATGTGAGAGAAGCCGCGGGCAGAATAATAACATATACTTTTTTGTTCTCATGTTTTGAACCTAAATTAACTCCAGCCCGCCCACAACGAACGACATAATTCGACTCGACAAAAAGAGATTGCATAATTTCAGATTGGGAACAAATTATCTCCTTCCTTACTTGCTTTTTATGCGGCCACCGGTCGGTAATCGAATCATTTTGGTTGACAATAAGCTGTTTTCGTTTAAATTTGTTTGGTTGATAGACTTTTATACCCTATTGATCAAGTATTCGATGCATAATTGTGATCAAAAAACCAATAATTGTGTTTACTTAATTTCTTAGGCAGCCAAAATATCCAGCATATTTATTTGACTATTCGTTGGACCCAAATTGTTATTTATGCGGCAAAACTTGAAATATGTTTTCTAGTTTTTGTACTCAGTTACGTATATCTTCTTACTTTCTTAACTTTTAATTTTTTTTTAATAATTTTATAACCTCCATTTTGTATCTGAGATTTCTGTACACAAGTTACAACTTTTTAGAACTTTTAAAGGATTATTGAAAGTATGTTAATTAGGTAAAATGTTTTTAATACAAAAAAAACATAATGGAGAAAGGATTGAACTCTAAAGGCTCTATGAATTTAGGTCGAATTCGCTCACTAGAAGGTAAATGTTGTTTTGAACGAGATGGGGGTATTGCCCTCGCTTGTTTTCGGCAAAAAATGAGGGCGCAAAGTCGAGGCTTGGCTATGCTATGAATCAGCGTGAGAAACAATACCCACTTATTTAGAAGTTATAACCATTTGGGAATCAAGGTCCAACGGAAACTGACTGTGAAAATTCCCAATTATTTTATTACTACCGACTACATGGGTACCTAATACAAGAACTTATGACCTTAACTGGGGACTTAATTCAAACTCCAATGTAGAGCTCTTGGAGTTTAAAAAATGGCATAAAAGATTAAGATGAAAGATTAAGCTAAGGTATTAATTTATAATGAAAAAAATCTTTATTGAAAACCGTTTTTTTTTTCAATAGACTAGGGTCACCTCAGGCGTCAAGGACAATAAATAAAATAGCGTAGAGTAAAAAAGTGTAGGGTATTTGGCGCTCAACAATATGAAACTACAGTTTTTTTATCTAGAATATTAAAACTTCTCATTGCTCTGTTGCATAAGAAAATCATGTTCGCGATTTTATTTTTACACCTACTTATAAAAAAATGTTTTAGAACAAATCGGTATTAATACCGGTTTGTTTAATTATGTTATATTTGTTTTATTGAGATAGATTACATAATAATCAAATATATATATTGTATATAGTAAATATTTAAAAAAAAATTATATATAATTAAATTTATCTATTCCGACGACCGATGTGGCGCGGCGAAAGTCCGCCTGCGACGCAGAAGGTTGCGGGTTCGATTCCCGCCTTGGGACAAATGTTTGTTACGATCTGCAAATATTTGTCTCCGGTGTTCTGGGTATTTTCTATGTATAATAAAAAATATCTATCTATGTAATATATTGTTTTATGTATGTATATCAGTCATCTAGTACCCATAAGCTCTGCTTAGCTTGGGGCTAGATGATGTTGTGTACACTGTCCAACATTATTTATTTATTTATTTTATTCTATTTCATTATTATGTAATCTATCTCAATAAAACAAAGTAATGTTAGTTACACCACTTATGTATAACTCTAGAACGGCTGAACCGATTGTAATGATCTTTGATTTGTTGGATTTTTCACTGTCCTGAATAGGAGAATAACTAAAAAAATTGAGTACATCGCGAAAAAAAAAATATCCACTGGGCGAAGCCGCGGGCACAGCTAGTAATTATATAAAAATATTAATTTTTCTATTTAATTTATTGAGCTCAGTATACTTACATAATTAGGAAGCTAGATGGTATGTACATAATATTGTTTTTCAGATTTTTAAATAATTCCCAGACATTCATATACGGCATGTAAACAAATCAGTGAAGAGTTGTCAACAACATTATGCAGTTCACTTGAAGTCCAAGGGCTTTTGATACTGTATGGCTGGAAATACATATATTCTTCCTCATTCTTTATGTCAAAGGAATTTTCCTTCTCTTTTTCTTTTTAAAATTTCTAGTATATGCAAATTTTTATTTTTATTCCGACAGTAATTAATTACGAATCACTAAAAACGTGATATTCGGATTTTAGCGATCTATTTGTAGGCACTAATAAGTTTATCACTTCACAGCCTACAACCTTCTTTGTTTCTTTCTCTCGGGTCTTTTCAAGACAAGAGTATAGGTGTCTTCTAGACCTTCGTGACACATCGTCACTTATCATCAGATCGTGGTCAAACGAAAAAATTACTAACGATGCGTACCTACCACTCTTAAATTACTCCATACATAAGATTTCAACGCGCTCCGTCAGCATTTCTTACAAAAATAGTAGGAAAGAGTTTTAAATATTCATCATCATCATCATAATCAGCCCATACACGTCCACTGCTGGACATAGGCCTCCCCCGTACGACGCCACAAATAGCGGTCCTGAGCCGCCTCCATTCATCGACTCCCTGCGTCCGCTAAGATGTCGTCGGTCCATCCGAGTGGATGGTCTCCCATGTAGGGGGGGATTTGCCATAATCACCACGCTTGGCAGGCGGATTAGTGATCGCAGTGTTGGTGTTTAAAAATACTCAGTAGGAAGCTGCTGCCCTTCCTCTGGTAGGTTCCCTTAGTCGGCTCTTACTTTTAAATATTACTTGGCATAAAATTTTACAGTACCTTTTAGTTTGAATTTCTATTAATATATTTTGATTTACCTAATATAAAGGACCGACGACATCTTAGCGGTCGCAGGGAGTCGTTGGATGGAGGCGGCTCAGGACCGCTATTCGTGGCGTCGTCGGTTGGGGGATGCCTATGTTCAGCTGTGGATGTATACGGGCTGATGATGATGAAGATGAATATAAAGTGATAAATATAAACTATGTCTATAAATAATACTACCAGTAAAGAGTTCTCCAGCGATAATTTCCGAGTAATGCTCAATTGTCAATAGCACATTTCCGCATTTTGCAGGTTATGTACTGTTAGAATTTTCCCAGGTGTTTTCTGCTGTCGCTACCGTTTTATTTTCCGCAGGCTGGCGGTTTGGTGTGCGGTGGGTAGCCACAGTGTTGCCAGGTGAAATAGATGTTTTTTGTTGGTTTTTTCTAACATATAAGTGGTTCCGAGAATAATTTAGACGTCATGAGGATACATCACTTTGTATATTATTTATTTATTTAAGTCGGATTGCCATAAGCTTAACTAATTACCTACAATATAATTTAAAATAGACAAAGAACGCTAATAATAGGCATTCGCTAATAGTTGTGTAGATTTATGTCTTTAGTCAACTATTATTTCTATGGTCTTACATTTTAAAGAGTTTCTGGGTCATATACATACATACTTGTAGTTCGTTCCGTGAAACATGCATCTGATTTAGATTCTAATAATACATGGTCTAATAATACGTCCCTTTTTAATAACAGTTATTAAATAGGGACGTATAAAACTGATCAAATCAACGTTTTATAAGATACTAGCTGCTGCTCGAGGTTTCCCACGGGCTTTTCATGTACTCTATGTCCGGCCCTGGGATAACATCTATTTCCCTGCCAAATTTAATTGAGATCCGTTCAGTCGTTTAGGCGTGAAAAGGAAAAGAAACAGACAGACAGATAGACAGAGTTACTTTCAAATTTATAATATTAAGCAGGATTTTGTTTGTCAAAATATTGTGTTACTATACATAGTTCTACCAACAAAATGATTTAAATGCAGGGCTGAATATAGCGAAAAGCTCAAGAAGTTGGCAACATTGGTTAACGGTTTGTTCACGTGTCTAGTGGAGGCATCGACCCTCATCGGCCTCAGCGCAATATTCTACGCGCAATACAACATCAAACCTAACAAAATAACATAAAACCACATCCTCTTCATACAAATTTAAGCGCTATACTGAAGAACCTGAAGCTTATTTTGCTTTAACGTGCAGGAAATTGATTTGTGTCACTCTTTCAATATAAATTCGAAGCTTCGAATGATACAACGTTTCATTTTAATCAATTTTGATATCTATAGACTCGATGATAAAGCTTCGAATTGTTTTTTCAGGTCTTGAAATCAAGGGTAAAATCGATTGATCTAGATACTCATAATAATGTATTATTCGTAATATTACAGAGAAATGTCGATAGACTACCAAAAACATGTCATTATTGACGTTTTATGAGAATACCTTTTTAACAGCCGGTAGATTTTTAAATTCTTTGGTAATTAGACAGTGCAGGTATAATAGGTAATATAATAACCAGCATCGATTTGCTAAATACTGTTTTTTTTTAGGAATGGCAATGAAGTCTAATACGAGTATTGTGAAATTGTGTTTAGGCCGAGTATGACTAAACAGAGGTAGCCTAGGTAGTACTCTTCCTAATCTTCTGGTACATTATTTTTAGTTCATTTAAGAACAAGGATTGGTTTCCATATACCAGAAATTTTCGCTCCTGTATTTATTAAACTTCATTATTTATAAGCTATGCATGTTTTTTTATGATTGACAATAATAAATTCTTGCTTATATATCCAAAACAAATAAAGGCTTGGATATACATATAAGCAAGAATTCTATTATGACAATAGACTTGCCTCAAGAATATTTTTGTGAAATTTTTGCAATTCTAACACAGAGTCTGAAAACAAACTGTTTTATACATTTTATGTAATGCTACAGTCGGCAACATTAACCTTGGCCTTGCAACAACGGTCAAATGAAAATCAAGTCTTCAGAAATCAACATAATACTTAAAGTACCTACCTACCTAAAGAATAAAGATTTATTTTGTACCACACACGCAAGGAAAAATAAATAATATGGCGTTTTTAAAAAACGATAAACCGACTTCTAGTTCCCTTACTTTTACACTTATTTTAAGTTTTTCGGGATAAATACTAATCCCCTTGGGATAATAATTTTATGGGACCTCCGCGGGATCATTTTTTATACAAATGAAAGAAGTGTAGAGAAAGAATTTTCAAAATCGGTTTATAATTGGCGGAGATATAGTGTAACATTCATACAAAGCAAAATACAGACCAATTGAGAACCTCCTCTTTTTGAGTCGGTTAAAAAAGAGTAAAACAAGACCTCTGCTTATTGGTTTTAATCCTAGACCTATGTAAAATTAGTAGGACCTATTAGGTACTCGTAAGATTGGACTTTCCTTAAATACAAAGATAAAACTTAGTATTATGTATGTTGTGTATATTTTATGTTATGTATGACTTAGTATTGACTTTCTCAAGTGTAATGGTGGTCAAACGCTTTACCATAATCAATAAAAAAAATGTAAGTAGGTAGTGCGTATATTTACTTTAAAAAATCTAAATTATGCAGTTTTTGTTTTCATATAAATCGAGGCCATGACTCCTTTCACGATTGATGGGTTTGGTCATCCACTCCCATATCAAAAAGCCACCCTGTATATTGTAATATCACAAGATTCATACATAATATGATTGAAACAAAAAAATTTAGAATTTCGAATGCATAATAAATTGCCACAAAAATTATTCGTCGCCCAAATAAAAAAATTAAGACACGTTTTTAAATTGAAATATTACCCGTAATCTTGTAATTGGTAACGTGAAAAGCTCATACCTAATAAACTCACAACAATTTTCACCAAAGACGAAGTAACATTAGTTAATCTGTGACCAAAGTAAGAGCTAGCAATACTTATTTTCTGATTATGTATTTTGAAAATACTCTTCTGAAATACATAGTCAGTTGGGTATAAAACAGCATAAATAAATCAACGGGAATGAAGTCAAAGGTAAATAGGTTTGGAAATTCTAAATAGAAACTGGAATTTGGGTTGCTAAATAACACGTGTATACTCGTCCTCTTTATTCTGACGACCATGGCGCTTTGGCCGAAGGTCCGCCACAGAGGCAGAAGGCTCCGATTCCAGCTTTAGGACAAATGTTTGTTCGATTTGCATATATTTGTTCCAGGTAGAGATGGGTTTATGGCGTATTGAGTAAATGCCTAATATAAATGCCTCACTACTCAATACGCCCTGTAAATGCCCGACATAAACCCGTCTCTAGTTACAGATGTTCTGGGTTTATTATATTGTATTTGTAGTAAACAATATCTATGTATGTACGAATGATTTTGATGTAATTACATATGTATATTAGTGCCGTGTGGCCGCGGCGTACGAATATCGACCCCCCAACTCAACCCGTGGATGTCGTAAGAGCCGACTAAGGGAACCTACCAGAGGAAGGGCAGCAGCTTCCTTCTGAGTATTTTTAAACACCAACACTGCGATCACCGATCCGCCTGCCAAGCGTGGTGATTATGGCAAATCTCCCCCTACATGGGAGACCATCCACTCGATGGACCGACGTCATCGTAGCGGTCGCAGGGAGTCGATGGATGGAGGCGGCTCAGGACCGCTATTTGTGGCGTCGTACGGGGGAGGCCTATGTCCAGCAGTGGACGTGTATGGGCTGATGATGATGATGATTAGTCATCATAGAGTACCTACCCATAAAACAAGCTCTGCTTAGCTTTGGCTAGAAGATGGTGTGTGGATTGTCCAGCATTATTTATATTATTCTAATTAGGTATGGATACATTATATTCGGCAAAAATGTTTTGTTTGACCCTTTCTCTCACAGTATTTATGGCAGGATAAAGGATTCGTAATTCTATCACAAATTATTGCATATGGCGATGATGTAATGCTCATTTATACTCCTTGTATTGTTTTACTAACGTTCGGAATATGTTACGTACACCAAGAGAAGCTGCATTAAGTTGTTCAATTTTGATGACCGTTATAGAACTCCCAATCTATGAAAATATTAAAGTAATGAGTAGGTACTCGAGTTTTGAAAATGGATAATTTTATAGATTTCGATGTGCTTATTCGATTTTCGACTTTGCCACCTCTTATGTTTGCCGGTCATGCCGCTGATTTGGAAAAATTAACTTTTTTCCCTTGTTAGGGTTTCGGTAGGGAACGAAACCCTTATGGTATCTCCCTGTCCGTCCTTTTTTGCCTTTTGAATTTGTCATCAGCAACTATCTAAACTTTTAACTTAAAATTTAAAAGAATAAATATCGTGCCCTTGTACAGAATATAAGAAAAAAAACTTACAGTTCAAGTTGGACCGATTTATGCAGAAATGATTTTTGTATAAATAGGTCCTATTTATACAAATATTTTTGTATAATTGTGATGTTGAAATTTTTACAACTTTTACTACAACTACAAGTCAAATATATTGTGAAAAATGTGAAAAAAAAACCGTTTCCCGACCGCTAGCTCTGGCGCGAGCGGCAAAGATACGAAGTGGCAAAGTTGAAATTCAGAAAGAGCGCATCGTTATCTATTCCATATAGTATAAATATATATACCTATATAGATTTTACCCATTTTCAAAACTCCCGCAAAACTTTCCCGGTAACCTTGTACATATTTTCTTTGTAGATTTTGCATACGAAAAAGGCACGCTGCTCTGGCACTTATTTAGGGTGGCCGCTATTGTCTAAAGACGGAATAGCCTAATATGATAGTACACCGATATACAAAAAGATTTAAAATAAAACTAAATACTTATGCAGTTTTTGTTTTCACGACTTTTCTCTAACTCTCATGATTTTGTATTTGGCCATCATCTCCCGTCTTAGAACGTCACCCTGTAGAATAGTATAGAAATACTCTTTATTGCACACCAAGATAGAATAACAAGACAGGAAAACACAAGCACAGAAATAGTTGTACAATGGGCGGCCTTATCGCTAATAGCGATTTCTTCCAGGCAACCTGTAGATTTATTTATAAACTAGCTGACCCGCCCGACGTTGTCCTATCATTCAAGTCAAACAACTGACAGTTATTTCAAACATGCTTAGTAAAGAGTATATAACGCTGGGGCCAAATTAAAGGTAAGTAAGTTTCTTTGATTTTTTTTAACGTAAGAACCTTCTACGAATTATTAGAAAACATTAAAAAAGATGAATGCGATTGGTGAAGCCGTTCTCAAGTTATAGTGGGACCAGGAGAAATAGTGGTTCATTTTTATATAAATGGATAGATGTATAGGTAGATTAATAAGTAAAAATTTTCCAATATCCGACAACTTGGCGGGATCAGTGGCTAATTTAACTTGATCCCGGGATCCGTGGACACAAACCCTTACTGCTCGCGCTTTTTTTTACTTACTAACGATTATCTCCAAAATTCTCCAAAAGTTGGGAATAATTTACGTGAGACGTTGCGACTGAGCACGTCTCGCTAGAGACGGGAATCTCATTTCGGAATTCAGAATAAAGTACAACTTTTTCCAATTTGTAGGAATAAAAAAGCTAAACTTAAAGCCGGATAACTTGTTTTCTATAAAAGTTACGTAATAATTTAAATTTTCATTGCGCAACATCATTTTAATATTGTTCCTTTTCGACTTTCATAGGATAATGTATGCACATTCACAATGAAGGAAATGCTGACGTGTTTTCATAGATCTTTTCAAATTTCAGAGTTACATGAAAAATTTATAAATAATGCTGGACAGCTCATATATCATCCATCATATAGCCCCAACCTAAGCAGTAGTCACATGTATCTATATATGTGTGTGTTATGGATACTAGATAACTGAATACTTAATACATACAGATATTTTTACTATACATAGTAAACACCCGGAACAAATATCTGCAGATCGTATGAATATATGTCCTGGGGCGGGTATCAAACCCTTAACTGGGTCCGCGAACCTGCACTCAATATGCCACCTTGTTACGACTACCTAAGAACCAAGGTTACTTTTCTTTTTGTTAGTTCGTTGAACAGTCAAATATTCATGTTCTAATTGTTAATATCCTATTTAAATTTACAAATGAAGATTTAAATTTACAAATGAAGGTTTTGGGGCCAAGACAACGCCAAAACTACCAAATGGAGATGGCTGAAATTTGGCATAGTAGTACGTCTAGATCTAGTATACATAAGATACCTTTTGTCTGGGAAGCCGCGAGAAGAAGCAAGCTAGATTACAATGTTATATTTTACTAGCTTCTGCGCGTGGTTTCGCACGCGTATTTTCGGTATAATAAGTACCTAGCCTATTATTTATTTTGGGCTATGTTTTAAATGTACGCCAAATTTCATATTGATCTGTTCAGTATTTTTTTATGAAATTTTGTAATTTGTAATTTTCGTTTTTTGATAAAAATATTTCATGGTTTTGGTACATAGTGTGTTAAATACAATATAATAGTAGTTTTGACGATATTGGTAACAACATAATATTCGCATTTCACAAACTTTCGGATTTATAATATTTATTGGAAGATCCTGTCGAACAGGAAAGAAAGAAATAATTTCATAAAAAGGCTGTTCCACAGTGGTAACAAAACCACAGGTGTTCTTCATTCATACTCTGTTCCCACGTTCGTACGCCCATTGTAGCCTCCCCCGCGTCGAAGATTAGGGGTGAATCTTGCAGGTAGATGTGAACTTTTTAAAGGTGTACGATATACGTTATGACCGTTGGACTTACAAAGGCGATGATGCGATCCTTTATTGCCTGTAATATCAATTTTGCGAGGTGTTGACGTTGACAATGTGTTTATATAGTAGCATTTTGGCTAGCTATTTTATACTGTACTAGCTGATGCCCGCGCCTTCGTCCGCGTTTTATCGGGATAAAAATAGCCTACATATGTAGGTTATTCTAGTTCCTAAACTATACCCATACGAAATTTCAGCCTGATCAGTTCTGTAGTTTTTGCGTGAAAGAGTAACAAATATCCATACAAACTTTGAGATTTATAATATTAGTAGGATATACATATATATATATACATATGTATATATATGTCAATGGTCATCCTAATGTATACATATGTAATATATATATATATTAGGATGACCATTGACAGCAAAAGAAAAAAATATGAAGTAAAAAATATTTATTACAACAAAAGAAATAGATGATTGATTACATTAGGTGCACATTCGGAACGAATTAATATTACAAGGTGTATGTATGTATGTATATCAGAAAAAGAAGCAATGATACTCATTATAAGGACTGACTTATCCATCTTGGGCAGAATGTTTGATTATGCGCGATAATTTTTTGACACATTTCAGCCGAAGTTTAAAAAGTATAAACGACATTTAAACTTTTACAACCTGCTACCAGCCTAAATTTAACCATTTTTGAATCAATTTTTTTATGTTCAACATTATTTATATTTATTTCATATGTCATAAATACGTTTTAATCTTCATTCGAAGTCCATATTTCACTTATCTTCACTTTTTTAATACATACCTATTCGATAGACCTTCGTTCGACGACAATCTCACGTGATGGAAAGTGATGATGTGGCCGCCGGTGTATCACGATGGTCAAGACGACACCTATTCACTGTTGTCTTGAAGAGACCCAGATTGTGATTGGCTGGAAAAACAGAAGCAGGCAGCGAGTTCCATTCCTTAGCGGTGCGAATTATAAAGATGGAGGAAAACCGCTTAATACGAGTAGATGGTTTATCTACCAGAAAGAAGGATGGTATTTTGCCGTCTGTCTGCTTATTCTGGAGTGGAAGGGAGATCCCTTTTTGTTTATGGTTAACTTGTGGGGTCGTTTCTGGTGGGGTCAGGTCTTGAAGCTCCTGAGAGCATTCACCGAAATGTATCCTATAAAAGATTGAGAGACAGATCACTGTCGTGGCTTTATTTTCTGATTATTCCTTTCTGAGCGTCATTAAAGGTTTGTAATGACTACTTTGTTAGTGTTGGTCAAACCCTGGCTAACTCTATCTTAAACAAACTCAACAAATCTCAGGATACGCTTGCAGCACAGGTTTGCATCTCCACAAATTATTCACACTATATTATGTTCTCTAAAAAGCAACTGCGCGCCAGGTTCAGACGGTCTTTCTAACGACTTTTTAAAGCGATTTGGTTTGTCGTTCATAGAGCCTCTTTGTCATGTGTTTAATTTAAGCCTGTCTACGGGTGTATTTCCGCAATGCTGGAAGGTTGCTTCTGTGATTCCTATATACAAATACGGGTCTTTTTTATCACCTTCGAACTATCGGCCCATATCTCTCTTACCAGTTTTCTCAAAAAATCTTGAGAAAATTGTTCATAAGAGACTCTACAAATTTCTAGAGCATAACAATATCTTGTCACAATATCAATTCGGCTTTAGAAAAGGCAAGTCGACAAAGGACGCCGTTCATTATCTCCTTGACTTTGTTGCATCTGCACTAGACAATAAAGAAAAATGCATCGCCGTTTTCCTAGATTTGGCCAAGGCGTTTGATACTGTTTCTCCAAAAATACTCCTTAGTAAACTTGAAAGCATAGGAATTAGAGGAATCACGTTGCTATGGTTTGAGAGCTATTTGTCGGAAAGAGTCCAGCGTGTCTCAGTTACAGGCCACTCCAGTGACCCCCGGGGTGTCTGTTTTGGAGTTCCCCAGGGTAGCATAATAGGGTTCTACTCTATTTTTATTATATATCAATGATATAACATCTCTGTTTACTGACCTTGCCCATACTCAGATACTGTGCTACGCAGATGACACAGCTTTATTGTTTCGGGGTGACTCAGGAGTCACCCGGCCGGCCCAGGGGCCGGGGTAGCACGGCTGGCAGAGGAAGGTTTGGCACGGGTTGCTACTTGGCTGGACGTTAATTTACTAACGCTTAACGCCAACAAATCAAAATTCGTGTGCTTCCACAAAACAATTGCTTCCAGTCCTCCTATTTCTCTATCACTGCGTATTCATAAATGTGGATTCTCAAATTCCTCTCATTCGTGTCTATCTTCTTGTCCTGAGCTTCAACGGTCTCACGTGTATAAATATTTGGGGGTTTTCCTGGATGAAACCTGTTTTCGCCAGCATATCAATAATCTGTCTGGTAGAGTTCGGAAGCTCATTCATATTATGAAATTGCTACGGGAACACGCGGATAAAGACACTCTTATGACCGTGTATTCAGCTCTCTGCCAGTCCATCATGGGTTATTGCATCACAGCCTGGGGCGGTGCTGCTAAAACTATTATGATCAAACTTGAACGTGCTCATAGATCCGTGCTAAAAGTCATGTTCCGAAAGCCATTTAGATTCCCAACCTACCCTACATTCAGAATCTCAGACCTTGTCTGTCCGTCAACTCTACGTCTCGGGTGTTGTCTCTGCTTTTTACAAGACATTTTCTGCATCTGCCTCGTTGAACAGTCGTCGAGTGAAGGTTGCTGTTCCGGCTATTAAAACTGCCTTTGCCAAGCGTTTCCGTAAGTTTGCGTTCATTTATCGCCGGGTCATAAGGCATTGCAATCTGTCTTGTGCCCTATATGGGGTAAAGGAAAAGATAAGAAAATGGCTACTTACTCTTGACTACAATGCCACTGATATATTGATCTTTGCATTTACTTTAGAATGCTTAATAGAACTTTTAAGCATTCTAAAGTAAATGCAAAGATAAATATAGGTAGTTAACACCATAGGCTCCATTATGTATGAATAAATAATATATTGCTAACTCCCGTTTCCATCATTTACCCTTCCCTCCCTTTTTCTCCTAGCCCTCAAGTCGGTAACTCTAGATTACTCTAGATCTAGGTACTCTAGATTGCGAGTTCTAATTTGCTTTTATCATCATATTGATTCGATTTATAATAATAGTCTTTTATTTGTCTCTCTATAGTTGTACCTTATACAGGGTGACCTGTATAAGGTACAACTAGAGTTCTAATTTGCTTTCATCATCATATTGATTAGATTTATAATAATAGTCTTTTATTTGTTTGCCCTGTATAAGTTACAACTAGAGTACTAATTTGCTTTCAGCATCATATTGATTAGGTTCATAATAATAGTCTTTTATTTGTTTGCCCTGTATAAGTTACAACTAGAGTACTAATTTGCTTTCAGCATCATATTGATTAGGTTCATAATAATAGTCTTTTATTTGTTTGCCCTGTATAAGTTACAACTAGAGTACTAATTTGCTTTCAGCATCATATTGATTAGGTTCATAATAATAGTCTTTTATTTGTTTGCCCTGTATAAGTTACAACTAGAGTACTAATTTGCTTTCAGCATCATATTGATTAGGTTCATAATAATAGTCTTTTATTTGTTTGCCCTGTATAAGTTACAACTAGAGTACTAATTTGCTTTCAGCATCATATTGATTAGGTTCATAATAATAGTCTTTTATTTGTTTGCCCTGTATAAGTTACAACTAGAGTACTAATTTGCTTTCAGCATCATATTGATTAGGTTCATAATAATAGTCTTTTATTTGTTTGCCCTGTATAAGTTACAACTAGAGTACTAATTTGCTTTCAGCATCATATTGATTAGGTTCATAATAATAGTCTTTTATTTGTTTGCCCTGTATAAGTTACAACTAGAGTACTAATTTGCTTTCAGCATCATATTGATTAGGTTCATAATAATAGTCTTTTATTTGTTTGCCCTGTATAAGTTACAACTAATCGCTTCCATTAAAGTTACTTTTTTGTAAACGGGCCTCCCGCGACACAGGCTTGCCTCGTGCGGGGACCGCCAGTAACGCGTATCTTAATAAGTAAGAGAAATGGCAAATAAATATTTTTGTATTTGTATTTGTATTTTTAGCGTTTGAGGTCAAATTAAACTGTGATAGCCCACGGCTTTTGCCATTTTTAGGCCCCGAGGTGAAAAGTCGCTCCGTGGGCGAGTGGCCTTAATTAGACAAATTAGCTATGGCTTCGCTGGCTGCCCACCTGGTGGGAGATTTATGTGATGGACGCAAATTAATTGGGTTAAACATTGTTAATATCTCACTTTTTTACGTTTAGTTATTAGCCTCTTCATTTATGAAAAGTAATTTTGCAGTGTTACAAAAAGGTATTAGATTGTAATTGTGATCTCTTTGGGTTGTATTTTTTTTGTATATTGCCTTATTTTCGGGGGCGCAGACTGAATAAGTGTATACATATGTACATTACTTGTATAACATTATTGTATACAAAAAATCAAAATTATTTATTTCAAAAATAAATATACAAAACAGTCTCAGGTCTCCCTGGTATCTGTTTTAGTTTTAATATAAACTGTATTACAAAGAACCAGTATTCTCTCCTTCACATGGTTTCTAGATTAAATTATGAGATAAACAGAAAATTATGAAGCCAAATAACAACACTAATAAACTATCTAAATACATATAAGATTAAAGTATCGTTAAATTATCTTTATTATCATGTGTTTAAAACTTATAATAAATCTACAAAAACTAAATTACTTATCGTATAGATAAATTTTTGACAAACAAGAACTTCATCTAAAGTTAAATTATATTCATACAAAAAGTTTTTATCGAGCATGATTAACCTCTTATATTATCTATTCAAGTTGATTGGCAGATATTTAATGAATGATGTCTGAATGTTTCTTACCCAAATTGTGAATTTGTTGATTTTTCCAACTCTAGCTTCCCCCTACAAAGACAAACAAAATCGTATACTCCAGTGCGCAACTTAGCTGCTCATATCCTTGCACTATTATAGTTTGTAGAAATCACGTCCAAAATAATTATAATCGAACAATGAAACTTGCCAAGGAAACGGAAGGAGTAACGTAACGGCCGCAATATAAGTAAAGCCATTTTGAGGTATGGGTCGAGGCTAACCTCGAGACAATAGCTTCATGGCTTCAAAGAGATATGTTATTCTTATTCCGCAACTTCTTTGTACTAACCTCTTTTTATTTTTATGCAATTTATTATTTGGACTAGCGGGGAAAATGTTCGAAATTATTGCGTACTGACCAAGCAGGCTTATAATATGTTTTTCATGCCATCTATTCGAAAAGAGGCAAAGGGTTCATCGATAAGTGCGAGCAAAGTACGACTTTTGAATTAAGAACATTATTTAATTTAAAAGTTTAAACGGAATACGCTTCAAATTAAAGTCCTGGCCGGTAATAAAACTAAAAAAACCTTCTCTTCGCACTGGATAAAAAAAAAAATCGCACTTGCCCTATATACATACATTGTTTCGTTCCTTTATGACACAATCTACTATTTTATGACCACTAAATATGTAACCTCTGTTGGTGGTTCTAAATAAATAAAAAACAAAACTAGGTATACTAATCTAAATCATGCATTTTTATGTATTTATATTTCTTACACTTCATAGTCCATTCATTAAGTATTTTTGTACTTGCAATGGAGACAAACATTTTAAATTCTTATACGATTCCGTAAGAAAGTATATCCACGGAACATATCCGTTAAAACAGTATTACCATAACGTATATTAAATAATACCTGTAACGTCAATATAAATATTCACATTAAATAAAAATTTAATTAGTCATAGGGTACCTGCAGGTAAAATATTTGTACAGCTGTAATAATCGTAATAAGTAGGTAATTACTTCGGTAATTATTATATGTATACAGAACCTAGACTTACATACATTATTATATAAGTACATAATTAAATAAACCATTACTCTTATAAATGTGTTTTACTGTGTTATCATCAGTCAATGAAAATTTCTGATCAGCCATGAATCATAAATTTCGTGCTAGCAACTCAAAAAAGCACTAAGTTGATTGCTAGTTTAAGTTTCATGATAATAACTCGTTATAAACATTCATATAATATATCCTACAAAAAGCTGGGCAGTGAAAGCGTTAAGCAGCGCAATAGATTTTAAATAATTTTCAATCTTTGACAACGTATAAAAGGTCTAAGTTCTCAAAGGAACTTTACCAATATTTCCTTTTGAAGCTTTTAATGCTCCTACTGTTCATTGATAAAGCAACATTTGGATCTATTGCATCAAAAATGCACAAAACACGTAAATATCTCCAAAATTATCAGATTAGGTACATAAAGTATGTAGTACGAAGTAGGATTTTTACAAGGTACTTAAACAACAACCTAATTCGTACGGAATTTTGAATTTTGAAATACACAAATTATCAATTTAATGATAATTTGTACGTAGGTTGTACCTAGGTACATCACAGGTATATTTTATCCGTGGGTACAAATTATTGCAGACTCTCAATTATTTACGCACAATAAATCAAAAGATAAGCGTCCAAAGAATCGCATGTACAATTTAATTGATAGAGCCCACGACGCGGAAATCATGATTGCTCGTGCCCAAGGAACATAAACCAAAATTGTGAACAATCTGAACAATGAGTGGGTTATCGAACTGCAGTAACATTTCGTGAAGGTCTACACTAGACTCGAGGTCGGCTAGATACCTATGATTCTCGTATAGGGGGTTTGCAGGATATAATCACAAAAAAACTCTACATCTATTTTGTTTCTACTTCGCACCCTCTATTCTTTCTTTGTAGTACCTAGCAGCAGAAACTAAGAAGTTAGATATTTTTTCCAGTTCAAAAATATATTTTTCATTTCAACTCAACTTATTTTGAATGTAGGTAGGTACATGATAATGTCAGATCATTTTTTCAAGTATATAATCCTAGCGACATACTAGAATAAAAACTCGCTGCTGTGCCTAGGGATTTTATAAGGATCATCAGACGGAAATAGGTGTTTCTCACGCGAGACGTTGGAAATAACCTCATATATTGGTCAAAACTCCTAATTAGGATCTAGGAACTCATAGACACCTCAACAAAAACAAACTTTTCAAAACTGCCTAGAAGCGCCTCCTACACCTACAAGTAGTAAACCGAACCAAGTCACAACGCACACAAACAATTTCCACTATTATACACTCGGTAACCACGCACACATAGAAATGGACATAGAAAAACGAACATTACGCACCCACACTAATGCAAGATTACAGCCTCTTACGTGAGGTTCGTAAGCGAGTGCGGAACTCAAGATGGCTGACATTGGCAATGGTGGGTCGTTGACCCGCCGCGCGCGCAGCCTTCAAAGCTTAGATCTAGCATTAGAGAGGTGGTTTCCGTCAGGTTTTTTATACTGTTTGTTGCTTTGTACAATAATAGATTCAGATTTGATTTATCTCTATTCTTGCAAGATTAGTGGGTTATGGCAATTAGTTTCGGATTTTTGGCAACAAGACGGGACGTTGGTAACATCCGCCTTTTACCCATTACCTACCCGAATATTTTACAAAATGAGTCGTTTAATGACATCGTAATTGAGCTAGAGTAGTTACTCTAGCTCAAGTACGACTCACGACTAGACTAGTTACTCTAGCTTAAAATGAGGTACTTATGCCAGTATATAACAACCAAGGATCAGTGTTTTGTCATGAACTCTATTAAAACTTAGTTTTGTGCTACTCTTCTTTAATTTATACATAAGCACATAATTAGGTTCTCAGCCTATGCCAAGCTTTGAACCATGCAGGGTGAAAAATATTTTGTGGCCAAAAAGTTATCACGCCAAAAGTGTGATTTTTATAACGATGACAAAAGCTGCGGTGATTTATTTAAATACGTGATTTTATTGCAATGTTTTACAATTTGATAAGCCTTTTACGATAGTGCTAAAGAAATTAATGTTGCTATTAAAAAAGTTGTGATTGATGGTTCAAGATTATTTAGATTTCAGATGTCAATAACTTTATTTCTTTAGGCTTACAAAATACAAAATAAGCACTTAGACAAGTTTTACACAGGGACACTGAAGAACTCCAATTTTTAATTTCTACATAGTTTCTTGGCAAGAGTAGACCGTCGTCGTGACAAAATATGATGTTAAAGTAAGTACCTATCTATCGTAAGTTTTCGAGCAATTTTAAGTTTTTTACGATTTTACTTGACACCTAAACGACACCTCGCCTGTCAAGCGTGGCGATTTTGGCACCTGGATTTTGGGACCTAGAATAACATATAGACTATTTTTTTAAACGCGGCCGAAAGCGCGGGTAGCAGCTGGTGTACTATATATATATATATATATATATAAATCGTAAGTTATTCAGATATTTCTTAAACTTAGTTTCTTCTTATCAGGACCACAACTTGTATCTAGTCAGTAAATAACTTCATTACCTTACTTTTATTACTTTACTTTATTACCTACTATGATTTATAAGTTGCATAAATGAAATTCTCATTCTCAAAGCCAAGCCTACTGGCGCCACCCAGCGGCCGCGCGCGCAAACCCCGGTATGTAGCACAAGAGCGCAAGTAACGGTCTCCGCGGAAAAACTCAAGTTCACTATCATGGAAGATTGCGCACGCGGCTGCCGTCACCAAGTTATGCCACTGCTATTAGTTACACAAGAGTTATAATAACGTTGACTTATAATAATGACGTTTATGTTGCGATTTTTAATAGGAGTTTAATGAGGATGATTCTACACAGCTTAAGATTAGTTAGATTATAGGTAGTACCTATTTCGGTTTAGGTAGGTTATTACTATTTACGCCGCCGTTACACTCCCACTGTTGGGCAAAAGCTTACTGTTGCCGTTATCCTCGTGTTTTAACGCAGCTACGATTTGGTAAATCGTTTTTGTAGATAGGGAATACATAAAACACGTCACGATAGGCACCTAGTTCATCCTGCGCCTTCTTAGTTCCCTTCTAGAGTGTGTTCATATTTTTTTTATAGTCTATAGATATTCGTTTGACCACAATCTCACCTCATAATACCAAATCGGCGACTATTATTTAAATTCTGATTGTATTACCAAATTTATGAATATTAGTATATTTTGGATTATTACATTCTCATCAGATTCCACCTTCATCAAAAATCATATAATATAATATTATATATTATTAGTTATGTGATTATCCCTTCTAGATATTAGAAAATGAAAATATTTCAGTCTTCACAGCTTCTTTGTAGCGTCTTTTACTCAGCACTTATTAGGACAGAAACGTTTTAGACTAGTTAATTTTAAAGTTTTATCGTGAGTGAATTTACGCACTTCACCACTATTTGACAGTCGGGAGGGAAAAGACTGTTTAATACCTGAAAGTTACTTTCAGATAGTTACGGGATCCAATAGAGTGCCAGTATTACATGAAGGAAGTGCTTGCAACCAATGTCTGATAATATTACCAAATTGGTGACTATTATTTATTCCGTTCTTATCAGACCACCTTCATAATAAATCCTATATAATTTAATTTTAACCCATTCGACGTCAAGAAAACATAAGATCTTTTTAAATAGCTTAAGTCTTTATAAAGATTTTTCGCTGCATCTCTTCGTCCTAAATTACCATCACAGTCAGTACTGTTACCGCTAATGCTAACCTACATACATACATATGTATGTGTACATATTTTTCCCATAACATTCTGAATAATCTTGCCGATGCTGCACTCATAAAGTTCCCGACGTAATGTCGTGCTAATCTATTGTTCTTGCTTATTGTGAGTAAGCTTGTTATAAAACAAGATGTAATTCAATTACACTTCATTATACTATACTGCGAAGTTATACAGGGTGGGCCATGTAGTGCGTTGCGTATCAATAGATACTTTTGAGGCATGACATATCAAAGACGTGGATCATATACCTACATACAAGTGTACATGTAATTCCAGAGGTGTATACAATCTGTTAATATTAATACAATTATAAACATTGTGTTTTAGTCCACCCTGTAGGTATACTCCTAAGATTACAGAGCCTGAGTGCGAATAAGTTTTTGCCAACGTTGGTACGTATCTTTATTTTTATTTATTTATTTATGTAGTTCAGTTAGCCTATGGCGAATAGATTAAAACTTAAAAGGTACTTAAAAATACTCGAAACATAGATGCTAAGTGTGGTGCATCTAGAGATGGGTTTATGCCGGGCATTTACAGGGCATTTACAGGCCCTTTTATGCCTGATAAATGGGCATTTATCGGGTATAAATTGGGCATTTACTCAATGCCCGGCCCTGTAAATGCCCGGCATAAACCCATCTCCAAGTGCATCTATTTTCTGTATTTTTACTTCTTACAGGCTGTTTTGGCCTGCATCTTTTGCACTAAACTAAGTTTTTGGATTAGATCGTTGCTTAGCATTATTTATTTATTTTATTATTTTAGACAATATTGATGCTTCGGTACAAATTAACTTACATCCGTTCCTATAAAAACTTCATACAAAGGAAGCAATAAAAAATCACTTTCACCTAAATCCGAAAATAATAACTCAATCCTATCACCGCAGCACCTGTCAACATCAAAAATAATGCCTTGTTCTAGAAGATTCATTACTATGGTCATTCAAATAAACCCTGCTTCACAAATTTTGACCAAAACTACACTGAAATATAGTTCAAAGTTCTTTGTTATGCGGTAAATTGACCTATATTTTGTAACATATGGGTTAAGGCAGGTGAAGTAGGTCAGAATTGGAATACTAAGGCCATAATTTTAGGGACCATTATCGATTGATTTGTTTTATTTTCGGGAATAGCCCGGAGCTCGTTGTAATAAGGTGTCTGGGTTCGGATTTTGCACCTTGTATCAAATCTGATCTAAATTATTGAACAGGTGCGAATGTTTGGGTGGATGAACGGCTTATCGTGGAAATTGATTATTAAAGTTCCGAAACTAAATACTTTGAATTACTTTTTTGAAAATCTACGTAGTTGGGACACGGAACCCTAAAAACAAACCTCTCAAAGGTAGAATTATAATAATAACGACAGATTTAATCACATATCAAATATTCATAATCTTTTGTTTTTTAAAATGCCGTCTAATTGATTCAACACAAACACCTTTATATACAAACACGACAAGTGCATCTGCGCCTGCGTACAGAAAGATACTGCACCTGCATCGATCTCCCACGATCATGCAAATACAACAGGGGATAAATATATTTTAATCTGAACCTTAGAGTAAATGTAATAAAGGTCAGTGTGGGGCTGTAAACGACAATAAAATTGAAGTCTGTAAGGTAAAAATATTTTTTAAAGCAAGGTTATTTGAGGTATTTATATGTAGGATGTTATGGAACGCCGTGAGAATTATTGTCTATTTTGGAAAGTAAATTACAATCAAATAATAGGAACAACTTAGAATGTATTTACAATTGAGCGGTCGCAGGGAGTCGTTGGATGGAGGCGGCTCAGGACCGCTATTCGTGGCGTCTCGTTTTGGGGAGGCCTATCTTCAGCAGGGGACGTATACGGGCTGATGCTGATGAAGATGATGATTATTTACAATTGAAACAATTGAGCCAACTGCCGACTGTTACAAACAATCTACAGGTAGCTCAACTGGTCCATATCAATACGAGTCGGAAGCGTCCCCAAGATGTGTTACTGCATTGTCCCGCTCTATGGCAATGCTAATGTGCTGCCTCAGATACTACTCCCTAGCTCTCGGGTCACGCGTTATTCACTTCGGTCAGACGCTCAGATAATTATTTAAAAACGTGGAGAGCCACGGTACCCCACAGACCTAGGGTCTCGACTCCAAGGGGAGCAATGCGAAGGCTCTGTCGAGACCTGCATATTTGCACCTCTTGAGATCCTCGGCCAAATCTGCCGCCGCATTAGCTCTCTATATTGGAAAATTATAATATAACCACATAATTTTTTACTCTATTTCCGTGTATCTTCATTAGGGAAGTTTGTTTTAATTGAAATGATGTTAAAACTAAATCAAAAAGTATCGTAAAAATCAACGATTTGCTTTTAAATTATATAATGCCAGAAGAAATTGAACTGAGCAGAAATACTAATCTTTTATTGCCTATAAAAGATGGCGATACTTTGACAAAATGGACCACCGCACAGTGTGCAAGGTAATGAGATAAATGGATTATAAACTTTATTGTTTCAATTTAATTTAGTACCTACTTTTGTAAAGTTAAGTGCAAGCATAAATAATCCTAAACCGACAGTGTTTGGGGTTATTTATGCGTGGGCATAAAAAGTTTTTACAATTATCAAGTTCAAAGAAACTGTATTTTCAGATAAATTTTTAATAGGTATATATCAGAAAAACTTCTTTTTTTAATACAAGCTTCGATATCATCTAGGACCTAGATTATATCGAAGCTACGAAAAAATTCTAGGATCGATGTGCTTGACAGGACAAATCTAACGAACCCAAACTGGACGTATGGTTAATTCGTTTCTTTAAGGAGTTCCTATGGCCAGCTTCGGTCTCCATCATCAGACCAGCTCGATGGTACCATGATATTTCATTGTCACTGAACTTACATACGAGTATATTCAGCTCAATCGGTTGAGGGTAACTGGTCTCAATTTCAGTTTCAAGGGTCCCTGCACCTAAATCTATAGTGCCAATAATAGCTGTAAAGGTTTTGTTGCGATTTTCCGTTAGAGCGCTAGTGGAGGAAATCGAGAGAAAATCCATCATATTTATCTATGATCAATGATCATATTGGAAAGGGATTGGGTTTCCAAGCCAAGAAATAAATAAAACAATGCAGCCAGCTTCTTGGGGCTTCCGACTGGTATCGATATGGAGACAGTTGAGCTTCCTGTAGATTAATTGCAACAGTCTACAGTTAGGTACCTTAATCGTTTTAACACTTTCATTGCCAACGACGTACACGTAGTTCAGCGAGTCCTACTAACTGCAGCCCGCCCGCGCACCCCTGTGTGAGTCGCACCGCAGACTGGGCAGTGAATGCGTCAATTTTAAATACTAGTACTAATTTGTTTATATTATTTGATTGTAATTTTTTTGTTAATAAAGCTCGCTAATAAATAATTCACACAGAATCATCTAGAGTTAGGGAGAGATATTATTATGTCCAGTTTGTGTACAATGATGATAACTAGCTTTCCTTCCATAATCATCTGACCGAATTGTGCTTAACCCTTAAACGCCCAAGCTCGGAGCATCGGAGAGATCTAGAGACATATACAGAAAACCAGAAAATTTGTAACAAGAAAAGCCTATACTCATTTTCAATCGTTAATTTGTAGTAGCACAAGTTTTTGTCGCCTAAACAAGATGTTGGCTTTATACGGGCCTATTACGTTGTTGGTTGTAAGCGTCGTTGGCGTTGAAGTTTAATTAGAAATATTGCATTGTATGTATCCTAGACAGTATGGGTAAGTCTGTGCGTTCACAGTGAATGCGAGGTGGCTTGAGTCTAAGGCACCGGCCTTAGTGGCTTTACTATGAACGCAAACGGCGCTTTCATAACTTTTGATTCTTCGTGCCCGCCGTCGCAACTGAGGTAATCTCGCAGTATTACCCAGAAAAAACCCAAAGCCTATGTTCTACAAATTAACTGCTTACCACATTTTGCTAAGTCACCAGGCGATATTCTCACGAAAATTCAATGCGCTTTCACTAATTTTTTGTTTATCAAACTTCTGTTCTTAATTTTTTATCTATAAAACAAAAAATCCCTTTCGATTTCCGCTGTGGCGCCATCTGCCTTTATTCTCATCCCCTAAAGTGCAACAAAACCACAGAACTATTAACGAGAGAGAAAGGCGATCCCAAATTCTTGTATGGGTAGGTGGTTGGATTTTCATATCTTAATGTTATTGTGTGCATAGGTAAGCACATACGTAGAGATGTTATTTTATTTTATTTACTTGGGAAACAAATAGCTTACTTACAAAACATAAATTTCAAAGCTAGAACAATTAAAGCTAGGACAGCTTCCGCTTATAGAACACAATTAATAACATTATAACAACTGAGAAAGTGCCTAATTTGAGTAACAACCAAAATTTGTAATTTTGGTTAAAAAACGTAGTACAAAAAATACAAAATATGAAATATGCCTTTCTTTAGTTTACAATCAAGTACCTAGATGAAGTAGCTATGGAAAGGGGGCTAGGATACATAAATACATAACATAATGAATACATAATACAATATTAAACCCTTATTTAAAGAAGTTGGTGTTGATTAGTTTATTACAAGCGAACTTACATATTATTTATTACCTATGACACAAAGTTTAAGTTTAAATAGAAAATAAAGAACATACATACAAAGAAGCTGTTTAAATAAGGACAGATTTTCTATCTTATATTCATTCTCGACATTTTTACGCTCCATCTAGTCCTAAATTTAGCAGAGCTTAAGTTAGGTCAAAATTTAAAGAGCTATTTTCACTATATTATACCATTTAAGTGTTATTTGTGTTCAAGCTGGGCGCATCTAACTTCCTCTAAATCTTACAACAATTCACATGTTTGCTTAGATCCGTTTTTTGTCGTCCGGGATTTCACCGGAAGCACAACGATCAATGAATGTGGTTTAACATTTAATTTTGATCATAAGTGGTTTATTTATAACTATCAATCTTCTCAACAACACGGTCAGAGTTTCAAAGGAAGTGACGGTTTAAGAGACAATATGAAAGTGAGCACGCATAGCTTTTTATGATTTTTTTGCGAGACTTTTTACAGAAAATCCACTATAAATGCAGCCAGAATATCTTATGATAGACTTCGGTATTGATTTATTCCCGATAAAAAGTTTGCATAGTTATTCACAACACTAAAGTTATTTATAACGGAACTAGCGACCCACCCCGTCTTCGCATGGGTGCAATGATGATACTAAATTATACATACATATAAACATTTCTGTTGAATCACTCTATCTATTAAAAAAAATCGCATTAAAATCCGTTGCGTAGTTTTAAAGATCTAAGCATACATAGGGACAGACAAACAGCGGGAAGCTACTTTTGTTTTATACTGTATAGTGATAATTAGGTAGATATTTACCATGATTTCAAATCATGTTAAATATCCCGTTTCAAATCTTTAATTTATTCCCTTCTAGATTCTGCCCTTAAGTACACACTTTCAGTGATAAAACGTAGGCTTTATGTTATTCCAGTTTTAGTACAAATGTACGCAACATTTCAGACAGATCCGTTCAATAGTTTAGGCGTAAAGAACAAACATTCAGTGTCCCAATTTATTTTTATTTTCCCTATAAAACAAGGAGAATTTTTCGCTCCCCGTCAGTCTAACTTGAAGCTTTTGTACCATCCCTCCAGACGTATTCTTTCGTATCTCTATACTGTTTTTGTACGCGAGCAATAAAACGAAATAAATAGTCGGAACAAGTGGTACGACCATCACAATACCTGCCCTTCAATTGTCCTGAAGAAAGTTTTACGACTAGCCTGAATTAACACATTACTCTCCTTTGGAAGTTGTTGAGTAAAAAGGTAAATATTTTATGACCTCAAAGCGCCGACTTAAAAGACGCCGCCTGTAGGTACTTTCTTCAGAAATTATTTGGTATCCTGTATCTTTAAATCTTTATGAAGATAACTAAATATTTAGCCTTATTTGTATGGCATTCACGTCCAAACTTTTCCCGTTTTAACTGATTTCTAGTTTTTATTTTTAATGGAAAGGAATTATAATAAGCACACATAGATGAACACACAGAAGGAAATTAAAGGCAGAACTTAATGAGCGATATCATACTCTATTTGGATTTCTTACAGATTTTGAAAAATAAAAACGGTAGGTAATTTAGGTGACCAATATAGTTAAAAACTAAAACCCGACTACATAAAAGTCTTAAACAAGCGTTCACCTATTGTCCATAGCATTTTCTTTTGATACTTAGGTAGTCGGAGGCCTTTGATACTAATTGTACCCTAGGTATATGGGATGGATGCCTCCGACTACCTAAGTATCAAAAGAAAATGCTATGGACAATAGGTGAACGCTTGTTTAAGACTTTTATGTAGTCGGGTTTTGGTTTTTAACTATATATTTTTTACACCTTTTTGCTAATAGTTTTAGTATCGTTAACCTCACAAAAGTTTGAGAAACGGTTTCGAAAAGTACAAACAAAGACCTTTGTAACGATACTATACACGAGCATATTTACTAAAATTGAGATTTTCGACCCTTTCTTCGACCCCCGCTATCTCGTTAGACCCCCATTTTTATCTGACGTCACATAAATTATAACCATCGGGCTATTAAGACAAATCATACGATACCTCATTTGTTGAAATCGGACCAGTAGTTTCAGCGCTACGTGGGAACATAAAAATCGGCTACATACATACATACATAGGGTGTCAAAATCATAACCCTCGTCGTAGTCGGGTAAATACTTACATAGTGTGTAGTGGACATAAAACTTTGAACAACCAAAATGTCTTTATTAACAAAGAGAATTACAATGAACTAGAAACAAATTAGAACTAATATTTACAATTGAAACAATTGAGCTGATTAAATGTTAGAATATAAGTTCATGATTGTTTGAAAAAAAAAAAATTACGTTGTCAAAGCTCACAATTTTTGCATATTCGAAAAAATTTACTTTGTAAAAATGGTTGTGAATAACTTGTGTGCAAGTAACTCAAAACTTCGAGGGCTTTCTCTCAAACAGGAAACAGCAAAAACTTTTGCAATAACCTTAAGTGACACTAACAAAAAGTATTGCGAATTTGCAGAATCACGGAATCTCACCAATATCGGCTTCACCGGAAATGCAACCCTTCAAAACCTGTAAAGAGATTTCGTTCAATATAATTTTATGTTTCCCCAAAATATTTAACAAAGGGAGACTGTTTCTCAACCCATTGATGAGTTTGGTTGCGATGTGTGACCATCATTTTGAGATAGTTTAAGTTATCATAATAATTTCGAGCATAGAGAAAAAACTCGTTCGAGCATATAGAAAAAACTTTTTTCTTCTGTTTTATTTTAAGTGCCAATCACGTAATAAAATGTTCAGCACAAGCTTTGCCAAGCAATGGAAGGCAAAATAATGAAACTCTTTGAAATTTAAAAATCTTTATTTGAAAACAGTTACAGTAACAGTATCTTAAATAGGAGATTTGGTATTAAGAAAGATTTCAACTTTTTACGTGCCATCGAAATTGCCTCGTTTGTCTATGAAAATAATGCGTATTTTCTCTGTTGCCTTTCAAAAATATCCCACAAACTCCAAAAGCAAGGCCACCGCTTGGAGGTTTTAGAAAAAAGCCTGATCCGCGACTAGCACCATCTGCCGTGGTTCCCACGGAAAGGCTTGCTGGTCCGTAATGACTCTGGATGTTTATCTGTCATCCTGGAGACATGTCGTGATTGAAACTATACACCTTCACGCGTGTATCAGGCTGAATTTACATGCTGGCCACCAGCGCTGATCGTTGAGTAAGCATGTTTGGTCCGCTTTTGCAGTCATTCAAAAAATAGACAGTATTTTTCACGTTATCCCCCACAATGTATAGGCCTTTTTAGTTTTGCAGGAGTGCACTGATAGAAAAACGTTGATCAGTCTACATGTTGAATGTCAGCGCTGATGGTCAGCGTCATCGTCAGCGTGACTTCAATTATATGAGCTGAAATTACTCTAAGCATTCTTATAGCTAATAAATAATCGCTAACTTCTAAATAAAATAAATGAGTTTCAAACACTTTGATGAGTGGTTATCTCTAATCAGTAATGTTCAAATATAATATGTCAGTTTAATATGTTTCTTACTGAAAATATTCTAATTTACCTACTTAAAAATTATACTTGAAATGTTTCTCCATAGAAAAGATTTCAACGCGCTACTTTCCATTTTCTTTGCACTAAAAATGCAAGAAAGGAACTAATTGCACACAAATATCAGAGAGTTAAATATTATAATCACCTCTTCTTATTTTTACTTACAATGCATAATCTATTTTAGAAGCTTATTTCAGTTCCACTAATCACAATGATTACCTATACCACACCAACCAAAATAGCCAGTTCGACTGCTTTAACCTTGTATTATGTAGATCGAATATTTAACCAAAGCATCTGCTCTTTAAAGCCAACCGGATGATAAAAACTAAAATGACCTCGTATTACCTTCCAGTTGAGCTAAGCAGCAATTAGGAAATTACACCATATGATAAACATTTAATTTTGTTGCAAAAGTATTGTATTTTGCGGTTATTTATAAAGATCTGCAGTTATGAGAATACAGAGGGTTTTACACTTTTTGGCAGAGCTTTTGTACAACTTGCCAAGTTATATTGATGACAAACATATGTATGTACATGGTAGAAACATGGTAGGAACAATTTACATGATTCCTATATTTAACTGCCTTAAAAAAATTAATCCATCAATGGCAGTGCCGTCAGTCGAACTAGGTCCAGTTTTCACATTTTGTGTAAGAAAGGTAAAGAAAGGATTTTCCATTATTAATTTTTTTGTAAATAAAAATACTACATATTTGTCCTGGTGTTCTGACAATAGAGGTGAAATAATGGAATTATTTATCTACGTGTATACCAAAGAGTATAATAATATAAAGGGAAGTGTATACGATATAAGAAAGAGATTTCGATATTATATGTACCTATCTCTCATTTGGTACACACAAATTCTGTTTGTAAGAGGTTCGTCGAGCATTCATATTTAGAGTTCAATTTTTTTTCCAATAGATTAAATCTTGTCACTGAATATGACAATACCATTGCAATAATATTGCGTACATAATATAATCCCTTTACTTATAGGGAATACAAGCCATTGTACACATAATAAAGGCTGCCCACAACTGCTTCCTTTGCACATTGAGGCTGTAAGCATTTGTGTCAATACTCGGACAGTTCTCTGCCACAGCTTATTGAAGGCAGCTGATGAGTTTTAGCACAAACTATTAATAATATAAAAAACAACTACAAAGATATGTTATCTTAATGAAGATTAAGAAGAAGCTATGGGTTTTATTAACCTACAATTCGATAAAAATACTTTTAGAACTAAGTTTTTCAGAGTTTATGGAAAATTATAATTCTAGAGCTGTCCTCAAAAGTCCATCGATGGCGAACTTTTGTATTATTTTTCCATTTCCCATTCGAATCATCACATACCCGGCTATCTGTAATTCACAGTGAAATTGACAGATTTTTTTTTAAAGTATATTGCGCGTTTATTTAAGTTTTTAGGGAAAAGTTACCTGGGGATTGGGTGCTGCTTCTTTTCATTATATCTATCAGCACTCGTACAAGTACTAAGCTAACCGCGCTGAAAATTTTTACTGTCCTGTAATTTACAAATTGGTTCAAAGGACGAAATCAATTATTAATTTTAAGTACTAATCTCTAGTTATAAGCCAACTAAGACAATGGATTTAAAATTTATATGAATAAATAATATTAATAATTATAAATTATAACAATATTACTGCTCAACGTGCCTCCCCAAACGTGGGATTTTACTGACCATCCACTGGTAGGTTGCCTTAGTCGTTTCATATGGCATCCACGAGTTGAGTTGGAGGGGTCAATTCTTAAGCCGCGACCGCCATGGCTCATTGAGTGTAGTACCATCAAATCAAGGCCAACCTGGGATTTTGCAGCTTTAAAAGTTTTAAGTTCATTATTAAAGAAGTCAACAGCCGCGATTTCATTATTATGAACAACAAGCTGCTGCCCGCGCCTTCGCCCAAATTTTATCGGGATAAAAAAGTCTATAAATTGATACAGGTCCCAAACTATACCCATACCAAATTTCAGCCTAATCAGTTCCGTAGTTTTCGCGTGAAAGAGGAACACACATCCATACTCACAAACTTTGACATTTATAATATTAGTAGGATAACGACTCAGCTGTCCTCGACGTTTTATGACTCTATATGTAGTTGAGTTCCAAATGACGCGAACCCTTTGAGTGGTTCTGACATGACTTGCGTCGTTCGCATTGTGCGACCGCGGGCGCAAATTGCACAGATTGCTCAGTTTTAGAGTTCCGCATTATTTTGTATCTACCAGACGGCCTTTCAGGTTTAAATGGAGCTTCTGATGCGTACTCAGACACACAAGATGTTAACTCAGGTAATTAAGTATTTCATTCATTTTAGCAACCGAACAAAACCTGTTTTATTGAAATAAACTCTGGCGTTAGGTATCATATAAATTAGGTAACTCGAAGCGTTCCGTTGTTGGTCACGAAACAACTTGAGACCAAATGCAAAAAAAAACCGCTTCCCATCAGGTGGACCGAACGCTTGCCTGCTACATTTGTGGTGGTAACTGTGGAAAGTATAAAAAATATGAGTGAGTACCAACTCTTTCCTAAACCTACACCGTTGTTGGTTTGATCTTGTTTAAGTATAACCAAGATTATTCAAACAGGGTGTGTTTTGATAAACCGTGGTAAAACTTGGCAGAAATCCGCAGCCATAATCCACTAATAAGACAACGGCATAAACTGCAGTAATCATGCCGTTTAACATAATAAATAACTCTGGATAATCCACACAGCATCATCTAGCCTAGCCCCTAGTTAAGCAGAGCTTGTGTTATGGTTACTAGATGACTAATATACATAATACAATATATAACATAGATAGATATATTTTATTATACAAAGAAATACGAATATTGTGGATCGTAAAAAAATTATCCTAAGGCGGGAATCGAACCCACAACCTCCACCATTGCGTAGCAGGTGGATCTCCGCCCGCCACGCGACAACGGAGACAAGTGTCTGTTGATGATATTATGTAACAAAATAACGTACATAATCATGCGTAACTAATTAACACGTATTATCATTTAAAAAAAATTATTAAAAAAAGTTAAATTTTATTTAATGACATAATAGCTAAGGCAAAATGACTCCATAGGCTCCTGAACTAGATTAAAAACTGTATTTTAGGCGCCATTATAACATTCTTATTCGTACGGAACACTCTACTCCTTCAAATTTAACAACAGTCACATCATCGTACTCCATCATTGCAGCAGACATGACATCTTCAGATGAAAATAATATCCATTATCCCTTCATATCGAAAGGTGCAAAATTATATTCATAATTTGCAGCTTTTGCGTCATACATTCAATAGTTTCGCAATGACAGTAGCACATTGAGCATGTGCGGTGCGTATGCGCAAGTAAAATAGCGCAAATGTCCGGTCAAGGTGCGTTCTAGGGCATCGATCATTATTTACCATTATTCGATCAGGTAGTTTTGATATGGAAATTATTTAATGTAATGTACAGATGTTTTTGTGTAATTTCGGTACTTCATAATATAAGTTATCCCCAACAACTCACGACAGACATGCTCTTTCCCAACGTCTCAATAAAGTTATTACCAACGTCTCACATACACGCCCTTATAGCCAACGTCTCATGAAAAGTATTCCCGTCGTATCAGCGTCATGATTTACAATCTAGGTACCTAGATTGTAAATCATGACGCTCTGACTTTCGTGAAACTTTGGGAATACTTTTCGTGAGACGCTGGGAATACTTTTAGTGTGTACATCATCTATGTTATTATGGGATGGGGGGGTGACACATGGAGTTGGGGATGTGATTTTAGCTATGCCCATACCAAATTACAGCCTAATCGGTTCAGTTAGTATAGTTTTACGTGAAAGAGTAACAACTATCCATAAAACGCGGATAAAGGCGCGGGCAGGTATTTATGCCTAGAATAATGAATATCATTTATACTAACATTTATGCTGTTACATAACAAAATTATGCATTAAAAATTTTTTTTTATTATTATTTATCGCCAAGTTCTGTCTTACATATATATAAGACAGAACTTGCCGTCGCTACATATATATAAAATGTCGATATACTTAGAAAACGGAGTACAAGCGTTATTTTTATAATAAAGAGCTCAAATTTTTATTATTTTTATTTTAAGAAATTTAAGAAAACTGACAGCTAGGATTTAACAATAAGATCTTTGCTTAACATAACACGTATCATATAATATGCGAATATTAGACTAAAATCAAGTTAAACTCAAATGAAATTAAATCAAACTAAATCAAAAGTATTGATACTTTTGACAAGCTGCTGCCCGCGCCTTTATCCGCGTTTTATGGATATTTGTTACTCTTTCACGTAAAACTATACTAACTGAACCGATTAGGCTGTAATTTGGTATGGGTATAGTTTGAGACCTGGCTCATATAGGCTATTTTTAATCCCAATAAAACGCAGGCGAAGGCTCGGGCAGCAGCTAGACATTTATAATATTAGTTGGATGAGCTAAGGTATAGATCAGGTATAGATAATTGATTTTGAAGCTACCGTTTACTGACAAACATCTTTATTACCACGTCAAACATCTCGCAATACTACACATGTTTGTTCAACAATTAAGGCTAAATACACATTTTAATCGGTGTTTCAACTTGACTGAAGATTTATTTGCTGAACTATTTTGAATGGTATTTTGTAATCGATCGTCTAGGCAACGCATAGTCGTAGGAGTTTGTGTAAAATTTGTGTTTAGTGTATAAAAAGCTGTGAAAGATAAAATTACCACTCTGTAAAAAATAAATATAACTTTGTCAATGAACATTGAAATTAACAGTTCTCAAGTAAAATAGGCTAGGTCTGAACAATAATTATGTATGAGACTTTTGGTAAAGCCAAAAGCGGGCTTACATAAAAATACTCTACAGTCTAGGTCCTACCCATCCACCGTTGTCTGGTACAGATCGCTTTTGAGCGATAAAACCACCACTTGTAACTTAGTTTTTAAGTTGGTTCTTGTATTTTTATAAGCTTTTATTTAACTTGCAATATATAATTTTAGACCAGTTATCCTCAACCGATTGAGCTGAAATTTGGCATACTTATGTTTTTTCGGTGACAACGAGCTGATCTGATGATGGAAACCGAAGGTGGCCATAGAAACTCCTAAACACGGCTTACCCACGTCGAGTTTGGGTTCGTTGGATTTGTCTTCCCAATCACTTTCGTCTTAGATAATATAAAAGCTTGTTTTAAAAAAGGTATTTTTATAATATAATAAAATTATTTTTCTACCTTTGATTGAATTGTGCATTTTCTATCTATCTATCTAGGTTGAAGGAAGTTCTCCTCATTTTTATCGAGTAAAATACTAACAAGCATACTCCTACAAAAAAGCCGTCTCCATGTAAGAACTAAATAAGTAATGATACTTCACTAGATGGAGCTGCGCGCCTATGAACTAATTCTATGTATTTTTTGCGCAGAACTATTTCCGCGAGCTAGCTCCATCTATTGCTGGTGGGCAAGAATAGAAAGAAATGGTATGGATATGGTTTTAATATAGTTTTAGACTAATGCCGCAACTGAGACCACACATTATAATAACTGCGATTTGGCTTCTCCTCTTTCCACGGTTCGAAATTGATCACGCTTTGAACTTCATGGAATATAAATTTAGTATCTTAGTACTCATAGTTCTTAATCAGTAATCAATGCTTAACTGTTTAAATTGTAAATACTAAGTAGTACTAATTCTTAATTGTAATTTTCTCAAATCATATTACTTTCGAGGTAAAGTAATAAGCCAATAGTCCTATTATATATATAGATAGATAATGCTTTATTCAGAAAAACTTATAACTAAACAGTTTGGTAAAAAGGTAAAAGAATCGGCGGCCTTATCGCTTACAGCGATTTCTTCCACACAACCAAAACTTAATAGTATAAATATCAAAGTTTGTGAAATTGGATGGATGGGTGTATAGATGTTTGTTCCTCTTTGTCGCAAAATCTGAACTGATTGGGCTGAAATTTGGTATGGGTATAATTTGTAACTTGGAATAACATACCTCTATAGGCTATTTTTTATCCCGATAAAGCGCTGGCAGCAGCTAGTACATAATAAATTAATTATAACGACGCGACGGAGCAAACCGTGATTTATTTATCCTGTGCGTTGACTTACATCAACGTACTAGCTACAGCTATAACAACTAGTTTTTATGCACAAAAACCTAAAAACCTATGGCTTTACCTTCATGTACCAACCAACATACAACATCATAGCCGTATCCACACTAACCTATCATGTACCGAGGGGTGAACGACCTTCCATGTCCTCTCGCTATAACTCACAGCCTCCAAAGCTTCAGCAGCCTACTTTGTAAGTTTACTACGTTACTTAAACTAATACAAGTTAGCGGTCAAATTACCACTTTCAGTAATTTTAGGTTAGCGCTTTTACTAATTATGATAAGTATATTATGTTTTTTTAAATTTACCTAACTCATAATCAAAATAATGCTGAACAACTCATATATCACGTAAAAAACTGCCGGCGCTGACAGGAATAACCAATGACCCATTATCAGCGATATTGTGGCAATACAGCAGATAGGGTCCGGAAAAATCTCACAGTTTGATTATTTATCGAAGATTTTTTATAATTTTAACAAATGTCGAACAATGGTAATATTATCGTCCGATTTGGATGATTCTTTTGCAGTTGTATAGAAGATGATTCTGAGGTGGTACCATAAAAAACTCATTTCCGAGGAATTATTCTTTTTTATCGAAAAACTTAAATTATTTAAAACTAGTAGATTCTAATTCAGTGTTAGGCAAAACATTCGAATTATTACAAACTAGCGACCCGCCCTGGCTTCGCACGGCGGGTGCAATGCTGATACTAAATTATACATATAAACCTTCCCCTTGAATCACTCTATCTATATATAAAAACCGCATGAAAATAAAAAAAGAAAAAGAAATAAGAGCAATCATAGGGACAGACAGCGAGAAGCGACTTTGTTTTACGAGAATACTATGTAGTGCTGCAATAGAGTAGCATGTCCAATGAATCAACTAGAATTAGACGACTGTCGCGGCGGGCGAAGGTCCACCTGCAACGCAGGAGGTTCCGGGTTCGATTCTCGCCTCGGGACAAATGTTTGTACGATCTGCAAATATTTGTTCTGGATGTTTTCTATGTATAATAAAAAATATATATATATGTAGTCTATTATATTAAGTATATCAGTTATCTAGTACCCATGACACCAAGCTTAGCTTGGGGCTAGATAATGATGTGTGAATAGTTCAGCCTCATTATTATACCTACCCTTATTAACTTGTGTCTAGGTTATCCCAAAATCTACCATGAATTGGCTTCTGAGAACCTTAGTTCGTTAAACCTATGGTATGTATGAGGAATAGCCATTTATTTCAAGTAAAGCTCAGCAACCCGTTTGAATGCGTGACGAATGCCTTTTAAATTCATCAGTTAGTTATATGCGTCTAGTTTTGTAATATTTTACATTCGAGTTATGGAGATAAAGCACGGGTCGAAAAACTCATAAACATATTTACTGAGAATATTTAGATGCACCGTCTCATCTTGGAGAAATAGAACGAGAGTCAGTTGTTTGTGAACTTACTGCTTCCATACACAAAACAAAAGACAAAGCGTGACGAAACGATTGTCTTCTTTTCTTCAATGTCCACCTGCAAAGTCGGACGAATGCGGAATTGAATCACCCCTGAATTTGATTTTCCGTGTTCGGGCCACTTTGGACCGGAGACAGTAGGACGAACACGGAATAACTCGCCTCATCGTCGTTTACTGGAATTTGAAATGCGGTACAGATTACAGCTAAAACATTCGCAGCAATTTAACAGCCTTAAGTCATACTGGTGATTAGCGAGCTATATCAAAGCGATGCGATTGCACAGCGTGCAGTCCGCGACATCGACGCTGGGGCCGCGCAGGTTTTGAACACTGGCGTCGAAGGCACTAATCGCGGGGAGCTTGCTGTGTCGTCGCGGAGTGCACGCTGTGCAATCGCATATTTTTGAAATCGCTCGCAAATCGCCAATGTGATACTGATAAGGCTCTAACTATAGCATCATCATCATCATCATATCAGCCCATACAAGTCCACTGCTGGATATAGGCCGCCCCCATACGACGCCACAAATAGCGGTCCTGAGCCGCCTCCATCCATCGACTCCGTGCGACCGCTACGATGTTGTCGGTCCATCGTGTGGATGGTCTCCCATGTAGGGGGGATTTGCCATAATCACCACGCTTGGCAGGAGGATTGGTGATCGCAGTTTTGGTGTTGAAAAATACTCAGAAGGAAGCTGCTGCCCTTCCTCTGGTAGGTTCCGTTAGTCGGCTCTTACGACATCCACGGGTTGAGTTGGAGGGTCGATATTCGTAAGCCGCGCCCCACGGCCTACTAAACTAAACAACAACAACTAAAGCATGTACAGAGGAAATTAAATAGATAGATTTATTGTAGAAAAAAGATCTTAAAACTAGGAGGAACAACAGTTTATCCATTGATTATGGACGTAGAATATTTTACTAATATAACTAGGTAATTTACTGATAAAACATTTCTTTCATGTCTAAAAATATTTTTTCAAGAAGCCACCGACGGAGTTTTGTCTTAAATTTACTAGTAGGCAGTTCTTTTATGTCTCTCGTCAGGAATGTTGTTAAATACTTTTACAGTCATGATTTTTCCTACTCAGTGCAGTTTTGAGTGGCAATATAAGCCTTTATTTTGTACAACGAGAAGAGGAGGACTACAACATGGGCTTCTTCAAAAAAGGCCATCTAACTAAGGCGTTTAAAAGGTCGGCAACGCGCGTGTAAGTCCTGCAGGCGTCCATGGGCTGTGGTAACCGCTTCCCATCAGAAGGGCCACATGCTTGTTTACCACCTTGGTGGTATAAAAAAAAAGATTTTTTCCTCTCTCCGCAACTTGAGGCATTGATGGTAAGCCTCGAAGACTGTTTTCACTAGCAACCACCAAACTGAAACAGAGCAACATTTCTAGACTGAAAATGGAAACCGGTCTAGCGTTAAAGAAATTAATAGGTTTTATAAACTCAGCGTATCTCCTCAACTATATTATGTGAATTATGTGAATTTATAAAACCTGTCTTCAGTAGCTAATAATAACTCCTCTCAAAGCTAAAAAGCTAAAAAATGCAATAAAACAGAATGAAGAAAGTTTTTGTTTTTTTGGAAAAATATTTCTAGTTAATATTAAAGTAAGATTTTTGGAAATACCAAGCTTTATTGTACGTACTTTATGTACCTGAGTACATAACACAATAAAGTTCTTGGAAAATATCATAGTGGAAATTTTAAACTTGAAACCAAAACACTATAAACATTACCCTCCTTCTTGCGCAATCGGGTAAATGACAATTATATTCAAACTAAAGCTAAAGTCGTTAAAATCTCTGTATAAAGGCACACTAAAGTCAAAGTTTAGCCATTGAAACTAAAATTCTTTAAAAATCTACGTTTTCCTCAAAAACTCTTAAACCACTGGTCATCGAAAGCGTTATTTGCGCTATGAATCAGAATGGACTTCCAAAGTCGGCTGAGGCTGTTTCCTGTCTCATGCTGACCTACTCGCGGATTGTTGACCTCCGGATGACCATTTGACAGCCGCTGTGTGATTTAAGCCTCGGGTACAAGCTAAAGCATACCTATTTATTTATTGAACTAGTACTGAAATACATTTCCACTAACTCGAGTCATACATGAATAACAATAAAATTGATATAATTCAAAGTATACCTAAAATAACTAAAATTTATTGTAAAAAGAAACACCTACCTTACATATTCGTATATTACAAAGCTTGAAATAAATTTGAGTTCATATAACATGCGAGTTTTGGATTTTTGTTACCGCGGATCGAGTGTGGAGAGCCTCTCTATCGAGCATAAATTTGTGGTTGAGATTACCGACGTCGATCAACTGCGTTGGATGATATCAATCGACGGAATCAATCGTTGATAGATTGAATCAAGGAGCATATATACCTTAGGATTGAATGGTATGCCACTAGCACTGATAGCATAGCCAAGCCACCTCGACCAAGAGTTGCGATTAGGAAGTTGTTTCGGCAGAATATCAGCGCCTATCTACTCCTGGCTGGTAGGCAAGGCATTTCTGCTGAGCCGGACCTTTTGTCTCTCTATTTATATTTATTGCATTTGTTTTTCTCGTACGTATGTTTAAGTTTATATGAAGAGTTTTTTGTAGAGCAAAACCTTTTATTTTACCTCTTTCATGGTCCCCGACGTGCGACGCTTATGTCCGTCCATGTCCATCCCGTAAGGCGGCTTTTTTTTCCACACCTGCAAAGTTCTGAGTGGGGAAGTCCCTCATATCCCAAAGGCGAAGGCACGTATCGCCTCCGCAACAGCACCTGGTGGTGCGCCCCCGCGTGTCACACCCCTGAGGGTGGAGGATGGAGCAGTGCATGCGTTAATCCTTCCTGAGGCATCATTATCATCTTCATTCAAATTAAATTATGTAATATCATTTTCGCTTCAATTAAAATATGTAATGTTAAATTATACCTCAAATTATTTAGCTAATTACAATATTCTTATAAACAGGGAAGAGATAAATAGTTTATTTATTATATGAGAATGATTGTATTGCATTATAAATTTCAGGTAACTCTAGGAATTTACTGAAGCTATAGAACATGGTTACTAGAAGAAGCATCTTTTATTTTTTCAGGAATTGAAAGGGCCCATTATGTACATCCATCAATACGGATTTTACCCTCATTTACGTGAAATTGTAAAAAATACGGAGATTTGAGTCATTTATTTATTTATACTAATGTAATGAATGAATCAAATCTCAGATCACTCATTCATACTTCCACCGAATTCTAAGACAATGAGACGAATTTTCATGTAGGATTTTCTCACAATACAATTTTACTGTTACCAAGATACTATCAAGGTTTTTGGCTTAATTTAATTATATTTTTTATAACCTGTAGTGATTAAGCCTCCGGTCGAGGCAGGGCAGAGCGACCTACTTCTTACTGGGGCTATTGACCGGAGGAATATTATCCATTCAAGAATTTCGTGTTGTAGGCTTCGTGGCCATTCCCATGAAAGTAGGTATGCCTACACGAAATGGAGTTTTACGCAAATTAAAAAAATCTGCTATCTACACCTTAGATAGCAGAATAATGGACTCCTTCGTTTTTCAAAGTCGGTTGATAAAGTTGTTTTAATTTTTGGCTGTATGTATGATTGTTTTATGTACATACATATGTTCGCCGATTTCTCAACTTGTACCGATTTTGATGGTTCTTTCACTATTGTACATAGGTGATCCTAAGATGGTCCCATAAAATATTCACGACGGATAACTTTCTAATTTTCTCCCGCAAAACTTAAAAAACAATTTAAAATTAAGGAATACGAAGTCGGTTTTAATTTTATTTTTGACACTTTTTACAATCAAATTAATTATCTATATAGAAACCATAATACAAAAAGTGATTAATTGAAAACTGCAAAAAAATCGACTCGGTCCTCACTTTTTCCCTTTTATTTCATCAAATGAGAGGGCGAAGGCCTACGAATTGTAACTAAGAATCATATAGTATAGACCAGATGAGTATTTTGATACCTTATTTATCAATATCGCATTAGCCGATTTAATGCTTGGATATTATCCATAGAAACACTCGAATAACAAAAACCACGCCTCACGAGTAAAAAGAGGCTTTTTTGTAGTCGATAGACCTTGGTTTGACCAAAATCTCTCCTGATGGGAAGTAACAATATGGCTGACTTCTTATCACGAAGGTCCAGAAGACACCTATTCACTCTTGTCTTGAAGAGATCCATATTGTAATTGGCCGGGAAAACAGAAGCAGGCAGCGAGATCCATTTCTTAGTTGTGTGCGATGATGAAGGTGGAGAAAAACCGCTTATTACGAATGGTATATCCACCAGATAAGGATGGTATTGTTCTGTCCGTCTGCTTGTCCAGGAGTGGAAGGGACATGATGGGATCAGGTCATGAAGCTCCCGGGAGCATTATTTGAAATTTGTCCTATAAAAGAGGCTCAAGTCAAGGACCAAATTTAAAATAGGTACCTACTGAGCCGCTAATCCTCAAGTAGTTTAAGAGGTTTGTAAACAAAACATTCGTTGTAACATAATACATATGTACATCGCCTATAGGTCAATTTGAACGTCCTAGATACAGACGTATTTGAGTCTGCCATATTAGTGTCGTACTTACCTATAGGTAATTCTTAAGCGTAAAAACCTGTCGTTACATTCTATTCTGTGTTGTAATGGGTAACTACACTATACAATTTACCGAGTTTATTCTGAAGTTTACTGAGTTGATTACATTACTTATCTTTGTCGATCTTCTTCTTTTTCTCCCTGCCGCCGTCATACAGTGAAAACTCGTACGGATGGAAGTCACTTGAGCTTTTCAGGCCTTGTAATGAACTTATTTATATGCCCTAATGAACATAATTATGAACTTACTGATCACTAATTGTAACTAGTCTAAGTTTTGCTAAGTTAGTTTTAAATAGAGTTAGTTATGTTACTAAATAGTTATGTAAGTCTGTAAAGTTAATTTCAATTGAAATAAATATTTCATTTACCACCATAGTTTTAAATGCTGCAAAATACTAGCTAACTACTAAGCGACTACCCGCAGCTTTACTTTACACACGTTTTTGGAATAAAAACTAGGAGGAAAATCTACCAGGATTCGTGCACAGTGTAATTGAGGGAATACAAAAATACTGAACACTTACAAATAAACAAAATGAACTATTCGATATGTATCGACCTTGTATTTATTTTTCGTGGATAGGTAGTATTTTGTTTTCCAGCTCTAGATATTATTGTCTGCAAAATCAAAGACAGTATAATAACTACCGACGTGCAAAATTTCAGCCAGATCCGTTTAGTAGTATTGCCATTGTCGTCGGTGAAACAACTTCACAACTGCACAACGTCACAAAGCTTGGCCTTTGTAATAGAAATAGGATTTCATTGGGACTTTTGACAGCCACAAAGTTCAGGTCTCCTCTATACGAAGTCCGTTCTTGTTCCTCCTGACCACGCACGACCGTTGAAATGGATTATTTCCATCTGTCACCCTGCTCTGTCCTCCTAGGGAGACAATTGGGAAAAAAGTTGGATCTGTCCTCCTTTTTGTAACGGTGCAGGTGGAACAGATAAAACTTTTATAAATTAGTTCTATCTGTGCCCCTGTTAGTCACGAGGGGACAGATCGAACCATTTCAAAACAAAAAGTTTGATCTGTCTTTTTTTAGGTACCTTTCATCGGATACCTAACCTATGAGGCTTCTCCTAGACAGACGCGGGGTGTGGAAGCGGCCAGCGCAAATTACTAGCAAAATTTGCTAGTACATATGCCATGCCAATGCAACTCCGACACTGCAGGCATTTGGTGCCCCCAAATACACAATTACGTATTTCGTTTTTTTGGGCACTCTTATTCTGTGTATTACAGTATACTAATTGGCGCGCAATTGAAGTGTAGGAGAATTAATATAGGCTCCCTGTATGGGCGAGGATTATACGGCCGCACGATTTATACGAATGATCTCTTGTCGTAAGTTGGGTCGTGTAAAACTACCTCAAAAGACGCTAGCCTAAGCACAAACAAGCCAGTGGTTTGTCACGATGAAGACAGAAGCAGGCAGCGAGATCCATTTCTTAGTTGTGTGCGATGATGAAGGTGGAGAAAAACCGCTTATTACGAATGGTATATCCACCAGATAAGGATGGTATTGTTCTGTCCGTCTGCTTGTCCAGGAGTGGAAGGGACATGATGGGATCAGGTCATGAAGCTCCTGGGAGCATTATTTGAAATTTGACCTATAAAAGAGGCTCAAGTCAAGGACCAAATTTAAAATAGGTACCTACTGAGTCGCTAATCCTCAAGTAGTTTAAGAGGTTTGTAAACAAAACATTCGTTGTAACATAATACATATGTACATCGCCTATAGGTCAATTTGAACGTCCTAGATACAGACGTATTTGAGTCTGCCATATTAGTGCATAACAAAATGAACTATTTATCGAATTTGTATTTAATTTTCGTGGATAGGTAGTATTTTGTTTTCCAGCTCTAGATATTATTGTCTGCAAAATCAAAGACAGTATAATAACTACCTACGTGCAAAATTTCAGCCAGATCCGTTTAGTAGTATTGCCATTATCGTCGGTGAAACAACTTCACAACTGCACAACGTCACAAAGCTTGGCCTTTGTAATAGAAATAGGATTTCATTGGGACTTTTGACAGCCACAAAGTTCAGGTCTCCTCTATACGAAGTCCGTTCTTGTTCCTCCTGACCACGCACGACCGTTGAAATGGATTATTTCCATCTGTCACCCTGCTCTGTCCTCCTAGGGAGACAGTTGGGAAAAAAGTTGGATCTGTCCTCCTTTTTGTAACGGTGCAGGTGGAACAGATAAAACTTTTATAAATTAGTTCTATCTGTGCCCCTGTTAGTCACGAGGGGACAGATCGAACCATTTCAAAACAAAAAGTTTGATCTGTCTTTTTTTAGGTACCTTTCATCGGATACCTAACCTATGAGGCTTCTCCTAGACAGACGCGGGGTGTGGAAGCGGCCAGCGCAAATTACTAGCAAAATTTGCTAGTACATATGCCATGCCCATGCAACTCCGACACTGCAGGCATTTGGTGCCCCCAAATACACAATTACGTATTTCGTTTTTTTCGGGCACTCTTATTCTGTGTATTACAGTATACTAATTGGCGCGCAATTGAAGTGTAGGAGAATTAATATAGGCTCCCTGTATGGGCGAGGATTATACGGCCGCACGATTTATACGAATGATCTCTTGTCGTAAGTTGGGTCGTGTAAAACTACCTCAAAAGACGCTAGCCTAAGCACAAACAAGCCAGTGGTTTGTCACGATGAGTTTGTCTTGCTTCGTCGAATTTAGCACGTTTCTGTCGTGATGCAGAGGTCGTAGACATTTGACGTTTGCGTTCTCATTAGAGCGTTACATTTCTGAGGGGCTATTCTTGAAGAGTCGTGCTATGGTGAGCGGATGAAATAAGTTGATTTGTTCAAGATTGGTTCAATTCTCATTGACGTAAATGTTAGGATTATTGGTACCTTATTTGTGGTGTCAGAGTTTTATCTCTTCTTCTCAGAAGATAATCGTCTCAAGATGAAGGTATTGGTATTTACCATCCCGAAGATATTTTATTTTCTAACTCATCAAATTAAGTACTCTTTGTCAAATACACCCGTAGGTAACAATTTTATCATGACACTTTTCGCAGCAGAGAATCAAATGCATAATCTGAGAAATGGCAGTGTCTCGTCGCAGCAGATCCCTCTTGCATTATTTACACCCCAGATCTGAAGAACCCGATCCAGGATCTCATTATGCTGCTAATGAAAATAGCCAAGCCAGTTGTTTATACAGCTGGTAGGTTCTTACTGGATACACAGATAAAACTGGTAGTCAGCTTACTGGTAATTCAACATAATACTAGGTTCATACTATAATATCTTTCTGATTGTTGTTATCATTTTACTACTAAACACATTAACAGGTTTTAATGAAAATTTTATGGGATATTTATTATATCCCAGGGAAAGACATCTTGATCCGCAGCCGAATTTTACGAATTGCTGGGTAAAAAGCCTTCCGAAGTTTGTGGCATCCATCACGGACCTGTGCCGCTATTTGTATGCTATACGCCCTGCGATGGGTATTATGCCATCGACCCTAATAACTGGCCCCCGAAGCTCCTTTTGCCCATTCCGGATAAGTCATAACTTTTTTTAGGGAAAACGATCTGCGTAAGCGTAAGAAGCTAGCACTGGCATAAAATAAAAAAGCTGACTAAGCCTTAAATATTTTGAGGTTTGACCACGTGATGCTGTAGGCGAAAATCCGCCTGAGACGCAGAAAGTTGTTGGTTCAATTCCCATTGCAGGAAAAATGGTTGTATGATCAAGGAATTGTAGAATAAGCAAATACCCACTGTCAAAAGGCAGCTTCTTGATGACCCCTAGATTAAACCCCGAACTCCGCAGTAAGGAGCTTCATGGTCCTTACGAGCACACGAGGTAGGATGTTGTTTTTGCAAGTGTAGCCTATATCGAATCTTTTACGCAGCTTTTGTTTTTTTCAGGCGGACCTTCTATTCAATGATGTTGTCGAGATAAAATGTACCATCCAGCTTTAAGCCTGAATGCGTCCACAGTAAGAAGTGGGTATGTTCCTTACGAGCACGCACAAAGTAGGATGTTGTTTTTGCAGGAGTAGCCGACCGGTCTGCATCCTGCATCGCTGGTGCCTACTGGTTACACAACATTCATGTCGTCCCGGTGTTTGTTGCACAAGTAAAAGCACGGAACTTTGTGGAAAACTTAGTAGTTTTCTGAAATCAGCCAACTTAGGTAAATGTATCTTCAGTCAGGAAATATGGAGGACGTTCTTTTACATTTGATTGTTAGAGTAGTACTTTGTATTGATAGAGTTAAACGGAGATAAAACCAAAACACAACCTAGTAGTCGTAGATTCGCTGACGCATATGCCTAATGAAAGAATCCAGCACTATATTGCACCTTGCACCATCAAAACTATTTAGGATTCGAAGGTCCACTTTTTGAATTCAAGAGAACTTAAAGGGAAATTCTTTCAAGTGTACAAAAAAACTGGGAATTAGGTGTTAAACTTCGTCCTAGATTGGCCTGAGAGCTCAAAAATACTGGAACCATTGACCAACAACTGTCAAACCAAGGAACCTGTAATCCCTGTTTAACTCCCTCGAATTAACAAACTCGTGCAATAACTAAACGAGTGGGCACACAACAGCTGAAACAAGGCAATAACGTGAGGTCTACATCATTATTACGTAGTAATATACTTGCGATCATAAACTTGCAATGAGAACAGCGACCGAGCGAAACGCATGCTCATTTGTCATGTGTAGATGATTCGCTATTTTGTTCAGAATGTTCTGTTGTATTCTGCACGCCTCAATAAACAGTGAATTTTCTAAACAGGACAGACTGAAATTACAATCGGATTTATCTGTGTAAGTACTGAAGAAAGTATCTTATGAGACCGGATTTTTAATTTTAATAATGTCGTACCCACTCAGCGGAGGAATTCAAGTAGCCAGCGTCTTGGGGATGCTTCCGATTGACATTGATTTGGATCAGTTGATACATCTAGTAGATAGTCTGCCAAGCTCGTTTTTTTATGTGAAGGTATTTTGTAAATACCTGTACTACGTAAATTGGTATACATTTTTGATATAATTAAGTTATTTCCGTAAACTCTTAATATCGACTACAATAATTTAAACCCTTCTTCAGGTGTGTTACTTTTTGCAAACGTTTTTTTCACCGAAGTTACGATTTTAGCAGCAATTTGCAAATGTAGAGCAACATTTTGTATATATTACTTACAATTAGTTTACAAAAAGTTGCAAACCGATGTCTTGCGAGAAGAAACTTAATAACTGCTTGTAAGATATGTAAAGACACTCAAAATAATTGCAACTGTCCATTCTGTTAGCTATATCTTTGCCGTTTGTCGTGATTATGACGAGTGCAGTGGAGTGTACCGTCACGGTCAAGGTCTGCGTAACTGACGGACAGCTCCGTGCTTGCCTGATACCTAGCTACTGGCTATCTTCGTGGGAACATCGTCCATATTCACGCAGTTATTATATTTACTAGGTTTCATTTTTGCAACGGTAAAAGGCAATTTGAAGTTGAATTACAATTGGCTTATTGTGCGAATTTTCATTATGCTTAGAGGTATATTAATGTTAAAGGGAATTTCTGAAATTAATCTACTAGGCATGATAAAATAAAGAAAATCTCCTCCATTTTTTTTTCATAACTACTTGCTTTTGTAGGGTAAAACGCAAGATGACCACGCAATAAATAATACTCCAAAGCGAGCGTGACTTCATATTAAAATGTACATGCGCTGTTCTGTAAACAACCTGACGCTACTGAGATCACAGTTCCTATTGCTTTTAGGTTTAGGTATAAGACAAAACCTGGTATGATAATCGTGGACGTTGGAAGCCAACAAGATGTCACAAAACCTCAAGTGTATGCTCAAACGGACTCACAGGAATTTTAATGATTCATTGATCTGTAAAAAAAACGTGTAATTAATACCTGATGTGTTTTATTGATTTCCTTCCGGCACGTGTTATAAGTAAATAGACTGACCACCTGCACTTTTTAGCTATAGAGGTATATCTGTAGGTATGCGCACTATGCGTAAATCAATAATGTGAGTGGTTTGATTACAAATGTTCATCATATCAGATCAGAGCCTTAATACAATAATTATCTAGAATTTTTTTCAAATATGGACGATTCTGCGACGATACTATTGTCATGGTAAGCGATTGGTTAGCATTTTTCGGCCCCAGTCCACAAACGTGTGGACATTTGTGGACTGGGGCAGATACTTTTGTCATGGCTAACCAATCGCTTTACCGTGACAATAGTATCGTCGCAAATCGTCCATAGATGAAAGAAACTCCTGATTATTATAAGGGCTCGATCTGATATAATGGACATTTATTGTCAAACCTGCCGGTCATAGGCCATGACGCCACAAATAGCGGCCCTGAACCGCCTCCATCCATTGACTCCCTGCTACATGTCGTCGGCCCATCGACTGGACGTTCTTCCAACAGTCCGTTCTGCGTTCCATCGCGGTCGCAACTACATTATTTTTCAGATATCCTAATTGTTAATCCAAAAATGACTGCTGTTTGTATTTTTCGATTGTTTGCGGAGACCGGCGGCGCGGCGGCGTTTCAATCCGATACAGTTACCCACGGCCATAGATGAATACTTTATTTTCGTCCATGTTACGGCTAATAAGAAGCAAGGTTCCTCAGCAGGAATATTTGTGCTAATGATGGTTTTGATTGGTTTTATAGCAAAGAATGACTGCGCGTTGTCAAAATGGCATAACACAATATAAACTCCAACAAATGAAAGGTTTATCATAAATCAGGTAAGATAAACCTCAGTTCATTTCTTATTTCCAAAAAACATTCTTATATTGTAAGTACGTACCTTTTTTTGAAATCATCATCATCATCATCATCATCAGCCTATACACGTCCACTGCTGGACATAGGCCTCCCTCGTACGGCGCCACAAATAGCGGTCCTGAGCCGCCTCCATCCTTCGACTCCCTGCGACCGCTACGATGTCGTCGGTCCATCGAGTGGATGGTCTCCCATGTAGGGGGGGATTTGCCATAATCACCACGCTTGGCAGGCGGATTAGTGATCGCAGTGTTGGTGTTTAAAAATACTCAGAAGGAAGCTGCTGCCCATCCTCTGGTAAGTTCCCTTAGTCGGCTCTTACGACATCCACGGGTTGAGTTGGAGGGGTCGATATTCGTACGCCGCGGCCCCACGGCCCTTTTTTTGAAATACACCACGTAAATTTTTATCTATTTCTGTGCCAAATTCTCATAACTTTAATAAAATGAATATCAGTATATGTATGCATATCATAGAAATCTAAATTAGCACATAGTTTCATATGGTGGGCGTCCTATTTAGGCATCCGCTTCAGGCTGCCTGGAAGAGATCGCTTCTAAGCGATAAGGCCCCCCATTGTACTTGTCCTATGTAACATCTCTCTGTAATGTTATTTTTCTGATGTACATACAATAAATATTTTTTGTATAGTATTTGTATTTACGCCGTCTTTATTTTATTTATGTTGATTTATCTATACGTTAGAAAAACTGCTGTTTAGGTATTCATTGCTTACACTTGAGAGACGTTCATTATTAAGAAGATTTATCTTTAATTATCTATTTATTGTTTCTCTGCGGTCTTTATCCCTCCAGCTGACTTAGGTACTAACTTAAAGCGCGGAGTCTCCATTTTCCTCAACATGATACAAAAAGAAACGACGTTCTTTGTGTAGGTAATATCCACTCATACCGCAATGAAGAGTCATTAGCAAGGTACCGTAATGTCTGGAGTCTGAATCAATATTGATGAGTGAGTCTTCGATCGAACTGATTTAACAGTCTTTGTTTAAAACCGTGTAAACCTTGGTAGAGCTAATTGGATACTCATGACTTGGCTGTGAAATAAGAATACATACTTACATATCAACACAGGCGTTGTATAGGCTTTGAAAGTTAAATAAAGGGACTTTTAAAATTCACTGGCTTCACTGGATTTTAAAGAAAAATATTCCCAGGTGCCCCAAAACTTCCTTAAATACTTGCAATGTATGCAATTGGTGAGTCGCCTAGGCGGAAAGGTTAACAAAGGTAACGAAGGGTAACGACGAAAACGAGAAAAAGAGGTTATAGAGAAGAGTTAAGTAAAAAAGAAAAGACGAAAAAAGCATGCTCCCACCATCAGATGAGATCTTCGTAGATGAGAGTAAGTATAATTGCTAAAAAGAAAGATAGAGGTTATATACCCAAGAAACCCAACTCCATAGCGAGAATTTCCAGTATCCCTGGCCTTGACCACGCATTGTTTGACAGTAATAATGAAAAGCCAGCCTTGCAACAAAACGGCATATCTATTGCGTCGGCTAGGCCAAGGCCGGTGACATAACGCGTTACGCGGCCGTTAGCGCTCGGCGCGGCGCGCCGTTACAATCGTGAAACTTCATATTTCCACTATTACTCGTTTGATGTCTCATTGCTATAGATTGGGTTTGGTTGAATGGGTTGATTTTCTACTCCATTAAGGCAATTAGTGTCCTGAAAAACGGTAGGATTTTCTTAGAATTTTTTTACGCTGAACAATTCCTTTTGACACCAGGAGAGGCCTTATGCGCTTTAGAAATTTTGCAAAATTAAATTAAAATTATTAATTCTCACCAACATCGAGCGGAGTCATCAAAATATTTTTTATCCGACTTCGAAAAAAGGAGGAGATTCTATGTTCGGCAGTATGTTTGTTTTTTATCTACATAATAATATGTTCGTCGATAACTCCGTTAATTATGGACCGGTTTTGAAAATATATCGCTTTTTTTTCTCGACAATAATTTCGATGTGGTCCCAAAAAATATATGTATTTGCGAGGAATTAGTATTTGTCCCACTAAATTACAAAACAGTGTAAAAATATAGGTTTTCGTTTGAACCCAACCGTAAACATAACCGTAGGTAAAACCAACATTACGACTAGATTAATGTGTTCCATACATCATAATACTCGCCACACAGGTTTAGATAACATCAAACACTACATTAATTTTCCTCGATGTAGAACAAACCTAGTACTGTCAACGTTTCTAGGTTGGTCTGCGATATCTAAAGAAGCTATCGGTGATTTGGAGGCAGACCACGATTGCTGGCGTCACTGGCTAGGCAGGCCTCCACTGTATTAATTTGACTGGTTAGTGTAAAATTGCAATGTAAATGCTGCTTTTTCGATTGAAAGCAAGAATTCTGTTTGTGAATTATTTTTTACCTTTAAAACGCGGCGGAACTGAGAATAGGATCCAGTTTTTTGACAGTTTTCAAAGGAAATACGTCATCTGCCTGCAAATGTCCTAAAGATATAGAACGATAAATATTTTACCCAAAAACACAAGAACAATAAAAAAATAAACAAGAAAAAAGTCCATTACATTAATAAATAAATCTAAAACTAACAAAAGGTTAATTAATGAAGGTCTAAAATCCAACAACTATTAAACATAGGGCATAATGGTCCCTATCTCAGCATTATGCAGTATTAGGCAATTCAACTCGTGTTATTCCACGTTTCCTACAATTACTCCATAAAACACAGTTTTATTACATCTTGTACATTAATTATGTGTTATGCGAAGATAACACCACGCGATACCATTGATCTTAAACTTGATTTCAGTTAAAAACCCGTACCAAGCAAAAGCTTGAGATACAATCACATTACTTGCATGGTCCAGTTTGTGGTCGTCAAGACTTGGTCACCCAGCTTTAGGTCAGTGACACCGAAAATCTGAGCTGAATATGTTCCTTGAAATAAAAATGGTCCTGAAACGGGTTTGTAACTTGTTCCTGCTATGATCAGCTTTATTGACTTAAGAAATACAATGTAAAAGTAGTACAGGTTGGCTTACTTTAGATTTTTACACCGCTTTACAGCGCTATTAAACCGTGACGAGACGTGTACATAAAACGGTAAGATAATTTCGGAAGGATGTTTAATTTTGGTTATAGTTGAAAAAAATATTATTGACGAATAATAATGTTTATCGAAATCTCGAATTCTTGCCCAATGTTATAATTAACCGATTTCTTAAAAGGAGGTAGCTGTTCAGCTTTTTTTATGTCACGTGTGATAAAATCGGATATTTTGATGATTTATTGTAGGGAGAAAGATCCTGAAACTGTCCCATAAAAAATCCCGAGAGATTTATAAATATCGCAAAAATTAAAAACAGTGTTAATATTAAGGAATATGAAGTCGATTTTTAGTTTTTTCAAAACAATAAAATTGTAGAACATAGTTATAATGTCCTCCTGACCAATCTAAATAGGGAGTGCACCTGTGTTTGTGCACACAAGTGTCTCTGCAAGAGCGATCGTCCTTCGCTTCCCTCAGCAGTCACGACGCTATCGACATTCGGCAAGAAGAACAGTTAGTAATCGATTCGGCATAGTCCTGTGCCTGTACTACGTGCCTTGAATACCCTGCGCGTGAGAACCAATGAAGTAATGCCTTGGAGGTTAGGTCACCTGCATGCTAAGCAGACTGGGATTCCGCAGAATGGGAATAAATCTGGCAGAAGGTAGCCACTGCCCAAAAATGTTGTATACATTTTTGGGCAGTGGCTACCTTCTGCCCATACATTTTTAGGCATATGCAAAGACAGAGGCTAGTCCTAGCGTCCTATTCCGCACTACCCCCTTAATTCTCAATCTCTCTTACTACTCACTCTTCTTTTGATAGTCGACAAAAAATTTAAGTGAAGATAAAATTAATAACACTGTATTTCTTATTTGTTAATCCTACTAATATTATAAATATGAAAGTTTGTATGGATGGATGTATGGATGTATGGATATTTAAGGTTTTATAGTGCTTATGCCCGCACTTTGGGTAATCTTAAAGAATTTAATGATATCCCAAAAATTTACGACTCCGGCGGGACTTGAACCCGCGACCCTTAGAGATTAGCAACAGCGATACCTCTCGTCAAACGATCTAAATGTAACTTTAGACTTTGAGCAGGTTTGGATAACTTCAATGTTTCCCCTGTAGGTGGAGCTAACGGCGCTATAGTCCGTAAGTCCCAAAGATTTTCGATAGGTCGTGTACTTGCCTCCGTGGCGCAGTTGGTTAGCGCATCCTCGTATTCAGAGGAGGGTCGCGGGTTCAAGTCCCGCCGGAGTCGTATGGATATTTGTTACTCTTTCACGCAAAAACTACTGAACCATTAGGCTGAAATTTGGTATGGGTATAGTTGGGGACCTGGAATAACATTAAGGCTATTTTTATCCCGATAAAACGCGGGCGAAGGCGCGGGCTAGGAGTATTATAATAAGAATTGTCTAATAGTCAGTGCTTATTTTGTAAGCCTAAAGAAATAAAGTTATTGAAATCTAAAATATTAATTATAGCATCCGACTCGTATTGATATGGACCAGTAGAAGCTACCTGTAGATTGTTTGCAACAGACTGCAGTTAGCTCAATTGTAAATACTAGTTCTTATTTTGTTTCTATTATTTTATTTAAATTTAGTTTGTCAAAAAACTTAAAGCATTGTTATAATAAACTTGAAGTAAGATATTTTTTTTCATGTTATGTAGAAATTTTTTGATAATAAAATATATTATCAAAAATGTTTATTTCTCATTGACTGTAATATCAATCTTTTATCCAACTTTTGGTACATATCAGTATTCAGTCATTTTGGCTTTTAAGAATTTTGGGAATAAGTTTTTGTGGGATTCAGGTGTATTCACGTATATAACCTTACCTAAGGGTTTGTGTCCACGGATCCCGGGATCGGTTTCCAACAAAAAATAGGTAAATATTTGTATCCGTGGATAGTATCGGTGGATACAAAAAATTGAATAAAGTAATTGTAGAAACGGATCCCGATTGTTGAGTAAGATTAAAAAAAAAATTGTTTAGTGGATATTGAGTCTGTTATTATATTAACCAACGATAAATTATTTTTTATAAAATCTAATATCACAGGAATCATCACATAATTATTGTACTTGTACTAATCTACAGTTTTTATTATAACTTTGTATTTCGAGCTTAAATAATTATTTTGCTTAAAATTAATAACTAAAACATTTATTTTTACTGAAATTGGACTCAAGTTTAACTTCACCTTAAATAATATAAAATAAGTCTTAATTATTAATCAATTGCGTAAGCGTTTTTTCTCACTCTGTCTTCTTCTTTTGAGATAAGTGGTTATGACTTAAAACCAGCGCTCTTTCAACCCTAGATTTTTCTGTTAGAGCACCAATCTGAGTCAGGGTCTGTTAGACGGTCTAATAGACCCTGACTCAGATTGGTGCTCTGTCTGCACGAGCGCTTGTCTATAGGTCTAACTTAGACCTATAGACAAGCGCTCGTTTGCTTGCTGAGTGGGCTACATAGTACAACTCAACTCAACTCTCAACTCATTTTTTTGTCTGGTTGAGTGTTATTTAGTACGTAGTAGTCCTATATTTCTGTATCAAAATTTGTGTCTTGTGTCTAATACATAATTTTCTCTTCCTTCTAAGTAAAAGTGAGAAATAACACTGCTTAGCAACTGTTTCAAGTTAGCGGACCATATGATGAATAAGGGTTTAGTCCAAAAATGGTCCAATGTGCGTAAAGTCAATTAGTTAGTAACCAACTAAGTACATTATTATAGTAGATATATAATTATAATACACATGTAGTCATTAGTATATTTACAAACACGGTAACAATTCATGACGAAGATGAGGCGTCCAATTTGTCTACAACACAGAAATGAAGCGACTTTTCTGAGTGGAGGTGTAGATGAAAGAAAATATATTTTTGTCCATGGTGAAGGCAATACTGTAAGTAATTTGGAGCCACATATAAATAAATAACCCATGGCTGGAAGCCCCTAGGCTTCATTCGTAGTACAAACAAATTGCTCCCTAGAGACAGAGACACATCAGTACCCTGACCTGATAACCAAAACAATCTGAATACATGAATTACAGACGAAATAGAGCAAGCTTCAAACACGTGGCGAGTCTATCCTTGCGTGTAACAACGTGATGCAAGCTGACAAATAGAACATGAGGACGCGTGTTCAGTCTGACTTGTAAAATGTGAATCAGTCTTGTGTATGCTGGCCCAGCAACTGCAACTGATTCACATGTTACAGCTGGCAAGGTTTTAGTGTAGGGCATGTTATCCTTCCTACTATATACTTTTATAAAATGTCAAAGTTTGTATATGGATGGATGTATGGATGGATATTTGTTACTCTTTCACGCAAAAACTACTGAACCGATTAGGTTAAAATTTGGTATGGGTATAGTTTGGGACCTGGAATAACATAGGTTTTATTTTTTATCCCGATAAAACGCGGGCGTAATATTTTTTCAAGACAAATAAAGCGTCAAGCATTTCGTTGTATCGAACTTCGTATTTTGTTGCAAAAATATCCGACCGACGAAAAAACACGCTGTTACATGTAGGCTGTAGGTACGCCTGTATCAGAAAAACTCCTCTTTCACCTACTATTACCGTACATTACTTGTTCAGTTATTACAAATCCCAAAAGATCAAAGGAAGAAAAGGTTTTCTTCGCATTTTTCAAAAATTGACCGATTTCGATATTACTATATTGGATCACTGAATATCGGAGTATTCGGAATTGTATCCAAGCAAGGTGATTGACAACCTTATTTTTTTATGGATAAATAATACATAAATAAATTATGCTGTAAAATTCACACAGCATTATCTAGCCTAATTAGACCTATTGATAAGGGTACTAGATAGCAGATATACATAATACAATACACAACATAGAAAGATATTTATACATAGGAAACAACCAGAACACCCGGAACAAATATCTGCAGTCGTACATTCAAATATTTATCCCGTATAACCCATAGCATATAATAGTCATGATGACTGATTTTGTTAACTACACCGTGATATTTTTAGACATCTACTGAATGCAAAATAAATCATATTTCTGCAAAAAAATGGACGTAGAAGGAAAAATACAGCTTTTAAAAATGCATTTTCTATTTCGCTCAAAAACGCTACAGTACTCGTGTCTCCTGTCTATGACGTCATAGATGCACGAACATCTGATGATACAGAATGATCATAATCGTTTTAAGAGAAGTTTTACCGGCTGTGCTTTTACATTACACGTTGTGACGGCATGACGTCACAGTTATGTATTCTCTGATTGCTGTTCAAAGTGTCATGGCGGATTGCTGTATTTTGTAGTTTTATTTTATCAAATTCATAATGAATCTCGATCAAAACATAAAATATAACACGTGTTTTGTAATCTATGGCTCAGGAATAATTCGGTTAATACATAATTTATATGATTATTAGTTACTGTCGTCATCCCTATTATATAGTCCCGTAACATATTTGGCAATCGAACCCGCAACCTGCTGCGTCGCTGGCGCTTTCACTCGCTACGCCACAAAGGTCGTCAACATGGAGGACTCAGTTATTGATTCTGATTCTGATTCATACATTTTATTTTACTTTTTTTTTTCAAGTCGCAAGGGCATGCGTAGTGTTAGAATATTGTGATATTCGCTATGACAAACACCACAAAACATTATACTGTATATATCAACTACATACGTATACATACCTACTAGATGCAATGTGAGCCTGAAAGATCCAATAGCACCGTTGCTGATTCATTAGCTATATCGATATAATGTATGCTTATTGCTTATTAATTCAATCATTAATGCATGAAGAGTTTATAGAGCAAGTTATGTTCCATACATTTTGTATAACTAATTTTGGATACAGCTAAAGCTTTTGCTTAGAAGTGATGCCAAAAAAATTGGGTACTTTTACGAGTGGGTAAATTTATTTATTTATTTACTAGCGACCCGCCCCGGCTTCGCACGGCAGCAATGCTGATACTAAATTATACATTATAAAGCTTCCTCTTAATCATTTAAAACTCACTCTATCATTTAAAAAAACGCATCAAAATCCTTTGCTTAGTTTTAAAGATCTAAGCATACATACAGACAGACGCGGCGGAGGACTTTGTTTTAATAACACGTATTATACGCGGCGGAGGACTTTGTTTTAATAACACGTATTATGAAGTGATTGGCTGCCGATTTATTAGAGAACATTCACAACAAAAACAACAACACATACTATGTATATACTGCGGAACGATACGTAGCTTACGTGATACATGATCCAAGAAAATAGGTCTGCTCTTCCGGGAGCGTCTCCAGGTGACGTCACTATCCAGTTGCAACTTTATTTCAACAATCTTTTTAGGCTGGGAAACAATGTGATAATGGTATATAATGGTAAATTGAAAAATGGATAAAATAATAACTATTGTCAATTATGTTTGTTAAATCAGTCAAAACAGCGTTAGTTAAACACGAGACAATGTGATAAATTATTGGTAAATACAAAACCAAATAGTTTTAACAAATTCATACAGGAGCTCGGGGAGTTACGATTTTACGCTACTGGTAGGTACCTAACACCAGGAAACAAATTCGTCTTCTCATCCGCCGATGGCGATGATGACGTAAACTGGAGACACCCACGTGACCATCGTGTCTCGGAAGAGCATAACGGTTTTCTTATACCATGACGTGAACAAGAGTATTATAAAAAAGAGCTCTACATTTTTACTTTTATTTTCCAAGAATCCATGCTTCATCTTGGGTTATTTTGGGCATGACAAATCGATGGCCAAACAGAAGGTAACAATTCGGTTTTATCCTTTTGTTACAATTTGAACAAATAATAACAAGTTGCCAAACAAAAGCTTTAACTTTCTATTTCAAATAACTCTTATTTTTGTTATACAAAATTGTATTGAGTTTTGTTTAGACTGCATGAAATAGTGCAGTCATTGTTCTAAAAACATATTTTCATTACAATTTGTATAGTTTTATGCGTGAAATAAATCGTAAAAAGGAAAGTAAAATATGCCATTTGAGATGAGGTCCATTCTTGGAACCTCTACCTGCTTGGTCCAATTATTTACGATACCAGCCAGCCAAGCACGGGGATAGTTCTCTAGGGTAGAATAGACAATAATGACTTCGCTTCGTCATACATTGCGTACATTATTGAAGTTGAAGATAAGAATTTCAAATAAATTACGCATTCGATGACAAAGTGACGTATTTTTTCTCTATTCTACCCTAGAGAACAGACCCCGTGCTTGCCCAGCAGGGATCTATCTTATCTATGGCATATGCCATATCTGAGCTTAGTTAGACTTTAATTTTGATAGTTGAAAAGGTGCCTCGAGATGTTTCGAGAAAGGGATTCCCAAAAGATGGCTGTCTACTCGACTTGCCGTGTCCCCCGATAACATACTAATATTATAAATGTCAAAGTTTGTATGGATGGATAGATGTATGGATTTGTTACTCTTTCACGCAAAAACTAGTGAACCGATTAGGCTGAAATTTGGTATGGGTATACTTTGGGAACTGAAATAACATATAGGCTATTTTCATCCCCATAAAACGCGGGCGAAGATGCAAGCAGCAGTTAGTTCACATATAAATCTACATATGTATGTATAAACATACATATTTTATAGATCTACATGGTGAAGAATCAAAATGTGGATTTAATGTGAAGAATCCACTATAATAATTTTAGTACTTTTTTAACCTAAATGAGTAACTACATACGTAGTAAATAGGAGTAGGTATGTATATATCAGGGGGGACACGGCTCTGTCAAGTCGAGATGACGGCCGCCGCGCCGCGCCGCCGCCACCACACACATAATTTTCTCGAATCATCTCGAGGCACCTTTTCAGCCAAAGATATCATTCAATCTTCCGCCAAATCCATTGCCTTTATGTGCTTTTATAAAAGAAGTTTGAAAAATTTGAAATCTTTTATAAAGCTATGAAATAAATGATTATCTGTCTATTTTTGTTAACATTGAAAGCTATTGCCTGAAAATGAATTTAGGAATTTTTCCTAAAACGTAATCCTAGCACGCAGTAAATCACAATACAAACAAAAACAAATCCTTTATTGATAACTTCAAGTTACAGACCAAAAAAGGGCTAGCAATAGCAATAGCAATAAAAATCTACATCCCTGATCCGCAGAATGCTTGACAATCACAACAACATCCTGAAAACCATAGCGGATAGATACTCATCGTCGCTGTGGGCAAGCACAGTGATCCCGGGAAAAGTCCCACTACTCTGGTGAGATCACTCTGGGAATGATTCCTGCGTTTATTTTTATAACTTGATCTCGTCTCGATTTGCTAACTAACCATTTACTGTATTTTATTGTGTTACTAACCCTCTATAAATATATGTCGTCCGAAATAGAATGATTTTATTATATTTTATTTTTTATTTAATAGCAGATGGACTTAATATAATGGTAATTATAAGTATAAATTAGTAAAGCATAATAATAGTACATTTATTTTATATACCTAATTGATTGGCATTGTACGATTATTCCAAAAAAATTATTGCAATAGGACCCATATTATGAATAAGTAAATAAGTAACCTTAAGTTATTACATTGTAAGAAGATAAACTGTCAAGTTTTTAATGAGAATAAATTCCTTATACCGAAACCGATATAGGTACGTATGTAAATAACATTAAGTAGGTACCTACCTACCGTATTATACCTACTAACAAGCAAATTGGTGGAGAAAATTATGTGTAGAATAAAGTAAGCATAATTTGAATGAGATCGAAATAAGAAGCAGGATTAGCAAAACTCTACTTATTGCGATAAAGTGATTTACTAGCAAAAACAAATTATTTTCAACATTTATCATCCAAATAAAAAACTGAGACCAAAGCAAATAGATACTAGTTTTGAGAGGCCAGATAATTCCGGTGATTCTGTATGAGACACGCAATTTCTCATCTCTTTCACTCTCCTCTCCCTGGAGAAAGGTGAAAGGAGACAGGTATAGACACGTAAGTTGGCCAAAGTGAAATGACCGCAGTTGACCATTTTGATGGTTGCGTCATTCCCGCGGCTCGAATTTTAAGTTTTCTACGAGACCCGAATGAAAATGAAAATCTTGGAAAGATAAATGTGCATTTGAATAACAAAGGATGCCCTGAATTGTACTGAATATCTTTCACTCATTTGAAGTAGGTAGGTATTATTTACACATTTTCCGCAAAATTTCAAGTGTAGCCCTGCCAGCGTTCTTGTCTTCCGTCTACAGCACTAGTTCTTTAGTGGAAAAAATTTTAAATCCGTCTTTGGTCTCACCTGGAAATTCATTCGAAATTTCGTTCTTAGACGAGGCTCGAATGGCTTGGCATAGTGCTTGCCCTGATGCTGCTCCCCCAAAATCTCTTTTGTCCCAACGGCAATGGGACGGGCCTCTGTGTGAGTTGACACGGAATTGTTTGTTACAAACGTGCTCCAGCTCTGCAGATCGTGCCCGTCTCCTGGCCGTTTCTAAATGGGAGTCAGGACATTGGTTGCAAGCACTTCCTTCATATAATACTGGCACTCTATTGGATCCCGTAACTTTCCGTATAGCAACATGTCTTCGGTTGGGTGCAAGGTGTTGCGCGCCTCATCAATGCCAGTGCGGTACTGTTGTCGAACAGCTTGGTCATCACGGATTATCGTGTACTAGGGCTGCCGGTCGGATATCTCGCCATGCCAGCCTTAACGACATCATCCGGCGGGCCTTTGTCACCGCTAACGTACCAGCTATTCTCGAACCGAATGGTCTGTTGCGTGACGATGGTAAGAGGCCCGACGGCATGACTTTAGTCCCTTGGGAGTTGGGCAGGCCTATTGTGTGGGACGCTACATGTGTCGACACACTTGCGCCTTCCCATCTTTCAAGGACATCCGTGAGGGCTGGTTCGGCGGCAGATTTGGCCGAGGATCTCAAGAGGCGCAAATATGCAGGTCTCGACAAAGCCTACGCATTTGCTCCCCTTGGAGTCGAGACCCTAGGTCCGTGGGGTACCGAGGCTCTCCGGGTTTTCAAAAAATTATCTGAGCGCCTGGTCGAAGCGACGCGTGACCCGAGAGCTGGTGAGTATCTGGCGCAGCGCATTAGCATTGCCATACAGCGGGGCAATGCAGCCAGCGTCTTGGGGACGCTTCCGACTGGTATTGATATGGACCAGTTGAGCTATCTGTAGATTGTTTGCAACAGTCTGCAGTTAGCTCAATTGTTTCAATTGTAAATACTAGTTTAATTTCTTTATATTATTTGATTGTTATTTTCTTTTTATGCTAATTTGTAACAGTTTGAAAAATCTAAATAAGTACCTAGGAATACCAAGTAAGAAAAACAAGTTACTTGCATAAACACTTTTCTTGGAAATAAATAGAATAATGTGATGTATTAAATTTTTCCTACTTTTTATGCGATTCTTGAGTAGAAATGTTTAATTCAGAATTGGCCAAGGCAAGTTTTCAAATGTATTCACATTAGTTGGACTTCAGAATAATAGTATGAACATCAAATTGAACTGGTTTAAAAAGTTTTAAAACCAAATAATCACAGAGCAATGCTCTCGTTATGGTACTTCACTCTAAAATTCGTCGCCTTTCCCAATGCCTTGACCTACCCATTTACAGAAAAGCTGGATCCATTGAACTCTGTATAATTTTTACTATAACTTTCGTAGAAGAAAACTCCAGCTAGTTTTTGTGTAAGAACTATTTTGATAATTTCTGTTTTTATTTGAAACAGAATAATCACAGACCAATGCTCTCCTTATGGTAGGTACTTCACTATAAAATTCGTCGCCTTTCCAATGCCTTGACCTACCCATTTACAGAAAAGCTGGATCCATTGAACTCTGTATAATTTTTACTATAACTTTCGTAGAAGAAAACTCCAGCTAGTTTTTGTGTAAGAACTATTTTGATAATTTCTGTTTTTATTTGAAACAGAATAATCACAAACCAATGCTCTCCTTATGGTAGGTACTTCACTATAAAATTCGTCGCCTTTCCAATGCCTTGACCTACCCATTTACAGAAAAGCTGGATCCATTGAACTCTGTATAATTTTTACTATAACTTTCGTAGAAGAAAACTCCAGCTAGTTTTTGTGTAAGAACTATTTTGATAATTTCTGTTTTTATTTGAAACAGAATAATCACAAACCAATGCTCTCCTTATGGTAGGTACTTCACTATAAAATTCGTCGCCATTACAATGACTTGCTTGACCTGCCCATTTGCAGATAAGCTAGATCCATTGAAGTCTGTATAATTTTTACCATAACTTTCGTAGAAAAAAACACCAGCAATTTTTTGTGTAAGTAGGTTATTAATATTTTTATCAATTTTTAGCTTTTAAATCACTTCCAATCGTTATTTTCTGCGTCCAAAAACTAAACCCAGTAGCAATCTAATCTCTACTGATAAGATAAAAAAGTTAAAGTTTTTCAGTGCATTTAGGATTAAAATCTGACAAATCTGTAAATCTAAGAGCTATGTGAGTGCGACAGAACAACTTCTACCGAGTGGTGTAAATAGGCCAGTACCTAATGGAATGATGAGCATGACAAGCAGCATCGTTATTGCTTCATCATCCCGCCATTTTTACCACCAGCACGCCAAAACCTCAGCTCTAATTTACAAACCGTGTTTTTCCACGTTCAAGTTCACTAGCCGTCGTAGGAAGGAGTTGGTGCGACCTACTTGTGGTTCCCTGACCTCCGAGCAGCCTAGCATGGTTGCCTATCTCTGTCGTTCTTGCTGCTTTATGCTGGGAGGTGATTAGTCGTCTCGCTTGCTCCCGGAATATTTTTGCAACGTGTTTGGAAAATGGCACAACGCTTCAGGACAGACTGGCCATATCAATGAGCAAGATGGCTTAGAGTTCAGAATCAAAATAAGTTTAGGTCCTTATAGGTAACCTGTAAGATTGTTATGACTGATGGATGAGGTAGCAGATCACGTAGGCTTTGCTATTGGCTTAATTCTTATAATACGAGTCCATGGCATATGCAGGTAGATTCTAAGATTTGTATAGGTATACATGCCAGGACCTAATTTGTCTTTAGAAACAATATAATACACTACTAACTACTACAATATACAATAACATGAATCTTAAACTAGAATAATTCATATGCTAATTTAATTCAACTTGATTATTTGACATAAGACTTTATCTTATATATAAAATTTCCATGTCACAATGTTAGTTACCGTACTCCTCCGAAACGGCTTTACCGATTTTTACCAAATTTTATATGCGTTTTCAGTACATCTGGTGATGGACCGACGACCTAGTTAAGGTCGCGGGAAATCGCTGGATGCGGGCAGCGCAAAATCGGTCATTGTGGAGATCCTTAGGGGAGGCCTATGTCCAGCAGTGGACGTCGATCGGCTGATATGATGATGATGATTCAGTAGATCTGAGAATCGGCTACTATCTATTTTTCTTACCCCTAAGTGATAAGGGTTGAAGCAAAACAACGTTTGGCGGGTCAGCTAGTTTAATAATAAAACCTACCTACTGTATTTAGTATAATTGACCTAAGGCCGTTCTAATTATGTCAATAAATAAATACATAAAAACAAAGTTATTTATATAAAAATTTGTACAATACCAATATTTATAGTATAATTATATTTTGTAATAAATTGCCTATAAAAGGATCTACTCGGCTCGCGCATCAAACTTAATCCAGGCATTTTGATATTTTTTGAGTATTTTTACAAGCTAAGGGAGCGCATTTATGACTTTTGTTCCGAATCAAAAATAAAGTTACAAAAAGTTATAAATTAATTAATACTTAAATTTTTGTTGAACAATTAAGGACTTTCTGGCATTGCAGGGCAGGCGTAAGAATACCTATACAGAACTCGAAACAAAGATTCATAAATCTATCTAAACTATCTATCGAAATACACACTCTTACGCTGTGTTTTTTGATTTTCACCTCATCAAACGCAACCAATAGTAGTCCTGGGATGACTTTCATAAGAGATTGTGTTTTTCTTTGCCTAGCGGTCCTGCCTGCACACCCCTGTGTTTAGTGTTTACGATAACGCAGATTCACAACACCGTCTGTGTTACCCATATGTAACAAAACACCACAATATCTTTGGGTGTTTTCTATGTAAAACTAAAAATATTTATGTTAATACAAACATAGGTAAATATTTTTTAGTTTTACATTGAAAATATTAACAGAAATTGTGGTATATTCGTAACAATTATTAACCAGCACTTCTTATTTTGGGAATTGATGATTTTGTATGGATTGCCGACCATTATTTGTTTGTTTATTAAAATTTACCTACCGCCTATGAATTAAAAAAAGCCTTAAAACAGACCCGAAGGAATAAAGAACGAGTAAGTTAGGTGAAGTGAGTGCGTGAGAGAGTTTACAGGAGAGGGGTTATTATAATTTTCAACAATCAATGGCGAAGAAAACCTCTTTTAAAAGAACCGCCTCTGAAAACTATAAACATCCACTACAATCAATGGCGAAGAAAACCTCTTTTAAAAGAACCGCCTCTGAAAACTATAAACATCCACTGCCACAAGACGCCCGCTTCCGCTCTGGTTCCTCACCAAAATCGCACCCTTTTAGCCTTCGCTTTTAGTTTACAGTTTTGACGTATCAGCAGAACGTCCTTGACGTACAACAAACGGTAACCAAGGCCGGCCGAGTGTTGCTAACATAACGGCAGCTTTCCGTCTCACAGGATAACGGGGAACGCTTCGATTTCGTTACAAGACCTACGATAAGCTGTATCTACATTTGTGTGTATTTATATATCTACCATTTGATAAAGAGTAGCTTACTTGTATAATTTATTTTTATCTTCTAGTATTTTATTTACTTTTCTTGGTCTATCCTGTAATGTTTTTGTAAATTGTTTACCCATTTTTACCTCATGGCATTTTATTTATTTGGAGTAACAAACAATTACACTCTTAGCTTAATTAAATTGATACTTATTCTATGTGATGTTTTTTAAGTGTTATCAACACCGTTACGCTCTAGAATATCAAAATAAATCGGGCAAAAATATTAAAGCAAGTGTGTTCTTTCACTACAATCACTGCATGCGGGATTACCGCATCACACTAACAGACATAGGGGAATAGTATATACTATCTATATAGGCCCCATTTCTATATAGACTTGTTACTATATACTGGTCATAGCACACATCTCTTCGGTCCAGTCTCTTAGGTTAATCTTTAAGGTTCATTATCATTTTCATTTGGTTGTTTCTTACGGTAGTTACTGTATAGTCATTGACTCAAATGTTTACCACGGACTTTATCTGACGTTTACAGCCACAGATCTCTTTATCACAACCAAATCTTACAGATGAAGAATTCTAGTAATACAGACAGGTGCCGCGTCTCTATAAAGTGGGCTTACTCGACGACCGTATTTCAGTTGTCAATCAGGACTCTATTACAACAAGGTTCTATAGTAAACATAGCAATGCAGTTGACTGTACATTATGTTGTAATTGTGACGTCAGCCTTCGATGACACCGTGAACGACGAGGTCTTGCCGTGAACCGTTTGTAACGAAATCGAAGCCGTTATCCTGAGAGAACGAAAGCTCCCGTTAGCATCGTCTCTGACTCACAAACGTATGCTCAAGGACGCTATGAATGTGTTTGCTCCAGCTATTTGAACTTGCTCTTGATTATTTTTGGTAGGTTAGGTGTATTCTATAGCAAAAATAAAAAAATGCTAACAGAAAAGCTATGAAAAAGCCAGCTAAGAGTTTAAGCTCGTGTGTTGCTGGCTTAGAATATGCATCAACCCAATTTTTTCCACGGGTATCGTAAGAGGCTATTACCTGCGCTGAGTATACAATGTCCAGCACACGCTGAGCTAACCTCTATTTCAGCGCAAGGTCATGGAGGCAGAGACACCCTTATTTAAACTACCACCCATAAGTGTCTGTTACCTCCATGTTAAAATGTTTCTATTTACCGTTTGTTTATTTTATACTCTTCTGTACCTGTGTCCAATTTTAATTTTCTTTGATATTCTATTCTACTCTAGTCTTATCTACTCTACTCTACTATACTCTACTATACTCTAATCTACTCTACTCTACTCTACTCTAATCTACTCTACTCTAATCTAATCTACTCTACTCTACTCTAATCTATTCTACTCTATTCTAATACAATCTAATCTACTCTATTCTATTCTATAATACTTATGATATTCAACGGGGGGCTCACAGCAGCGTGGTTTGTAGAACAGATCCAACATAGACCTGCAATTTTCAACCTGCATGGCCAGCTTGGAGATTATGGCTTTTCCCTTGAATGGTATCAGGGAAATAGAATATAATTTTATTGCACGTAGCAGTGCAGTAGCTGCGTTTACTGTCATTTCCTTTCCGAGTTGATATGTGTGCTATGACCTTTACTCGATGTTGTGCCTACGATTGGGCACTTTTGAATGCTCTACCTGGCTCTACCATACGATGCTACATAGGTATATATCTACTTACTTATATACGATCATGAGTACAATTTGACGAAACCTAAACCTTGTTCCATATCACTACATAGTATAGAACAATGTCGCTTCCCGCTGTCTGTCTGTCTGTCCCTCTATATATGCTTAGATCTTTAAAACTATGCAACGGATTTAGATGAGGTTTTTTTTAAAGTGATTCAAGAGGATGCCTTATATTTTTTTTTTATAGTATATAGACCTTCGTTTGACCACAATCTCACCTGATGGAAAGTGATGATGTGGTCGATGTTGTATCACGAAGGTCTAGAATACACCTGTTCACTCTTGTCTTGAAGAGACCCAGATTGTAATACATCGGAAAAACTGAAGCAGGTAGCGAGTTCCATTCCTTAGCGGTGCGAATGATGAAGGTGGACGAAAACCGCTTTGTACGAGTAGATGGTATATCCACCTAATAAGGATGATATTGTGCCGTCCATCTGCTTGTCCTGGAGTGGAAGGTAGATGGTGGAATCAGGTCATGAAGTTCCTGGGAGCGTTCTCCGAAATGTATCCTATAAAAGATCGAGAGACAAGCAACCTTGCGGCGGTGATCGTGACTTTATATGTATAATTTGCACCCGTGCGAAGCCAGGGCGGTTCGCTAGTTAATAATAATCCATGAAGGTGTTGTTGATCAACCTCTGTAAATTCTTACGTGTGTAATCCACGCACGCGCGGCGCCGCCGTCCCACATTCGAGTAACGGTGCTCGCTCCTGGCCAAAACGCGAATGTTTCCGCTAATTCATTAACCTGTCCAGTCTATGAGGGCTTTAACCTTCCTTTTCATACATATTCGTACAAATGAGTCAGTGTTTCAGTTGCTGGGTAAATTTGAAATGAGACTAACCTAGTATTTGATTCTATTTTATGAACCTATCTACTTTTTTTGACTCATTAAATAGTTATGAACCTTATCTCTGTGAATAAAATGATAAAAGAAAAAGTTAGAATTATGTTTGTACTTATCTAATTCCAATTTTAAGGCACATGCTTTGAAAAAATTAAAAGCAAAGGCTTTGATGAGGCTAAAAGTACACGTAACCTGAATCACGTATACAATTTATAAACCTAACGCCTGCAAAATGATTACAGCAAAGCTTTATGATTGCTGTAATGAAACAAGTTGGTGTCGAACTGATGACGAAACCGAAGTTAAACTTCGACGTTTACTACAACGCCATCTAGGTGTTTAAGAGTAAACGAGCTCGATAACTGATTGTAGTCTAGCTACGAGGATGAGTAGAATTCGAAGTTAAAAGAAGTTTCACACTGTATGGCAAAGATGACGCTAATTTAAAGTTTTCCAAAAAATAACAAGCTTTTACTTCGGAATGTTCCTTCCTTATATGAATTTCAAAATGTTGAGTTATTCGAGTTTGTAGATGTCTAATCCATTTACTAGCACGTGCTTTGTTAAGAATCACACACTTATTATCTCGGAGGATAGAATAACTAAAGGAACAGGTGGACTTTTTGAACAAAGAAAAAGATTTTAGGTATACGATTTCTGACTTTTTAGTACTCCAACCGCTCCAACCTCAAATGGTCTAGTAGTAGTTAGTATAGGTATACGAAAATAGGCCTCTTTCACGAAAACTTTTTTGCCAATGATCGATTGGAATCAAATAAGTTTTCGTGAAAACTTATTTGATTTTGCTGACTGTATAATTTTTTGAATATTCACATATGGATTAGACATCTACAAACTCGAATAACTCAACATTTTCAAATTCATCCAAGGAAGGAACATTCCGAAGTAAAATCTTAAATCTTCGGACGGGTATCAAAACTAAAAATGTGGATGCATGTTAGGTATATGTAGAAGTATGAGATTTTCTTATATTTATAACCAAAACAAACGACCAAAAGATTAGCGGCAGTAATAGGGTTGACCACATCTATCATTTGGAAAGACAGACTAATAATGTTTGTACTACGACACAGGCAGATAATGTAATGTAGGTAATCAGCCTGATGACGTTACTCCGAGATAGACCCTGATTGCAGTCATCAAGTCAGCACTCTACATCCGCAATAATAAAACACGAATAACAACATGGACTTAATTTTATTTTCGTCTGAATAATCGGAAAATCACTCTTTTAATTTTTTTACCGGATTGAACATTTGATTGAACCTGATTTATAGGTTAGTATGCCTGAGTAGTCAGGCATTTGCTCTCGCTTTTAAAATATTGAAGTAAAACGAATCAAATTCCTACATAGTATCGCATTTTATTTCTTTGTACCTATAATAAATAAGAATATATAATAGATAAGTTTTTAAATATTTTATTTTTACAGGAAGTAAAAAATGTTTTACTAATCCTACTTTATATATATAAATGTGAATGTTTGTATGGATGGATGTATGGATATTTGTTACTCTTTCACGCAAAAACTACTAGGTAAATCCATTAGGCTGAAAGGTACATAGGCTATTTTTTATCCCGACAAAACGCGGGCGAAGGCGCGGGCAGCAGCTAGTGATATAATCAATGTCTATATTGTGAGTATGGTTGTATGGGTGTTTGTTCTTCGTTTACACTAATGAATTGTTAGGGCTGAAATTTGGTATATAGGCTATTTTTTATCCCGACAAAACGCGGGCGAAGGCGCGGGCAGCAGCTAGTAATATTATCAATGTCTATATTGTGAGTATGGTTGTATGGGTGTTTGTTCTTCTTTTACACTAATGAATTGATTGGGCTGAAATTTGGTATATAGGCTATTTTTTATCCCGACAAAACGCGGGCGAAGGCGCGGGCAGTGGCTAGTAATATTATAAATGTCTATATTGTCAATATTGTGAGTACGGAGGTATAGTTTGGGACCTGGAATAACATAATCTGATGAGATTATGTCCCGCAGACGATATTTATGACCTAAAGCACTAAAATGCCTAAATCTCAAGAATTGCTAGGTCTATTTTCATAATTTTTTCTGATTTACAATCTAGAATAAATACACTATCGAAGATTCAAGAGAAAGGTGTAATTTAGTATCAGCATTGCACTAGTGCGAAGCCGGGGCGGGTCGCTAGTGATACTACTATACCTAAATGTGTTCTTTGCGCATAGTTTGCCCAGGAGTAGCTGGTCTGCGGCAGACATAACATGAATAGACTGTCGGAGTGTAAAACCACGAGAAAGGGGGAAATAGGGGCCTTTGTCCAGCCGTGAAACAGTAACCACTGTTGGCTGTTGCACAGTAATTTGGCGTGTTTTAAAAAACGATAAACCGACTTCAAATTCCTGAACCTACCTCTTATTTACGACCGTTGCCATGGAAGCTGTTTGTTACCAATAATTGTGATAATTTGATTGTTTTCAAAAACCTTATAATTCAATTTCGAGTCCCTTACTTTGACACTGTTTTAAGTTTTGCGGGATAAATAAAATATCTCCAGGGGATAAACTTTTTACAGGACCAGCTTGGAATCATTTTCTATACAATAGTGAAAGAATTTTCAAAATCGGTCCAGAACAGGCGGAAAGACCGCGTAACATAAATAAAAAAAACCGTCGAATTGAGAACCTACTCCTTTTTTTTTGAAGTCTGTTAATAATTAATTACCCACTTTAGGCCTACGTGCTTATGCAAGTGTGTGGGTAGCAAATAAGCAAAGGTAGCAAGGACAAGCTAAAAATCATGACGACTAGAAACTTAATAAATTAGACATTAAAAGGCGATTTGTTTATTTAAAAACTATGGCAATTATACTTGTAAATAATTTGTTTTGACGTGGTCACGATGATTTAGACGGGCCATTTTCATTACCATATGACCTGTTCATAATCAAGTGATTAGCAATTTTGGTTACATTCTACCTTCCATCGCGCACTAGAGACTAATATATAGTTCCTTTATTGAGGAAACTAGCTGCTGCCCACGCCTTCGCCCACGTTTTATCGGAATAAAAAATAGCCTATATGTTATTCCAGGTACCAAACTATACCCATACCAAATTTCAGCCTAATCGGTTCAGTAGTTTTTGCGTGAAAGAGTAACAAATATCCATACATCCGTTAAATATATAATCATACAAACTTTGACATTTATAATATTAGTAGGAAGGATTAGTAACATGCATTATTATACATTTCCTATTGATTTAGAATCTATGAAAACTAGGTCAAATTAAACTAGTTTTGCAAACTAGTTTCATTGACCATGAAGGAACACATTGCTCGATAGATAACTTTATATTCGGACTTCGATGCAAGTTTCTGCCCTCTTATGCGGCTGGCTTTGTTTAAAATATCCTGGATAAAATTTTGTTTCTTAGTTGGTATATTGCCTTATGTTATATTTACATATATCATATAACAAATAATCTAATACTAGCTGCTGCCCGCAGCTTCGTACGCGCTTTTCATGTACCCTGTCCGTCCCCGGGATACCAACTACCTCCCTGCCAAATTTCACTAAGTTCCGTTCAGACGTTTAGGCGTGAAAAGGTAACAGACAGATAGAGTTACTTTCAAATTTATAATTTTAGTAGGATAATGCTCTGCTTAGTTTGGGGCTAGATTATTCTGTGTGAATTATCCAGCATTATTTATTTATTTTATTTTGTGATTTAATTTCGATTTTCTTTTTAATTAGCTGACCAGCCCGCGGGTACTCCTTTCTAAAAATTGTCCACGCAGGCGCGCCCGCGGTCTATGTTTAGAAGAACGATTAAAGGCCTATTACACTACACAATCAGTGGCGGTAGCTTCATATAAGCCAAAAAGCCGGGCTTGCCCTACTTCAAATTCCATACCGGCCGAAAACATTAACTACCATATTTAAATTTTCGCGCGTCAATTCTTCACTTGATTTCTTTTACAACTATGACAATCTAGTAAGTATCCGAACGCGCCGCCCGGCCTGCTGGCAACTTGCCGCCGCCGCGCGGCCGCATGCATCTCGCTCACACTCATGGGCTTGCAATGGGACTTCGCGGGCGCGTATACCTGCACCGTTCTAACCTATGAAAAAGTGCTACGTCTGTAGATATAACTACTGTGCGTTTCTATAGCAATTAGTATGGAGCAGTATGCTGAGTGTGAACTGCCATACTGTTTACTACAAAGTTCTATTGAATTCCTGAACAGCGCTCCAAGCGGGAAGTTTTAAAAATAGGCATTCCATAGAAAATAAAGTTACGCATACAGTAAGCCTGGCTTTCACTGTGAAGTTCGTAACAAACTAGGGTCGCGAAGTTCGTATAAGAAAATTTTTCGTTGTTTACAATTTTACATTTTGTTTTGTTATTGTTTTGTTTATTGAGTGAGCGATTAACTGGTAAATTTTGCATTTTCGTTCTAACTATCGAGATTTTTGTGTGATTTTGAGGTTAAAATGATTGCAGATACAGATTATATATATTGTTCCTAGATTTGAAGTGTGTGAAAAGGAAAAGGTGAAACGTGAAAACTTTCACGGAGAAAAAACTTCACAGCTTCCGTAATTGGTATTTCGTAAACAAATGTCTTAAAAAACAGTTTAATAGATAAGTGTACAAGAAGGGAATGGGATTGATTGATAGGGATTGTTGGTTGCTCTCATTCCAATAAATTGTATTTTTGGTGTACCTAGCATATTTTTCTTTCTAACAAGAAAACGGTTTGAATTCCTTTGGTTATGAGTTTATGACTGTGGGTCATGATGATTTAAATATGTAACATAACTGGTGCGAATAAAGGGCATCAAAATTCACAAAACACATTACTAATGCAGTAATTTCATTTTGTAATTTCGGTACATTTTCGGTAAACAACGCATAAAGACATCATACCTCTAAATAGTTATTCTCTTAATTTCTTATTGGTTTTATTTGTTAATTTTTGATGTACCTATACCTACTTGTACCAGAACGCGCGGGGTTTTTATTCGCTCACTCATAAATACGAAATGGCATTTTTCAAAGTCACCGAAGATGGTAGGTATGTCATTGATGACATGTTTGTGATTTTCGATCAAGTAGGTACCAACATGCCTTCAGTGTGCCTTGTTAAAACTCACCGACGCCGACGGCAATGAATATGAAGACTGAACAGTTGCAAGATTTTATGGAATAAATTAATTGGCATGAAAACTTCAAAAACAATCGAATCATAAATAATAAATGTATGTCGGGGCTTGCCCTGTTCTTAAGCACTAGGCACGCCACTGTACACAATATTCAGGGCCCGGTGTTAGGGAGGGCGTGGCCCCTTGCAAGGGCGTCGATTGCCGGGACCGTCCGGTCGCCCTAGTTAGGGACCCTTATGCTCTAACTCTTATTATACCACTCTTAATTAGGGTAAGGGTCCCTGAATACCGTGTAGTGTAATAGGCCTTTTAGTAGATACTAGCTGACCTGTGCCCACTTCGTTGGGCGGTAAACATTTTTAGTAGTCTATAAAACTCGCAAATAACGTAGTTTAAACGATGCGTGTTTAAACAAATTCAATAGGTAAAAGAATTTTCAAAATTGGCTCAGTAGATTCAGAGATTACCCCTACAACCACACAAACCTTACTTATTTTTATTAGTGTAGTATAGTATAGACTTCGATATACCTAGATTTTATTGACTGGACGTCACACAGCTCCACATTTACCTAGGTATATTATGCGCTTCAAAAGCTTTTGATAGTACCTACTGGAAAATAGGGCACTACACATCTATTGTCCAGTTCTAAAACTGGAAGGACCAGTCGTCCTAAATCTTCACAATTTCTATCTTGATTCATGGCGTGTCGTAGATCTACATAATTCTCAGCGCGCAGTCTTCTCTCATTAGTTCTGTTCTGATGTATACCATATAAGTTTCCACCAGTCATTTTAATTTTGGCATAAGTGTCCACCAGAAAACGGTTAAACAAACCTCGATCGAAACCTTTGCAGGTGAGCTATGCAACCTTCTCTTATTGGTAAAATGTATCTAGGCGTAGAATTGCATTGCAGAAACTTTTAAGTGTCCAGTCTCGTCATTTTTCGGATTTACATGTCGAAGATCAAAGTTGTATCCGTCTTCACCACGACAGTAGGTATATAAGCGACTGAAGAGCATCAAATGCCTGGTGCGTTTCGCCAATGCATTGCAAGCGGTCATCCCGGATACGCAGCACAATGTCCGGCCTGTCACAGTGCTGATCTACCAGGACGACGGCAACATCATTGGTAGCGAGAGCTTTGTACCAACCGGATGCTGTCCAGTAGGTCGTTTATCGGCACTAATAACAATTTTGTAATCGGTTTGTTGGCTTTTGGGGTATGGACTCGTATTTAATGTCCTTCCTCTTAGTATGAACTAAAATCATGCTAAGTATCATTCGAATCCATTCAGTAGTTTTTGCGCTATTTTAGGCCGAGAAATGTCACTTCCATCCCCAATCCTAAGGGAACCTTAACGAATTCCAGGATAAAAAGTATAACATAACCTTCCTCGTAGTATGAACTTAAATCATGCCAAGTTTAATTTGAATACATTCAGTAGTTTCAGCGCTATGCGCAGCCAATAAATTTTACCCTACTGCGGGGAGAGCCACTACGGGGGGCTACTGGGGGTCCCACTGCTGGGCAATGTGGGGGTCCACTGCGGGGGCAAACTGCCGAGGGCCCCCATTGCCGGTGCCCTCCACTGAGGGGGCCTACTGAGTGGGTCCCACTGCGGGGGGTACTGCGGGGGCTACTGAGGGTCCCACTGCGAGGAAATGTGGGAGCCCACTGTGGGGGGCTAATGAGGGGTTACCACTGCGGGGCAATGTGGGGGCTCACTTCGGGGGGCCCCACTGACGGTGCCCCCCACTGTGGGGGCTACTGGAAAGGTCCGGTTCCATGAGGGGTCCTACTGCTGGGGTCCTCACTTCTGGGGCCCCCGCTGCCTGGTGTCTCACTGCCAGTGCCCCCCACAATGAGGGGCTATCGCTCTCTACCGCCCTTGCCCCGCGCGCCATCCTGCAACGCGCAAAATTTCACTTCTTCTCTCAAAAGGGAATCCTTCTGAATTCCGGGATAAAAAGTATTTTATGCCCTTTCTTGTAATATGAACTTAAATGATGCTAAATTTCATTTGAATACCTTCAGTAGTTTCGGCGCTATGCGCAGCCAAGAAATTTTAGTTTCATCCCCTCTCCCAAGGGAACCCCATTGAAATCCGGGATAAAAAGTATCCATGTCCTTCATCATAGTATGAACTCAAATCCTGCCAAGTTTCATTTCAATACGTTCAGTAGTTTCGGAGCTATGCGCGGCCAAGATACAGACAGACAGACAGACATGATGGAAAAAATTTCATTTTTGCCATCAGTATCGACAATAGAGTGCCCTCCTAAAAAAAATTCAAAATATCTTCAATGTACCGAATTGGACCTGTTACAGTTTTATTATAAGTATAGATATCGTAACACGGCATTTTTTCTAGATCTATAAAAGAGGAATATCCCACCTTGCATTGTTTTGTTATATTATCTCATTTTCGATAAAAGTTCCCAGGCGACCTAGTGATATAGTGTAATAAGGCGACTTGACTTTTACCGACACTTCCAACAATTATCGTTATATTTCGATCAATTTACCCAAATCCTTGACAAATTATATACCTAAACCTTTTTCATGAATAACTCTATCTATTGGTTAAAACTGAATGAAAATCCGTTCAGTAGTTTTTTAGTTTATTGCGAACAGACAGACAGACGCGGTGGAGGACTTTGTTTTATAATACTCGTATGTAGTGATGAAGTGTGGTGTAAGTATAATAAACTTACATTATATTAGTTTTAAATACTAATCGATATAAGTATTATAAATACAGTACCGGTTCTTATGCTTGGTATACCACATGCAAGACGTTTTTTCTCTTCAGTCATCATCAAGAGTAGTTCTTATATCGTCGTTGTAGTGCAAGAAGTCACTAAGTGACAATTTAAGCCAAATTGACTTATTGATGTTATAAAAGTATTATTAAAGTCCATTAAGTAGGAAGGTAAAAAAGCTATTTTTATTTTAATTTCAAGAATGTAGAATTACTTACATGCATGTTGAGCCAGAAATCACCCCAAGAAAAAGTACTAAGGATACTTAAGAACGGAACGGATAGCCTTATTCCCCATACAAACGTACTTTCCGCTTCATTTGGAAGCCATGTCCCCGATCTTATTGAAATTTTCCATACCTAATCGGATGAAAAATGATGTTTGCTGCGGTTTAGTTTTTGAAAAGACAATGATATTTAAATGAGAGCAAAACTAATTTTGACTACGAAATCGAGTCATCTTCAAGCGATTTTTTATGCATGATACACCTTTATTCAAAAATCTGTCGCGGTGCAAACATCCTATATATATTCAACATTATAAATAATCTAAAATATTTTGGAAATCAATAGTTTACTCAAAATTAATCGGAAAGTATGAAAAGATATCAAAAAATGGTGCCAACACCAAGCATACGCACACAGCCACATGACAGCTTCGTATTAAATGGTTAGACGCGCTTTCTCACTTATAGCGCACCACATTTCATTCTACGTGAAACAACAACAAATCCGCATGGCAAAATCCGTTTTTATTTGGGAAAGGTTTGTAGCCTTCTTAAGTAATTTATTTAAATCGCTTACTTAAATTTTTTTCAACTATGGGGGCTAAACTCCTCATTTAAGTTACTTAGTAACATTTTGCGTACAACTGTATTTGACACAATCTCACGATTCAGAATTACTTAGGTAAAACTTAAGTAGTAAACTTAAGTAATTATTCATTATGAATGTAAGCGGGTTAACTACGAACCTAGTTTGTGTTGGAAGAACACCAACGTTTCATCCCTTAACGAGGGACTTCGGGGGGGACTTTGGGTTCGTAGTTAACCCGCTTACATTCATAATGAATTTATCAAAATACGAAAGTTTTATAGTTAAGTAATGATTCTTGGTACAGCTTATAACCTAATAATATCTTATTGAGTTGGGTAACATTCACTAACTTACTTATTACCTACTATGTATCTCAGTAACCGAAAAAATAGGTACATAATTTATTGAATGTTAGGGTGTACCTATGATAGAAAAATTACCTATATTTTTTTCTTTGCAATCATTTTTGTAACTATATGCCTTAATTAGTTACATTGATTTCAAAATAAAAAAAAACTTTGATCGCGATTATCTACAAACTAGCTTTAAGCACTTAATTACTTCTCGCACTACAACGGCGATATGTCACATAGTTTTCTGTTTTATAGAATATAATACAAGGCCCCTTTGTGCCTTACTTATTGTTTGTTAGCCTTATTTGTTGTTTCTCAAAATACTGTTTTAAGGAAGTTATCAGGATTCAACTGAAATTCTTTATCGTGTTCCTGTTTCTATTCACATCCTCTTTCAATATTATCTACATTTTGTAAAACTATATTTACCTAGCGCTACTTAGTTTAACAATACACTACAAGAAACAATATGTTCAAATGTTAATAATTTATTTGATCAAAAACTCTGTAGACTGGTATACGTAGCGCAGGTAATGATTGAGAACAATTCAATAGTGCGGTCAAAAACTTTGTAGACTGGTATACGTAGCGCAGGTAATGATTGAGAACAATTCAATAGTGCGGTCTAAATTTATTCAGAAATAACTATTAGGATATCATGATTACTGAACATACCTTCGATTCTTTATCACGTCTATCAATAGTTCAATTTCACAAATCTGGTAACATGGTGTTGTAGTCTTTCTAGATGCTACAAAAATAATTTTGGCATTTTCAGCTTGTCTCTCATTCACATCGTCGTACACGAAGCCTAGATTGAATGACAAGCCGGGGGGTATCCTCTTACACCCTGATAGACTCATGTTTATGAACTTTATCTGCTCCAAATCTGGGATCACCTTGAACAGCTTCACATAGATTGGTTCAAGAACAAGGTTGCAGAATTTGATATGCTCTGTTGTGACCCCACCTCTCTTGTACTCCACTCTGAATGAACTGGGGTACGAGACGAGTGTGTTCTCGCTTAGATACGAAGCTGTTTTCCGAAGAGGGCTCGAAAAGTATTTCGAGATCTCTATAAACCTCTCTACTTCGGACTTGAAAGCTTCTCTTTCGATATTATTCTCGTAGGTTTCTGATGCGGAACTTTCTTCTGCGATTTCTGCTTTAGTTTCTTCTTTGACAGGCTTTAGATCCACGATGGATGCAGGCTTATCTGGTAAAAACGTAGATACTCCAGATGGGACGGGCGGCACGGGACTGGACCGTTTTCTTCCGTACGGCGAAGGAGATTTTGGGATTCCTGACTTTCTGTTAGGCCTGCTCATAATTTGGAATTTTAAAATACCTATGTCTAATCAATTTTAAAATACCTATGTCAAAAACTGCACATTGAATTTGGCCGGCTTAGGTCAAACAAAGGCCGAATTTTCTAATAGCAAAGGTCGAAATGTTCCTAGTTGACGTTAGCGTTGACGTTACTAATTTGGCATTTAAGAAAAAAACTTCGTTTATTTTGAGTAAAAAGTTTTTAGATAACAAATGTAAGTATGTATAGTAGTGCATCGCGGATGAACGAAACTACCCTACGGTACATATCGGTACGGTACGGTACATCCACTGCATAGAGATAATTATGTCGTATGTCTGATGAGTGATGATAACACTGATAAGTCTGATAACTGATAAGATAGATATTTGAAAAGATTTTATCAGGCAATGCTAATAAACACGACTACATGAATTCTATAAACAAAAAGATAGATAGATAATACTACATTGCACACTTAACTTATAAATAATTTACAAAATAATAAGTAACGAATAAGCTACAATGGGCGGTATTATCGCTCAGAAGCGATCTCTCCCAGATAACCTTGAATGGATTTTATATGGGGTAATATATGTGTGCATAATAATTATCGTTTTGAAAATAAATAAATACCTACATTACAATGCAAACTACAATTTTGAAACTAAATACCTACTCCTACATTCTATTTTAATAATACATATGTATGTATAAACTGAAGGGCAGCAGCTACCTCCTGAGTATTTTTAAACACCAACACTGCGATCACCAATCCGCCTGCCAAGCGTGGTGATTATGGCAAATCCCCCCCTACATGGGAGACCATCCACTCGATGGACCGACGACATCGTAGCGGTCGCAGGGAGTCGATGGATGGAGGCGGCTCAGGACCGCTATTTGTGGCGTCGTACTAGGGAGGCCTATGTCCAGCAGTGGACGTGTATAGGCTGATGATGATGTATAAACATAAATATTTTAAATATACATTCGATGATTTGGTTTTGTTACGATCATAATTTATAATTTTACGAGATAAAATGACTAGAAATGGAGTGCGTGAGGAACTATTTACCAAGATTTATAAATATAATGAAATACAACTCCTAGCTAGCCACAATAGGCCTACAATAGCCGCTGTGACACTAAAGCCACCCTGCAAATAAACAAAAAAAAAATAGCCAAAGAAAATTTGACAGTTCGAGGTAAAATAGGTTTGTTTACATTGTGTTGGTTGGTATGGCACTATCATCTTGCTACTAGAATGATATAAAAAAATACTACATTTGAATTTTTTTAGACAGTAAACACTTATAATAAAACCGTCCAAGACCAAGTCGACTCGTACACGGAGGGTTCCGTACCGTCTTGAAAATCTAAATCAAAAATTCTTTATCTACGTAAATACAATAAATATGCCTAAATAATATACGTAAATTCTTTAATAAAACACTGACATGGAAATAAAGTGATAATTTTTATTTATATCGCTTAGGTTTGTAGGCTAAAGTAAAAAAGCGATGAAGAAACCTTTAGCCCGTTAGGTGTTATTTTTCGAATTGGAGTAAAATCCGTCACAAGCTTTTTTATACCCAGATATTTCTGCGAGTGGAAAACATGGGTCTGTCATTATGTTTATTTCTTTGAATTTATCACGTAGGGATTCTCTACGACCCATATTATAGATTGCACGAACAGCCCTCTTCTGCAGCACAAATACGGTGTTAATATCAGTAGCGTTCCCCCACAGCAGTATGCCCATAAGAAATAATACTATGGACTGACTGAAAAAGACAAGTCTAGAAGTATCAACGGCTGTATGATAATGGATTTTTTGACTGAATACCTGTGTATACTACAGAACTAAGTCTCCTCGATAGTTTATCTATACTATAAGTGGTTCCCATTGAAGTTATTCATACAAAGCTCTCTACAATTTGTTAAGTTTCTGAGCCTTACCATGTTTTACATTAGGTAGAATAAATCGTAATACATTTAGTTTTAATTTCTTTTAGCAAAAGATTATTGACACTAAACCAATGGATTACGTTTGAGATTGCATTATTCACATCGTTGAAATGTGTTCTTCATTAATTTTTAAAATGAAACGACATACGTTTCATTTTAAAAATTAATGAAGTATAATCAGTAAATAATACAATCTCGTCGTTAGATAAATTAATTAGTTGATAGAATCATCTTGTTTTGCAATAAAAAAATGATTAACTCGTTAGCTGTAGAAAAACTGCTTCTAGCTTAGTAACAGAGTCCTGTTTTCCCTTTGAGTACGAAACCCTAATAAGAATCTGATATATTCACTTGCTATCCTGTAAAAGTACAAAAAAAAATGAAAATAAGATAAAAATGTTGAAAATATAACTTTTATAATTTTTCGGCAGGCAATTACAATTTTCCTACACCACGGTACATGATACATATCCAAATAAAGAAATAGAAAATGAGAAGAAAATAAGAATAACAAAAACAAATTTTGAAAATGTTCTACATATTGTATTTTTTAATTTTTTTATATTACATTAAAAGGCAGCTGTTTTCAGTCTCATCAGTCCAGACCCCACCACAGAATAACTATTTAAGGTCTACTCTAGGTTTCTTTTATTGAGGTCAGTGCAGTTATTTGGTTTAAGGAAGAAAATTATGATGTTCACGACGAAAGTATGAAACCGATTATTCCAGTTTTTGTTTTTTAATTTTGGGGCTGCCATACACCTATTAAAACTTGCCGCGCTTTTAAGTATCATCTTTCGGTAAACAGACTCTATCATAAAAATGTTCTAACTCAATTACATAGTACTAGCCCATGTTTTATCGGGATAAAAATAGTTTGTATGCATCGATACAAACGAACAATTCACATAGCGAGGGGTTTCTTTTCACTACTTTTCTATAGTTTATGCTTAAGAAAAACCAAATCAAAAAATATTTGCCCGGCAGTGGGGCCGCAAGGGCTAAAATAAATAAATGACCAAAATAATTTTGTTTTTCATATTTGATCTCTCTGAGTGTCCTGTAACCTTTTTAAGTATCCAAATAAAGAACTAACAACCACACGATCGAGCTAAAAATAGCCTAAACAGGTATTTTAAGAAACCTTCTTTTATCGATTCTAAAATTACGATCAAGCTGCACAATCGAGCTAATAATAGTCATAACAGGTATTTTATGAAACCTTTTTTTATCGATTCTATAATAAGAACAGTATGGACTAAGAGCTAGCGATCGCCAAATCTTCGTTATTTTCGTGTTTATAAAAGCTGATGATAATTATTTCTATCTCACACACAGGTGGTAGGAATGATCACCGATTATAAAGTTTGGGTCATCGTGACTTTGGCAGATATTGGCAAAAAAAAACTGAATTTGTACCTTTTTTTTATAGTGTAAAGCTAAATTTTATTTCTACTTCGGAATACTATAATATATCAAGTACATTCATTGCCAGACACTGCGTAGCGGCTTTGCCCTGCCAGACGCCTTAACTTCAAATTTAGTGACAGGTTTTCGCCATAGTATAAATGGTTTCGTCATAGTATAAAAGTTAAATTTTATTGTGTTACTTGGGAAACTACCAAAGGGTGTTTTCTAGAACGCCAGATACTTTCGATAGCTACGTCCTGCCAGACACTTTGAAATTCTTCCGTAGGTACCCCACTTGAGCGAGGTAATAAATCTCAAATTCGTTAAGGAATAAAACTCTTTTTTATTTTCTTCGGGATATTATTAGAAATCAAGTACTTCCTTTGCCAGACACTTTACATAGTGTTTTTTTTTAAGGCAGGGCCTAAACATTCATAATAAGTACCTAAGTGAACTTTTGTCATAGTGTCATAGCTATTGCACTATGACAAAACTTTTGACAGTTTCCCAAGTAACGTTATAGACGTTATAAACTATCAAAAGATGTTTCCTTGAAAACCAGATAGGTACTTTCTATACATCCTACGTCCTGTCAGACACTTTCAAATTCTGCTGTAAATACCAGATTATAGTATAAAGCTCAATTTTGTTGTATTTTCTTCTCTCTTTCTGGTGTACACTGATAAACTCTCATTCAGCTATTATAAAATAACAAAAATCTGGCGGCCGCAGGCTCTAAGCCGAGTAAGGTCCTCCCTCACTCCTCAAACCCAAATACATTCTACGGAGCCCGCTTTTTATTTTATTTATAAGGCTACTTTTACCTTTGGTTAAATAAAAACTTTAAACGACGGAAAACTAATTTAGCAGCACCGTAAATTCAAGCACTGACGTTTCGCACGTCCTTCCAGAGAGGAACCGAAAGGTTTGAACATCTCTCCTCCTTCCATGACGTTAACTGATGTGAGAGAAAAGTTTAAAAAAAGTATTAAATAAATATATCTATATCTATCTATATCTATTAAGGATGGGAGTTATTGGATATTTTGGCTACCGGTTATTAGTTGGGTATTTTGTTTTAATACCGCTAGTACCAACTGGTACCCAATAACGTTACAATACTCTATACCTGTCCTGATTTCTACCCGATATATTTCTAACCGATTTGGTTAGAAATACCAAATACTTGTTGCAGCTACATAACTTTATGGGTGAACGGTCCGCTAGTACTTATGCGTAGATGATAGTTAGGTAAATATAGGTATTGAAGCGTTGGGTAGTTATGGCTCACGGTCGGTTAGGCGCGATTCTCGCTTTGCACAGTTATTCCCTAGCGGTATGCGGATTTTACAATAGTGTTAGATATTTTAGGACCATGCTAACAGGTACTGAATTAGTTATTGAATACCGGACTCATCTCTAATATCTATCTATCTATATCTTTCTATCTATCTTACAATCTCTATTTAACTATCTATATCAATATATCTATGAGGTAGTTATCTATAAACAGTGAATATAATCTAATGCTCAGCATTTTACGGTCGTCCATGCCTAGTCTATACCTCAGCTTGCCTTTCAGTTTAATCAGTATTCCTTTAAGAGAGTGAGGGAATAAAGAGGCCACCAGCATTTGCACACACACTTGCCCTATGACGCAGGACATTATTATCACTACATATTATAAAACAAAGTCCTCCGCCGCATCTATCTGTCCGTCTGTTTGCGATAAATTCAAAAACTACTAAACGGATTTGAATCGTGCGGTTTTCACCAATCGATAGAGTGATTGATGAGGAAGGTTGAAATATATAATTTGTCCAGGTTTTGTGTAGATTTGTCGAAATATAACGATAGGTAATTGTTAAAAGTCAAGCCGCCTGAGAGTTTTCATCGACAACGCTGCCAATTCGGCTTTACCTACAAGTACATAGGTATTTGCCGCAGAGAAACAAACAAATAAAGCTGTAAAATTTTGGACTTACCAGCTTTGCACGCTATCCGGGATAAAAAGTTGTCTAAGTCCGCTCCCGTGATCCCGTTTACCTCCCTGATAAATTTCATTAAAATCCGTTTAACCGTTTGGGCGTGAAACTGTAATAAACTGATAGACAGAACTACTTTCGCTTTTATAATATTAGTATGGAGAAATCTTTGCTGGAATATTTGGAGATAAAATAATTACTCTTTAGAGAAAAGCTTTTGAGTATAAATAGGAATAAATCTTCTACACGTTGAATTAAAATACACGTGGGCTGCTTGATGTTACAAGTAGTTAAATTCTTATAATATGGTCCTAGTTATTTCGCCGTTGTCGACAATGATGATCCTGACTGATGTTCAGAGGGGATATATTGAATCTTACCTTTATTCCACATTCAACATACACAACCTGTTTTTACCTTTCAATCTACCTTATTGGACTTTTTCACTTTTTTTGGGATCGCTATACACGTGACGTAAATATGTGGACGCAGATGCGATAAAATGCAAAAATCTTCCGCTCGTTAATTGCTCGTTTCTGTGAAACGTTTAAACCACCAAGTGTACATTTCTTTTATACAGGATGTTTGAAATTGGGTGCGACATATTTTTTTGGAAAGTTGTGTGCTACATTTTTCCGGTAGGATCAATGTCTTAAGTGTCACAGGTTCGGAGATATGATTTTTTTAAATTGAAAATCACCCAAAATCTCGCCTTTAAATTGTCATAATTTCTTGTTTATGATCGTTATGCCACAAAAAAACTTGTGCTGTATTTTTCAATGTATACTTTTTCTTAAAAAAATATTACTTGATGCAGTTAAAAAGAGTAGCGAGTACTCGTATTCAAAGTAAAAAATCTGTATAAAAGTTATAAATCGTGACAACTTCTAAATTAATAAAAAAACTACAGTTTATATTAAAATAAGTTTTCTTTTAAAAAGTTTTAAAGTTATTATACTTTCTAACGATATGCCACATGACAATAAATAATTTACAAGGCAAACTAAGAGATACTTGTTTGCTAGTGTCATCATGATTGAGCACTTTTTATGTTTTGTTCTTCTGGATGAATTTTAATCACAAAATTCGCTCAAATTGACTTTTCACTTTTTGCAAGAACAACACTGTTGTTGTTGAAATAAATAAAAAAATAAAAATTTGTGACAAAAAGGAAAGAAAGAAAATTTTGTTCGTTCATCTACCACCACCGTCATAAGCTTGCATAAGGTGAGAAGGCGGTTAATTGGACCAGATTTTGAGATTTAAAAACATAAAAAGTGTTCACTTTTTTATGTTTTGTTCTTCTGAATGAATTTAAGTCACTAAATTTGCTCAAATTGGCCACCTCCTCACTTGCTGCAAGGTGGTATTCCCCCCAAATAGGTACACAGGGAGATCTCCCGTGTCCGAGCTGACCCATCTGGTCCACTTGCTCGGGTTCTTTCGACCGACAGATGATATTTGGTGGTTGTATATCTGTCGAATGTTGTTGAAACAACCGTTTGCGCAATCTAGGACTTTGCGAGTGAAATATTTCTCTTATTGATTTTTTACAAAGTTTCGTGAATCTGTTTAGCGCCATCTGCCATCTAGCGGACTTTCTCTCAACTACTTAGGTTGGTATGCCTCTATCGATGTTTACGCCTTTGTAGTTCAGGCGATTTTGGTTAGAGGTCGCCACAAACAACACCGTTGTTGATGAAATACATACATATATAAAAGGATAAATATTTAATAATCTATGACAAAAAGAAAAGAAATAAAATTCGACATCAAACCACCACCACCGTCATAAAAAATCGTCTACATATAATATACCTATGTATAGTAATATGAATCATAGCAAGGCATAGCGCGATATATTTTCAATACAAATTTTCAAGTGACCGCACATGCAGCTATAATTTATATTTCTTTGACGTCACCAAGCTATACTGTAATTGGTTGCATGTATTGCTTGCTTTAAAGTATGGTATATTAATATATTATTATATCATAGCTACGTCTGTGATGGGCTTTATGCTTGCATACAGTAGGAAAGCCGCCATTTTGACCAACAAAATTTTTTGCGATTCTATTTTTCTTTTTTTAAATTATTGTTCCGAAAACGGAATAGTCAGACATATCGGTCTTGGAATAAAAACTTTTTACCGTTTGACGTAGGTATAGGTTCTGAAAATTACCATATCTAAAGGCAAAATCTTCAAAAAATAAAAAAAAATAACACGTTGCAAATGCATTGCCATGCACTTTTCTTTTCTCTTCAGCTAAACGCGTGAAAATGTTAATTCCATAAAGTTTTCCGTCCCGCATTTTATTACGCCTACAATGACGATCTTTCTACTTTCTGCCTCATGTTCGGAAAATAAATATGTCACTTTCCGAGCAGATGTAGTATAAAACAAAACTTTATGCACTATATTAGTATATAGTTTGCTATATGGTTATTCTGTGCCAGGTTTGCTGCCACAGAATAACAGTTCAGTGTTCCATCAATTCGCGAAAGATTAAATAATTTGCTACCTAGTTTTTTGAATTATTTTTGCTCGGACTCTTGATCCAAATTACAGTACTTAAAAGAATATAAAATAAGTTAGGTACGTATTTTGTATCGTTTGACGTCATAACGCTTTGTATGGAAATGTTTTGTAAAACATTGTTCCTTTTAAACTTTACATTTACACTGATTCCGAATAAACAGGTAAGCAGGTATCAACCTTGATCTCTGTTTAGCGGGAGGAACCTGGATTTCGGATATGGATGTTATGATATGGGTTCGACACTCGATCAGGAATATAATCTAATAATGGAATGAAATAAAATTAAATATTTTATGAAAAAGGCGTATAAAATAACAATATCCAACTAAGATAAGGTGTTATCGGTTTCTGTCTCTAGAATTCTGAAAAAATAAACTTATTAGGCACCACCTGACTTGGTTACTAGGTAGGTAGTTAGGTACTGCCTGATTACATCCAGATTAAAAAATGCCGGGGCATCACACTTAGTGCTCATATACACGAGCGGCAAAGTGCCAACTGTAAAGGTAACTGTAGCCATCGACACCTGTCGAAGGCAGCCGTTAACACGCGCCGACGGCAGCCGTCGACGCGTGGACGGCTTCTGTCGATAGTCGATAGTCAAATGTCAGTGGCTGACGTCAATTGTTGACGACTGCCGTCGGCGCGTGTCGACGGCTGCCGTCGACAGTTGGCACTTTGCCGCTCGTGTATATGAGCACTAATATTATAAATGGGAAAGTTGGATGATTGTTACCTCTTCACGCTAAAGACGTTAGAAAGACTATTACTGAAAGGATCGGGCTGAAATGTTGTATAGATAGGTGGAATAAAATATAGGCTACTTTAAATAGTTAATGGAAAAATGCGAGCGAAGCCGCGAGCGGAAGCTAGTTTTTAATAAATCTGGAAGACCAACCTTATAAAATTACTACAGCTATGTATATTGGGATGGGGTGGATAATGATCTATCCCCTTGGAGGGACGCGAGACCGTTGGACCTGAATAGTTTCAACAACCCTGTATTTGATGAGGTGACTGTTTAAAAATGAAGGTAGGCGATTTTTTTTTCATTAGTAGCTCTAATAGTTTTCCACTACTTTCTCAGCTAACAGCTCCATAATCACTTGTTTTCGGTTAGATACATGGTTTCTATAGTTCTTTTTACGACCTAAGAATCAGAAAAAATAGTTATTTTAATAAGCAAAATATAACTAAATACCAATTTTTTCTCACGAACGCTTTGAACAATAAACTAAAAAAAATATACTGGAAATTTACGCACGGCATTATCTGGCCCCAAAATAGGCAGAACTTGTGTTATTTACCTATAAGACCTAACCAAGTATTACCTGGGGGTGAGTCTATTTGACGTTAGTAACGAGACGTGATCATACAGCACGCAGCGCCTCTATCGTACGGGACAGTGGGACTACGCAAATCCCATATAAGAATGAGACGTCACTATCACGTGTCGTTACTAACATCAAATAGACTCACCTTGAGTCCGGTTGACGGTAGTATCGAGACGTGATCCAGGCGAAATATTCAAATTGCCAAGCAAATCCTTTACAAAAATCCCATCAAAGCCCTGAAATATATAATACTACATATAACCCTGAACGAATTGAATACTTGCAGATCATACAATCATTTATCGCGGTGGGAATCGAATCTGCAACATCTTGCGTCGCAAACAGACCTTCGCGCTATGCGCCACTGAGGTCGTCATGTCTTTACGCCTAAATTTTTACCTAATCTCACAATGACGTATACAATGCTCCTTCCTGTAGCTCCACAGGTGGGTATGAAAATAGAGGCATGAATATTTACATTATCGGGCATTTTTTTTTTAATTTGAGTTTTCCTTTTTTTGCTTGCAATAAATAGCAAACATTCTATAAATTACAAGTTCTAAAAACAAATAAGTTTATGTTAGGCTGTAGACATGTAGATTACTTTCTTGATTGCAAACTAAGAATGTAGAACTGAATTCTTTATTATTTTCTGCATTTTTATTTTGCGATTGCACGCTACATAACACATTAAATTATTATGACCTTCTCATAATAATTCAACCTTATATCTTTTGTGTAGGTAAGTTCCTTTTTTGTACATTTTTAACATCGTGATGGATGAGAAAGAATTTCGCATCCCTACGTCTATTTTTAAAAGATTTAGGTAGGTATACATCTTAATCACAAGAGCACGAAAAGGCTTGAGAAAAAGTTATTAACTAATAGGCGTAAATGACTAACTATTGCTTTATTATTTTACAGCGAAGTCTTTAGTCCCAAAGCAGTTATACTAAAATCTTAAAAAAAATATTAATGAGTATCATTTCATTGAGCCTATTCTGACCCAGTTCTGGCTAGATCCTCCCTGTCTCTGATCTATCCAGTGCCGTAAATAGCTCCTTTTGCGCCCTGTACGAGATTCCATAACTCCCACGAAAAATTTGTTAATCTAGAGTTAGTAAGAGTGGCCGTAGACCGTAGACTTAAAGTAGCTGTCATCTATTACATAATATTCCGCTTGCCTACCGTTTATTATTAATATAAGCTGGTCCAAGCTCTAATCCATGTAGCGCCTATGTGTATTACCCAGGCATCCACTCTAGTAGGTACACGCGTATTCAAAATAGATACGAACCATCCTGGCATCCGATATTGTTAAGACAGCCCGTCTTAACAATATCGGACGCCAGGATGCAAAAAAAAATCATGCTTTTCATGATTAGCATTATTGAGATGATTGTCATAGTTGAGCATGATTGGTTTGGCGGGGTAAGCAAGAAAGTCAAGGAAGGAAAAATAATGTCGAGCGGAGCGAGCCGCGAAATTTTGTGGCGAATTTGTGGCGATCTGTGGTGTAGGCAGGTAGTGCACAGCCCGCGCATCTTTTAGAAATCACCACATCTCATCAAACTATTAACTATTTTTTGCTCTAAATATGTAGATGTTTTAATTTAAATTTCGCGCTATCGCGCTCCTTGCTATCTGGCACCAAGTGACTGCTCCGCTCGCTATTTTGAAATTCTGTTAGATTTGTATTACTGTGATACTCAATACAAAAATAGAAATCTAAAACAAAGTCCCGAAAATTAATAGTTACATTTAAATTTTTTGCGGTAGTTTAGATTGCAATAATGCCAAGGAAGTAATATTAACGGCAAGCCACGGAATTTTTTAAGACGGGAGATAGCAAAAGATTCTTTATATTTCACCCCAAAACCACCAGGGGTTCACCTTCACCACCTTTCTGTTGTTGTTTTGTAGTTTTTTAAAGGCTATCGGTTATCCAAGAATTAATTTACGAGGTCTTGTTTGCACAATTTTCATTACTCTCTGATAGCATAGTTTTTGCGCTGAAGATAAGGAAGAACAATAACGGCACGGCGAGCAGAGCGTGCCCCCCAAATAATCTTCCTTATCTGTCTATAGGCAGTAAAAATGTTGTTGATACTATATACTATGCTAGGGCGCAAAATCTCTTAGGTGGGCTTAGCAATTACCAACCAAGAAGAGCATTTCCGCAACAGTAACTGTGCACCCCCTTGGTTTTACGCCCTGTGCCTGAGCACCGATTGCACCGCCCTATTTACGGCACTGCACCATTATTTGATGCTACCTCTTACATATCAAGTAGAAAATGGATGCGATATAAATAAATGCAAAAAAAAAAAATTGCGAACTACTCTATCCCACTTATGGAAAAAGGTCAGAACCATACATAAAAAACGAAGTTAGTACCTAAACCTAGTAAAATTTTCGACCAATAGAAGCAACTACTATTTGTTCTGTACTCAAACGCATGTATTACCGCTGCGCAGGAGTGACATAAATAGGAAGCACGCACGATCGCGCTATCATTCCGAATCTACAAGTCATTTCGGTATCGCGGGCGGGGACTGACATAAAGGTATGCCAGTTCTATTCTTATAGTGTTCTGTGGTTTTAGATTTATGGTAGGGTGTGAAAGTGACCCATTTTGAAATACGGTGGTGGGAAATTAAATTATATCAAAGGTATATTTTTTAAATTTGCAATTTTAAATTATGACACTAATTTGAGTTGACGAGTTGCACAAAAGTAATATTTTGAAAAATAAATCTTTGTTTTAAAATAAATCCTAAAAATATCTATGTATCTTGCAATAATTTATATCCAACAATGTTTATGTTTCTTTTGAAATCTCTCCGAGGGAGGTAAACTTTATTGTTGGAGGAGTGATAATATTGATATCATATCAATATACTATCAGTTTATTTATAAAAAAAAAATACATCTCGTTTATGTACAAATAAATTTTACAAGCTGTATTAAAACATTGACAATTGAATTGAAAACACAAACTAAATAAGAAATAGGTAATTAAATTATTAGCATGCAATTATATATACTCCAAATAATATTTATTGTTTATTGTTTTCAACGTACATAGGTGACATCTAGAAATAAATATATGTGTGTTTTTAATCAACCTCATAAAAAAGGTGGCGTTTCTCATTATCATTTACAATTTATTGGTTATTTCGTAAATATTTTCAATTATTATCTTTTATTTGGACGAATTTCAGTACAATATATACTTTTCAGTATTGGCTGTAATACTATCAAGCTATGTAGTTAGATTCTTCTAAATAATTTTCCCAAAAAAAACATAACTACATGTAAGATAATGTGGTATTTATTTTTATTTGTAACAAAATCACTACTAGGTACCTACACAATATATATGTACCTACAATGTGGAACGGAATTCGTTTTTCACATTTAACCTCCTAACAGTAAAACTTCACAGTTGTATAAATAATTCAAAACAAATGCTTTAATGGTACAAACTCAAAATTTGAGCCTAATTTTTATTTTATTTAAAAAATTCCTTAGCAACTAGTTATTTCTATGTTTTCAATCATAATACTGGCTTCTAGCCGCGGCTTTGATCACGTGGCTACAACAAACAACAACAAACTTACATACAAAAGTTAAATATTATGAATAAAAACATTATCCCACAAAAAAAAAGTTGGTTGTGCGAAGGATCTGACTATACTTTTCCGACGTATTTTGAGCTGCTGAATCGATATTCGAAGTCAAAATTAAGATCACGAGTAAAAATTTGCTGATAACTTCAAAAAATTTTGAAAATTCATACGCGTCTACTGGGCCGCTTTGAGAGGGCCGCTGGCTTTATTATACTATAGAATTTACATATTCACATAGAGTTAGAAGTATTAATACCGTAGGAACAAAAAAAATACGGATCCGGGGACCGGCAGAACTCGTATATTTAACGAAAACTGCGTAAAAAAAATTATATTGCCCTAATTTTTATAACGCCAACATATTTCAAACACTTCGTTTACGTAGTTTTTTTTTTACACAGAATCTTGATTATTTCTTCGTATATCGATACAGCAGCTCAAAATACATCGGAAAAGTACATTCCAATTCGTCGTACAACAAACTTTTTCTTTTTTGTATGGCTGAGAAATCAATTAAGTATTTTTAAAAATTAACATACCAGTCCGATTAAACTAGCTAGGGTAAATAAGTGAAAATAACTTATATTAAGTTTTTATTAAAAAACAAATTATTTTTAACCTATAATAAAACCTTTATTTACTATTGTGCAGCTCCCAAGCTAAATCTATAGAAGTGTAAATATCAACCTACAAATAACTCATAAAATTATTCAATAGTCTTTACCTTATTTGGCAAGCCAAACTACGTTACTTATTACGACTAACATAAGTCACAAAATTGCGCATTGTTCGCTCAAGCTGTTGCAAGCTCTATGCACTCAGCGCAATGCAACGTTGCGAAACCTCACGTTATGACATACGAATTTTCTGTGACAAGTTGATAAGTCATGTACCTGTTGATAGATCGAGATAAGATAAAACAAGGAAATCAATGTCTAACATTTTTCCCTAAGTATCTTGAAGGATTGACAGCGGGTTTTATTGTCTGGCGCATCAGCAGTGCCATACAGCGGGGCATGCTAAGCCAATGGCTACACAGTGACAATGATGTCGTCGCAGAATCGCCACGAAGAATACCAAAAGTTGTCTGTGGTGGCGTTTTTTTAACCGACATCAAAAGGAGGTTCTCAATTCGTCTATATGTTTTTTTTGTAGTATTTTACGCGATATCTGCGCCAATTAAGGACCGATTTTGAAAATTCTTTTACTATTGTAAAGAAAATGATCCCGAGGTGATCATATTCTATATCCTATCCTATCCTTTTATCCCCAGGGGATCAGTAGTTATCCCGCAAAACTGAAAAACAATGTAAAAGTAATGAAATTTGAAGTTGGTTTATCATTTTTTAAAACACGCCTAATTGTATTATTGACGATACGATTAACTTATTAAAGCATCAAGTATATTATATATAATAGAATAAAGCCCTCAGGATCTCGTGGTTCACAAAAACTGTAAAATAACATTGTTCAAGTAGTTAATATCAAAATATAGAGTTCAGGAAAATAAATATCTTATTCTATTTTATTGTAAAATTGAATAAATATTGAAAGGTATTTTTTTATAAACCATCATCCATTTTATAAACCCCTTGAAGTCCACTACAAGATATGGTCCTCCCTCAAAAAGTAATGCATAAGAGCATCGTAATAATTATCTTTTCAACTGACTTGAAAAAAGAAAAATCAAATTTAAACATTCTTTATTTTCACAAAAAAAAGTAAAACATGCAACGTAATATTTCTAATTTCGGTTGCGTGGATCGAAGAGGTTCCCAATCTGGCTGTATGTTTTTCGTTTAAAATAAATTTGATGATTTTATCGCTTTTGTATACAACATGAAAGAATGTTCCCGAGATGATCCCATAAAGGTTTTTAAGTTCTGCGCATATTTCAAAGTATTATTAAAATACTCGTTGGATGTGGTTAGGAACTAAATAATAGGTTTGGATGTAATGGGAAGTAGCCAATACAACACCGCTACCGCACATCACAAAATTCGCATTTAAGGGCTTAAATTCGTTATCTTTAAATACATTTTGCAGTGATAAAATGGCTTCCCACAAGCTTCAAACGAGTTGCCTACGAGCTGTCTGTCAATGCTGATGCCGTCAATATGTATATACATCTAAACGTTTTTGTGCTGTGCGACCCAGGATTGCAAGTCTGGCAATATATCATGCACTCCATACTCGATAAATGAACAAGAACTGACAAAATATCGAGCGATGAACAAGCGTATTGTCAAAATTTGCAATTCGACATTTATCGAGGGTTTTTCTTTGATGAGTTACTCGTTATGTCGCACGAGAATGCAGTTTAGCGTTTAGCATTAGCGGTACTCGATATTTATCGCATGATATTTTTATCCCGTGATAATGAGTATCATTCGATGAAGTACACGTGATGCGCAGAATTGGCTCCCCGATCTGCAACAACGTTTACCGTGTCAAGAGTAAGGTCATTGAAGACAGATTAGACAGAATATCCTACTAATATTATAAATGTCAAAGTTTGTATGGATGGATGTATGGATCTATGGATATTTGTTACTCTTTCACGCAAAAACTACTGAAACGATTAGGCTGTTTGGTATGGATATAGTTTGGGACCTGGAAGAACATATAGGCTATTTTTATATCCCGATAAAAAGCGGGCGAAGGCGCGGGCATCAGCTAGTTGTAAAATAATGTCGTCCAATTCACAAACAGGTTCAATTCATTATAGAGTGAACGGAAACATGAGATGAAGTTATAACTAAAAAAGACAAAAGAAATCAGGTTTTAAAAAATGTGGTTGGGAATATGGATTAAAATGTCTGAAAAAAATATTCATTAATAAAGTGATTAATTCAATATTCATTACTAAATTATTAATTTAATTTATGCAAGGAAGTTGCGGAAATTATGAATTCTAAAATTACATTACTTTGTCTACCAGTTCCACAACTTTGTAATAGGTATGAAGTATTAAATCAAATCGCAAAAAAACAATTGTTTTAAAACAATAGTTTATTTTTGCGATTTCCGGGCTTATATAAATAATTCCTGAATAATAATTATATTGACAACGTCATTAAATAACCTGTGACCTTATCATTAAATACGTATTTGTATTGTCTTGAAATTTTATTATAAATTACGCAAACTAAGTTTTATTAATAGGATTAATTGGAATTTTAAATGACTTTGGGTAAAGTGAAATGAATACTATGATAATGTATCCATTATGTCTGTATTCTAATCAATGTAAGCAATAGGTACTCATTTGTCTGTAATTGAATAGAAATATTTTTTATATCTGGTACATTGGTAAACATCCTAAGTAAGTTTGTTTGTCCTTCTTTCACACCCTAACTAAGCAACCAATCGACTTGATTTTTGCTTAGAGTTAGTTGAAAGCATTGAGAGTAACTTAAGCTACTTTTTGTCTGTAGTTTTTAACTTTTTTTTTGTTTCTCAACTACTTTATGTGAAATTTGAATTTTACGCGGGTGAAAGCGTGAACAGCTAGTAATATAATAATAATTATAATACCCATAAATTATTATGTGTATGAATAAAATAAACAAACCAAGAATAAACTAAATACACGTTGATTATTATTGTTAATTACGATAGAATTTGCATAGGTTTTCATATTTTTCGTTGACTAAGGTCTTCGGACATTTATGACGCGCGTGAAATTAGCTAAATAAGCAAATCAACTAAAGAACCTCGAAACGACGCAAATTTTTCCATTCGTTTTAGTTAAATACCGGTTAGACCTTCTTAAATCAAACAGGATTGGATAAAATTTCACCTTAGCAATTTAAACTTTCAGGGTTAATAAAATATGTATGACTCTTTTTATGTTAAAAAGAAAGAAACTTCAAGTAGTCGTTTCATTGACACTGGGAGAAAACAAAATTCATTTTGTTACGTTGTTAGCCCTCTAAACTTATTCCGTTATATTTAGTGGTTCCGATAATCTTTGAGAAAACATTGTAAAATATAAAAAATTCAGCATTTTCTAGATTTTCTGTTAACAAGTTAACATTATGTAGTTAATGGTAGAGTCACAATGTAATGTAATAATAGTCCTAAAATAAACATAAGTAGGTTATATACGCGTCATATAGAAGTTAATACGACGTTTACAAACTACTGCTATTAAGCATAATGGGATTCTGTAACATGATAGCAATGATAGTGAGACAAGACATGTGCAAAAGTAACATGAGCATTTTCATAATTATACCACAGATTTTGGACTTGAAAAAAGCAGAAAGAGCTTCACTGCTAATTGTATTAAATTTCATAATCGATTAGGCGACGAATTTATACATAAATAAGTTCAAAATGGTTGTAAAAAAAGCTTGTTGAAAAGTTACTACTCATGCCTCGTTTGATCGCGCTGCCGAGAACGCACAATCTAGATCTAGAGGTATAAAGCTTGGCATTGCAAAAATAAATTCAGTCTATTCCATGAGTTCAAGGTGTTTTATTTTACAAATACCTCATCAGTACAGACATTCAGGATGTTTGTAACCTCTTTACACCAAAACTACTGAACGGATCGGGTTGAAATGTTGCATAGATGTAGTTCTAGGCGTGTAATAAAACATAGGCTATTTTTATTCCATGGGATAGAAATTAGAAATAACTTTTATACGTTTCCATAGAAACAACGCGCGAGAAGCCGCGGGCAGAAACTAGTTTTTAATAATTACCGCTGGACAATCCACACAGCATCACTGGATAATCTTGTCTAAAATAACCAGTATTACGAAGACGGCATGACTAGTCATGCCGTCTTCGTCCCACTGGCTTCGGCCCAAAGTAGTCCGAACATGGAAAAACGATTCAGCAGTGATTTCATTCCGCATTCGTCCCACTTTTTATAAGCAGGCTTTACTGTCAGCCACACACTTCTCATTCTATTACATTGCAACCACGTGGATTACACGTGGTATGGCAAAATTTACGATTAAGTAGTTTATAATATACCTATTACTGATAACAAGTTTATTAACAAAGAAAATAACAATCAAATAATATAAACAAATTAAACTAGTATTTACAATTGAAACAATTGATTTCATTCCGCATTCGTCCCACTTTTCAAAAGCAGGCCTGTTTCCTTACCTTTTACTGTATCAGACAAATCGTAAAGGTGAAGGGATAAGTGAAGGGAAGCCTTTGGTCTACATTGGGGCTAGACCAAGTAGCCACCGCTAGCGAAATAACAACAATTTTCCATACAACCTTAAACTTAGATACTACGAGGACCTTCACTTTGTAGTCAGTATTTTACAAGATAATTGACCTTATGACAAATCTGCTAGCGTTCATTCTGTATATCTTATATACATCCCGTATATAGATTTTCATGTAGGTTCCTCTTGCAAAATGATAAAGCATATGTATGATTCATCATTTTCTGAAACTCTGACGGTGTTTTCCAATATCTTAGTAAAACAAAAAGTTTAAACGAAAATACTCTGTATATCAGCAACGGTTATCAATGGAACTTCACAATTTTACGTGCAGTTACTCCCATACAAAACAAAATTTCAATCATAGTTTTCTGAAATTACATAATTTATGTAAACACAAACCTCTCTAGGTTCTATGGTACAAAACTTTTTAGAATGTATATTATGTTTGTAACAAATAAATAAAAAAAAAATGTGCCAACCAATACTATAATCAAGATTATAATAATTTTCGTAGAAATTGACCCCCTTCGTGCCCAAAATTCGGATAGGACATCCTCAAAAAAGTGATGTGTTATTAATGACGCTCCAAAAACGCTGCAATAAGTAAAATATAAATAACTAATAATGCTGGCGTAGATTGAACAAATAATAATGATAGATATTGTTGTGTGCACATTTCACACAACAATATTTAACCTCTCATTAAAATAAATAATAGAACGTTATTCCCGTTGTTCCCTTCAGCAGAACTTTGTTTTCAGCCTTTCAAAAAGTTAAGTAATTTTTAAAAGGTGTCGTAGATTTTCTAAGTGTAATTCAGTTATTCTCGTTGCTGTTTATGGAATTCGGTTTATAATGTTATTTCAACCATAGACTTTTTTTTTTCTTAACTCTATGATTTCAACTTATTTTCTCTTTCTACAGCGTAGCAGAAAAGGTTACAACCATGAGCTACACAGCGGCCGAGAATGTGGTGCAGCCTAGCACCTGGGCCGCCACCAATATGTTCTACGTCCTCCTGGTACCAGCCCTGGTGCTCTGGTACGCATACTGGCGGATGTCGAGGAGACACATGTACGAGCTGGCCAGCAAACTGAATGGACCTGCTGGTCTACCGCTGATTGGCAATGCTCTGGAGTTTACTGGTGGCTCCGCTGGTAAGTTTGACTACCTATATACCTAGATCAAAATAGAATATAGAATTTTATATGTATACTATTAATAGAAATGCGAAAGAACTTCTGTCTCACTGTCTCTTTCTTTCTCTTTCAAGACAGAATGGATCATACAGGAATTTGAGAAAGACATTATGATATCGGACAATAATTATTGTATCAGACAAGAATTGTTTTATCAGACAATAATTATTGTATTTGGGCGCTATGGCGCTCGGTAATGGAGGCCTATATCCAGCATTGAACTAATATGAGTTGTATGCTTGGGAAGGAAATAGATTTTAATAATAAAAATAAAGCGTGCGATCCGTACCCCAAAGCTAGTAATTTATTGGACTTGATTTCTCATCATCATCATCATCATCATCAGCCCATACACGTCCACTGCTGGACATTGGCCTCCCCCGTACGACGCCACAAATAGCGGTCCTGAGCCGCCTCCATCCATCGACTCCCTGCGACCGCTACGATGTCGTCGGTCCATCCGAGTGGATGGTCTCCCATGTAGGGGGGGATTTGCCATAATCACCACGCTTGGCAGGCGGATTGGTGATCGCAGTGTTGGTGTTTAAAAATACTCAGAAGGAAGCTGCTGCCCTTCCTCTGGTAGGTTCCCTTAGTCGGCTTTTACGACATCCACGGGTTGAGTTGGAGGGTCGATATTCGTACGCCGCGACCCCACGGCTTACTTGATTGATTTCTTGATTTCTATTACTTATTAATTCTGCTACCTATTTAGTTTCTACGTGATTATTTATTTATTAAATTAAGCGACCTTTAGCCTCGCCCCGTTTTCACGTTATTATACATATATTTATCCTTGTATTTTACGTGCCACAATTTTATTCATATCCTTAGGCAAAATCTGATATAAATTACGTAGGTATGCCAGCCTAGAGTTAACTTATTCTATTTATTTCATCTGTAGGTATATAAAAATTAATAATTTTAGCAAAAGAATTATTTATTCTAGTCTTATTACTTGAATAAATAATTAATTTTTATTACAGTCATTGAGAAACACTCGTTATAAGAATGTTACCATGAGAATATTGACCACGAAATTATAAAGGTAGATTCTTTATTTACAGTTAATTTACAAGTAGTACATAAATGATATAAAGTATGTAAAATGAGCAAAATCAATTTATAACAGATTGGCAAAACTTATATTTAATTGTACACAGGATTCAAACTTAATCAGGACTTTTGGTATGTTTGACAACAAAAACGTTTAGGAAAATCCAGTTTCTCTACTAATAACTTAAAAGAGAAGTTATACACCTACACTCTTTTGATAAGCCTGATGGTTAAAAAAAATCACCATTGTTGCTATTGTTAGAGAACGAAGTTAGAAATAAAGGCGCTACAAACTCAAAAAGGAATCGCTTTTTAATTCTATTCGCATTTTTTAACAAGTTACTTTTTTATAAATTTGAGATTCAGAACTTACGGTTGTCATTGTACATGATTCAATACAACGCGATAGAGTTGTAGAAATGAATTTTTTTATTTAGCACGACACAGGACGTACAATTATATAGGAAACACTAAGCTAGTCATTTACGATTCAAATGAAAGGTAAAAAACCAACAAGAACCATATACAAATTAAATCTAAAATACAACTAACGCTATTTATAAAAACTATCACTTCTGTAACTAGCATTGGTACTTCCGCTAGCTGCTTGGTAAATCACCGAGTGTCGAGCCAAAAAAGTGTCAACTCAGCACGTTGCTGAGTAGATAAGTCGGATTACCTACTCAGCGCTAGTATTATGTTGACCCTCGTGAACAAAGTTACGTCATCAACGGCAAACCTCTACGAACGTAGTATATAAAATAATTGAAGGTGAAACAAACTTACCTCAATTGAAGTTTGACTGGAATTATACTGAAATACAAAAGTCGCTACATCCGTAGAGATTTTCATATATAACTTTTGTGGAATAATGATTATTAAAAGTGTTTTCCTTCCACAGATATCTTCAAGAACATAGTCGAGAAGAGTCAGCCATACGACAAGGAAGCCGTGGTCAGGCTTTGGATTGGTTCCCGTCTTCTGGTCTTCTTGTATGATCCTCGTGACGTGGAAGTCATTCTTAGCAGTCATGTGCATATCGACAAGGCTGAAGAGTACAGGTTCTTCAAGCCCTGGCTCGGAAACGGTCTTCTTATCAGCACTGGTAAGCTTTTTTACATATCTACAATAAATATCTATCATATTTTAGATATGATATGTAAAATATGTGTACCTATCTATATTAAAGTTTCAAAAATTTTAATACATTGGAAAAAACTTGAATTTTCCAAATTCATAATTTCAAATTCAATATCTCGTATTGAACTTGAGATTATATGAATGTACATAGAAAATCGAAATTTTTTATTTACAAGATTTATTAAAATTTCATAATTTCCTACCGAAACAGAATAAAGAATATCTTTTACAGAAAGTACCTATCATTCTTCTTATGGACTTTCCATACATGCTCTCAACCAAATAACAAAGAAAATAAAATAACTCATTTGTTATTTCTGGCTCAGTAATTTGTTCATTTGTTTTTTTCTGCTACGATGCTTTTTGTGAGATCTTTCGTAAAAAAATGGAATCTAAAATAGGATGGACTTTGAATACCTAGATGCTCAGATCAAGCTAAAATTGCAACAGTTATCTCTTTGTTATAATTTTGTTTAGCAGTTTGTTGTAGAGTCGAATTAAAAGGCAATATCAACAAAAGTTTATTATAGACTAGCTGTGCCCGCGACTTCTTCCGCGTGGAATAGTGACAGTGAGTAGAGAAATAATAATTATTATTTTACCCCCTTGAGGGTAAAATTTGTAGAAACTTTAAATTACATTTTGATTTATGTCTAATCAACAGCCTAAAAAATAAATGCCAAGCTTTTACCTTTAAAAATGACAACACTACTATACAACCTTTCTACCCCTCTTTCAACCCCTTACAACCCTTTTTTCGCATTAAAAAGTAGCATATGTCCTTTCTCAGGCTCTAGAGTATCTGTTTACCAAATTTCATTTAAATCGGTTCAGTAGTTTTGGCGTGAAAACGTGACAGACAGAATTACTTTCGCATTTATAATATTAGTAACGATTTATTGTAACAAATATGTTGATACCAAGAGTTCATAATTATCATAAAAACAAGATTGTTATTGCATTGTAATCTATGCTGCGAACATTATTTACCCAGGAACTTTAATCATTTCCTGCGAAAAAATTATTGACAAATATAGTCTTTATTTTTCCGGTTATCTACGGGACTATAAATTATTTCGATGTCATTCCATGTGTTGTTTTCCGTGTTTTTTCCGGGCTTCCACTGGAAATAAAGGTCACTTCATTTTCCTCAAGTTTTATTGTAATCCTTGCGTCCATGTGACCTACGACCTACATTTCTGCTCTTTTAGGAGAACATGGTCGAGTAATACATACAAATAATAAATGTAGGAACTTGCACCTATAACATTGAACATTAAGGTGATGGTCAGTATTTATTAGTCAACATATTTTCGAAATCTGGAAAAAATGTGTGGTTTTCAGACATTTCTGTCAGTCAGTCAGTCGTTTTCAAAGTCTAGGCTTTATAAAGTACTACATTAGAGCAGTGAATAGATAGATGGTAAAAATTGTCCAGCGAAAGGAAAAAGTAGGTTTGGGCTGTTGGTCGTTGTTGATTGTTGGAACTAATAGGTACCGGCAAATATTATTTAACCACTTAAAATAACATTCCCCAGAACATTCATTAGATTTCTTATAAATCACTGTTAATGCATGAAATTGCATTATCACGCATAGTGAGTACTGCATTCTTGTTTCAACCGAGAGACGTGGCACACAAATTTGTATAACAGAATAACTATTTCTTCTTCTTAGTCGTGCACTCTTAGCAGTGGTCGTGGTTATGAGGGGGGGTCCTGATGAACGGCTGCCCGTGCAATGCGCCACCTTCGTTGTTTCGTTATTGGTTGCATTGCGGTAGCAGTCGGTCACGGTGGATTGTGTTAGGGAGGTGATGAGGTCCGACCATCAAGTTGGAGACCAACCTTTTTCCCTTCATTCTGCCCTTTACCACGAGACGCTCCATCGATTCTAAAATAAAACTAATATGTAAACAATAACTACTTAAATGTAACAAATATAATATTTAATCCGATTTCTTTATACAGGACAAAAATGGCGCTCTCACCGCAAGCTCATCGCCCCCACATTCCATCTCAACGTCCTGAAGAGTTTCATCGACCTCTTCAACGCCAACTCTAGGGCTGTTGTCGACAAACTGAAGAAGGAGGCTTCTGACTTCGATTGCCACGACTACATGAGCGAGTGCACAGTAGAAATTCTGCTAGGTAAGTGACATATTCCTTTTGAAGCGAGGTCGCTATACCTCTATACTTTTCACAGACGCTCTTGTACTATGTTTTGTTTTGTGACAGAAGTCAGACGAGAGAAGAGGAAAAAGCCGAGTAAAAAAGTTTAACGTTTCAGTCCAATTAAATAGTCAGTCGGTCTGTCTTATATTTAGGCTTCTTTAACTTAGTTCGAATTTATCGTCGACTATTGTGACGACGAGAAAAGACTAGGTGACTAGGTAACTCTACTGGGAAGCTGTATCGAGCCATTAAAAAATAATTAAAAGGTACTTGGTAGATGATAAAAATTGGATGACACAATAATTCTTGATAGTTCGTATTCAAATTATTGGATTGTTGGTGATCCCTATTTGAACTGATGTTAACAGCCTGCAGTTATTGTTTAATAATGAAAGGTGGCGCGACACACCTTTGTTTTTCGTATACTGGAGGCCTGCACATAGATTAGGTTATGTTACTTTCCTGGATATGTAGCGTCGTCAGCTTGGATAATCGTATGAAAAACAAAAGAAAATCGCGCTAGCTTCTAAAAATTTACCATATATGTACATATAAGCCATTTCGTACAAATATTTCTTCGTTATGCCCTGACACTATAACGTATGGTTTTTTTGGCTGTCTATTTATCAAATACTAGCTGTTCCCCGCGGTTTCACACGTGTAATAGTGTAGCTTCGCAACAGTGAAATATTTTTTTAATCCGTTCAGTAGTTTCTGTTTTTATACCTTGGGTTACATTATTGGAGTTTTAATCCCCTTTTTTAAATATACTATAGCCTATGTCACCCGGGGATAATATAGCTTCGCAACAGTGAAATATTTTTTAAATCGGTTCAGTAGTTTCTGTTTTTATACCTTGGGTTACATTATTGGAGTTTTAATCCCCTTTTTTAAATATACTATAGCCTATGTCACCCGGGGATAATATAGCTTCCCAACAGTGAAATAATTTTTCTAATCGTTTCAGTGATTTTGGAGCCTATTCTATGCAAAAAAAAAACAATCAAAACTTTCCTCTTTATAATATAAGCATAGATTTATGGCTAAATATATGCAATAGAATAATATTAACCTAATATTTGCAACTCTTTCCAAATTGATGATATTATAATTTATTTGTTCCACAAGGTTACCACCTAAGCATTAAAATGCTTAACAGCACATTGACCTCTGTCAGACACTTTTCAAACTAGTTAAGTGTGAGGAACGGTATTTAATTCAAATAAATATTTCTTAATTGGTTTAAAATCATATAAGAGAATTTTAGTTTGGTTGGTATAATGGATTGGCTTTTCCATTACATATGCTTAACCTATGGTTATGGAACAGTTATGGCCCATGACCTATGGCTTTATATTGATGCACGTAAAGCTAAATAAAACCGGCGGAGTGTGAGTCGACTCGCACACGGAGGGTTCCGTCCCATCGTACATAACTATTTCGCAAAATGTACCCTAAAACTGTTTTTTAGTATAGAAAAAAGCAAAAAGATAACATAATGCGGTTACCCATCCGAATACTGAGCGCGCCCGACGTTGCTTAACTTAGGTAATCGGTACTCAACTAGATAAGGACGCTGGACCCTAATTATTAAATTTATATTACATTTATTTAATTTTTATCATCTGTTGTTATAGCGGCAATAGTTTTACATACCTGTTTCAAATCTCAACTCTACCTTTTACGGTTCAAGAGATACAGCTCGCTGAAAGACGGATGGACAGACGGACAGACAGACAGACGCTTAGTAATAAGGCCCCGTTTCACCAATCGGGTACAGAACCCTAAAGGATTTAAGTGATTAAAAAATCCGGTGTATAAAACAGAGTTTCAATTTCAATCACCCATTATCATCAGGAAAAAAGAACAACAAAAAAATCCAATTAACAAAAAATCATGAATAATGTGGACATAAAGGTGCAGAAAGATCTATCAATGGATTTTAATGGACCAAGGGAAAAAAATCGTGACCGTGAACTTGAGCCTAGAGCACAAAAAATCATTCACGAACTAATTTCAATTATTTTTCGACCGCGTGCAATCAAAATATTATTTCTGACTTCTTAATTAGATCACACGTTTTTGTATTATGTTATCATGATTATAGGAATAATTTGGACATAAAGGTGCAGAAAGATCCATCAATAGATCTTTATAATAGATTTTAATGGACCGAGGGAAAAAAAATGTGACCATGAACTTGAACCTAGAGCACAAAAAAGAATTCACGAACTTATTTCAATTATTTTTCCACCACGTACAATCAAAATATTATTTTTTATTTCTTAATTAGATCACACGCTTTTGTATTATATTATCATGAATAAAGGAATAAAGTGGACATAAAGGTGCAGAAAGATCCATGAATGTATCTTTACAACGGATTTTAATGGACTGAGGGAGAAAAATTGTGACCGTGAACTTGTGCCTAGAGCACAAAAAATAATTCACGAACTTAATTCAATAATTCTTCCACCACGTGGAATCAAAATATTATTTTTGAACCTTGATATTAATTCAGTGCACAATAAACAATTTTAATAAGTACGTACTCCTATTTAAAATCCCATTGTTTCTGGTCAGAAAACTAAATTTAGAGTACGCTTTTTATGGTCCTCTATGACTATTTATGACTGCGTACAATAGGACCCGGTCATCTTGACATATAAGTTTGGACAATACCGTGCATACAAATTGGTTACACCTAACGTTTACAGAAATATTTTGTCCTTTGTGTTATTGTTTGTGGAATCCCCAAAAATCTGTTCATTTCATCTTCATGAGATAAAATTATATAATATACCAAAAAAAAATTGCGGGTGACAGTCCCGTCTAAGTCGAACTTTTTGAGATATTAATAAATTTCTTTAAAATTACCCTGAGTGTGGGGACGTACGCTCTCTCTCTCTCTCACCAGCTAGTTATTCCACTATGGTGGTGGGGTCAGCTTTCCTAATTGATTGCCTCCATTTCAGTCTTCGCTCCACACTCGAGGACTTGCGCACTGTAATAACAAAAACCTTAAAATAGACATTGATCAAATAATAATAATTCACTACTCGACTACGATAGAAAAGTTACATATCTAATTTAACTTATTATACAGTCCATAGTAATATATTATATACCCAAAGAACTTGTAGGTACGGCCTCCGGGTAAATACTGATTACTTAAATAATCCCCTGCGAAGGGGATTTCTGGAGTTTTTCTCCAGAAATAACCTGCCAGCTCAGAGAGAAGACACGCACGGCATTTTTGGATAAGAGTTCCAGAAATCCCCCATAAATGATATTTACACGTTATTTGTAATTCCAGCACCATGTAGATGATACGCTCAGGGTGTCAGATTTATCTTGCCTTTTAAAATCGTTCACCTTCAGGTATTTTGACCTTCGGACGGTAAAATATGCAGATGCAAATGTTTTTATCGTCATATGATTACTCAAAACAAAACCGTTGATTTTATTCATTGATCGACTCTCACATGCTAATTAGAAACAGCACTTTAATATACTTGTTCTATTTATCTTGTTAATTTGCATTCTAAAAGGTGAGAATAAAACCTACTTTTAAGATAACAGGTTAGCCAGAGTCAAGTTGTTGGTCACTTTTTGTATGGGCTGTTTGGAGATGACCTTTGTATTTGGATATGACCTTTAACTTTAAGGTGCTTTGTAGTGTAGCCTAGTAACTTACATTTATTGCATACTTTAGAAAAGAATTCACAAAGAATTTCAGACAAAAAAAAGTGACAATTGACGGACTTATCGCTCACGAGCGGTCTCTACCAGACAGCCTTGGATAGATAAGATCGTTGGATTGAACACGAGGATCTGTGTGCATTATTATAAAAAGCTGGAAGGTTGAACACAGACTGCGCTTTCATGAAGCACTGGACGCGCACACAATATAATGCCATGCGTTTGTTAACTCCTTCAGATTGTGTAATTTTAATTTAATTAAGCTATGGCTGAAATATGCATTGTATTTTAAGCTGAAATAAACGCATTGAATTGAATAAAAAGCTAACACAGATTACAAAAATATAATTTAAGAAATCTTACAACGATGGTAATTTGCTTATCGTAGAATGAGTATAGTCAAACCTTACCTTACATTTTGTGCTCCAGCTTTATTTTGAGATAGTTTAGCCATTCCAAGACTAATTTTATTAAAAGTAAACAAATCAGTAAAAAAGTTTTTATAACTCTCCGAATCATAGATAACCCAGTTCAGTATCCAACAGCAGCAAACTCAGCACAACCATGATGATAATTTCGTTTACATCATTTGGAAATTCCACTGAAGCCATAATGTGACTACAAACATTATGTGACAATTATTATGCCAAAAACAAACGATTTATTGGTGATCGTGATAGTCATCGTCCATCATCATAAGCTGCCAAAAGTACAAAACCAACACCATTAGTAGAACTGTCTCAAATTTCAAGGAGTAATGTAAAATTATGCGAATAAACAGCTATTTGAATGTAGGGTCACGTAGGAGGCGACTTAGTGACAACACGTCGGCCCTCACTCGATGCTCTAGTAAAGAAGATCCAGTAATACATCGATAAAAGTGAAAAATAAAATAAAGGCAAATAATGTAACGCAATATCAAATAGTGGTGTACTACCTCAAACTGCTTATTTTCAACTTCGCCGGATGTTCATATCTTCGAAACTACTGAATATTTAACTTTGAAATATATATAATGGTAAAGTTCAGGATTTACTCCATCGTTTATATGTTTCTAAAATACGTTTTCATAAAATTTTCTCAATAGAAATATGTAAATCCAAATTTCCCTCTAAACTGTACAATAAATCGTCGCAAACAGTCGTTATTCAATAAATACTTTGAAATAAGCCTTGATACTTTGTACAGTATCAAACAGAATATAATGCAGATGTTATATGTTTTAGATTTACAAAATGTCTATTATTTTTATCGTAAAAAAAAAAAAAAAAAAAATCTTGATTTTTGCGGTTTAGACGGTCCCTTACGGTATCCTTTTCACATAATGGCGAGGTATTGTAGGCCCTTAAGAAGCGACACCTCCAAATCAGCCCATGAAAGTCGTAAGAGGCGACTGACTAAGGGAATCTACCAGAGGAAGGGCAGCATCTTCCTTCGGTGTATTTTGAAATATATAAATATAACACCTCTACTGCGGTCATCGATCCGTCTGCCAAGCTGATTATAGCTAGCCACCTTATTTGGGTGAGGGTCGTTCAGCAGTGGACGAGTGTTGATCGATCGAATATAACGTGAACGATAGTTTATTTGAACGTCCTGATGATGATTTTTTTGTATCCAATCTCATTCAAAATTAGTAGGACAAATCTAGTCGACAAGTTCCAAAGAATGATATTCTCTAGATAACAATCAAAACAATGGACATTATTTGAATTCGTGGCACGTGTTGGATTTTTTAGTTGGATGGATGGATATAACTAATGGGAAGGAATTAGCTATGGCGGACCTCGCAATGAGATGCCATGCGAAATAAAATTATTCGGGAGATAAAACGAAAGAGAGAAGAAAAGAAGAAAATAAAGAGAAACAAATAATTTCAGATGAAACTTATAACAAACAACATTCAGTAAAAATCAAATGGCTCAACAATTACAACAACACACAGCATCATGATGATGAATACATGATGCTTAATATAGGTAGATAGGTACGAGTAGGTACTATTGCTGACTAATAAGCTGAAACCTAGCATATTTTGTTTCAGAAGTTCTTTTAATTACGCTTCACTTATAAACCCGTAATACTAACTTTATGTAATGCCTAAAAACTTAATTTTTTTCTTATTTGTTAAACATCGGAGTAAGAAAGACACTAGTTAGCATCCATTTGAGGATGACATTTTTAAAGATGCTAGCTGACCTGACAACAGACGTGGTCCTGTAATTCCATTCAAACTTCAAATTTATTTCAAACGTGCTTATCAAAGTGTATATTAACGCTGGGGCTAAGATTACATTAAAAAAGTTTATATAATGGTAGTCGTTAAGTTTTCTTAAATTTCCTAAAATCTGCACAATTTTTTTAGTTTTTTTTTTACAGTAAGAGCCTTCTACGATTTATTAAAAAAAAATTAAAAAAGATGTATGAAATCGGTAAAGCCGTTCTCAAGTTAAAGCCGAACCAGGAGAAATATGGGTTAATTTTATATACATCCTACTAATATTATAAATATCAAAGTTTGAAAGGATGGATGTATGTATGGATATTTGTTACTCTTTCACGCAAGAACTACTGAACCGATTAAGCTGACATTTGTTATGGGTATACGGGACCTGAAATAACATATGTACAGGCAATTTTTATCCCGATAAAATGCAGGCGAAGGTGCGGGCAGCAGCTGGTATATTATATAGATAGAAGAGTGATTTAATATTGATTGAATTTTGTTTGTTCAAAAGTTATAAGATGGTCAACTGATAAGCCCACACGATGTCATTGCCAATTCGTGTTCTTGATGCGAATGCCTCGGGAACCCATTAACGATTGCGAAACCGAATCACCTGCTTGCTGATTATTACATCTTGCTAAACTACCCTCTCAATATGTATTTAGTATGATTGGTCGACGAATTTCTTATTATAATTGGAAGGGTATCGATTTGTGATATTTGTTAATACTTATTGAGAAAATCTAATCAAGTCCCAAGGTGGCGGATGTCCCGGTTTATTTGCTGTCGAGTGTAGATTAATGATATTACTTAATATATAAGATTACAGACAGACATTTTTTTATTATACATAGAAAATACCTAGAACACGCAGAACTGTAGATCAATCTGTAGATCGTACAAACACTCGTCTTGTCCCGAGCCGAGAATCGAACCTTTTTTTTTAAATATTTATTACTGACAAAACAATCATGTTCCACATGAAATTTTGTACTGTAAAACCTTGTGTGTTTTGAGCATAATTATAACGATTATGTGTTATATAGAGTAGTTTCAGTATAAGCTTTCTCTAACTTAAAAGTGGAATGCCCAATGTTAATACCTCATCATCATCACCATATCAGCCCGTACACGTCCACTGCTGGACATAGGCTTCCCCCATACGACGCCACAAATAACGGTCCGGAGCCGTCTTCATCCATCGACTCCCTCCGAGCGCTACGACGTCGTCGGTCGATAGATTAGATGGTCTCCCATGTAATACCTACTTGATATTTTACATCAACAGCGTAGTTTTATCATAATTATATTATATAATATATTACGTATAATGTATTACGTACCCCTCACGCGATGGACCGACGACCTAGTGAAGGTCGCGGGAAATCGCTGGACGCGGGCAGCGCAAAATCGGTCATTGTGGAGATCCTTAGGGGAGGCCTATGTCCAGCAGTGGACGTCGATCGGCTGATATGATGATGATGATGATGATGATAATATATTATGTAGGTATGTCTATTTACAGAGCGGATGTTGAAATCTAACAATAATAAGCTAAAAAATATTTATTTGAGAATAGTGACATAACAAGTTTTACGTCAACATTTTTTTACATAAGAAGCGTGAGAAACTTAACAACATTTGGGTTTTATTAAAATAATTATTCACTTGTTACCAAACGCTTAAAAGGTAGCCAACCATGAACGCCACCTTTCATTATCATGATAATGATTACAGAAAAAAATAAGATAAATTCTAGTAATTGTATATTGTATAGCTGCTGCACGCGCCTTCCCGGCGTTTTATCGGGATAAAAAATAGCCTATATGTTATTCCAGGTCCAAAACTATACCCATACCAAATTTCAGCTTAATCGGTTCAGTAGTTTTTGCGAGAAAGAGTAACAAATATCCATACATCCATCCTTACAAACTTTGACGTTTATAATAATAGTAGGATTTATATTGGAAAGTCCCAATACAAGTAATGTTAAGGTAAATAAAGGGATAGTCAAAAATGTGCTGGGCACTACAAATCATTAAAAACATTCTACCAATAAATGTGAAAAGGGACCAATAGGTAAAGTCAATACTAAAATAGTAACAGTCCATCCCATCCTGTTTCCTTGACAACGATACAGTTACCAAACTGTCTCCCTAGAAAGACAGTGATGATGATGACAATATATGTAATCACTCATCATCATCAGCCCATACACGTCCACTGCTGGACATAGGCCTCTCCCGTACGACGCTACAAATAGCGGATTGGTGATCGCAGTGTTGGTGTTTCAAAATACTCAGAAGGAAGCTGCTGCCCTTCCTCTGGTAGGTTCCCTTAGTCGGCTCTGACAACATCCACGGGTTGAGTTCGAGGGGTCGATATTTGTACGCCCCGGCCCCACGGCTCCCGGAAATAATCACTACATAGTATAAAACAAAGTCGCTTCCCGCTGTCTCACTGTCCCTCTAGTATGCTTAGATCTTTAAAACTACGCAACGGATTTTGATGCGGTTTTTTTAAATAGATAGAGTGATTCAAGAGGAAGGTTTATATGTATAATGTAGTATCAGCATTGCACCCGTGCGAAGCCGGGGCGGGTCGCTAGTAATAAATAAATATATAATGCTGGACAATCCACACAGGATCATCTAGCCCCAAGCCACAGATTAGGTAATGTTACTTTGCCCAAGCTAAGCAGAACTTGTGTTACCTGATATACTTTATACAAAACATTACATAGATAGATTTTATTATACAAAGAAAATACCCAGAACAGAACACTCGTAATAAATATTGGTAGAACTAGAACGTAAACAATTGTCCCAGGACGGGAATCGAACCCTCAACCACCTGCATCGCAGGCGAGCCACATCGATCGTGAGCATATTACTTATTTTTTAAGAAACCATGTCTGGCTAGATGTTTGATTGTATTTATCAGAAACTGATAAATTTCCATAAAAACCATTCATTATCCAGTAAATTACAATAACAAATGATCAACTGCAATATGACTCTACGATTATAACACGTACTCACAGTTCTAGGAAGTCTTTGCTAAAAGGCTGTATAAGGTAGCGATAACCATTATAGGTAAATTCTGCAGTAATTTGTTCCTCTAACATTAATTACATGAGCATATATATATATATAGATACATTTGTTTACATAAGGACATGTGTAGAAAGATCTAGAAGAAAAGAACAAAACTATACAGTCTTAAACAAAAAAGGAACGTCGCTATATTTTGTTTATAAATTAAATCATTATCATCATCAGCCTATATTAGTTCACTGCTGGACATAGGACTTCCTTAATGAGCACCATGGCTAATAAAATATATTAGCTTTGGTAGTAAATTCCGGTTGCTAACGAATATAGCACTGAAACCTATGAAATCTTAATTTTAGTAGTATTGCCCAGAAATAGAGATTTATTTGAAAAATCTTAAGGAAAAATTTTTGTCCTGGTATGCTGGCCCTCACGAACCAGGTACCTTAGAGGTCAACTCTGCCTTTATTTTAATCAATGGAATAATTTTAGGTAAATATTTGCTGCTAAATACTAGTATAGTATAGTAGTTATACTAGTATATATTCATATACTAGTATAACATAATATGACATTGTTCTGAACAGATCCGTCTCAATACAAACTTTAAAAAAAAAAAATTCTTCATAGAGTGTTACATAAAGTGTCCTTCTTTATTAAAGTTGATATTGTATCCAAATAAGAATACCATTTTTATGATACTTTCATTGATTTATCTTAATTATTTTTCATAGCAGCTTTGTAATATGCTATTACTAAGTGTTTTTCATTTGAATTGTTTATAAATTTACTGGTTTATCCAATTAGTTTATTGTGCAATCTGGAATTTAGAATTTAACTTTTCCACAGAAAATATTTTATTTTTGGTGTAATAAATAAATGAAATGAATAAATTAGCTGTTTTTGCGGTAGAGTATAATCTAGGAGTCTTGAAATCCCAAGTGTATAAGTTCCTTCTGGGAAAGCGCGCTCCATCTTAGGCCACATCTTCACGTTCTCAAGTTTGATGGTGGTCAAACGAGTTATTATTATGTTTTTTTTTTTTTTTTATAAATAATGAGGTTACGGGTAATAAGCATGACAGAGTGTCCGGTCACTTACGTAGACTACTACAGTCACGTAGGCAATGCCGACCCCCCAACACGCAACTAATGGGCAATATTCGCCATATCCATCCTACAGGCGGTTTCGATCCTTCTATTCAACTTGCGCAACTAATTTACATTCCATAGAGGTCAGGCTATGACAAATCAACAGAATTTCTAACTGCTTCATTTGAATCCTTTCTAAATGGAAATTTTCCATCGCATTTTTCGAGGACCGACAAGATTAGCGAAACTGCAAAACTAGATCATTGACATTCTAAAATGGTCAACGCCCCGTCTAGAGCTCTTTGACAATAAGTTGAGGAAATGAATTAGTATAATGACTGGACCAAAGAATTGCTTATGAATATAATATCTATACTCAAGCCATTCTCAAGGTACAATGCCTTAAACAACTTGCAACATACAAGTCCATAATTCTCTTTCTGGTCTCGAGTGTGACGAAATAACAGCTGTTAGTAGTATGCATTGTAGGAAAGAGTTCGACGAGTAGTTCAAATTCTGTTAAAAACTCAACAGAAAATATGATTTTACAGGCGTAATAAATTACATAGACATTTTTATCATACATAGAAAAAACCCAGAATACCCGTAACAAATATTTGTCCCGAGGCCGGAATCGATCCCACCGAACACACGATCTCTAGCGTAGCGAGCGGACCATCGCTCGCTGCGCCACTGAGGTCGTCAAATATATCATACCAACAGTTTTCCTTTTTAAAGTTTCGCGCAGCTTTATTTCAAACCTCACGTAAAAAAGTGCGTAGATCGAACAGGATTTTTAATATCATAGTAATTACGATTAAATAAGTACCATAAATAATAATTTTCATAATTGGAATAATTTGCACACCTAGTTGTCCTTGGCTTTATGTTAAACCTATCGATAGTATAAATAATTAAAATTATAGAAGGTTTCGCTAATATCCCGGCTACACGCTCAAACATTTGTGCATGCATCGCACAAACACAGTTTGTGCAAGCAAGATGGAGCGTGTGGCCGGGCTCATCTTGCTTGCGTAATGCACAAATTTTTGAGCGTGTAGCCGTGCTATAAGAGTCATCAGTTCAACATTCTGAGGCATGGACCTAATTATTTGAAATTACTGTAGGTATATTTAATAATATCCCAAAAATTTACGACTCCGGCGCTATAATCCGTCAGTCCCGAAGATTTTCGAAATGTCGGGCACTTGCCTCCGTGGCGCAGTTGATTAGCGCATCCCCGTATTCACGGGAGGGTCGCGGGTTCAAGTCCCGCCGGAGTCGTAAGTTTTTGGGATATTATTAAATTCTTTAGGATTACCCAAAGTGCGGGCATAAGCACTATAAAACCTTAGAGATTAGCAACAGCGATACCTCTCGTCAAACGATCTAAATGTAACTTTAGACTTTGAGCAGGTTCGGATAACTTCAATGTTTCCCCTGTAGGTGGAGCTAACGGCGCTATAGTCCGTAAGTCCCAAAGATTTTCGACAGGTCGGGTACTTGCCTCCGTGGCGCAGTTGGTTAGCGCATCCTCGTATTCAGAGGAGGGTCGCGGGTTCAAGTCCCGCCGGAGTCGTAAATTTTTGGGATATCATTAAATTCTTTAAGATTACCCAAAGTGCGGGCATAAGCACTATAAAACCTTAGAGATTTCATTATCAGGTCCGAAACAAAATAAGTTTCATTAATTAAAGTTCAGAATATAAAACCGAAACAAATGACGATAATCAACTTTTCTTAAACGCATTTCTACGATCCAATATCATCTTAATCCTGATTACTCCAGATAAACAGAATATCCTTCTCTGTCCTACAGAAACCGCTATGGGAGTGAGCAAGAGCACCCAAGACCAGAGTGGCTTCGAATACGCCATGGCTGTGATGAAGATGTGCGATATCCTCCACTTGCGTCACACTAAGATCTGGATGAGGCCCGATCTGCTGTTCAACTGGACTAAGTACTCCAAGGTCCAGAACAAACTCCTTGACGTTATCCACGGCTTGACCAAGAAGGTAAGAAAAGTACCCAAATAAAAATCAAACCCAAGCTATTTCATCCCCATTCGTTCATGATAAAATGCAATACATAATGTAAGGGAACTAAAATAATACATAATACTCTCTTGAAAATAACCCTAAATGAAACTAAGATATGACATAAACATGTATTAGACACTTATGTGATATTATAATGTGCTAGTGGTTTCTTTTTCACTTCTTCCACTAGTGGACAAAAAATTTAAGTGAAGAGAATATCAATAACACCTTATTTCTTATTTGATAATAATAACTATGTTTATAGTATACAATTTGACTTGTCTAAGTGCTTATTTTGTAAGCCTAAAGAAATAAAGTTGTTGATTCTGATTCTGATTCTAAAAATACAAATATAGCCTTAGTGGACCTTAAAATTATTTGTAGTTTTAGTTCCTTTAACTAAGATTATGCAAGAGGTAAGTACTCGTAAATAATCTTTTATAAACTTATTTAACATATTAATCTTTACCTCAGAACTAGTAAACAAATATTTCTTGTTTTATAATTTGTTTTGATATCCAAAAATATTATTTTGTTAAAAATAAGATCGCTCAAACCGGATAGCAAAATGCCATTGGAACTTTTGCCATGAGATGTGATCACGATTATAATAAACAGTTGGCATATTCCAAGGAATAAATTAGGAAGGAACTTATATTAGTTTCCACCACTAGCAGAACCAGTTTCATTTACGACCTATGATGAAGTAAATCTTCGCACGCGTTGTATAACTACATAACTTATCAACGTGATCTAAACAATGTATGACCGTTTTAGAGGCCATTCGCATTCGCGGTTTGCTACACTTTTCGCCTACGAGAGCAAAGTTTATAAAATGTAATTAATATAATTTCGATAGGGTAGTGTCTGTTTGAAGTTTATCATCATCATCATCATGATAGCAGCTCGTTGACACTAACTACGCTGTACAAGCCTTATAACCAACGAAACCTCCAACAGGTCATCAAGAGGAAGAAGGAAGAATTCAAGAGCGGAAAGGTCCCAACCTTCGTTGAAACCGAGACTAAAGAAGCCGAAACATCTGCCAACAGCAACACCTCAGTTGAAGGTCTCTCCTTCGGCCAGTCCGCTGGTCTCAAGGACGACTTGGACGTAGACGACTCCGATGTCGGTCAGAAAAAGCGTCTGGCCTTCCTTGACCTGCTTCTGGAGAGCTCACAGAGTGGAGTGGTCATATCAGACGAGGAAATCAAAGAACAAGTTGATACCATTATGTTCGAGGTGAGTCCTATTACTATCCTTTAATGGTGCGAGCCTTTTATGCAAGGATAACTTTATCTGGTTTATCGTTGTGAAGAAGGTTAGGAAATAGAACGCCAGCAACCTACTTAACTATGCATAAAATTTTAATTGTCTACTTAATTGATTAGTTTTCAACTTTTGTTGATTTAGATTCATAGGTTATTTGTATTTTATTGTAAAAATTATGATTTCATAATATTTATCTAGCTATATTGAAAATTTTCATATATCTAAGTATATTTAGCTTTAGCTTGCATTTTTGTACCCTGTGTACAGGAAATTTTTGTTATGACTAGAATTATTGTGAATTGGAGAAAAATGTATTGATCTTTTTAAGACGACTTCTGTGGCACGGCGGAAGAAAGTCCGCCTGCGACGCAGGAGGTTGCGAGTTCGATTCCCACTTCATTTTGATTTGCAAATATTTGTACAGGGTTTTCTGGATGTTTTCTATGTATAGTAAAAAAATCTATCTATGTAGTGTATTATATTAAGTATATCAGTTATCTAATACCCATAACACAAGCTCTGCTTAACTTGGGGCTAGATAATGCTGTGTGAATTATCCAGCGTTATTTATTAGTAGGTACAATTAAAGAAGTTCCATCGTATTAAATGTCCCATTTTTTTCCAAAGGGTCACGACACCACCGCTGCCGGCAGTAGCTTCTTCCTCTCTATGATGGGAGTCCACCAACATATCCAAGACAAAGTCATCGAGGAGCTAGACCAGATCTTTGGGGACTCCGACCGTCCCGCAACCTTCCAGGACACTCTTGAGATGAAGTATTTGGAGAGGTGCCTGATGGAGACCCTTAGGTTGTACCCACCAGTACCCATTATCGCCAGGCAAATCAACCAAGATGTTGCTCTGCGTAAGTATTTCCTTAACTTGATCAATGAGTAGGTATACAATAACTAACCGTAAATCTTTATTTGACTGTTGATGTGTCCCTTATTTTACGAAGTTTTATTTTTGAACTTTTTTTATTAAACGCGCGTTTTCTATTAAAATTTCCATGGTGTAGGATCTTCAATAAAATTTCGAAAAATATCACATTTTTTAAAACTGTGTTACTCGGCACGGCGGCTTGCCGTTATCACAGAGAGACAAAAAAAATAATTAAGTAGGTCTTAGTTGTTGTAAAAATTTAGTGGGTATGCGATTTAAATATAAAAATTGCTATATGGGACACTATAATTTCAATACTCCGTAGACAGAGGATTTATGCTTACCCTCTATACTCGCACAAATAAATCACTTTCCACACTTGATGTTGCTCCATTCAGACAGCTAGTATCATGTCTGTGATTCAGACTTTCAGTGTTTAACGAATTTTGACGAATGAAACCGTGGACGAAAGAAAACGAAAATCACGGCAATAAAGATAAAGTTGTAATAAATTCGATAATTTGCTGCTAGTGTCAATCATGTCTGTGAATAATTGTCTGAAATTTTATCCGCGTAGTCTGTGAAACATAGCATTGATGCAAAATACTAAATTAACAAGATTTGAGAAACATTTTACGGCAAAGTAAAACCAGTATTTAATATTTAGGCGTAGCTCTACGATGTCTGTGTATTTAATATTAGTTTTGATTGCTTGATTGCACACGACTGATAGCTCTTGTCACTTCACTATTTATTATACATATGCCAAAAAGTGGTAGCCCGCGGACTGTCAAAGATAGAATCTACTGTTCGGGTACGTAGACTGAGAATCAGTCTACGTTCAGGTATAAGTAGTACATACTTATACCTGAACGTATATAAGATACAAGAATACAAGACACATAGGTGTACCTATCTATACATTTGATATGGACCGTTCGGTCTTCATCATTCATCATATGAGCCGATTGACGTCCACTGCTGGACATATGTAGGTCCCCCTTAAGGACCGACAACCTAATGAAGAAGGTCGCGGGAAATTGCTGGATGCGAGCAGCGCAAAATCGGTCATTATGGAGATCCTTAGGCGGTTCATCACAGAAGAGCTTATTTAATTTTTTTTCATTGTTAGTGTTAACTATTTATTCTTAAACTTCTTATAATTTTATATGTGTATCTTTTTGATTATATAATTTAATATTAATTACCTACTGTAAGTGGTTAAATATACAACCACTTACAATTTGACCGTTCTAATTGAAATAAATTGAAATTATCGATTCTCCAATCTAAAACCTCAGCAAGTCCCAAATTGATGGTTATGAAACGCTTTACAATCACCAATACAAAAAAATATCCGTGACAACTAAAAACTTCTCCACGACAATCACCTTTTTGGACTCTTTTCTTCCTACATCTTCTGTACCTACCAATCAATTCTTCTCCCACAGCGTCCAACGGCAAGAAGATCCCAGCCGGCACCACCGTGGTAGTCGCAACCTACAAGCTCCACCGTCGCGAGGATGTCTACCCCAACGCCAACAAGTTTGACCCTGACAACTTCCTGCCTGAACGTTCTGCCAATCGCCATTACTATGCTTTTGTGCCTTTCTCTGCTGGCCCTAGGAGTTGTGTCGGTAAGAACTTCAATTCTAATGCCATCATCACCATTTTCATCATTTACGACGTAATTTTACCTACAGCTGGGTTAAAACTTATTTGAAATCAATCAGATATAATAGCTAAATATAAATTATACAGGATATTTTATCGTCGGATAAATTTCTTGTTATTGATATTTTAATAGGTTTATGCAAAAATTCTCTATTATTTGTTAGTCATGCACAAATAAACTAATAAATGCATAACAATCAATTTAATGACGCACATGAATAATAGCTTACTAAATTGGCCGCAGTAAATAGTTAAATTGAATCTGGTTTTATAAAAATAAATTTTTCTCTTATTTTTAAAAGATTCCTAAAGATCAAGAGCAGTTACGTCATTCAAAAGTTTCCGATCGTTATGTTTTATTTCATCAATACTGTACGCAATTTATTGCATTGCCTTCAGTCTGGAGCAAATTAAGCCACTGTTGAAATACAGAAAAACTATTTATCCAGTAGCCCTTTATATTTTTCCACCATGACAAAAGTATCAGCGTTTATAATTATTTGCGAAAAATACCGGAAAAGTATGTAGTATGTATATACTTGCAAAGGGCTAACTATATACATATAACATAAATATAAGCCTTTGAATAGCTACGTAATGTTTTTTCCTATCATAACTCGTGTTGTCGTAATTATGTTATAAGCTTGTTTTGAATAACATAACTACTAACGTTGATTTGCGCAAAAAAGCTGATGAACCAGATTAAGTAGTAAATTATTATCTGTTGACGCACAATCTTCCGCAGTCGACACTATGTTTTTTTTATCTTCCGAATATTTTTATTCCATAACATGGTACATCGTTATATAAAATTATGTGCGTGGTATATTTTTTATTTAGTTAAACGAGTATTTTTTATTATTTATTGCCCGCGGCGTTGTTCCAACCGAATTAGGTGACTATTAGGTGGTACTTCAAACTTCTTTGTTAAATTATCATATAACGGAAATACTTATCTACACTCTTTATTACCAGTTTTAGCTTTTTAATCAAAATATATTTCGAATTGATTCCATATTTCACCGAATTTTTCAGATACCGCTTGTCTGGGTTGACTATGCATTTACTTGTTATCTTATATATAAAATTTCCATGTCACAATGTTAGTTACCGTACTCCTCCGAAACGGCTTTATGCCGATTAATAACGATTTTTACCAAATTTTATATGCGTATTCAGTAGGTCTGAGAATCGGCTACTATCTATTTTCCATACCTATTTTACATATATGGACCAGTTGAGCTATCTGTAGATTGTTTGCAACAGTTTGCAGTTAGCTCAATTGTTTCAATTGTAAATACTAGTTTAATTTCTTTATATTATTTGATTGTTATTTTCTTTGTCACTTTGTTTTCCATACCCAGTGATAAGGGTTGAAGGCAAAACAACGTTTGGCGGGTCAGCTAGTAATACTATATTTTACACTACTACTTATCATACTACTGTATTTTATTAATGAAGTTGACTGTATATTATAGTGAAAAAACTACTTAAACAAAGATACTGGTATCAATTATTCTATAATCTGTTTATCAGATGTATCTATATGTATATTTTATCTATCGATTAAAAAGATGCTATTTCTATTCTAGGCCGCAAGTACGCCATGTTGAAGCTCAAGATAATCCTGTCAACCATATTGAGAAACTTCCGAGTGCAATCTGACCTCAAAGAATCCGACTTCAAACTACAAGCTGATATCATCCTGAAGAGAGCAGAGGGCTTCAAGGTCAAACTCCAGCCGAGGAAGAAGTTTGCCAAAGTTTAGAACTAGACTTACTTAAATAATAATGACAAGAAAAAACTCTTCTACCTTCTAGCTCAGATTTCGATCAATTTGTCAAAAAACAAATTCAACCTTAGTAATTGACCCTATTTAATTACGACGATAGATAAGAAAATCATAAATGGTTATAATAACCTTGTGCAAATTTACAACTTGCAGAATTTACTTATGCCAATGGTAGGTATTTGGCAGAACGCTACGTTAATTTTGTTTTTATATTTTTATTTATAGTTAATTTACTATTTATGCAATTTCATGAGAAACAAATTTTTAATCTGTTTAGAATTTTGCATAAAAGGTATCGTTGATATTTTTTTTTGTGTAAATTGATACTATAAAACGTTACGTATCTTTGACCGGCCAGTTTTTATAATACGAACCTATGTATTGTTTTCTATATAGACTACTTTATTTATAAAAACTTTCAACAAATAGAGTTCATGATAAAACTTTTGAAACTATCATGGTTATTTACAACACTAAAGTTAACGGGATATTTACCATGATTTGAGTTTTGAGACTCAAAACTCAAATCATGGTAAATATCCCGTTAATTTTAGTGTAATAGAGTTCATGTTGCATTTTAATTGCTAGCATATTTTACTATATTTTTTTTTTAATTTTACGAATTCATAAGAATGTAAGCGGGTTTTATGTTCTTCCAACACAAACTAGGTTTGCTAGCATATTATTGACATTGTGATATTAACGTTACCATTTTTGTAAAAGATTTCACGGTATGGTGGTAGAACTTTAGTAGTAGGGAAGTAAAGGGACAAGGCATCTAGTTTTGCTCAAACATGTAAACTTAGAGACCTGTAGGGTCAGTCGGAACCGGAAGGTTGAGTAAAGTTTCAATGAGTTATTTTTTTATTATATAAAAATGAAATTCACTCAACGTTACCTCAACCCTTCGATTCAGAAATAATATTATAATATAGTATATTTTTGTAAATAGTTATATTAATTTATATTTTGTAGTTGACAAGAAATAAATATTTGATTTGAAAACTGTTACTTTGGTGGTTTGTACCGTTTTCCGTAATAATAATAAGGCAGGATATAGTTAGTTTAGCGATTGAAAGTTAAAAAAAACAATCAGGTTAGCAATTAAACAAAATATGATTGTGTAACCTTGATTTCGGTCAGTAGGACAGAAGGTAATAATAATACGGCGTGTTTTAAAAAACGATAAACCGACTTCAAATTCCCTTGCTTTTACACTTATTTTAAGTTTTGCGGAATTCATACTTATCCCCTGGAGATAAAAATTTTAGACGACCCCTTCGGGATCGTATTCTATACAACAGTGAAAGAATTTTAAAATAGGTCCATAATTGGCCGAGATAACGTGTAAAATACCTACAAAAAATATACAGACGAATTGATAACCTCATCTTTTGAAGTCGGTTAAAAATAGCATATAAACACACATAGGGTACAGGGTGTCCATTGGGACAATTTTGATTTGAAAATTTCAAAGACCTGGAAAGAGACTTCGACACGGCTGGAATGCGGATACTGAGAATGATGTTTTCACAGCACAAGCGTTTGTTCCGCCTACAATTTGTGCGCTACAATTTTGTACGTTTTGTAGGTAGGTACACTTTTCGTCGAAGTAAATTTCCATAAAAATATATTTATTTATTGACCAATTTTATTTAGAAACAACAAATTGGACAATGCTGCCATTATTGGAGACTCGAGAGACAAAACCGCTATACAAACACAAAGCCAACATTGGGACCGCTCTAAAAAGATAATTTAACAAAATATATCGTGGGCGTAGAGCGAAAAATCATCAACTCGCTATTTGGCCCAAATTGAGTTAAACATGTCATGAAAATCACCGATTTTTTCTGCATTTTTCATTCTTACAACCATGTCTGTAGCTATCATAGTTTTTATTTCAGAATATGCGAAAAAACACTAATTCTACATTTGGACTATAATATTGTAGTCGAAAATTAATTAACTTACTTAGGTATTTTTTCTCTACTGGGAGAAATCGCAATCCGATACCTAAGTCGAGTTGTTTACTTTTCCTTATTATAAAATAGGTACTAACAAGAACCCAAAACTAACTTAATCCACTTGAGTACTTTTAGTATGACTGGTTCGATACAAAACATGAAAGCGAAAACTAACCAACTCTACTTACTGAGTTTTCGATCAACATTTATGAAAAATACGCTAACTACTATGCAGGAGCAAAAAATCATTAAACTGGTTTAAAGAGTTCTATCCTAACAATTGTGGACACAAAGCTTTGTTTTGAATAGTCGTTAAAGTGTTTTGATGATTTTTCATTCAAAATCTCCGTTCGTCGGGCGAATTTGGCGCGCAACTTAGGTACCGGTTGTACGCTTTTGATTTTACCGACTCAGATTCGGGTGTCTGGTGTCTCTTATTCTCGGAGTATACGTTGACCGATGCGCACGCGTGTTGAAAAATAATTACTTAACGTTTTCTTTTTGATTATGAACAATGATGTTATGATCATGATAATACCGGTCGACCTGCACACCTTAAAGAAGATTCATCATCATTATCATCATCATCAGCCCATACACGTCCACTGCTGGACATAGGCCTCCCCCATACGACGCCACGAATAGCGATCCTGAGCCGCCTCTATCCAACGACTCCTTGCGACCGCTACGATGTCGTCGGTCCATCGAGTGGGTGGTGTCCCATGTAGGGGGGATTTGCCATAATCACCACGCTTGGCAGGCGGATTGGTGATCGCAGTGTTGGTGTTTAAAAATACTCAGAAGGAAGCTGCTGCCCTTCCTCTGGTAGGTTCCCTTAGTCGGGTTTTACGACATCCACGGGTTGAGTTGGAGGGGTCGATATTCGTACGCCGCGACCCCACGGGTTCAAGAAGATTATGATGCCCATATTGCGATACAAATTGCGGCACAAGCTGCCAAGGAACTAAGGATGGATTATTGGATATTTTGGCTACCGGTTATTAGTTGGGTATTTTGTTTCAATACCGCTAGTACCAACTGGTACCCAATAAGGTTACAATACTCTATACCTGTTCTGATTTCTACCCAATATATTTGTAACCGATTTGGTTAGAAATACCAAATACTTGTTGCAGCTACATAACTTTACGGGTGAACGGTCCGCTAGTACCTATGCGTAGATGATAGTTAGGTAAGTATAGGTATTGAAGCGTTGGGTAGTTATGGCTCACGGTCGGTTAGGCGCGATGCTCGCTTTGCACAGTTATTCCCTAGCGGTATGCGGATTTTACAATAGCGTTAGATATTTTAGGACCATGCTAACAGGTACTGAGTTAGTTATTGAATACCGGACTCATCTCTACAAGGACCTAGACAAACAACGATCTATTGAAGATGAAACCTATCTTGTACTCACAGCTGACATGCAATCAACGTTGCATATTCCTGTTTGTGGTGTTGGCATCCTCTATTATACCCGAAAGCTGAATGTGCAGAACTACACGATTCATACTGCAAAGCCTCCTAACAAAGCATAGTGCATTACATGGAATGAAATAAATGGCAAAAGAGGGAGTGTTGAGATAGCATCTGCCATAAACTGGTGGATCAGTAAGGTACCACCTACTGTTAAAGAAGACACTATTTATAGCGACACTTGCGCAGGCCAGAACCGAGCAAAAATATTTGGAGAGTGGCCATACACATATGGAAGTCGATTCGATGCACAGCTCAATAGAAAAAGAACAGAGGCACACGCCAGTTTACTCGATGATTGACTGGAAATCGATTATGGTTCGCGCGCGCTCTAAAAGCAAGCGAGAGTCAGCAGAACCTTACATAGTGAAAGAACTTACCTATGAAGAAATGATTGATGTCAAGGCCCTGAAAGATATATTTATTACCAACACAAACAAGGATAAAGACGGGAAAAAAAAATGTGGCTAAAAATAAAATATCTCAGGTTCGAAAAGGAATATCCAGGCATACTACAGTTTAGGTACAGTCACGATGGCCCGTACTCTGAATTCGATGCGTGCCAAAAACAAATAAAGGTGGTCCCACGAACTAGGAAAAGAATGAGGCTTCAGGAAGGCTATAGCGCAAGAGAAAGTGATTTGATTGGTCAACTAAAGGCATTCAAAATCCCTATGAGCTTACACAGCTCCTCTTCCGATTTCTGAGGCAAAGAAAAAAGATCTTGTGGGTCTTTGTAGCAAGGGAATTATTCCGGGCCGTGGGGCCGCGGCGTACGACTGGGCCGTGGGGCCGCGGCGTACGACTATCGACCCCTCCAACTCAACCCGTGGATGTTGTAAGAGCCGACTAAGGGAACCTACCAGAGGAAGGGCAGCAGCTTCCTTCTGAGTATTTTTCAACACCAACACTGCGATCACCTATCCGCCTGCCAAGCGTGGTGATTATGGCAAATCCCCCCATACATGGGAGACCATCCACTCGATGGACCGACGACATCGTAGCGGTCGCAGGGAGTCGATGGATAGAGGCGGTTCAGGACCGCTATTTGTGGCGTCGTACGGGGGAGGCCTATGTCCAGCAGTGGACGTGTATGGGCTAATGATGATGATGATACATTCCTAGTATGAATCTCTACCTACCAACAATGACGTTGTTGACAGGCTGTTAGAGCCCGATGTCACCGAAGAAGATGAAGACTAATTGTATAAAATTAGAATGTCATCATAAACTTCAGTTAAAATCTAGGTTTAAACCCGCTGATTTTAGTTTTTAGTAATCATTGAACTGTTTACTCGTATTTGAAATTTTAACTGTATTCCTTGTTTATTCTGTTTCTGCATGTGTTTTTATTATATTTTTTTATAAAAGTACGTCCATTTCATTTTATTACCAAATATTTTTGTCTCTATTATCTGATTAGGTGACATAAAAACAAAAAATAGGTTAAAGTAGAGAGTCAAAAATAAGCACTAAAATACCTTTTGTATTTTCTAAAGCTAGTCCTATTTTAACTAACTCAAGATAATTCTCATTCAAAATGCCAGAACATGGGCAAAAAGTAACCAACTCTATTTAACAAATCACTAATTTAAAATGTCGATGCAGGATTTGAGGGCGAAAAATAACCAAGTAAGTTTTATGTCGAAATCTCTAATAAAAAAACAATTTACATTAAATGTAGTACTTTAAACCTATGCGCTTTTCTATTTCCTATGATATGAGACCATAAAAATTAAAATATCTTATACCAAACGGAAGTAATGTTTTTTTTTTCATTTGAAAAACTTTAAACCTTCATAACTCAAAACACCAAATGACCTACTTGATGACTTTTCGCTCTACGCCGACGATATTATTTAAGATAATGTTTAACTGACTTTTTTTCGGAAATTCCCGTGCAGTAAACTTATCTATTGGTAGTGATTTTAGTAACGTCGTATTATATGCCAGTATTTTGTGTTGAGGTTTCGAGAGGATTAATCGAACACTTCGCTCACGTGGTTTTAGCAGGATAGCGCCACACCTTTATAGGCGAGAGCCACCTCCGTAAACACAGAACCCACAAAACTGATCTAGTCCATATACATATACACGAGCGGCAAAGTGCCACTGTAGCTGTCGACACTCGTCAGACAGTTGACGGCTAAGGCCGAAGAGTCGACAGATGGCGTCGACAGTTGACGGCTGACGTCGATGAGATGACGGCTACATTTACCTCTGCCGTTGGCACTTTGCCGCTCGTGTATATGAGCACCATATATCATCGTATGACCACCAAAATCGCAGGATCTCACTCATATGGGTATTTTTTCTGTAGGAGGATAATAAAGCAAAACTATAGGTACAATAGAAACCTAAAAAACATTGTGGAAAAAAATATCGACTGATAAGCGCACGCTTTTCCCTTTTAAATGCTATGCGTGACTCAGAATTTGCTCGTTCCGTGAATAATAATGTATGCCGCGATTTAAAAAACAATTAGACAAAATACTTAATAAAAGCCGTATGTTTTATTTTTATGTAGGTAAATGTAATATGTTATGTTTATGTATTTTTTTCATACTAAATAATAATTTTCACCCCGGAGACCAGAACTGGGAGGATACAGGTGTTATACAGTCTAAGTAGACGTAATTAAAAAAAAAAAAATTTAGAATCCTATGCAACATTTACAAAATTGATTACTCTTAATTATTATGATTACGGAATAAAAGACATGTTCATTTTTTTATTTTATTTCATAGCTACGAAAAATAAATAACTCCATAATAACTAGGTAAGTAATGCAAAAATGTTTTAAATAGGGCACAAAACCCAAATAGTGCTAAAGCTAAATGTTTAAACGCACTAATGCGGAAAAGTGTTGTTAGTACGGCTCTTAAAATTTATCAAAAATTACCTAAACAGCTAAAAGAACTAAATGTCCAACAATTTAGACAGAAATTAAAAATGTTATTAATTTATAAGTGTTATTATAATATTGACGATTTTCTGAATGATAAACTTTAGTACCTAAATATTAAGTGATTGCATGCGACTCTCTCTCAAATATTTGCATACCGACTACGGTCAAGCATGTTGATTCACAAATTCTATTTACTTTGTTACCTTAAATAACACATGTTTTGGCAAATAAAAAATCTTTAATCTTTAACGCATAAAAGCGGTATTATATTAGATATATGTAGGTATTATGTGAATTTCATTCCTACATTGGCGTCGCGTCGATTCAGATGTTGCAAAAACTAAACTAATTTGACAGAAGATAAGTTGCTATCCCTTAGCAATCGAAATTTAAATGATGACATAATTTTTTGTACTCTTTAATTCATCTACAGTCTATTGCTACTGGTCCACTGATAGACGCAAGCCTACCCCTGATATGAGCCTTATCGGCTTTCGTCATATGGCGGGTAGTGATAATCCCTATGCTGGGCATGCAGGTTGGGAATCGTTTGGTGGTAACCTTGTTTAGTGGGAGGCGCTGATGCCCGCCCCCCGGGGATATTCCTTTCCTTAGTAGCCTCTTACGAAATCCGCGGGAAGAGTTGGGTGATGCAAATTCTAGACCGGCACCACACGTTCATTGCTCTCTAATCAATTGGCTTAGTTTAATTTTGGCCACATCTGAATTTGGACCTCCATTTTGTAGAATGTGGCAATTACCGGCGCAGAATAAAGGTAAAATTGTTTGAAATCAAATTAAACTAACTTAATTTTTCAATTTTATTCCAATTTGAAAAAATCTTTTTTAAAAACATGATGAGAATTAGGAGTTGAGTTATAATAAGGGTCTAGATTAAAACTAAAGATGCGCGACTGCGAATTATCTGTCTAGTCGAATGATGAATAACTACTAATTTCCTTATTCGACTTGAATATTAGTAATATACTAATCTTCAAAGTCGAATGAAACTACTAATTAGTAATTACTAATGTCTCTACGAATGGATCATTCATGGCTCCGATTCGACTTTGTTAGTCGACCGATGTTTTTGAGTGATGAATGAATTATTCGCCGCTCCTGCGGGGATTGAATCAAAACCGACTCAGGCAGTCGAACGAATGACTCGCGATTACTAACCAAATTAGTTACTAATTTGTTCTAGGCATTCGAATGGTTGGAATGACTTGTCAAGTCAAATAATTCGAATGAAATCATTCACAGTCGCGCATCTTTAATTAAAACTGTTTTCCAGGTTAAATTCCCTGCTTTTTTAACTCGGATGAGAAATTTACCTTATTACTCGGCACAATAAACGTTGCCTATTCTATTCTGAGAGTTTCATGCAATCAACAAGGTATAATGCTAAAGTTTTCATGAATGCACATTGATTTCATAGAGATACATAGCTCTTAGAACTACATAATAATATGCGATTTTAAGACGTTAGGTTTCATACTATGAAGTGTTGTCATTTCTGATTGGGTGTCTAGCTGTAAAATTTCATTCGAAAATTCAGACTTCGCTTTCAAATCCAACGAAATCCTGAAACAATCGTCAATTATTAGATGGGTGATAAATTTACGGGTACTTAAAGAAACCTAATTATCATTTTAGCAGGGAGTACTACTTACTATGTTGTGTTTTCTCACTCTCAAAACATTTTGAACCTTGAATTATAGAGAGTGCACATGTGTTTGTGCACACACTTGTCCTGCGCTAGTAGTGGGTCGTTAACGGTTTTTGCGTTAACGAAACGAAACCGTTTTCTATGAAAGGTCAAGTCTGTGGCGCGGTGGGCGAAGGTCTGCCTGCAACGCATGTGGTTGTTGGTTCGATTCCCGTCTCGGGACGAATGTTTGTTGGATCTGCAAATATTTGTTCAGGTGATCTGGTCATTTCCTATGTATACATAGGAATAAAAAATATCGATTCAAATAATGCGGTCATGCGGTGCTTGGTGAGCGGGCACATGCACGGCCAGGTGTCGTGATGCCATCTCTAGACGGCTACTGTTCAACTTCCACTCCATAGTCTTACATATAAACGATAGTAGAAACAACTGTTGATATATCATAGACAATCCAAAGGGAGGTGGTGAGCGGGGCACATGCACGATAAAGATTTGTGATGCCGTCTCCTGACCCACCAGCCAGCTCTGTTCAACTTCCACTCCATAGGCTTAGATATAAACGAAAGAAGAAGAAACAACTGTTGACATACTTCAAGCAATCCAAAGGCGTGCGGTGATGAGCAGGGCACATGCACGGCAAGGTGTCGTGATGTTGTCTTTTGACCCACCAGCCAGCTCTGTTCAACTTCCACTCCATGGTCTTCATCTGAGCTACGTTGCACACATGGGCATCTCGCAACATAGCGAAGTAAGCGGCCATTAGCTCTTGCCCTAGAAGAACCAAACTATGGATGGATTTACATACATCGAAGATGCGGTGTGTCATGCGGCCATCCATTTATTGATACCAATAACCTTATTCAATCTTCCTTTCCTACTTATATTAAAAAAGCAAAAGTTTCTGCCGATTTGAACTGCTTGGGAGAGGATAACACTAATATAACCAAATGGGATGAGCTGAGATTGCAAAACATGAGTTCTTTCAAATAAAGTTCAACTTGATTTGGAATAATAAAAATAGCCTTTCTTCACTGACTTTAAGCCTTAATTATTATAAATATTTTGATTTGGAATACTATCTATTTATTTTTCATGGTAATACCTATGCGTGCGTAGGAGCGCCCAAATGCTATTTGGGTATAAATATGAAAGTTATTTTTGTATTTTTGTCGGTGTACCTTTACCACTGTCCAGTCTGTCTATCTAGTGCCTTTACACTCTAAACAAGAGAGCAATGCAAACCTGCAGAAATCGCCATCATAAGCCTGGACTGCTCTGCTTCTTCTACGTAAATTTCAACATTCTGAGCCGACATTATTCGTTTCAAATCGGATTTTGCTTTGTCCAGTTCTTTGATTTCATGTATGCTGTTCTGTGAAAATATATATTTTTAAAGTTTTGTTTAAAAGCCTATAAACTAAGCAACTGGCTTTTAAAAAGAAACCTTACAATATTTCTTCTTAGTTTCTGCCCTCAAAACACTCTAGGTGGAGATGGTACAACAATTATTTTCCACTCCCCCCTATCAACTGTAATTTCTTTACGCACCCATGTTTTTTCACATGTCGTGTTTCATATCAATACATCCATTTATTCTGTAATCTGTCTCTTTTTTCCCTTGTTATACCTGCCTACCTAACACTTTTAGCGTTACATTGTAACCATAGGATATTAATATATTTAGCCTGCGTCTTCCTGCCAGGCTAAAAGCTTCCATATTCTCCTTCCATACTTCGTACTCTAGACTAGTTGAGGACCGATCAAAGTCAAACATACCTATATACATGTAATAATATTATCCGGCCATCTACACCTGCTTCATTCTGTCGCGTTGCTTTTAATTGTCACACGTAATGACGGACAGGGAGACGTCATTTCTCCGAAACTGTTCACTTCTGCATTGGAGGATATTTTTAAGCTTGTGGACTGGGACGGATATGGCATCAATATCAACGGCGATTACATCACTCACCTTCGGTTTGCCAACGATATAGTCATTATGGCAGAATCGCTGGAAGACCTTAGCAGGATGCTCAGAGACCTCAACACCGTTTCCCACCAAGTGGGTCTTAAAATGAACATGGGTAAGACAAATATCATGTCTAATGCCCATGTCGCACCCTTACCGGTCTATATGGGGAACGATGTTTTCGAAGTTGTTGATCAGTATGTCTACCTAGGCCAAATGGTCCAACTAGATAAATCCAACTTCGATAAAGAGGTCAGCCCACGAATCCAACTCGGATGGGCAGCTTTCGGGAAACTTCGCAATATCTTCTCGTCACAGATACCGCAGAGCCTATAGACGAAAGTCTTTAACCAATATGTGCTACCAGTGATCACTTACGGATGCGATACGTGGTCGCTCACTATAGCCCTTGTGCATAGGCTCAAAGTCACCCAGCGAGCTATGGAGAGAGCTATGCTCGGAGTTTCTCTACGCGATAGGGTCCGGAATACGGAAATTCGTAGAAGAACCAAAGTTACCGACATAGCTCTCAGAATCAGCACTCTGAAGTGGCGATGGGCAGTCAATATAGCTCGTAGAACTGATAACCGCTGGGGAGTAAAGGTTCTCGAGTGGCGACCGCTATGCAATGCGAAACGGAGTGTGGGAAGATCTCCCACTCGATGGACCGACGACATCGTAGCGGTCGCAGGTAGTCGTTGGATAGAGGCGGCTCAGAACCGCTATTCGTGGCGACGTTAGGGGGAGGCCTATGTTCAGCAGTGGACGTGTATGGACTGATGATGATGATGGATACGTAATAAACCCGGCTACATGCTCAAACATTTGTGCATGCAGATTGCACAAACACAGCTTGCGCAAACAAGATGAGCCGGCGACACGCTCCATCTTGCTTGCGCAAACCGGTTTGAACCCGGCCACACGCTCCAGCTTGCTAGCGCAAACTGTGTTTGTGCAATCATGCATGCACAAATGTTTGAGGGTTTAGCCGGGCTATGACTTACCCACCTAACTACTTTTAGTGACGAGAGTAAGTGACACTTGTGTCTGAGACACGGTCTTTCGCCATAAAAATCTACAAGCTTCCACTGTGATCCATTCAACGCTTAAGACTAAAACAGTGCGTGGAAAATTTAAATGATTAAAATCTGCGGTTAATTTTCCGTGTGTAGAACACGCTCGTGAGCGTTACGATACGTGCCCTATACACGTCGAATTAATTGTAAGTATTTATGTCGAATTTCCTACTAAAGGAAGGGCAGCAGCTTTACAGCTTTTGACAGTAATATCGCAATACATCTATGAAAATCTAATGTATACGCACAAAAATAGTGATAGCTTTTTGAAAAAGTATGATGTTCACAATAGAAATAAAAGAAACAAGAACAAGTTACACAACCTGGCATAAAGATTACGAAAGGTACGGAAATCATTTATGCCGGGCAATTTTGCAAAATTGCGTGCGCTTCTATAATAAGCTTCCATCTGAACTCCCTATTCGTAAGTTTAAACAGTACACTAAACAAAATCTTATCAGGAAGGCTTTTAACTCCATAGAACCACCGACAATAGTATATAAGAAATAAAATTTTCTGTTTAGCTTTAAAGAATAATATTGACATATCTCTAAATCGCATTAAATTTAGGTAGGCAAAATAAAAATGTATTAGACACAAAAGTGATATATAAATGTGCTAGTGTTTTCTTTTTCACTTCTTCCAGTGGACAATAAATTGAAGTGAAGAGAATATCAATAACACGTTATTTCTTAGTTGATATAATAACTATGTTTATAGTATAAAATTTGACTTGTCTAGGTGCTTATTTTGTAAGCCTAAATAAATAAACTTATTGATTCTGATTCTTGCCTCCGAGTATTTTTCAACACCAACACTGCGATCACCAATCCGCCCGCCAAGCGTGGTGATTATGGGAGACATCCACTCGATGGACCGACGACATCGTAGCGGTCCCAAGGAGTCGATGGATAGAAGCGGCTCAGGACCGCTATTTGTGGCGACGTATAGGGGGGATATGATGATTTAAAAAAAAACTAAAAACCGTGTTGAAACGTGGCCTTACTCTCGTCACTAAAAGAAGGCAGGTTTTTAACAAAATTGAAAGCCTTACTCTCGCCTCAAACCCGAACCCCATGAAGCAGGAGAAGGCCTCAGCGAGATGGTGTGTCCCGAGCTCTGGTCTCTCTCTCCTCAGATGCAACTCGCCCAGCAGATGCAGGGCTCGGCCAAGCTGCCTCCGCAAGCCATGCTGCATCGCCAAAGCACCCATCTCTGTCAGAAGTTTTGCGGCAGCCTCGTGGTCACCTATTCTGTTTTACAGAAACAAGGTTTAATTGTTTAATATTATTTTACCCCGACGCAAGAAGAAGTTAGACCCTTTGGTTAGAGGTTGTTTTTGTTTGAGGAAAAAAGTCTTACAATTTATTTCCCAAACTGATAAGACAGCCACAGTAAAACAGCCCTTACCAGTCCATCGCTGGATATAGGCCTCCGGGAGTCCAGAAAACCTAATATGACTGGCATGCGGGTTTTGGATCCCAGCTCGGTAGTGGATCTGCTGCTCGACCCCTGGCGGAAATCTCTTCGTCGCAGCAGACATGTGCGTTGAATGCGCTGAATGCAAGATGCATTCAGCGCATTCAACGCACATATTTATGCAATACACTACAAAATTCTTTATCGTACCGTCAACAAGAATACATTAAAATATGCATTACAAAAAACATGTATCATACAATGGGCGCCTTATCGCTTTGAAGCGATCCTCTTCCAGGCAACCTTTGGATGGAAAGAATTACCTATATACATATGCATTTAGAACGGTACCTAAAGTTATCAAAATAATTAAAATTATAAATATCTAACAACAGAGGATATAGATATAATCAATACTACCAACCTATCTAAATAATGTAAATTTAGGTGCAATGAGACTACATAGATATATAAATAGTAAGTACTTACCGGTGTTCATTTTTCTACAAGGACCAATAAGTAGTTACTTGGACATGGACATCATAATGACATGAGAGTTTCATAAGAATCATCATAGAAGGAAAAGTAGAAGGAAGGCTAAGAATTAACTAGTATAGGTATGAAACACTATTATGTCGTATATCTACAAAAGTAGGTAAACGAGACATGAGAGCTTCTTAAGAATCATCATAGAAGGAAAAGTAGAAGGAAGACGAGGAATGGGAAGACCAAGAATTAAATACTATAGGTATGAGACACTATTATGTCGTATATCTACAAAAGAAGGTAAACGAAACATGAGAGCTTCTTAAGAATCATCATAGAAGGAAAAGTAGAAGGAAGACGAGGAATGACAAGACCAAGAATAAACTAGTATAGGTATGAGACACTATTATGTCGTATATCTACAAAAGTAGGTAAACGAGACGACATGAGAGCTTCTTAAGAATAAACATAGAAGGAAAAGTAGAAGGAAGACGAGGAATGGGATGACCAAGAATTAACTAGTATAGGTATGAGACACTATTATGTCGTATATCTACAAAAGTAGGTAAACGAGACGACATGAGAGCTTCTTAAGAATCATCATAGAAGGAAAAATAGAAGGAAGACGAGGAATGGGAAGACCAAGAATTAACTAGTATAGGTATGAGACACTATTATGTCGTATATCTACAAAAGTAGGTAAACGAGACGATATGAGAGCTTCTTAAGAATCATCATAGAAGGAAAAGTAGAAGGAAGACGAGGAATGGGAAGACCAAGAATTAACTAGTATAGGTATGAGACACTATTATGTCGTATATCTACAAAAGTAGGTAAACGAGACGATATGAGAGCTTCTTAAGAATCATCATAGAAGGAAAAATAGAAGGAAGACGAGGAATGGGAAGACCAAGAATTAACTAGTATAGGTATGAGACGCTGTTATTTCGTATATAGAAGAAGGTAAACGAGACGATATGAGAGCTTCTTAAGAATGATTATAGAAGGGAAAATAGAAGGAAGACGAGGAATGAGAAAACCGATAACTAACTACTTAGTATAGGAATGAAACACTGTCATGTCGTATACAGAAGTAGGTAAACGAGACCGCATTGGAGAGAAAAGCGGAGGAAATTTCATCATTGTAACGACAAGAACTATAATCCAATTTAGAATCCAAGATATTTTATATCAACAATGACATTTATGAATGAAAACTTAACAAAAACTGATAAAAATAAAATAGGAAAAAACCAGCTAACAGAAAAGTTATCAATAAAAACTAAAACACGAACTTCTACAACATAATCTTACATGTGTAGCAAAAACTGTATTAAATTTTAATTCTAAAACGAGCGAGAGATTAATTAAATGATGAATGAGAGAATGAGCTTTCAAAAACGTTTCGATTTTCTGTGCTTTGCTTCGGTGATACGTGATACCAATGTCGTTAAATATTTTCCATCAATATTCCTGGGACTTTGTAACCCATTTGTATGAGTAAAATATCCAGGTTTTTGCATAAAGGTTCTTTAATGTATATTATTCATATATTATTAAATAGTTAAGTACTACCACCAACAACGTAAGGAAATAAAGTTTACTTTTGCATAACAGCAGCCATGTGCATCTTCGTTTCACAGATGCCGGCGACATTATTGCTCAGGGTATGTATTTTGAAAGCTCTCTCCAACGTCTTCTTCGCGTTGTTTAAGTTGTTCATCATCAACTGACAAATTCCGATTTCGATGATCGCTTCTGCCATCTTCGCTACTTCATTAGCTAGAACCAATAGGAGAGCATTACATACCAGCAATCGTACGTACCGCGACTCGGCAAATGTAGTGTAGGACGCCTTCCAGCCAGTTGAGATGACGACGTGACAAACGCAAAAAAACTGCAGGCAAATGGTGGATGCGGCAAGACAGGGCGTTGTACCGCTCATTTTGGGAGGCCTATGTTCAGCAGTGGACGTGGGCTGATATGATGATGATGACCATATCCAGCAGTGAAGCCTTATATGGGCTGATGATGTGTACGACTCTTACCTCCAATGCTGAACGTGCCAAGCGTGGTGATTATGCTAAAACAACCACGCTTGGCAAGCGGATGGGTGATTGTAGTAGAGGTGTTGAAATACGAGTATCCAGAAGGAAGCTGCCTTTCTTTTACATAAAAATATCATGTTACAGTAAAATTAGGCACTCAGTGATAGGTAAGTATTATACTTAAGATTATAGGTACAGGTCGCGTCATGCTTTAATAGCGATGACCTTGATGCGCAGAAGTAGAATTATTGATGTTTACACTGCTTTACACCTGCGCAGAACCCCCCTCCACTTTCACCGAGCGCTATTAAATAGTGGTGAGACGTGTATATATCATCATCATCATCATCAGCCTATACACGGCATAGGCCTCCCCCGTACGACGCCACAAATAGCGGTCCTGAGCCGCCTCCATCCATTGACTCCCTGCGACCGCTACGATGTCGTTGGTCCATCGTGTATGTATGACCATTTTAAAATACATTATATTGTTGCCTATAAATTGACAAAAAAAAACATTGCTGAGGTCTTAGAAACTACGATTTTACCTATGGGTCTCACACTAGGCCCAGTCTGTGTCGTAAAGATGCGCCTTATTTCCTCATTCGACTTGAATATTAGTAATACACTAATCTTCAAAGTCGAATGACAACTACTAATTAATTACTAATGCCCTCTACGAATTGATCACTCATGGCTCCAATTCGGCTTTATTATCGACCGTTGTTTTGTGTGATTGGAATGAATGAATTATTCGTCGCTTCCTACGGGGATTGAACGAAGTAGTAACACTTTCTTATCGAATCGAAACCGACTCAGGCAGTCGAACGAACGACTCGCGATTAGTAACCAAATTAGTTACTAATTTGCTCTAGTCATTCAAATCGTTCGAATTATTTGTCAAGTCGAATAATTCAAATGAAATCATTCACAGTCACGCATCTTTACTGTGTCGTGAGGTTCTTTCCTCTGGTAGGTTCCCTTAGTCGGCTCTTAGACATCTTCCCACTCGTTTCAAGAAACGATTCTCGCATTATCGATCCTATTATTTATCAACTGCTGATGTAGATGATCCTAACATAGCAGTAGATAGTTCACCTATAAGATCACATGTCGTTCGTCAATATGTTATCATTACACTTTGACGTGACGACAAATCTAGCCAAAACCTATGTTCCTATTGATCTCCGAAACGCTAGATTTGATAATGACCTAGGTAGTTTGTCTCAGTAAGTGTTTATATCTATTTTTGATCAGAATTAGTGAAGCAATTTTTTTCGACACAGGGGGTTGCGGGTTCAATTACCGCCTCGGGACAAATGTTTGTGCGATCTGCAAATACTTGTTATGAGTAATTTAGATAGGTACCTATATGAATAATATTATAAAAAAGGCACCTAAATATGTATTTAATGTCTTAGATGAATTACTTATTTAGTTTAGTACCCATAATATCCCTCTGGTTACCTTGGGACTTAGATGATGTATGACGTGTGTATCGTCCAGCATTATTATTATTAACTAGATTTTATTTATTTATTTATTATATTTTATAGGTACAGTTGGGTTCGCTATGGTGAATACAATAAAACTTACAATGTAGACTTAGGAAAAAAAACTTGTAAAGGTAGATGATCTGTGTATTGTCCAGCATCCTACTAATATTATAAATGTGAGTTTGTATGGATATTTTGTTACTCTTTCACGCAAAAACTACTGAACCGATTAGGCGAAATTTGGTATATGTGTAGTTTGGGACATTGAATAACATATAAGGTAATTTTATCCAGATAAAACGCGGGTGAAGGCGCGGGCAACAGCTAGTTATTATTATAAACTAGATGACCCATGAACTTCAATAAAGGTAGGTACTTCTTTTAAACCCTGTATAAAAAAAGCAAGTCGGTCAAACCGTTTTCAAGTTTAGCAAGCAAGTAACAGCAATTGCTATTGATATACGTACATACAGATAATTCTGTATGTAATACTAAAGATGCGCGACTGTGAATGATTTCATTCGAATTATTCGACTTGACAAATCATTTAGTAACAAATTTGGTTAGTAGTCGCACGTCGTTCCATTCGTTCGACTGCCCGAGTCGGCCTTCATTTCATTCGTTATTCGACGTGGATTGGTTGGATTATGATCGTTCGACTAACAAAGTCGACTCGGAGCCATGAATGACCCATTCGTAGAATCATTAGTAATTACTAAAAATGAAATCTTCAAGAAGATTAGTATATTACCAATTTTCAAGTCGAATAAGGAAATTAGTAGTTTTGGATCATTCGAATAGTCAGATAATTCGCAGTCGCGCATCTTTATGTAATACCGTCTTTAGCCCGTCTCTCCGCCAACCTCGCAAGTCGCTCCGACTTGCCAGTATCTTTCGTTCTGAGCTGCTTCGATTTCGCCATCAGTACCCTGTGCAGCTGGACCGCGGTGGCAATAAACACGGTGATCTGGGAAACCTCTTTGCTGTTCTCTTCGTCGTAAAGCAACCAGTCCTGGTGAATTGAAACAAAGATATGATAACAAATACCGATAATAAAATATGAAAGTTTGTATGTTAGTTAGTTTTTCACACCAAGATTGTTGAACGGATCCAGCTGAAATTTTGCATAGATATAGTTTTAGACCTGATTTAATATGTAAGCTATTTTTTATCTCGGGAAAACGCGTGCTTAGCCGCGGGCAGATACTAGTATTATAAATGCGATTGTTTGGATGGATGGATGTACTAACCAAATGTATTACCTTTTCACATCAAAACTACTGATTGGACCGCGCTGAAATATTTTCATAAGTAGATTTAGTTCTAGACCTGGGTTAATATTAAAGCTAGTTTTTATCCCATAAATCAGTTCTCATGGGAGAGAAATACCCTTTAAACGTTTTCGTAGAAATAACGAGTGCTAAATCGCAGGCAGAAACTAGTATGTAATAACCTCTCATCATATACAACTCCACATTTGTATAGATATCTAAGTAATGTCTTCGAGCTTTTTCCAAAGACTCCATACACAGGAACTGCGGTCAAATTTCACAAAAAATCGCTTCACAATAACAATGGTATCGTCTCGGAATGACACACTTTGGCATTTTACCTTTGATGCCTACGGAACGCATGCTAGGCCAGCCGGCGACCCAGATACAGGAAGGACGAAGTGGAGGACCTTCGCTCAATTCAAGTCTTCGCACCAAACTGGATGGAGGCGGCGAGGACAGAAGCCGGTGGCGATCTGTTGTATAGAAGGCCAAAACCCAATTTGGGGTTGATACCCCAGGATAGTAAGTGTATGAGTGTAATTTATAGGTAGACTCTGCAGATATTTGTTGAGGGTGTTCTGGATGTCGTCTTTCTTCCATCGTCCAAGGCAGCATTCTCACTTTCTTCGGACATGTTTCGCACCGAGGAGACGCTTCTGCGGAACGACTTGCGGTACAAGGGAAAGTTGACAGCACAAGAGCCCGCGGTAGATCTCCTATGCGCTGGACGGACCAAATCAAAGCTGCGCTGAAGGGACCTCTACATGAATGCACCAGGAAAGCGGCGGTGCGGGAAGAATGGCGCCGGATTGTGAAACGTGTCACTCTCCCTGATATGACGACCACGACCACTCTGTCAAGAGTGTAAGAAGTTCTGGATGTTTTCTATGTACCATCAGCACAAGATCTGCCTTCCCACCACAAGGGTCACCCTTGTGGTGGGTGGTTTTCTGTGAAGTGACCCGTTGCAACCCCCGGCTTGCTCGATTTCTACAACGCAAGGCAAAATAATTTCAAACTGGTAAGGCAGATCTTAGGCCGATAGTACATATAATAAAAAATATCTATGTATATAGTGTATTATGAGAACTTAGGTCTCTCTTTTCGTATCTGGTGTTTTGTGTCTATTGTCCCGAGGCGATTTTCCTTAAAAGGCTTATCGCTGGTGTAGACAGAAAATCGCCAAGATGACCTTCGAGAACCTAGCTCCTAACAGCTTAGTAGACAAGTACTGATAACGTTTTAAGTAGAGACTTATTAGTGTTTTGCCTTTTCGTGTTAACCCAAACAAATTATAATCGAATTAAGTAGTTAAAATAAAGGCAATTAAATTAATAAGCAAAAAGCAAACAAAAAATAGGATTCTGCTAGAAAAAACTTCACGAATTTTCATCTCAGCTCAAAATTCATGCAAACCAGTTTTTACAGTTAGGTACATACTAAAATTAGATATCATTTAAATGGGTCCTGCTGATATTTTTAAACTTGTTCTTGCAGCGATGAATACCATTCGTGAACATTTGCTTAGCATGCCTTCTTGCAACGAAGTAATAAATAATATATTATGCAGTAAGTGAATAAAGAACGGATTTTAAGCGAATGCCATACCTAGATGAATCACGATCAAGTGAAGGATTCTTACGACTGAATCATGACCGTAGAGTAATTCATGATGGTTAAATCACGAGCGCGTAGCGAGTGTTTAGAATCCTGAGCAACACGATTTATTCATGGCCCTCCATATAAATCCGTCCTTTATTCAAAAGTTGCATACTATACTTTATATCATGACCACGAGAATGATAAAGATTTAAGCGAAAATAGACATTATTCTAATGTTATACGGTTAACTCCTTGTCGAAAATGTCAACCAATGAAATCTCGAGGAGTTATTTGCACAAGAAGTTGGTATTGAGTATTTTGTGCGCAAGGAGGTTGTATAGCATTGAGATGTAGGTCGAATATATTGGTGTGTTCTAAATTCAAACACGAATGCTTTTTATTCACTGTTTTCAGAGAATAAAATGAGCTTTCTAAAGGGGGAATGATATAAAACTATATTCTATCACTGAAGCCTTCTAGACGGGATCATTCTGGATTGGAGACGGCGGCGACAAAGGTTTTCTTCGTTCAAGAACGAGGCGTTCGGAAGAATAAGCGGTAGAAATGTTTTATATTCTACCCTAGAGATGAGTCTACCGATGCGAACATGGGGATCAATTTACTCGTTTCTTGACATTTGAGAATAGAAACATTTCTCATAAAATTGTCTACACCTCTCGAGACCTAGACAAAGGTCTTTCGTCTTTGGATGTTTAGTTATATTACACTCCTTGCTTTTTTGGGGTTTTTGTGTCTAGTTAATGGCGCCGCAGACTTTACGAGAAAATGCAACATAAAAAATCGGAAAATAATTTGTTTGTTTGCTCCAAAACCAAATTAATCTCCGTTATTCTGAATTACATATATATGCTATAAGCTCAATAAACTTCATTTGTCACCTTTGCCAGAGACAGTATTTCACCGAAACATTTTGTGAAAAGATTTCAGTATTTCTTTCGTCCAATATAAGAAAAAATCTTTGAACGAAAGAAATTACCCTTCAAAACATTGTAATTAACATTGACAAATACATCATCATCATCATCAGCCCGTACACGTCCACTGCTGAACATAGGCCTCCCCCAACGCCACGAATAGCGGTTCTGAGCCACCTCCATCCAACGACTCCATGCGACCGCTACGATGTCGTCGGTCCATCGAGTGGGAGGTCTTCCCACACTCCGTTTCGCATTGCATCGCGGTCGCCACTCAAGAACCTTTACTCCCCAACGGTTATCAGTTCTACGAGCTATATGGCCCGCCCATCGCCACTTGAGCCTGCTGATTCTGAGAACTATGTCGGTAACTTTGGTTCTTCTACGAATTTCCGTATTCCGAACCCTATCGCGTAGAGAAACTCCGAGCATAGCTCTCTCCATAGCTCGCTGGGTGACTTTGAGCTTATGCACAAGGCCTATAGTGAGCGACCACGTCTCAGATCCGTAAGTCATCACTGGTAACATACATTGGTTAAAGACTTTCGTCTTGAGGCTCTGCGGTATCTGTGACGAGAAGATATTGCGAAGTTTTCCGAACGCTGCCCATCCGAGTTGAATTCGTCGGCTGACCTCTTTATCGAAGTTGGATTTACCTAGTTAGACCATTTGGCCTAGGTAAACATAATCATCAACAACTTCGATAACATCGTTCCCCACATAGACCGGTAAGGGTGCGACATGGGCATTACACATGATATTTGTCTTAACCATGAACATTTTAAATGAACATTTTAAGACCCACTTGTCGGGAAACGGTGTTGAGGTCTCTGAGCATCCTATTAAGGTCTTCCAGCGATTCTGCCATAATGACTATATCGTCGGCAAACCGAAGGTGAGTGATGTAATCGCCATTGATATTGATGCCATATCCGTCCCAGTCCACAAGCTTAAAAATATCCTCCAATGCAGCTCCTTTTCTTGGTAATGAAACGCCAAGAACGAACTTTTTACTAAATTTATATTTTTTCTGTGGTTTCGTTCCCGTTGCTATAGAAAGCGCTTCTCTACGAAGAAACTGTTTTCTAGGGTTTGTTTCTCGAAACCGCATGTTCACGCAAGAGAAAGATTATGAAGACAAGAAACTGTCTTCTCTAGTCTAGGGAAGAGTAGAAATGAAAAGCCCATGCTAGCGGGGCTGGTCATTTTATGCGCAGTGACTAACAAGAAACAATAACTGGACTCAAGAACTGGTCGAACATAGGTAAGAAAAACATGGTCGTATCCGGAACTTAACAAGGATGATTTTTCCTTTTTTGTAGATTCATTTTCTTTAGTTCTTCTGCTGAACTTTATCAGATTATAGACGTTGGACGAAGGACCTATCTTATTGATTACAATCGAGATAAGGGCGCCATAACTCATAAAAAAATTATACATACCTATGAAATAAAATTATTTCTACCTATGAAATATAATAACGTATACCTACATTGTTATGAGTTTATAAGAAATATTCAGTTTCATTATAAGAATTTTGATTAGCATAAGAAAAAATGATTAAAATTAATTACTACATTATTAGAAATTTTATCATAAGAATCATTCAGTCAATTTTCTTTAGTCACTCCATCATCATAATCATGATAACCGATGGACGTCCAGTCCAGCTGGACATTGTTCGTCATGGGCTTTTCTAATCTAAATTATTTATTCGGTTGTTTACCATAGGTGGTAGCTTTTACAGAGTAATATGCTGATTTCGTATCTAATGTATGGACTTAGAACTAAACTACTGAAGAGTTATTGAAATACCTACCTTTCCAATAGCAGAGTCTCGGACGTTAGTCAGTATTTGAAAAGGCTCCTCGGGATCTGCACCTGGAACTGTTTATAAAGATTATTGTCAAGTTTATAATTTGTATTATGCAAAATTTCGTATGAATGTAAGTTACTTCTCTCGCCAAAAGATAGCACAGGTCGGTCTGAAGGGGTTCGTAGATTTTTTTATGGAGAAGTAGCCCGATAATCTTTTTTTATCATGGCGCACAATGATTATTATATAATCTCGCGCCTTCGCCCGCGTTTTATCGGGATAAAAAATAGCCTATATGTTATTCCAGGTCCCAAACTATACCCATACCAAATTTCAGCCTAACCGATTCAGTAGCTTTTGCGTGAATGAGTAACAAATATCCATACATCCATCCATACAAACTTTGACATTTATAATATTAGTAGGAACGATTTGGATAGAGTTCACTTCTGAATTTAGTTTTACTTATTATTTGAGATTTTAATTGCACGTGTTAATTATTTATTCTTATAAGAGCTTCATAATTTGTAACTTATTAATTGTATTAATTAATCTTATTATTTTATTTGTTTGACCGCTCACATAATTGATAGCGTAAAGCGTCAGTGTTTTTTTTATATGAGTAATATCTAAGAACCCGACGTTTAGGATATTATTTATTTGTATGAGTATCCTCTATCCAAATACATATAAACATAGTGCGCTGCAATTTCGACAGCAAACAATATGATGTGATAACTGATAAGTGATAATGATAACCTATGTTGTGACAAAAATCTTCAAATCCCTTTGAATAGATGTGGTTCTAGACCTGATTTATAATAGTAACTTGTAATTTTCTTTTTCACTTCTTCCACTTGTGGACAAAAAATTAAAGTGAAGAGAATATCAATAACACCTTATTTCTTATTTGATAATAATAACTACATATGTTTATAGTATAAAATTAAGTGCTTATTTTGTAAGCCTAAAGAAATAAAGTTATTGATTCTGATTCTAAAATAAATGGGTTCAGTTCATATCATATCAGTTCAGGGATAAATCAGTTCTCATGGCATAGAACAATAAATTAGAACTTTGTTGACTTAGCATGACGTATCTCTAGGCAACTTTTTATCCCAGAAATAACAACACGTGGCGATGCCTCCGATATCCCCCAGGACGGGCCGGCCACGTAGCTAGGTGAGAAAAAAAAATTGATGATGTCCTCCTCCCCGAATTTTGGCTACAACAGCCACTCTCATCGAGCTAACCACGTGTGCAGGACATTTCGGTACACAAGTGTGTGTGCAAACACAGGTGCACTCTATAATATGTAGTCTCTTTTCTTTTATTCTCGTAATCTGATATAACGGCAGACCGTCAGGAATTATAATTTACTAGCTACTGCCTGCGCCTTTGCCCGCGTTTTATCGGGATAAAAAATAGCCTATATGTTATTCCAGATCCCAAACTATACCCATACAAAATTTCAGCCTAATCGGTTTAGTAGTTTTTGCGTGAAAGAGTAACAAATATCCATCCATACATCCATCCTTAAAAGCTTTGACATTTATACTATTAGTAGGATAGGATAGGATGCTGCACGCGTTGAAGTACGTCAGCACTAAAGGTGCTCAGGCATTTTCGATTTTATCGATTGAGTATAAAATAAATCAGAAGATAATACGTGATTCGGAAGACCAGTCCAAATAGCTCAACATAATGCTAGAGGTCGTATAAAAATGCGAAGCTTTCATGCAAAACCCACGTGATCATTGTCGATATGTAGTCTTGCAAAAAATGATGTACGTATTTTTAAAACTTTGAAATGTGAAATTTCCGCAAATAATACTCGGTTCTGGAATTTTAGATTTTTTTTGTAAACCATGTGGTTAGAAAACCCAAGAAATATTGGTGGAAAATGGGTAGTTTACACGCAAGTTTGAATTTTCGTGATCATTTTTATGAATTACGAAACTATTTTTGGTTTTGAAAGCATTCATTCATCATTTCATTTGTCCGTTGACATAGTGTTGTATATTTTATTTGTTATCTATTTAAATATATAACTATAACAGTGCACCTCGATTTTGCTTTTTTTGAAAAAATAAACAGGGTCGTAACCGATGTAAGGGCATATGCGTAGCCAAGAACATACGTAGAACTTCCGCCTGGACCGGCTCAAGGTCGCGACAAAATACTCAGTCTATCTCAGTCGGGCTCACGGGCGTCGCCGACAGCCCGACTGAGATAGAATAAGTATTCTGTTTAGCGTGTAGCCGCCGAAGTTTCCGCTCTACGTATGTACTTATCTACTCATATGGTTAGGGCCAAAATTACAAACCTCTTTACCAGCAGATATTTATTGATAGCTTACATTTATCCAAAAGGAACTTCGAATAGAAATATTTGCAGCGTGCCTTCTGCGCTCCTCCGTCGAGAAGATGCTGGCTGGATACAGCCAAGGCAGCCAGAAAGAGCTTCTCGGCCAGCCAGAGGATACCCTTCCCTTGCTCAGCGAAGTACTTGGCCAGAGTTAAGAGATGCACGCATTCCTTCTTTGTATTACCTACAACCAAATATTATGCCGTGTTTTAAAAAAACGCTAAACGGACTTAAAATTCCCTTACTTAAGTACACTTATTTTAAGTTTTGCAGGATAAATAGTAATCCTATGTCCATTTATTCTTATTATTAATGGAACCCTTTCGGGCTCATTTTCTATACAATAGTGAAAGAATTGTCAAAATCGGTCCATAATTGCCGGAGATATCGCGTAACATACATACAAAAAAAACACAACATGCAGACGAATTGAGCTTCGAACTTCCTCTTTTTGAAGTTGGTTAAAAAGTACTGTAGAAGGCGGTTATCTATTTATATTGGTAATTGGTATGGTAGAGCTATGGCTCTACCATACCATATTCAGCTATCATATCATCATGCTAGCTATCAAGTGTAACATGTGAACCTAGTGTACCTACGGTAGAAATAAATAAATACAAATACGTTGTATAACAATCTTCAGCGCACCAGACCGGAAGGCGTCCTACACTATGTTTGCCAAGTCGCAGTCACCATTCAAGAACATGTTTACTGTTGTTACATGTTTACTGTAGACTGTAATTGAATTCATCATCCCTTATTCACTCTTAGTGCCTTCTAGACCTTCAAGATACATCGTCTGCCACATCGTCACTTGCCATCAAGTTGAGATTGTTGTCAAACGAACGAAGGTCTTCGATAAAAAAAGGTATAGCCTTTAAATTTACCAATTCATGGAACTGTCTACGCATGTTCGTAATCAATAAATCTGCGACTCGTGAGTTTCAATGGAATTATTCCACAACATAACATAACAACATACATAACACGTTTTTATAGGAACCGGCTTCGCAGTAGCAACCCAACCATGCTCATAATTACCCTATAGTCTATATATATAAGTACCTACTATAGCTATTGAAACTAGAGGTGCTAAAGGCCTATGATTATATTAAATCAAATATCAATAGTCATACCTACGTAAGACATGCCTATACTAGCAACCCGCTCCGGCTTTGCATGGGTAGTAAGCATATATATATGTATGTATATCAAAGGTATTATGCAGCGTTTTTGATGAAACTCTCAGGCGGCTTGACTTTTTCCGACACTTCCAATAATTATCGTTATATTTCAACCAATTTGACACAAAACCCTGATAAATTATAATGTTAAACCTTTCTCATTAATCATTCTATCGATTGGTGAAAACTGCATGCAAATCCGTTCAGTAGTTTGAGTTTATCGCGAACAGAGAGACAGACAGACGCGGCGGAGAACTTTGTTTTTACCCGACTACCGGAGGGTTATGATTTTAGCACCCTATGTATGTATGTATGTATGTAGCCGATTTCTTTGTTCCCACGTAGCGCTGAAATTACTACTTCGATTTCAACAAGTGAGGTATCGATTGATTCGTCTCATTACCCCGATGGTTATAGGCTATATGGTGTCCGACAAAACTGGGGGTCTTAAGAGATAGCTGGGTCTAAATTACACCTGGAACACTTCGATAACGCGATAAAATTTTGCAAGAGACGACATCTAGTTACAGTTCGAGTCTAATTTAGTTTGATGTGATGAGTGAAGGATGACACACCCGTTGCCATGGAGACCTGTTGTTAATTTGTTACCATGGCAACGGGTCATCTAGGGATGGGCAAATGAAAAAATGTATCGATATACCTATATTGTATCGATATATGTATGGTAAAAAAATATATAGTTAAAAACTAAAACCCGAACGCGTGAACGCTTCTTTAAGACTTTTATGTAGTCGGGTTTTAGTTTTTAACTATATTTTTTATATTATGTAGACTATTATATAGTATATTCGACGACAATATATTACATATAATAGATTTTTTTTATTATGCATAGAAAACGACCAGAACACCCTGAACAAATATCTGCAGATCGTACAAATATTTGTCCCGAGACGGGAATCGAACATTCTGTGTCGCAGAATTCTATACCTTTGTCCCTTTCCCTCTCAACTTTTTGCAAGCCTGCTGAAATATGCTCCAAAAACTCTGCTTTCGTCCTCAAGTCTACCACAATGCCAATGTCATCTTCTGCCATTAGCTGCACATTGTCGTATAGAAGGTCTACCAGGTAGTTTGATGACTCCACGAAGCCGGTCTCTTTTAACTCGAGGATTAGACATTCGTGAAGAGGAAACTTTCGTCTGAAACATTGGAAACCTAATGATAATTTTAGATTTAGATAGGCAAAACAAACATGTATTAGACACATAAGTGATATATAAATGTGCTAGTGGTTTATTTTTCACTTCTTCCACTAGTGTACAAAAAAATTAAGTGAAAAGAATATCAAAAAAACCTTATTTCTTATTTGATAATAATAACTATGTTTATAATATAAAATTTCTGCGTGTGCTTCAGTGCTTATTTTGTACGTCGACAAATATTTGTACGATCTGCAGACCAGTTGTTCAGGGTGTTTTGGTCGTTTTCTATGTATAATAAAAAATATCTATCTATGTATTTCATTATATTAAGTATATCAGTTATCTAGTACCTACTCATAACACAAGCTCTGCTTAGCTTGGGGCTAGATAATGCTGTGTGATTCGAGAATTATTTATTATTTATTTATTTATTGATATTTATAATATATGTAATATTAGCAGGATATTGTGATAGATAGAAGTGGAGAATCCTTTGGCCCAACAGTGGGATCCGATTGACTCTTGATTGTCATCAACCACATCCATTTTCGTTAGAAAGCCGGGTTTCAACCGCGAAATGGTTGAAACCTGCCAGAAATAAGAGATGAGTGAGTGGAGTTCATTTCGAAGCATTCTGCTCGCTCAGTCTTTTCCGGTCGACTATTTGTTGGTGGAAACAAGTCAATAAATAAACAATGTTGGACAATCCACACAGTATGATCTAGCCCCGAGCTAAGCAGAGCTTGTGTTATGGGTACTAGATGACTGATATTATATCTACATAATACGATGTATTACATAGATATATTTTTTTATTATACATAGAAAAAAAAACATTTATGCCAAGGCGGGAATCGAACCCGCAACCTTTCTGCGTCGCAAGCGGACCTTCGCCCGCCGCGCTACATCGGTCGTCCGTAGTATGTAGCTTACACTGAAAGGGTCAGCATGCGGTGCGGTGGAACCGGGCTTCAACTTACCGCCTGAGTCCTTTAGCATCTAGAACATTCAAGCCAAACAGCGCCTTATTCCTTAAATTTTCCAAGCTGGTTTTTGTCATGCATGCCATAAGCTTCGGCAAAACACGTTTATGGGCAATATTCGACGTGTTCATGGTATTGCCTTTATCTCAACAAAAAATCCTAAAAAACTTTGTTATTTTGCTTTAACTTGAGTTTACAATACCCAAAGAGAATATGAGAATGTCACGCTATAACAATACCCGCTTTATAGTTTTCGTCAAATTTTGACAATGTCAGAATGTTTTAGTTTACTATTTGACTCGCTTTCAAGGTGGCTGAAAAATTTCTATTGTCTATGTACTTAGATACAGAGTCTCCGAGTCCATTTTACGATAAACGAGACGTGATCGTCATGATCGTAACGTCTCTTATGATTACAAACAGAATTAGTAATTTTGTTTGTAATTCGGCCTCCCGCGATACAGGTTCTGAACCTAGTGCGGGGGGGGGGGGGACCACCAGTAAACTGTATAAGCATTTTTGTATATTGGTAAATAAATGAATTTTGTTTTTATTTTCTTATTAGGACAAAAAATTTAAGTGAAGAGAATATCAATAACACCTTTTTTCTTATTTGATAATAATAACTATGTTTATAGTATACAATTTAACTTGTGTCTAAGTCCTTATTTTGTAATCCTAAAAAAAAAGTTATTAATTCTGATTCATAACTGTATGGCGTTTGTGTAGTTCCCTGTCGGCACGATAGAGGCGCTGTACCAAAACCAATGGGAAAAAAATGAGACGTCTCGATAAGTAAGTCTCGTTATCGTCAAATAGACTCGAGGCTCAGGTTAGGTACTGGATTCCACCTTGAATGACTAGCTAGGATAAGCTAGTTATCACTATCTTTTTTAATGTTCTACAATCCACACAGCACCATCTAGCCCCAAGCTAAGCCGAGCTTGTGTTATGGATACTAGGTGACTAATATATATAATACAGTACATACAGTTTTCTAATAAACATAGAAAACACCTAGAACACCTGAGTAAATATTTGCAAACTGTACAAACATTTGTCCCAAGGCGGGAATCTAACCCGCAACCTCCAGCGTCGCAGGCGGACCTTAGCCCGCCGCACCACATCGGTGGTCGATGTGGTAAGTACCTATATGGTCCAAAAAATCCATACTAAGATTATAAATTATAAAGTAACCTTTTCACGCCTAACAGATGCCTGAACAGATTTCAATGAAATTTGGCAGGTAGGTCGATAGTATCTCGGGACATAGGCTACTTTTTATTCCGGAAAAGAGTGTGCGGAGCCGCGGCCAGCAGCTAGTATGATATATTTTATTTCTAAAATTAAATATTTTATGTTTTTAAGTACTTATAATTAGTACAATGATGGTGTAACAGAGATCAAGGAACTAACACCTGGATCCCTTTATTTGTTGCTTTTGAACCCAATACCCATATCATAAGTTGGCACAGAGTTTACTGATCAATTATACCTATGTACCTGGAAAAAGTACGTTTACACATGGTTTACACCTTGTTATTTTTTATAGGAAAAGAACGCCTGCCTCCATAAAAATAAGAAATCAATAATGATCTGTATTTCTTTCACTTTATTGCCTTGTGTTCCTAGGAGACTTGATACAGAACATTATTTTCACACTGTGTAATAAATAAGGTAATTACATTAAAATACGAACGTTTGAAAAGATGGATGGATTAATGTTTGTTCACGCTAAAACTACTTGGCCTGTGCAAACATGTAGATAATATTTATTTATCATCTTATATTTTATAGGGCTTTTAGCCAAACACTGACTACGTCAGCCCTGTTAGTACATTCAATCTGTTACTATCTTATAAAATATCATACAGCATTTTATAAAAAATCCTGGCCGCAGCGGAAAGCGGGGCGGCTAAGATGCTTTGAAAAATGCCAATACCTAACTGTGAGCTTTGTGGAGTTATAGAAGATGTAGATACATCATCTTCTGACTGTGTGTTCGGAGCCAGTCTTTAAGATCACTCATATAGTTGTAGACCTGAACAAGCTAGAGTTATTTTTAGAAGTGTTTGACATGTAAGAAATTTCTCTTATCAATAAATTAACTGAACTGACACTTACTCGGAAAAAATCGTGCAAAACCGGGGACTACCGGAGTCGCTAGTTATCTTATAACAAAGAGAATAAACCTCACTCCAAGAAACTCCATTTCTTATTATTTGAGATTATAATTACCACTACTAATAATTACTGAAAGGCTAGTCAATCGTATTTTTACCCGACTACCAACTGAGGAGGGTTATGAGATTGGCACCCTATGTATGTATATATTTACACGATTGAGTTCGGTACTCGTTGTTTACCATCAATGGTTCAGGCGCCAGATCGACGGGCCATCCTGCCGCCTCCGATCAATTTCCACTCAGAGATGTCAAAACCTTTGAATTATCTGCTACTAGGTACAACTAGTTTCGTCACCCAGATTCACATGCGTTTTCCCAAGATTAAAATGGTCTGTGTCCTTAACTATCTACCTCTATGGCAACAGGACCAGCTGAACTGTACCCCGGGCAATAAGCGCAAATTTCATTAAAATATGTTCCGCCGTTTAGACTTGAATAAATAACAGGCAGACAGATAGAGTTACTTTCACAAAAGTCACGAGATATTTACCATTATATTTTGCGTCGTTTTAAATTTTCAATAATTTTGACACAGTTGCATGCGCCATGATCACGGAATAAACTGAAGTCTACCCTCATTTTTCGTCATTTGCTATGAAAACTACCACTACTACCGGTTTCATAGTCGAACGGAACTCGATCACAAAATTACACTGGCTCAGTAGGTAGATTTTGATGATTGTTTTAAGTTTTATTTAGATCTATTCACATTTGCGACCAGAATTTTAGTGAATTTCAGTATGATGGGTGGATGAATCACTTCTTCTTTACGGACTTATTCCACACTAGGTGGGGTCAGCACAACATATATTTCGTCATCTCCCTCTCTGAACTCCTCTCTTACACCTTTCTTACCATCTCCTCTTTCACACAATCCATCCATTTTTTCTACGGCATGAGCACTATTAACGGCTAGTATCATGTCTGTGCTATTAATATTGAACCGCGAAGGTCGGATAGCGTAGTGAGTAAATACTTTGTAGTGAATACGTAGCAGGTGCATAGCAGTAGCGTAGCAGGAGCATAACAAGTGTGTAGCGGATTTATAGCATAGGTACTTCGTTTTGTACTAAGGTCAAGCCTAGGAATTTATATACTACTTGGGTCAAGCAGCCTACGTTCCGTTTCGTAGTTGATTCCATAGACCAAGATTTTTTTCTATGGTTAATTCGTCCGATAACATAGCTATAATGTAGCATATTTGCAGCGATTGGGTAGAAGCATAACAAGTGTAGTCTTACGGTTATTGTATACTCGTTGAAGCAACGTTGAAGTAATAGCAGTCACCAGTTTACATTAAAAAATATACTAAGCCTCCAAAAAATATAAAAACTATCAAATATATTTACAAAATAAGTATTTTTAATTTTTAATAGCTTCTAACTTTACGGCTGTGTCGGATTTTTCTTGATCAGTGTGACGGGTTACTATTACTACAGTTGGGAAGCACTGCAAGTCCTCGACAATAATTTATTTTTTAGTAGCTTCTGACTTTGCAGCTGTGTCGGAGTTTTCATGTTCAAGTGGTATGGGTATAGTTGGTAGGGAAGCTATACGTAGAATGTCTTCGATCGGTTCCTCATCGTTGTTTTCCGTTGTTCTCTCAGTTTCATCAACTTCTTCGGTGTTGCTTTTCTTCTCTTCTTTAGTCTTCTTTGCATTTTTTATTGCGTTCAGCATTTCTGAAAACGAAATTACAGAAGCTGTCGAAGGAGTTTCATATATGTTATCATAGAAATGGCGATAATTTTTGCTAAGCTGTTCGTTTTATTTAACAAGCACTCTTAACAGATATTTAAGCTAACTTTGACGACAGATAAGTTCGAACACGAACTTGTTCGATACTTTCATCCTACTTCCTACTAATTAAAACTACAAAACGCGGGCGAAGGCGCGGGCAGCAGCTAATGTATTATAAATTGAATTTCTACGTGACCATTAGGCTCCCACGCCCTCCATCACATGACGCGTCTCTTCAATAAATGTATGTGCTTAAACGACATATTTTGTACACAAAATTTTCCTTTACACAGTTGTTGTACCGATTCCACCTAGCGGGGCATAAGGACAGAAAGATGATGATAATTTTTCTGATCACAATTTTCTTTGACTTAACACTAACAAGTATTAAAGTAGTAAAATTTAACTAGGGCCGCTAAAAAAAAACACGTTACTAATATTTTTCAATGTTCCACTCATATACCTAATTTATCTGATTGACTCGCAACTGTTAATTGAAAATATTCATTTACATTGTCCACGGGCTTCATCTAGGAAAAAGAAATCTTTTTGGACTCCAACATCTCGAACGAATTATAGGAAGAACATGTTTCTGAATAGAGCTTGCAATAATTACAACAAACTTTTCAACCTAATTGATATTTTCGACTCAACCGCCGTCTCGATTCGTAGAAGCATTGTACGCATTGCTGCCGCCAACAAAGAAATTACTTAGTTTAAATTATTTTATTTTGCCTTTAGTCTTTACCTCTTTTTGTTTGAAATAATGTTTTATCTTTGTTAATTTTGATATTCCAAATAATTATTTTGCTAAAACACATTCCTTTATTGTAAGTAATAATTTCAACATGGATAGAATACGTTTGTTAAAAGTCTGTTCACTAGTAGTTATGTGTAAAAATGTTTACAGTGGAGACTTTCCTGGTCTAAGAAAATCCTAACTGTATTTCCTTATTTATCTATGTACTGTCTTCCAAAAAAAAAATACCGTGTTACATTTTTCATTGTATAAATGAACAGGCGATAGCGTTATTAGCCATATTGCCTTACGTTAGTTTTATTTTCTTTAGTTTTGCGTAAAATACACGTCTTTACTGGTCAGCTATTTTCTTTTTTCCCAAAATACCTAGATTCATCCGATTCGAGTGGTCACACTTGGGTAGGTTTACTTATCGGTTGATTTTATTAGTCTGGTTGGCCTGTGTCCGAATGGATAGGGCGGAAATAGGTTTTGAAGCTCCTGCCAGCTATGCGAGAAGATGACCAAATTGGGAGAAACATGCCACCTTACGACAGTGCTTCAGGCTTTGCAATTCTTTATTCAACTGCCCCGTCTACCATTCAGTGTGATCATCCTAATGGCAGTGCGCTCGATTTATTTAAAGGCAGCAAGTTTTCCTTAGTAGAATAGCCTAAAGATGCGCGACTGTGAATGATTTCACATCTCTTCTTAAACTATACCAAATAAAACTATTACAGAGGCATAAAAATAAGCTTATGATAGGTATCACAAACTGGAAAAGGGATTTTTGAAAATTCGTTTATTTAACGTAATAATACGATAAAATAGGTGGCGGCGCTAATTTGGGTCAGGAAACCACCTTAACATAAAATATTTGAACAAAGTTAACATATAAAAAGTATTATTGAACTTACAGTGAACTGTGAATAGATAGCTGGTTATCTGTAAAAGTTACATTACCGGGTTCAACATTAGACTCACCAGCTGTCCACACTATAACATTTACACTAAAACCATATTTACACTAAAAGCTAAAAACTAAAATATTATACTTGAAAAACTACACATCTTATCAACCGCAAAAGAATGATAAAATTAGTTACTAATCTGTTCCATTCAATCCCCGCAGCAGCGACGAATAATTCATTCATCACTCAAAACCATCGGTCGACTAACAAAGTCGAATCGGAGCCATGAATGATCCATTCGTAGAGACATTAGTAATTACTAATTAGTAGTTACATTCGACTTTGAAGATTAGTATATTACTAATATTCCAGTCGAATAAGGAAATTAGTAGTTGTTCATCATTCGACTAGACAGATAATTCGCAGTCGCGCATCTTTAGAATAGCCACATTCAATTCTCTTCTGAGACTGTACCTACCCAAAACTTTACTAAGATCTTCCAAACCTAGAACTTTTGTTTACGTTCATCTGAGCACTTAAAACAAATAACGTCCCTTTACCTCGTCTGAATTTTGCAGAGAGTGGCATACTTCGTGATAAAATTAATCATCCATTTCGAAGTTTTTCAGGAATTGAATCTGTGTATTGTCTGCAAAATTGGTTTCTGGTTTGATTAACTACATATTGTTTTGTTTTCTTTTTTTTTTGCATCAACTTCAACTTCTTTATTATGGCCTTTATATGACATAACTTATTATATTTGTTTTTAAACATAAAGTTATTTGTAAGATGACTTATGTATTTATTTAATAAGACAGTACCAACCAACCACAGACATAGGCCGTGGGGCCGCGGAAGAGCCGCGGCGTACGAATATCGACCCCTCCAACTCCACCCGTGGATGTCGTAAGAGCCGACTAAGGAAACCTACCAGAGGAAGGGCAGCAGCTTCCTTCTGAGTATTTTTCAACACCAACACTGCGATCAATCCGCCTGCCAACCGCTATTTGTGGCGTCGTATGGGGGAGGCCTATGTCCAGCTGTGGACGTGTATGGGCTGATATGATGATGATGAACCAAACACAATAAAACATTTTTATAGAAACATTCTATACACATTCTATAGTACCTACTTATAATCTTTACACTATGTAACGATAAGGTATAATGTACTATATATAGAATGTGTTCTCATAACAGGTCTGCACAACATTTGCATTATAATTATTATCTTCAACTTACCTTAGTAAGCTGTTTAGTTGAGTTGCCTTGTAATTTATTAACGCATGTTGTGGCTACCTGTAATTTAGAGAGCACTAGTTTTAAGAGCTATGCATGAAATCGCTTAGCGTCAGCGTTCATATCTTCCATAATACTGAAGCTTAAACTTTGAGATTAATATAATACGAGTATTTCAGAATTGATGATGGAACGCTAGTTTTTCGAAAACATTATTACCTAAAATTGTTTGAGTCTTTCGACAAAATGTTACTGTCAATTTGAATTTGACAATAAATTGTAATCATGAAAATGTCCTGGACAAATAAAATGTCCATCCGAATCGTAGCATTACGGCAGAATTGTGTCGATCAAGCTCAGAGCCATTAACCAAGAGACATTGAACATTGAGACCGAGGATTTATGCCAAGCGAGATGCCAAGGAATTTTTATACTAACGTAACTGGAAGGCTCACTGATACAAAAACCGCGGTCTGAAAGAGACTGAATACTAAGGAGGTTTGTCTCTTTCTATGAGGACGACCATAATTTATGAATGAAACAGGACAAGACAGGGAATAATCATGATTATTTTTTATTGCTTTTATTCATTCTTTTTAAGTATCCTTTTGAACAAGTTTTTTTTAAATAGTTTACCTACCTTTATTATTATAAAGTTAGATATTGAAAATTCGTTTAATCAGAAACAATTAAAAACGTCCCCATATTCCAACCATCAATTGTGACGTAAACAGGCCGTTTCTTTTGTATGATACAATAGCTATGAAACTAATAAATAATAGATATGAAAATTTTGTTGATATGACAGAAAATATTCAGCGGGGCAACCGGCTGAAATCACACTCCACTGTCATGCTTTTTGAAATTGCGTTTTTTGCGACTAAAAATACTGAAGTGGCAATTCAAACAACACATAGCAAAACCAATTTTTTATAAACAATCAATCATATTACTATTTATTCAGTTAATTACAATCATAGTAGGTATAGAAACAAAATAGAACTAATATTTACAATTTAAACAATTGAGTTACCTACCTGCAGACTGTTGGAAACAATCTAGAGTTATCTAGCATAACTGATTCATATGGCAATGCTGATGCATTCATGCAATCAATCATACATGACTAAGCAATATAGCCTTGTGCAATTTGTGGCGTAATGTTGCACGAGGTCCGATAATTTTTACCCGACTACCGAAGGACGAAGGTTATGAATGAGTTTGACACCCTATGTATGTATGTAATCGATTTTTATGTTCCCACTTAGCGCTGAAACTACTGGTCCAATTTCAACAAATGAGGTGTTGTATGATTCGTCTTAATAGCCCGTTGGTTATAGGCTATGGGACGTAAGATAAAATGGGGGTCTTACGAGATAGATGGGTAAGGGTCGAAAATCCCAATGTTAGTAAATATGCTCGTGTGTAGTATCGTTGCAAAGGTATTTGTTTGTACTTTCCGAAACCGGTTTTAAATTTTTTGTTAAGTTAACGATTCTCAAGCTATCAGAAAAAGGTGTTTAAAATATATTTTAATAATAAACTAAAATCTGACTACATAAAATTCTTAAATAAGCGTTTACCTATTGTCCTTGTCATTTTTTTTTTACTTAGGTAGTTGGAGGCACCCACCGCCACCCATATATGTATACCTAGGGTACAAGTAGGAATAAAGGCCTCCGACTACCTAAGTATCAAAAGAAAATGATAAGGACAATAGGTAAACGCAGTAACGTAAGATACAGTAGAATAATGAGAAAATTTAAAGTTTTGGTGCATTTACGTGTGAAAAGTGATGCCTTGGGCTTTGTTTTTTATTTTGGACACAAAGTGAACGCACACAAAGACATTGCTGTAGTCTTTTAGTCAATAAATCACACAAAAGTACGTCGTAGCAAGCACGCGCAACACAAACGCTGATGCGATCGTGACTGAGGTGGGTGAACCTAGTGTAACCTAGTTTTAGCCTTCCACTTTCAAAGAGTTAGTACCCAATCTTCCCTTTTTAGTTTCATCAGTGTATCATGCTAGCGAATGTGTGAACGGGACACAGCGACTGAAAAGTGAGTCTCTTTCGAGACCGTTTTTCCTTAAATCTAAATTGAATTAAAAAATAACCTTTTCTAGTTGTGATAAGGTTCAAAATTCTTTTTGCATTAAATGTCGAGTGAACTTTCCAGTTACGTTAGTATATAAATTCCTTGATTTATGCTTACTCTATTCTCAGTTGATCTGAATCATGGAGGTAACGAAATTCGTTGATCAGCTTTAATGAATTCGTCTCAAAGAGTTTTAATTAATTATACCAGCTTATTTCAGCTATTGGGCCATGAGGCCGCGGCGTACGAATATCGACCCCTCCAACTCAACCCGTGGATGTCGTGCCGACTAAGGGAACCTACCAGAGGAAGGGCAGCAGCTTCCGTCTGAGTATTTTTAAACACCAACATTGCGATCACCAATCCGCCTGCCAAGCATGGTGATTATGGCAAATCCCCCCCTACATGGGAGACCATCCACTCGATGAACCGACGACATCGTAGCGGTCGCAGGGAGTCTATGGATGGAGGCGGCTCAGGATCGCTATTTGTGGCGTCGTACGGGGGAGGCCTATGTCCAGCAGTGCACGTGTATGGGCTGATGATGATTTCAGCTATTAGAATAGGCATAATGACAGATTTTGAGAAACTACACCGTGATATTTTTAGACATCTACTGAATGCAAAATAAATCATAACTATTTCTGGAAAAAAAAATGGAATTCGAAGGAAACTACAGCCTTTTAAAAATGCATTTTAAATTTCGCTCAGAAACGCTACAATACTCGTGGCTTCTATGTATCTATGACGACATGGATGCACGAACATCTAATGATACTTGAATGATACAGAATGATCATAGTATTTTCAAGAGAAGCTTTTCCAGCTATTCTGTGCCTTTACATTGTGACGGCATGACGTCACAGATGTTGTGAGTAGGTATTCTCTGATTGGTCAAAGAGAATACAATACTGACTGATTGGTATTCAACGTGTCATGGCGGATAGCTATATTTTGTAGTTTTATTTTATCAAAATACTAAATCAATCGCGATCAAAACATAAAATATAATACGTGTTTTGTAATCTATGGCTCAGGTATAATTCGGTAAATACATAATTTGTGATTATTAGTTAGCTACTGTCGTCATCTCTATTTCTAAGGAATATTTCTGCCGGATTAGTTCCGTAGTTTTGGCGTTGCCTTCATCCAATCATCTAACATGGTGTAGGTTTTCCTTTGACCGTAGGGTGACGTTCTGCAAGAGACTTCACGCAAATGCCCGATGAGGCTGAAGATTAAGCGCTATGGTGCACATAGGCTTTTGGCAAAGCAAAGCTAGTTTAGCATTTTTGAGGGTTGCTGGCCTTTGTAGCACGGGGATTGTTGTCTAGGGTAGAATAGAGAAAAATTACATCACTTTGTCATCGAATGCGTAAATTATCTGAAATTCATTCCTTCAACTTCAATAATGTACGCAATGTATGGTGATACGATGTCATTATTGTCTATTCTACCCTAGTGATAAATCCCCGTGGTAGGGGGGCTGATGATGATAAAACATCTCCACAAAATACATACATCTCTGTTGGATAGGAGGACTTCCTCTAGCCTCGTGGCTTGAACTCGTGGACTGAACTCGTGGCCTTCAACTTACTAATGCTCTCTATGTAGGTATACTTGCCATTTATAAAGTCACCTTATTTTCATTCAACTTTTATTTTTAAATAAATTACTAGCAGAACCGGCAAACCAATGAGAATACAATACTTACCGGCAAACGTTGATTTGCCATCGACCACTCAAGGTTGTAGACATAGAGTAAAGACTCGCTGCTGTCTCACTCAAGTAGATTATTATACTGCTGGAGATTATTACAGTACTAACTAAAAATGCGGGTTGGTGTTAGAAATATGAAGATTTAGGAAAATTCATTAGTATTGAGCCACCCTTATCACTTAGAGGTATAAAAAATAGTTAACAATCATATTCTCAGACCTACCAAATAAACAGACAAAATTTCATAAAATACGGTCGAGCCGTACAAACAATGTGACACAACACGAGATTTTTATATAATAGACTAGCGACCCGCTCCGGCTTCGGACGGGTGCAATGCTGATACTAAATTATACATACAAACAAACCTTCCTCTTGAATCACTCAACCTATTTAAAAAAACCGCATCAAAATCCGTTCTGTATTTTTAAAGATCTAAGCATATATAGGGACAGACAGCGCGAAGCGACTTTGTTTGATACTAGGTATGTAGTGATATTTATAAAAAAATATTCCTACACAAGCTGATAAACGTGAATAACTGTTTTTATAAATAGGGCCACGTGCAAAAACTCGTTCGTCCACCACACCACACTTCGACTCGAGAAAACCTGAAATCACTTAAGTTCTAGTGCAATTAATTTTTTTGTGAAAAGACAGCTGTTTAATAGTGGGTATTTATTTTATTTATTTAAGAATCGCTACGCATTTAATGTGTTTTATAGTATGAATATTGAAGACAAGAATTTCTAACCCTGCTCATACCGAGCACGAATCAAACAAACAAAACGCGAAGCGCTTTTCGTAAGCGCCTTCATGAATTTACATAGCAAGCACCCAGCGTTGCCCGAAAAATCTCAGATTGCTCTGTTTTTATTACGGTCCCACATAATCTTTGCAAGCTTGTCCCATTCCTTTTCATATTCAATAAGGGTGCAAGTTACTGAGCTTGTTATGTGTACTGGTTTTGTCCTGAAAGTTATGGTAATTTAAAAATTATACGAAATAGTCGCGAAGCATAGGTCCCAATATGCCAGGGATTGATACTAAATTTTCCTCATTATGTATACGTAAATCATCAGAACAACCGAAATGCCCAGTATATTTGGTATTGGTACCTACCTAAGGATCTTCAACAAATGGGTACAGAAGACCAACTTCTATAGGACTTTCCTCACCACGACAGAGCAAAAGTTCGTTATTTATTTGTAGGAACTTGCTAAAACTATTCCTCTAATTAATCATTTATTTATATAAACTTCGTAAGATTATAATGAAGTTAGGTATATCAGGCAATTTTGCGTCCAGCCTATTTTACTTCTTCGCCGTTAAACCAGTTTAACATTTTTATCGATATCCCAACTAAATAAATCCTATAATAAATACCAGTATCCAGTTTGTTTACCATAATTTCGCCTTGTGTTTATTTAATCATGATATTGAGCAGGGATTTGTTAGTAGTTGATATTTTAATATGTAATGATACCGAAAATACCGAAAAGAAAAGAAAATTTATGTGAATCTATTCAATAGATAAACAACATGGAATGTTGTTACTGTTAACAACATGGAATGTTGTTTATCTGCGTATCATATTGGTAGAAAGCAGAAATTGAATTTCTTATGGACCAACTATAAGCACACTATTAAATATGCCATTGGATAAAAGATTGCTGATTTACGTTACATGAACATCATGCGCAGCTGGATTTTACCAAACTGCTATAGACATCCCGAAGTCTGGGGTATCCAACATGGTCCTGTGTGAACCGCATGCATTGATGACATACGCAACATATCTCTACATAATATGTAAGGTTTATCAATTTAAAATTATTATTTGATATGAATAATCAAAATCGTTATTGCCGATCAGGGGAAAGCTTTGTGAAACCACGTGTTTAGAGCAAAACAATTTTTAAAGAAATTCTTTTTGTTCGTATTGATAAAAGAAATTTTGAATGTAGGTATTTCCATTGCATTAAAATTGAAAAAGTGCACAAAAAGAAAGTCCAAAAAGAGTGCATAGATGATAAAAGTGCCCAAAAAGAGTGCAATGCTGAAGGATAATGTGTCATTATTACCCTCGTATCAAAAATTTAAGGAACTAGCTGCTGCCCGCGCCTTCGCCCGCGTTTTATCGGGATAAATGTTAGCCTATATGTTAATCCTGGTCCCAAAATATACCCATACTAAATTTCAGCCTAATCGGTTCAGTAGTTTTTGCGTGAAAGAGTAACAAATATCCATGCATCCATCCATACAAACACATTTATAATATTGGTAGGATTGATTATACCAAGGCAGTCTTTTTTAACTTCAGGCATTACCAACACGAACGCGTGTACTGTTTCTTGAAATTAATAGCACTTTACTGTGTAGTTAATGTTGTTAAGCATAAGCACATACTGTCAGGCATCCAATATCGTTTTCACCATAACCGTAACACTTACTCCATTACTCCAAGGCTGGCCTTGAAACTGTTCGTTAACAGTGATTGTGTGGCGTGTACAATGTATACCAGTGTACTATCAGTGTACACAACACAGGATTACAGCAATCAGCCCGTCCCTTGCAGGCACACCCCTATTTGACACCGTGTGATAATGTGAAACCTTCCTAAATTGATGTTCTGTTCACTGTCTGGGGGTTAAATAAACGACTGCAAACTCAACTTGTATGTATTTGGTAAAGGAGGTAATACCAACGCACTTATTTAAAAAAAAGTATGAAAGATGCCCCTTCGTATATTCAAATTAAAACGTTATGTATAACGTTTAACGTACAACCAATCACGACAGGCTATCGCCAGTTATAATTTGTTTCCTATGAGTCTCACAGATTTACAACAGCTCATAATGCCATCAGTTATGGTCCAGTGCTAGCTGTAATAATTGAAATCCCGCTACATGTACATACATATCTATTAGACGGGATGCCGGAAGCTACTATGTAACTATAATTCATAGTCACAGAGTATTCCCATTAACATTACTCACAACAGTCGAAAAGCTTCCGCACGCCGTTCTACATACATAGACATTGTTATTAAATAGTTCACAATGACGTTTGCTCGAATTCAGACGTTACTTTGCTTATAGTATAGTGTTCAATGTCGCTTACATAACAATATTTATAGTTTCAATCCACTCCATAGTTTTTCCCTTAAGAACAATTTGGGTTTCACTCTCGTTACAATATGGCGCGATACTATTTATTTCTTTTTTACTCTTACATATTTGTTTAATGTATGAAAGAGATATGCTATCGAGGCGCCAAGATCGCCCGATCGGTGGCCGTTTTATTTTGATAATAAAACGAAAATTATTGAAATTTAAATGGAAACATGCATTGTGCACAAGTCGTAAATTGGTTATGATACTTACCTAAAATATGAAACACCATCCTTTTTACGCACTTTTCTGATGTCGTTCGGGCAAGAAATCATCAGCGCGACGTTGTTTTAGGATTGCGGTCGCCTTACAACTAAACTAAAACTCTTCACATTGCGTAGGTGTGAAGAGTTTTGGCGTAGATAATTTTATTGGCTATCTATGTCTCTGGATACTCTGTGTCAAGAAGTCGTCGCTTTGCATCACGTATACCAAAATGATCTAGACTTAAAGATCCTACAACATGTCAACCTAACGCTTGACATGTTTTTAGAGAATTTCTACAGGCAATTAAGAGCAGACGGACGAGATGGTCTGTAAGCTCGAGACAATACTAATAAATCATGCTGTTTACCGACTGCTCAGCCAGGAATGGCCACCGAGTGTATTTTATTATTGTCTCTCTTGTTGACTTCAGCCACTTCAGGAATCTACTGAGATTCCTGAAGTGGCTAAATTCGCTAAATTCCTGAACTTAGCGACGGGAAAGTTTATTCTTCCGCAATACTGAAATTCTTTGTCTATTTCGTTCCTGTTGAAAGCATATCTTCTTAATGCACCCGATTTGTTTATTTGCGAAATGTTTGCGAATTGTGTATTTTATTTGGGAAACTGATAACTTGGGTAGCTGATTATTAGGATACGGACAATTTGGGAAACGGACAAATTGGGATGTGGGCATATCGTTAGCGGATATTATGACATTATGTTGGACAATTGGACGACCTCCTAATCATCCCAATGAAAAAATATTTATCATAAATGATGAAATAATCTTTCACTGTTCTGAGGGTTTAGATATTTTATTGGAAGCTTCTGTAAACCTCCGGTTTTTAGTCCCATGAATAAAACATTTCTCTCATTTCATCTTTGAGTTTTTTGTGATGATTCAACACTTGAAGTTATAACGTTAATATTCCTTATTCCACTAGATTATTGTGTATAATTTTAGCTATGTCATGGACACTCTACGTCTCGCTTTCCTACCTCTAAAATAGACATTTAGAAGGTATCTAGAATACTGAGAGTTGAACTGAAAGTTTAATTTTACTTTAAAGTTAAGGAGTTAGGATTATTATTTTTAACATGCTGTCAACATAAATTACTCTGAACGCCATTATTTTGATAGGCAGAGCTCTGAAATTTGAGACGAGAGTGCTCTCAACAAATTATCTATTGTTAGAATGCCTTTGAGAGTTAAGTATAACTGGCATCAACTTCCTACTAAAATGTTCCCAATAGAAGTAATACGAATATTAGAATAATATCGTTCAGATAGTTTCCACGAAGAAATATTGGCAGCGATTGACCGTTATTATTATAAGGTCGACTCATAAATCTTCGACGAAATGTTCATATTGTTTTCATTTTGCGGCTTGTCTATAAAATCAGATAGAAAAGACGTAATATAACATTCGAAATAGGCTTTTTGCAAGTAAATTGACTCTTTTAACGAACTCATAGAACGAATAGACTATCTAACGCAAGAAAAAGCCACAACCAATCATGTTATTTATCTATACGTAGGCTGATGGATGAACATGACGAAACTATTAAAGTGTTCCTGGATTCAGACCACGGAATCCTAAATAATTCAAGCAAATCTTATCTACGCCATTCCCGAAAAACACCTTTACCAATTCTTTTATATCTTGAAAGATCATAACCAAATGAATGAGATTATTATTATAGAGATGTTGCGATTATATTTGAGATTTCTTTGATGATTTCACACCTGCCAAACCTATAAAGATTAGCTCAAAGGTATTTATTGTAAACTGAGTGTTAATGGTTGTTCAGAACTGTATGAAGTATGAAAGTTTGAAATCTGAAAGTACCTTAGTATGTATATTTATTAAAATTTAGGTATGCACCCGATTTCTTTATTTGCGAATTATGTATTTTATTTGGGAAACTGGTAACTTGGGTAGCTGATTATTTAGGATACAGACAATTTGGGAAACGGATAAATTGGGATGTGGGCATATCGTTAGCGGATATTATGACATTATGTTGGACAATTGGATCACCTCCCAATCATCCCAATGAAAAAATATTTATCATAAATGATGAAATAATATTTCCCTGTTCTGAGGGTTTAGATATTTTATTGGAAGTTTCTGTAAACCTCCGGGTTTTAGTCCCATGAATAAAACTTTACTCTTAAAACTTTTCTTACACCTAGGACTATCTAGGGGTTTCTCAAAAATCTCAGAGCTTAGACTAAAAATTTTATTTCGTAACTGACATATTGGTTTTGATTGTATGATTTACGATATAGCTATTTATGCATTCGGAAATCGGCCAACCCCATATCCACCATATCCAAATGGGGTCGACATAGGCCGGTAAACCTGGCGTCAAATCGAAATACCAGAGACCTGACTCTGTTGACTGCAAACGATACGACACAATAATCTTTATCACTTCATTATTTTCTTTATCGTCTGAATACTTACATTCTTCATTGTTGAAGTCATGCGGAAAGTTTTCACGGAGACGCTTACAAATTGTTTCCACGCAGTTCTATCTTTGTCCTGTCTCAGGGCTGCATTGCATTAGCATGCAATGCATTTCAACGAGGAAAGCTATCCATGACTGCATCCATTGCTTTTGCATTGTTATAATGGAGACTCTCAACGGAGTTGATATTTTGGCTGGGTAATTTACGAAGAAAAACATTTTCGTTAAAATCGAAATATACCGTCGAATATTTTCGTTTAAAATGTGTTAGTTAAAAACGTATCACAAATCCATAAAAAAAATATAGAAAATGTTGGCGTGTGGTAATTATTTATTGAGTTGAGAAATGAGGAACTAAATCAGTTGCGCAATAGTGTATTATAGTAGATTCGCATTTGAGCATTTCATTTATTTATAGCTAATATATAATAATATATAATATAATATAATGGGTTTGTAGCTCAAGATCGAATTATTGCTAACGTTAGTAGATATACCCTGTTGGACACTCGCAATCGTATTTAAACACCGGGGGAACTCGCAGAAGTTATCTAAGTTTTTTTTTATCATTATAATAATCGTTTAGTCTAAAGTACCTAAACTCTAGCAATCATTGACGTTCCTCGTACATAGAAAAGCGAGCTCTAACATAGAAGCGAGCTCTAACATAGAAAAGCGAGCTACAACTTATCGTCTTAAATTTTCGCTATCGATATCATTCCAAATAACATATCGAAATTGGTTCCCAAAGTCGAAGCCCAGTTTGACAAATTGCGAGCCGCGACGCGCCCAACCATTCAGGCACCTCTGAAGCCTTGAACAGCTACAACATAGCCCTGAACTCAGTAATGGCTCTATTCTTTACAAATCCGATGTGATGTTCATGGAAATTGCTTTGAATATGAGCTGAAAGAAAATTAAGGAGTCAATTCAGATTAATCATAAGGGGGTTTCACCCTTATTTACTACTGTAATAGTTACACTTTCATGTGACCTACAAAGTAAACAAACTTTGTTGTATGTATTTTATTTGGGAAACTGGTAACTTGGGTAGCTGATTATTTAAGCTACGAATTTGGGAAACGGATAAATTGGGATGTGGGCATATCGTTAACGGATATGATAACAGTTCAATTTTTTGTGTAAAAAATTTAAGTGAAGAGATTATCAAATAAGAAATATATTATTATATTTCTTATTTGATAATAATAACTATGTTTATAGTATAAAATTTGACTTATCTCAGCTTATTTTGTAAGCCTAAAGAAATAAAGTTATTGATTCTGATTCTGATTCAGTGTACTAATTTTGTCCCACACGCGTGTCCCCACGTTTGACAAGTACACTTGGTGGGACAAATTACGCATTTTAAGTATACATATTACTCGGCTTACAAAAAAATAAATTTACGCCAGAAAGTTCATTACTGAGGTGACGATTCTCCCAAAACAGAGTTCCTTGAAATGCCGTTCACACATCAGCATTCGGCGAATATTTGGACAGTTTATTTTAGGAACGAGTGATTGTCCCCGTTTTATCTTGAATCCTGTGCGCTCAAATAACTACGTACCTACATGCAAGTGTTTCATGAGATTTTCAGTGTGTTTAGTACAATAAAGATATTTTGATTTGATGTTTTTCTGTCTTCTTTTACACTTTAGATATAGCCTAAAATTTTAGATTATTTTGCATTTTTTTTTATATAATATAATCACATTATTCAGTTAAACAATTATTAATAAAAAATAATATTTAGTTATAATTTAATTTTAGGCCCAGAGGTAAGCTTAAATATTGTTTAACCTAGATTAATTTTTTCTCATGTATCTCATCATTATAAATGAACCATGTGTTTATATGAGAATAAAGTTCTTTAAGCCTATACAATTATGCTATTTTAATTTTCAAAGCGATTTTGTTTCTATTTTGTTCTGGTCGTGTGTATTAGAAAGCTACCTACACAAATATGGACAATCTAAATCGATCTCTATTGAAAAACTTAAACAACAATACCTACCTACCGTATTAACCTTATATCCCTCTAATTGCATTCATTTCATTGAATCCAATGTAATACGAGATGCAAATAACACAATACTACTTTTCTAGCATAATATTCTCAACCCACAGAATTCTAAATAATCAATTATTTAGATTTCTGTGGCTCAACCTAATCATTGGTAATCCGGCTAAATCCGGAATACAGAAATCCGTAGAATAACCAACGTCACGGACATAGCTCTCAGAATTAGAAAGCTGAAGTGGCAGTGGGCAAGTATCACTCACAGAACTGATAACCGCTGGAGATTAAGTTTCTCGAGTAGCGACCACGATGCAACGCGAAATGGTGTGTTAGGAGACCATCCACTCAATGGACTGACGACATCGTAGCGGTCGCAGGGAGTCGATGGATGGGGGCTGCTCAGGACCGCTATTTGTGGCGTCTTCGTATGGAGGAGGCCTATGTCCGCTATGCCGTCCATGTAGCTGTGGACGTGGATGGGCGTGATCATGGTATAAGAAAATAAGGTATGCTCTTCCGGGAGTGTCGCCAGGTAACGTCACTGTCCAGTTGCCACTGTATTTCAACAAAATGTAGAAGTTGGGAAACAAATGTGATAAGGTTCAATGGAAAAATCAATAAAAATTTATAATCATCAATTATACTTCGGCATTAACGAAGGATTCTATAACTTATTGCAGCGATCTACGAATGTCTGCTTCTGTCACACATATAAAGCTGACCTGAAAGAAATACATTAATATTCTACCCTACGCCTGGCAGAATACAGCCACTAGCCCGTAACCTAACGTCTCTCTGACAGCCAGCTTCACTTGTCATTATTTATGTTTGTGTTGCCGAAGTCACACATATTTTCTTACAAAATAATGTAAAATCAAGTGTTAGATTAGTTTTTTTGCAGAAATAACATGAGAAAACGAAATAGAAACAAGGATTATGTTAATTACCATGACCAAAAGTAATTAGAGTGGTATAGACGAATCGGTTACGACCTTTCCTCAACCGTGGAAAAATACATTTTCGGATGGATACCTACACATCGGAAGGACAGGTAGGTGGTTCTAACAATCATACATAGCTCCCTATGATAACTTAAATGCATACATAGTGAGTTCTTACCTTGAAAACTTATAACGAGTCTGAGAACTAATTTATCCGAATGAATAACTACCCTCATTTTACCATGTGCGACTTTTGATCAATACTGGTTGACAAAAAGGTACGGATTACCGCAAACCTTTAATAATTGATATCATGATCAACATTTGTACCTCCTATATATTTTATTTAAGTTGTTGTATGTTTTCTTACTATAATGTGTAACGCAAATCATCCGAAACATTCAAAAATACTCGTCCGAGATTATAATTGCCATTTACCTAAATGTTGGGTAGCTTGCTACAATAACCTATATGGATAGCAAAAACCCCTTCTCCACTTTTATAGTGTAGAGATGAACCATGCACCCTTTATGGGTGGTTATTGTTACCACTGTGTTCCTGCACTTGTAATTGTGTCGAGGTGAACCATGCACCCGATAAGGGTAGCACTTTTGGTTGTCACTGTATGTATCCCTCCAATCGTATATAGTGCCGAGATGAACCAAGCACCCTATATGGGTAGCAATAATTACCACTTACGGTATACCTCCGCTTGTGAAGTGTCGAGATTAACCATGCACCCTATATGGGTAGCACTAATGGTTACCACTGCATCCCTCCACTCGTATAGTGTCGAGATGAACCAAGCACTCTATACGGGTAGCAATAATGGTTACTAGTGTTTACCTGCACTTGTGAGGTGTTTAAGGCTACTAATTAATATATAATAATAAAAATATGTATTATATTGACTACCAAAGCACTCGGATTCGGCCTAAGATTGCGGAAATGAAAAACACGTTATAAATAACATAGCAAAGTATATAAATAAATTATATCTTGGTCGGCTTGAGTGAAGACCCAACAGGTTGAACAGCAAGTGGGTTCGAATTACCAAGGAAATTTCCAATTATTCTTCAAACAAAATATCAGTCATGTAGGCTGAATGAAACTAAGAAATTAAAATGGCGAAGTACTTTGAAAATTGTTAAACTAAAACAGACTTCTTAACATGATACACAACGTTATCGCATTAAAATGATTGTACATATGAGATTTTAAAATTTTAAACAATCATTTTAATCCTCCGCTTTGGTGTTGTCAAGATGACCATGACAACCCTATATATATACTTAACTTTGTTACACCCTTGTGTAGCAAAGTTAAAGTGTCTTTATTGCCACACGAGTCGATGTGATAAATAATTGGTAAATACAAAACCACATAGTTTTATCAGATTCATACAGGAGTTCGGGGAGTTACGATTGTACGCTAGTGGTAACACTAGGAAACAGAGTCGTCTTCTCATTCGTCGATGGTGACGATGACGTAGCCTGGCGACACCCACGTGACCATCGTGTCTCGGAAGAGCATACCTGTTTTCTTATACCATGGGAGTGATTATGATGAATCTTTGGTAGCTTTGCTATTCAGAAAAACTTCTTTAATAACTTCATCAACAAAATCAACGAAATTTGTTTTGTACTGCGTATATCAAATTGCTTTTATGTTTTTCAGATCATTTTGACTACTCTAGACGCTCATATCAATTTGACGCTGACTGTACCAGATGTTTTTCGTAGGCCCACTTTGTAGACCATTGAAAGTGTATAAATGGAAATGCAAAATCTAATTCCTGTCGAAACCATGGTTCGCCACACTGCCAAGCTTATAACAGGGAACCATACCCGCCAAATGAGTGAATAGTGTAAAGAAGTACATTTGGAAAGCCGATGACATTGTATCATGCACAAGGAGCGGCTATGGAATGGAATGGCTTAGAATCTGTCGTCTGCCTGACTTCCCGAAAGAATTATAGCTTAGAACCATGCAATGCAATTTCACAAATTGGTCATTGCGTTGGAAAATTGTCTAAACATTGTTATATCTTTTGCAAATTGAATGTAGGTAGACTCGGATAAATAATGAATTAGAATCAAAATCTTCAACATCCACTATAAGGCCGGTAGGTCAAAATTGGTGGGACCACGGGTCAGTAATCTAGAGTTACTGGGTTAAGGGGTGATAAGGAATAAGTTTAATTGTATAATGAGCTATCCACCCCCACGGGGAGGGTTAGCCTATAATAGTTACCGTCTGCCACCGTGGCACTAGATGCAGTGGCAGACGGTAATAATATATTACTGTGTGCCCCCATTTTTCATATGGGGGCCGATAGCCATAAGTTTTACCGTCTGCTACTGCGTGGGGGCGGTTGTGGGGACAGACGATAATAAATCAATCACCTAGCCTATTACTGGTCTACCGGACAGAAACCTCCCCAATAATGGCTGTCCTCTTTTCAATGATATATTTATTTCATTTATTGTTATTTTTCTGAATGAGGATCTGAATGAATTTGCAGCTACTACAGATTTTTATATAACATGCTTCCCCAAACAAGTGTTTGCCTTAATCACCGTGCTTATGGTGATGCAGGCTGATTGCTGATCGCAGCTTAGATGATAAAACATATACAGCCTAACAAACCTCCTCCTTTTTTCGTAGTCGGTTACTAAAAGTCGCTGTAACCGCAGTCACTAAACAAACCTTCTCTGGTTTAGTGTCTGCATCGTATTTATAACAGGAATAGTTTATGATTGATACAGAAATGCAAAACAATACATGAAAAACACATTACTAAAGAAACGGTCCAGTAGTTTTTGTGTGAAAGATTAACCAATATCCATACATCCAACCATACAAACTTTGACATTTATAATATTAATAGGAAATAGGGTTCTAACAAAGTGCCTGTATTTGAACCAAAAAGGTCCTGCCTCAGCTGAATGTTGCATTACAGAAAGTTGAGTACCCTGGTTTTCTATAGGTACCATAATATCTTTTTACAAACCAACTGCGTGTAAATACCACATATATTTGTGTTCACTAGTTTTAATATCGTCATGCGTCGTTCAAAAGCATTTATCACTCGAAGCTGTCTCGCCTCTATTCTATTGTTGGCCTGTAAAATTATGACTCGACGCAGAAAATTGACTATTCTCTATTGTTATTGAAGCTATTCTTTGAGGACAATAGGGTAAGCCGACGCCAAGTACTGAGTGCAGTGGTAACAAATATGAAATTCTTTAACTTTTAAGTGCTTTTAAAAGCTCTGAACGGTGATATTGATTTTAAATAAGTACAGTCAGAGTCAAATTGATGTGAGCGTCTAGAGTAGTCAAAATTATCTGAAAAACATAAAAGCAATTTGATATACGCAGTTCGATCGAATCCTCATACATATTGTTGTAAGCACCCAAGGTGTTCAATATATCTGTTTCAAATTGATAGGAGCAGTGAGGGTGTTCAAAATTATCTTAACAATCAAAGCTCTCAAAGGTAGTATGCAAACTCTTTTGAGTGAATACTTGAAATATCGTCTTTGAGAGCTTTGTTTGCTTAATAATTTAGAAGTATAGTTTTACAACATAATTTTGAACAACCTGACTGCTCATATAAATATGAAACAATGAATAGTAAGATATTTTGAACACCTTGGGTGCTTACAACAATATGATGATTTGAACTGCGTATATCAAATTGCTTTTATGTTTTTCAGATCATTTTGACTACTCTAGACGCTCGTATCAATTTGACGCTGACTGCACCTACCTAGTACGGAATTCGCAAAATAAACATGGGAATTTATAATAAAGGCTTCGTTTGATCAAACGGAAAAATGTGGAAATCGTTTAAGAGAAATTCGAGTAGGTATGTAGGTAATGAATAATTTGAACATGAAAGAACATTGGCATTACAAAGATCGATCCTCGGTGCCTACCTAATTCTAAAATAAAGATGGAGTAAAATGAGTGAGCCCACTGAATAAATATCAAAATAGTTTCCATGTATAATATCAATATTGATTCCAACTGATTCACACATGACTCAATATACTTCAGAATCAGTCGCACTGAAATAGATCATGAAGGATACATAAGCCCATTGGATCTTCCTACTTGTTTAAGATCATACGAAATATACGTAGATAGATAATGCTTTATTCAGGAAATCTTAAAACTAAACAGTTTGGTAAAAAGGTAAAAGAATTGGCGGCCTTATCGCTTACAGTGATTTTCTTCCAGGCTATCAAAGCTTAAACGAAAAGATGAAAGGAAGGCGGTGCAGGTGTTAAATACGAAAATAAAACGAATACTAATACAAACATAGACAAATTAAAATAATCCTTATACACATTATGTATACCAAATAGAAATATGTATAAACTAATACATAATAAATATAGATAGATAGAAGATAGATAGAAAATACTTTATTGAACACTTAACAACAGTTTACAAACAATTTGAACAAAAAAAAAAGAAATGTGACAATTGGCGGTCTTATCGCTCACGAGCGATCTCTACCAGACAACCTTGGATGGATAGGATCGTTGGATTGAATACGGGGATCTATGCGCATTATTTTAAGAAGCTAACACAAATTACAAAACTCTAATCAATACAAATTACAAAACTAATAATTTACAAATCTTACATGCGAATACCTACAGCTGAGACGAAGCTAATTAGGTCGTCTTTGCTCTGCGAATGTCCTAGCGATTGAAGGCAATGACAAGTCCACCAAAGCGGAGAGGAAAGAAGGTAAAAAGAACTAAAAGAATCTTGAATAGGTACCTAGTTAGGGCATCAGAATCAATATGGTATGTCCCATAGGCTTATTTAACAAATACCTGCTGCCCACGCCTTCGGCCGCGTTTTATCGGGATAAAAATAAGCTTATTATGTTATTCCAGGACCCAAATTATACCAAACCATACCAAATTTCAACCCAATCAGTTATGCAGTTTTTGCGTGTAAAGAACAAACATCCATACTCACAAACTTTGACATTTATAATATTAGTAGGATAATCGCTCACACATTTTCTACAGAGCAATATCGCTGACTTCGCGTCGAGACGTTTTATCAACGTCCTATGATGCGAGAAGGCAGGCCGGACTCCCAGTCGTTGTTCATTGTAAATTCATTGAAATTCATTTTTTTTTTATTATTTCCTGTCTACATTCGAACATAAAGAAGTCGTTTAAAAACACTAGATTTATGTGGTTTAAAACAAGGAGACTTACGCAAAGCGTCGACGCTTTGAGACTCGATGGGTACCGTGTATCTACTTGGGTTTCTGAACATACAGTTACCTTTTAGCCGATAATTGCTCCAAATCGACGTATTGACGTGAGATAATAGAAGCTAATGTGGAAGCTGAGACGTCAGTCCATTGTTTCCTGTACTAGACAACCTTTGATGAGCAGCTGGCTCCCATAATTAGGTCAATTACTTTGGCAGGTGATATTTAGCAGGGTTTTTTTCTCGTATACTTGGCAAATGGTAGAGTTTCATAGTAAATTAGTTACGTATTAATAATATAAAAAAAACCTTAAATGAAAGCTCTAACAGCAAACTAGACTTACATAAAAAAGTTGAGACAGCAAAAACACACGAGCTGGCTTTAGCGAAGGTTCTATTTTTACCCTCAAACACATGCTAAAATATAGAGAGGGACGTACAGCGTTCTTCCCGAATTCATAATAATTCCGGTCAATGAAATAGGTATATATTCTTCGCTGATTATTATTTTTATATTTCATCTATAAACAATCAATAATCTTCATATGTAGCTAGTAGCTGTGTAAATATCAAACCATGAAATATTTCGGTAATACACATCAGGACTGTTTATACCATAAATTATAAATTACACAAACATTTGGATATGTTTTATTGCGCAGTAAAATCGAAAGATGCGGAAGATTGGACGGTTGTGGTGGACCGCTTATAGCTTTCCTGGGATATTAAGGGCCTACTGTCTACTAAACCATATCGTACTTATACTCCGATTTAGATTTTATGTCAACAAATAAATTTATGAATGAAAACTTAACAAAAACTGATAATAATAACAGAAAACAACTATGTAACAGCAAATTAATGAAATCTTTCAAAACCAAAAATTGTTTTGAGCTTCTGTGCTTTGCTTTAATGATACCAATGTCGTTAAATATTATTCACCAATATTCCTTGTGTTTTGTAAGCTCTTTCTATACAAAATATATCCAGGTTTTTTAATCGGAGTATAGGTACCTATTTAGGTAAAGGTGTAGGTATACAAAAACAACGCGTAGGCATATTTAGAACGTATGGGTTAGACTTAGACTATACTTAAGCCAAATTCGATGTTTGTAAACCAACTGCCCGTACTTTATCTAAAAATAACTTTCTTGCCGTGTATTTTGTTACACAATTTACATTCACTGTCGATTTGAGATCTTATCTTCAATAAATATTGCTAAAAATTATTGTCTGAGACATGATGCCGAACCGTTAATTTTAGTTTCTTGTTTTAGTTGGTTTACAAATAATCACATCGAATTTCATAGGTTCGACTAAAAAAACAAGTGAAACCAAACCAGATAAAAATTCGTTTGTTTTCATCCTGTTATTTATCTGTTCAGCGTATATTTAGATTTAGCATTACCTACTTTGCAAGTGGGCTAGTGTTTAGCTGATCATTCACTTTATCACTACAAAGAACATTGTGAAATGGATTATTCTATTTTGTTTACTGAGTAAATACATTGTATATTTCAACAATCCATATTAATATTAGAAGAATTCAAAAGTTATCTATCGAAAAGACAGAACAAATAAAATTGATCTCCCTGTCAAATTTTATGTGTTTCCCTGTGTTTTTCGGGGATAAAAAGTATTTTTTATCCCGGAAAAAACACAGGAAGAAACACAGGAAAGCTAAGAGCAGAAGCCTGTCTGGTATAATTATAAAACCTACATAGGAATATAGTAGTATATAGTAAGTAGTATATAATAAAGTATAAACTTATAGTAGTGTTTAGGTAAGGAATGAAATAAAAATATTTAAAATACAATCTCAAATTGTGAGAAAACTTTATTTAGAAGAGTAGCAAAGGTTGTGTATTTATATTATTTACATACATAAATACGACAGTTTATTTGATAATATGGAAAAACATAACTTATTGCAATGCTTGATTATGAAAACTATAACTGTAAACGTACTTGTAAGGCTGATTTTGTGCAGTGTTTTGCGTTATGGGTTTTCTAGTTTTTTAAGCTACTTACAAAACTATTACACACTAGAACTATTTACACAAAATACCTTATAAGAGAATTATACAACACGCAAAGTAATTATTTTTTACATAATAAATACTTTAAACAATCTATCAACGCTATAATTTGCAGCATTAAGGGCACCATCCTTCTATAAAACAATTATTATAATACAACAACTACTGACTTTGAAATAGGTGCAAATAAATACAAGGCCCTTAACGCATGCCTCTAGAATATGGAGTAAAAAAAATAACGTTTTTTTATTTAAAAATCTTGAAGTAATTTAAAACTCAAAACTCAAAGTGTTTTATTTCCTTTAGACCTTACAGGACTCTTGGACACGTCACAAAACGAAAATTAAGTATAACTGGGAGATGGAGTGAACACTTTGATTTTTTGTTCACTTTAATCTTTTTAAGGTAAACAAAAGAAGCTAACAAGAAACCTTTACCTTGTTAGGTTGTTAGTTTTCGAGCTGGAGCAAAACTCGTCCCAAGCTTTTTTATCCTCCAGCTAGATAATCTGATATTTTGTAGTTAGTCTTTATACAAAGGATATGTTTGATAATTTGTTTGAAATAATTTATTCATAATTTTTGCAACTCACTTGGAGTTTTGTTGTTGAAATTACAAATCATTTCCTCAAAAGAGACACAGGCCCGTATGAAAGCTTTCTCAGTCATAGACCTATGCTTGAGTGACGTTTATGCTAAAGATGCGCGACTGCGAATTATCTGTCTAGTCGAATGATGAAAAACTACTAATTTCCTTATTCGACTTGAATATTAGTAATATACTAATCTTCAAAGTCGAATGACAACTACTAATTAGTAATTACTAATGTCTCTACGAATGGATCATTCATGGCTCCGATTCGACCGATGGATTTAAGTGATGAATGAATTATTCGTCGCTCCTATGGGGATTGAATCAAAACCAACTCAGGTAGTCGAACGAATGACTCGCGATTACTAACCAAATTAGTTACTAATTTGCTCTAGTCATTCGAATCGTTCGAATGACTTATTAAGTCGAATAATTCGAATGAAATCATTCACAGTCGCGCATCTTTAGTTTATGCCAAAGAAAAATATTACTCAAGCAAATCGATGGCTGCCAAGCTTTCATAAAATGGAGCTTGGACATTGTACTTAGATATTAAATGATACCCACGGCTAATACAGCTGAGCTCACTTCTCACCGCCAACACCCAGATTAGAACAAAAGACCAAAAGACTGTAATTCGGCTTATCAGTTGTCAGTGAAAAGCCAGGGTAATTTGTAGCAATATAGACGAGGGACGTTGTACAATTCAACGCCGATATCTTGTCCCTTTTAAGCCCTTTTTGCTTTCTCACATTTTGTCAACAAGCTTGACGTATTGAAACAAATCTTTCTCAGATTGTTTGTCAAAACTTGACTGAAATTCTGCATAACGCCCATCACAGACGTAGATATTAATATGAATCATAGCAAGACATAGCACGATATATTTTCTATACAAATTTTTGAGTGACCGCACACGCAGCTATAATTTATATTTCTATGACGTCACCAAGCTATACTGTAATTGCTTGTATTGCTTGCTTTATAGCACGGTATATTCATGTATATTATAGCTACGTCTGTGATGGGCTTTACACTTTGCAATAGTGTCTAGCAATTTCATAAAATCCTTGGAGGCCACCTCGACAGACGCACACCACCTCGATTGTATGGCTGGCCAAAACTTTCGTGCCACATTTGATTTTTAATCTACTCTAAAAGTGTCTCTACACATAGCGATCTTGTATGGTAACTTGCTGCAAGACGATCACCCAAGGAGATAAAAGCTTCAACTCATTCACTGCCCAATCTTTGCATTTGCCGCAGCTCTACCAGCATAGAGATATGCGTCATGAACAATGGAAGTGTTCAAGTTTTATATATGTCTTGCGATTTTTCATGGATTGAACTTTGAAATATAACAAGAGCGAACAAATCGTGCCAATTTATTTAGGATTGGATTTTTCGTTCTTCGCGCACAACCTTCTGAGACATCGTCAATCCAACTAAAGCTTTATTGAGTAAACAAATAGAATGGTCGGCGTGCGAAATGGTAATCGCTGAAGTTGTTACGACAGCAGTAGACTTGTCTCGTTCAAAACTTTACTCGAAAAGTTTTTTCGGATTGAAATTCCCGCGTGAAATGAAACGGGGTTTTTTTTTCTGTTATTATTATCGACTAAAGTTTAGGCACTCTTCGTAGCGTTAGGCACGTTCTTTTTATTTCAGTTTACAAATCCTTTGATCCAATAATCAAAGTAATAGTCTCGTTATTATCCGTTCCTATTTCCCTAGCGCAATAAGACTCGTAGAACAGAGCTTCGGAATTCGGAAGTCGAATTTACTATGAATTTTGATGTCCCTCGTGGCGTTATTTACATAGAGCGAGGAATCCCGTGTATTATTCCTCGCTCTATGCTGGGGCCGAATCCTGACCAATTGGTTAAATTGGTTTTAACCTTGACACATATGACGCGCGTCCGTCCATCTCTAATTTTTTTTCATCAAAGGAACAATGCCAATATTTGCCATTCTGACGCGATACCATTGTTATGGTGAAGGTATTAATTTCTTAAAATTCGATCCCCGTTCATTGAATTTGTAGTGTAGGACATTAGTGTTGAATTTGTAGTGTAGGACATTAGTGTTGAATTTGTAGTGTATCACTAATTTTTTTTCATCAAAGTAAAAATGACAAAATGTGTCATTCTGAGATACCATTGTTATGGTGAAGCAATTTATTTAGTGAATTTATTGTCAAGGGTCTTACTACTCTTTTAGAGAGAGAGAGAGGGTCATAAGCATGTGCCATAATTGCTATTTAAGTATTAATTATAGTTTAATTTTTTTTTATTAGTAACTTGTCACGTATTTATGTATGTATCTCTTGTGTAACAAATAAAACTACCAAACTTTCGTGACTGGACGACCATTTAGGAGTCGTTCCGTGGCGTCGAATTACTGGAACCATACTTTTATTTTATTATAAGTTTGTTAGTTTGTTCCTAAAAAGATTGACTGTGAAGATGGCAAAGAAAAACAAACATTACAGACATATGTATGGTGCTGGCGACTGAACGTTCCGAAAATTCTAACGCAATATCAAACATCTGTTTATCGAGTATTCGAGTTAAACCACATAATATTGTGATCTAACTCGAATACCTACTCGAGTTATTCGCGGCGCGTTGCCGTGACGTTACACGTTGTCGTTCCTTGTAAAATTCCGGTGCAATTTTTGACTCCCAAACTTCTTTTAAACGTAGCAGGAGCAGAATACGTCTTATGTGGTCCATATCTAGACAAAGACTGAAGTTTGGGAGTGAAAAATGCACCGGAATTGAACAAGGAACTTAACGACAACGTGTAACGTCACGACAACGCGCCGCGGCACGACACCGCGCCGAACCGGGTCGCGTCGCGGCGCCGCACCGTTGACGACGTCGTGCCGGGGTGATGGGGACCAACCCTAAGTCTAGCTCTTTCGCGTTTCGATATCTATTGCCCAGAAAATAATTTAACCGTCGGGTCCGTCCTTGAACGATTGACAAGAGAAACAAATAAAAACGTTCATGTCGCATGACTCGTCTAGACAACTCGCCGCCGCATAGAAACATCTTTATAACGTGAAACAAAATATTTTTTTTCTACTTCTTTTCTTACTTCTTTCCAACGACTTTGAATGCGTTGTTTCCGATGTAAAAATTAGCCTTAGGTTTAAAGAACTTTATTCTCATACAAAATCCCAAAATCGGTTATTGTGGAGATCCTTAGGGGAGGCCTATATGCAGCAGTGGACGTCGATCGGCTGATATGATGATGATGATTCTCATACAAACACATGGTTCACTTATAATGAGATACATGAGAAACGCGACCCTTTACATACCTCACCGTCACCACGTGCAATAGGTATATTGCAAGTCATCAAACATCTAATTAGTCTAATGGAAATATTTTAAGCTTCTTTATATCCTGGGAACGTAGCCCCGAGTCTATTTCATGATTGTATTTAGACATGATCGAGACGCCAACGTTTCGATCATACCTTGTCAGTCTCTCTCCTCTGATTTATGAAAAAAGTAGTCCATTCGAGGTACCTACATTACTTACTTATATTCAGTGTCACAAAATTAAAGGCAAATAAATAATGTAATTAATTGAATCACAAAAATAATTTTGTTCCTAATTATAAAAATTAGGAATTAATTTAAAAAATATGGCGTCATTTCAATCTAATTCTACCTGAAAGTTCATCGTACGTGATCTGATCACATCTGTTTCTGTCTTTGGCACGCAATGTCGAATTAGTGAAGCGTCACATTTCAGCTGACTCGTTATTATTGTAACACGAATCTTGAAATCCACGGAAACACGAGCAATGTTGGGAAATTGTCTCCGAGAACATTACATGGGTATTATAAATAGGAAAATTCTTCAGACCACTATTGAAATAGACTCTTCAATTTTACAGACAGGCTTCTACAGACTTCAGATCATTCTATTTTCAAATGAGGGGGTTCCTAATTCGACAGTATGTTTTTATGTCTGTTTGGGCAGCTAGTATCATGTCTGTGGTCTGTTTGTCATTCGATGCATATGAAAAATCTTGGAAATGCCCATCCGAATTTTCAGAATCCTTTGAAAGCATTCAATAAGGTAGGTACTAAAACAAATGCTAAAACATAACGAATCTATAAGATCAGCGGTTTGGGCTGTGCGGTGTCTATGAATGAGTGGGATGATAACAAGCTTCTGCGTCTGGCTCATGCGGCCTTTTACCACGCTTTATAAAAAACCACGTTGTTTGAAATCCAAAATTATATGAATTAATTGAAAACTGTAAACTTTACGTAACGAATTAATCGGTAATTAACACGTTTTTTAATCTTGAAATTAATTTAATCTCTAGCTCTTCTTGTCCTTAATATTTGAGCTACGAAGCCGATGTCACCATTGTAAATCTCTTATTGAGAGATAAGTATAAAGAATTATGATATTTTCGACATCTTACAAACATTATAAAGCCGAAACATTGTGAAATGTGAATTTTAATTTGTTACCTAAGACCTCCAAACCTAATGATCAGATCAAAATGAAATTTAGAACCAAAATCGACCCCGTATACTCCTTTCTTATATTAACATTATTCTTTCAATCCAAAGGTTGCTTGGAGGAGATCGTTCCGAAGCGATATGGCCATTCATTGTACTTGTATCATATGTAACGTATTTTTGTTGGTGTACAATAAAGTTTTTTCTGTATTGTATTGTACCTAATGTCGGAAGCAATGAAAGATTGTCTGACTGCCACTAGTCCAACCCAGCCTTTAACTAATTTAGCAAGTTTAAGAACTGATAAACAAACTAATGAGTAAAGTTTATTCCTGCCTTTCATTTATGAATTAATAAAGTAGAAAGCTCAGTCACCTTGAAATGGACTAATATCGAGATAATATTGGCGCCCTTGGTAGAAGTTGTGTACAGTCAGGGCCAGATCCATGTTAAGCATCAAAAGGTAAACGTTGTTCGATAAAATCTAGGCCAAAGTCTAGACTAACTAAATCCAGGGTTTTATCTATTTGCTCTGAACTATGTGCCAAATAAATTTTAATGTTCTTACGATTAGGTTATTTTATTTATTTGAATCCAGTAGAAATAAACAGTATTGTTAATTTACATTTCAGTCTATCTGTAGATTATTGTTTGTTTGACTATCGGTTCGTCGACAATCTGACAAGATAACCAAATTATAATGCCCAAGCAGACGTATAAAAAGGACGTAAATATTATTTTTGATGTATAGGTACTTGTTACAAATAAGAGTACGAAAATAGTTTCATAGTAGCATCAGCTTAGTGGTCAATATTATTTAAGCAAACAATCTTCCCATCCTAATATTATGAAAACGCTGGATTAACATGGAATATTTCCCGGAAACTTTTTCTAAGATAATATTGCTCATAGAGAATCCGAAAGCCGCCTTAAAATATTTTTGCTTTCACAGCACTAATTTTTACCTGTGGCTCCAGTCGCGATTTTTTAATAAAAGGCACATCTATAGAAATCGCAAAATTTCAACCCAATCCAGTCAACAGTGTTGGCATCAAGAGGTAACTAACATCTAAACATCCAAGTTTGATGTCATCATACCTACACATGATGGTTTGATACCTTGATTGAATGCCAACATAAAGTCGCAGCTGATTGTCCCTAATACCATAGATTATACAACAGTGTTAATTGTAGTTCAGCATTCAACCATCCCATTTATCGCAGAATAAGCTCAAGAAGCTTATATTCTGGAAACGATAAAATTTTCGTACTGAAGTAGTTTATAGCAATTATTGAATTTTCAAGGAGTAGGGACTTCGAATTAATTGCGGTTACTAATCGTTAACACTCTTAAACGTAGCCTCTAGAAGGAGAAATTGAATTTCCCTTTTGGGAATCTTAATAAAAATTCTTTACTAACTTGCTTATGCTCTAACTAACGGATATATGTAAAAAAAAGGAACTTGATTTCAAATTAATTTTACTTCTTTCAGTGAGAATTGTTCAGTTTCAAGCGTACAAACATATCTATTTCAAATGCAAACTTTCAACTTTTACAAAATATCTTCTAAAGATTTCCATTATTGAAAACAGTCATCAAAAAGTTCTTAAAAAATGGATACAGCCAACTGAAGCTACTAAGAATCAGAACGGAACATTAGAACTCTCTGATACGGTCAGTATTTTAGATGTTAGAGACCCGAATCTCTCAACTAGAGACCTGATTCTCTCTGCTAGAGACCTGAATCTCTGTGCTAGATACCCGAATATGTATGCAATAGACCAAAGTCTAACATTAGAACGCTCTGTATTTCAAATTCTAGAGCCCCAAATGTGTATGCTAGAGACCCGAATCCCTACGCCGTAGACCCGCATCTCCATGGAATAGACGAACCTCCGCAAGCAAAACTAACCCTTAAACGTATCAAAAAAAGCTATCAAACGGAAGATTCGTAAATCACTATCTGTACGACGGGTGGTTTCTTCTCCACCGCCGGTGAGGTAACGTCTCTGATGACAGCCTCCACCATCGCGGCTTCCCATTCCATCTGCCGCTTCTCTGATAGTCCGTTGGCTCCAGACATGCTGAGTCTTGATAATGTCACCTATAACAAACATAAATGAATTAGGATATTGAAAAAGACTAATCTAAGGTCTAAAACGGTCTGCAACTTTGTTTGAAAAATTTATAATTTGGAATTTTTGATTTCTAAAAAAAGTCTTTTGGTATTCGTGGCACATAATTTACATTTTCTAGCATTTCAATTTATGATTATGAATTTGGTTTTGGAATTCAGAGAGATATTCCTTTAAGTGGTAGGTCAAAGTTTAATTAATTCCTCCAATATACAAATCCTGTCTTTGATCATGGTCCAAATTAATTTCTAAAAAGTTGTTTCTACGCATTATTTAGAAAATAGGAAATAAGCGAAGGAATCAATAATTACAAGGCAAGTTCTGCTACTTTTTGTTGCCAAGCGTGCATTTAATGTCGTAGACATTACATTAAGTTTCTCATAAAAATATAATAAAAGTTAAACATTAACATGTAAAACGCCGAGTGTGTCGAAAACGTCCAAACCGCCAAGGGCAAAATATGAAATTGCCAAGCGTGTATTTAATGTCGTAGCCTTTAGGCTGCAAGGAAGCATTTGGCTTGTACTTTATCAACTCTATGGTCGTAGGCATTGCATGAAATTTCTCATAAAGATCTAATAAAACTCAAACACTAACTTGAAAAACGCTGAATTTTCGTTCGAAAACATCCAAGCCTTCAACGGCCAAATATGACTAAGCAAAGCGAAAGCCTTGACGGGCTCTCTGAGCTTAGATAAAGTTTTTATTGAACGTCAATAAAGACCCGCAAATGAAGGACACTTGTCGCTCCAAGCTTATCAGACGCTATATAAAGATTAAAGAAGATGACGAGACATTTTGAAATAAGTAGATAAATAAGGGTTTGGGTGTGTTCAGACGATTCTTCTCCTTAGTCGTTAAATCTTGGTAGAGGTTGTGGTTATGGTGAGCCTGCCGGATGAAGAGCTGCTCGTGCCAAGCGCCGCCATCATCGTTCCCTCGTATCGCAACAGTCGCACGCAACCAAAGGGAAAAGGGACATTCGATCGTGATGAACTGTGTAATTTTCGGGCATGTGTGATTTTCGGATGAACTACATAATGTCAAAGACGTCTCTGACACAGTTCATCATGACAGACGAAATTCCTAATCGTTCGTTTATCTTTCTGATAACACCACCCTGAGTAAACATTACTCGTATATAGGCACTAAAAACAATTTTAATACTGTTTACTGCTAGTATCTTTGTAGGTAAAGCAACAATGCAAATAACAATATGGACTATGAAAACAAAAAGAAAGCTTGTTTAAAAAATCATCATTTCATCTCCACAAATCCCATTTAAAAACACAGCCCAAATACGTTATTCAAATGAATCCCTTTTGTCGTGATGCAAATGTCAGCGGCTCTACTACATCAATTAGAGCTGCCAGAATTAAATAGGACTAGAGCCCCAAGGTTTTTTTTTTACATCAAGCCGTATACTGGAGAGTAAAATTACTTTATTTGTGGTATTGCTAAGCTTGAGCTGATGAACTATTCAATAAATTATAAGCAGTTCGTAGGTGCTATGCACTAATGTATTGCATATATAAATGTGTAAGTAAAGTATATATGGACACACACTTTACTTACACATTTGAGAACACCCAAATGCTCTTTTCACATAATCTGATCAATAATTACAGGAGGGAGGCCCCCCCCCCCCCCTCCCTCCTGTAATTCCCCCTGCTATAAAAGGGAGCTTTCCTTCTAGCCCCCCGGCTAGAAGGAAAGCTCCCTTTTATAGCACCTCGAAATGATTTATTATTTTGAAGTTTTCTCATATAAAATAGCCGCTATTTTTTATGCACTTGTTTTAAAATAATAGTATTCTAATACTATTTCAAAACACTATTTAGTTCAAAAATACTTTTTGTGCAAAGGCAATAAACAACAAGTGCTTGCTGTTGTTAAAATTTTACTGCAGACAATTATTAAGTCAAGCTGTTTACCTCACCTCAGTTCTAATATTTGATGTAAAAAACCTACCACCATCTCGCGGTCTCATCTCCGATTTGCTACGAACACAATTCGCGAAAGTATTCCAAGCTTAATTGCTACTAAAAGAAAATAGCTGACGGAAAACTCAATTTATTTTCCTTTGAATACACGTCGTTGTTTCTTTTCGCGGAGTTTTAAAGTACAAAATGGCAATGTGCTCTCAAAACTAAGCTCTTAGCCAACATTTAACCACTGGCATGATATAATACTATTACCCGGGTTGGAAACCGAAAGCTAAGCTAACTATGTATGGCTTAAGTTGAGACTTAAAAAAAAAAAAAGTTTCGGTAATTTTTCAAAGATTTTTCTCCAAAACAGTGGGAAGTTCCGTTTACACAGAAATAAAATATAAAATTTAAAGGTTTTTATTAAATTAATTATAGAGCAGAAACATCATTGGTGAATTTATTCTCGATATAATTATTTTTCAAAGATCGATTTATACCTTTTTTCAATTTATTTCTAAGTTTAGCTAGTTATAACAGTTAAATTATGGTTAAAAAAGTGGGCAATTATAATATCTAAAGAAATTATAGATTAGAATTTCAAAATATTTCGTATCATATACCTAGTATCTTCGTCCCATTCTACGCCCCTATAAAATTAGCGTCGTCACTTTCTCATCAGTCTCGGAGCAGCCAATCGCGAACTTTCGTACGTAACTCGACGTATTCGTTTCCGAAAAACTCTGATTTTTTTACGCATCACCCCATTACTCAAACTTCGAATTCTGCATAAATGTATGAAAAACTCCGTCAGTTAAATGAACTTAACTAAACTTAGTTACGAGTAGCTTACCTTTTGGTTTCCAATCCATACCTATGGGAAAGAAGCAGCTCATATTTGGATTTTTTAAAACAATTATTACTGAAGCTCCAGTTGTTCACTAAAAAGGTGCGTCCTGATTCATTCATAAGACATTATTTAAAATGACATTATTTAATATTTTTATAATGTGGATGTGTTATAATAACCTCTATTAATTGCTTATAATTTTGTTTGTTAAGAAATGTTTAGTTAAAAACATAAGTTAAACATGTTACTTAATCTGCACGCGCCCTTAGAATCGTCATCATCTCAAACTCTTTCAGTTTGAGATGATGACGATTCTAAGGGCGTGACATGAAAACTCAATTAAACCTTCATATGACCTGCGAAGATCAAATCCTACAGGACCATTATTTCCGTTCTAACGAAATCATATTTTAATTAATCATGGATTCCGAAGAATTCGGCCGTACTAGGCAATCGAGCATTTTACTTTTTTTTCTGAGAATCACAATTATTTTACGTTGGTATAACCACAGGATAACTTTAGGGAACTACCGAAGTCAGAACTTCATCCGCTTTTTTAAGGCCAACTGTATTTTTCTTTTTATATGGTGTCCATTCGACGTGGTTACTCGTTTTGTTACTTGTACATTCTTTACGAGTCCGAATTTTGTCGGCGGCTACATTACGGGGTGGTAAAACGCAGGGATTTTATTATTTAGACTCGTGTTTCTCCCTTTTATTAGAGAAAATGTTAACATTTTATAGTATTGAGAAGATTTGCGGAAGTTTTTGAGGATGTTATGTTAATTGGAGAGTCGGAAAAGAAAAATAGTCAAGAGCTTAAATAAAACAGTTTTTAGACCCACCCCCCCACAGAATAGACCCACCCATAACAGAATAGATAGGTGAATACTAATGACGGTAGTAAAATTAATAAGCAGATCCAAGAAATTTCGTGCCAGTATTTCGTTCAATACACCAACATAGGCTCAATATCCCTACTGAAATCCCATAGTCAATATATAAAAACCGGCATCATTTATCTGCTGAAGAAAACTTGGTATATGGAATATAAATCTTGTCAAATAAGTAACGACTTTTCAGGATGGGAAATATGAAATTGAATTGGGAACCGAACTACCGACGAGAAACTACTGAAGAGCAAAAGTTAAATAAACTGAACTTTACGGTATAGAACAAGGTATTACGCCAAAAAATATCAAAAGAACTACGTTACGTAAGGAAACACGTTGGAGAATAGGGTTTGCTACACTAATCAGAAGTCAAAAGTCAAAAATTCATTATTTTCGCAAATACAATAAAAGTACACTTAGAAAAGGTCAAATTGATAAATTAAACACTGACATGGAAATAAAGTGATATTGTGATTTCCGGCGGCGCTTCGGTGTGTAGACTAAAGTAAAGAAGCGACGAAGAATCCTTCAGCCTGTTAGGTGTTATTTTTCGAGTTGGAGCAAAATTCGTCCCAAGCCTTTTTAGCTTGATATTTGTGTGTAATACATAAGCCTTTTTACAAAGGATATGATTGACAATTTGTTTGAATTTTTTTATTTACTGTTTTTTCAACTCGCTAGGAGTTTTGTTGTAGAAGCGTATACATTGCCCTTTAAAAGATACATTAATCTTGTGTAACCTAGTTTTGAGCACAGAGAGTTTATAACACTAAAGTTAACGGGATATTTACCATGATTTGAGTTTTGAGTTGGAGAATATTGGAGAACTCAAAACTCAAATCATGGTAAATATCCCGTTAACTTTAGTGTTGTAAATGACCATGATAGTTTCAAAAGTTTTACAGAGAGTTTATGCTTATTTCTAGTATTTACATGACGTATGACGCAATTTTTAGGGAACCGATAAATATTAATGTGCTAACATAATAGAAAAAGATAGACTTAAGACTTATTATTTCTATCTCTAGTGTGCCTACTCTACCATTATTTTTATACTTCAGTTTTATTAGGTAGGTAAGATTATGACCTAAGATTTATGACTTCATAGTATACCACGAGTAATGACGTTATTGTAGCCGCATTGGTTATTACAAAATAACTGTGAATAATATGTAGCTGCTGAACTGGACTACTTTTCACATTTTATGGGTAAATAAAAGCTGGCAATTTCACGCGAATCCATAAGAAATAAGTACCCATTTCAAAATACTATAATATGTAGGTAATGACCACACTTGAAGTACAGCAATGCTTCTGATTCTTTTATTTATGGTGTTTATATTTACACAGCTACGTGAAAAACATTTATACATACATAGGTGAATCATCATCATCATATCAGCCCATACACGTCCACTGCTGCTACATAGTCCTCCTACGAGGCAGAAATAACAGTCCTGAGCTGCCTCCATCCAACGACTCCCTGCGACCGCTACGATGTAGTATGTAGCATCGGTCCATCAACTGGATGGCCTCCCAACACTCCGTTTCGCGTTGCATTGTGGCTGCCACTCGAGTACCTTTACTCCCCAGCGGTTATCAGTTGCGAGTGTATATGACCTGCGCACTGTCACGGCAGCTTACTTAATTTAGGGTGAATGTGAGCGGGTTAACTACGAACCTTGTAATTAACCCGCTCACGGTACGGTCACACAAGCTAACTAACTATAGCAGAGTCTCTTCATAGGTATTGGTCAATATTTGTTTTAGCCATAAGCATCCCACCATCAGGAATAATTTATTTCTCCAAAACCATTTAAGACCTCACTACAGACAGACCAAAACAGTGATGAAGAGACAGACTAGACGAGCTCCGGAAATACTGGCCATATAATGGTGCTGAGACAGCGATGAAGACTCTATGGAGCGTCTTGTGGTCCTAGGCAGAATGGAGGGAATGAGGCCTCGGCGACGCTCTCCAACTAGATGGTCGGACCTCATCACCTCCCGGACCGACTGCTCCCACAACGCAACCAACAGGAAACGTTGGTAGCGTAGTGCACGAGCAGCTGTTCATCAAGATTCTGCCCTAACTCTGTCAAAAGTGACCAAACAAGAAGAAGAACAGTCCTCAAGATACAGATCTATCCTAGATGATGTAATAATTTTAAGTCTTAAATCTTTATCAATAAACGTTATTTATTTATTTATTATAAGAAAAAGGCAGAGATAAGATTCCTTCATTTTAAGAGAAAACTTCTAGTGGCGTCAGGATATGGAATCGCGTCAAGTGGAGTGAGAGATAATGAGGCCTTTGATTAGCAACGTGGCAGAAAATGCGCTAAAATCCACTTTAAAACATTTTTAGTTTCAAGTAAGTTTTTATTGCATCGGTTCATGTTGTAACATGAATCTTACTAGGTATCATTCAACATGAACCCTGTAGGTAGGGGCACGAAATTGTTAAAGGTGAGCCTCTACGTGGCGACTTATCTAATCATTTACACATATAACCTAACCTAGGTTAAACTAAATTATTAACCTAACCTAAATTATTTACAAATATAACCTCACCTATAATATAACCGAACCTAACCTTGTTAAATGTAAGCCTTCTAGGTGGCGACTTATCTAATTATTTACACATAACCTTAAAGTTTTCAAGATAACTGTACCATCTACAATAATCTACATGATCAATCCCAGTGGTAATAGTATACGCTGGATTTGTATAGAAGGTCGTGAATTCTGACGCACTTTTGTAATGCTATTTTATTGCTATGCGATCGGAAACTATAAAACACAGTAATACCAACTTTGTCGATATTTCATCTTCAGCTGTGCGTTTTCTTGCATGTTTATCTGTCGTCGTACGTAGTCGTTTCTTGTGTATGGACATGAATACAACTAGTTTAATTTGGCGGCTTCTTACGCGATTCTTGGGATAAAAAGTTATATATTTATCCATTTTGTTTTAATTAGTATTTGTTCTTCTCGTAAATTGTTTACAATTGTTTTTTTTTCATGAGAAGTAGGTGGTATGTGGTAATTATGCAGTAGGTAAGGAATTAACTATAAATCTACATGATGTTCCAGATCTATAGGTTTTCGATTCGTTAAGTTGTTTTGATACTTGTTCGCGCACAATTTTGAGTTATTATAACATGAAATGGAATGTACTAACCACAAGCACTCATTTATATTTTTTGGGGTTTTACTATAATAACTTTCGTAATTTGACGAATTCATTATGAATGTGTTTCTTTTAGGGTTGTTAGAAACGACCATCCTTCGTGGATGAAATGATTCAATATAATTTACAATAGAAATAAACGTGTCAACATTATCTCGTGCTACCTCTTTCTTCTTTAACGACTTGTATGAACATCCACATGGCGACAATTTCTATTACTTTTGATTCACCGTGAAAAACTCACCTATGAATGTGTTTAACTTCCTTCATTTCCCAGCATAAAGTGATTACTTAAAAAATCGTGTCAAGCATTATAAAATAAGGCATCATGATCGTCCGTTACGCATTTTATTGGGCACTAAAACTAAAAGGGTGGCCGTAATTGCGACATTGAAACATACCGACCGATCTGGGTTGTGCAAGCAACATTAAATGGTTCTTTCACGTAACGGGACATAGTCAGTAGAGAAAGGAAGAAAAGTCTTCTAATAAATTGATTTATTTTTCAAAACAGACCATTTATTTTTGTTGCGATAAGTTTATAGAATTCCTTGCTCGTGCTTCTAGTATTCAGTATTCTATAAATTTTATTGCATAAGAAAATTGAAAGAGAAATTTGTAAGTATTCATCTCTTGACAAAAAAATACTACAAATCTACGTCAAGCTAGTGGTAAGAATTTGATGTGTTGACTGTACAACAAAAGTTTTAAGCATGACTTTTGCAATATTACAGGCGAGTATTGGGTTCGTACTTTTAACTAATATCGATGTTATTCTCAAGACTGCTGTCAAATAAAAGGTGAATAATATGAATAAATAATTGCATTTTTTTTTAATACTGGACAATTCACAGCATTATCTAGCCCCAAGCTAAGCAGAGCTTGTGTTATGGGTACTAGATGACTGATATACATAATACAATATATTACATATATAGATATTTTTTACTATACATATAAAACGACCAGAACACCCTGAACAAATATCTGCAGATCGTACAAATATTTGTCCCGAGGCGGGAATCCAACCCGCAACCTCCTGCGTCGCAGGCGGACTTTCGGCCACCGCACCACAGAGGTCGTCAACTACCACAAGTACTTACCTATGTATGTGAATAAATCTTAAAGGCATTATAGCTTGACAAATTATTTTGTTTTGTATTGTATGTCTCTTGCTTGATGCAATGGCCTGTGTTTTATGGCTGAGTAAAAGCAAAAGTTGCTTAGAACTGCATACGAAATTATGTTTAGAATCTTTACAACCACCCTACGAGTATTACAATTCCAGTTTTTCTTATTTACCTAGAAACTGTAATCTTTATGACTGTGCATATAATTTGAATGGTAAAAAGGCTAAGCTTTATAGTTCATGGTAGAAAATTACATTAATGTAGGCTGCATACGTCTGCAAATGTTATTACTGTGCATGAGTATAAGTTAATATAGCAAAAAGGCATTAACTTGTGTTCCTAAGAAAATTATGCCGCTAAAATTTGCTAAAATAGTTGAACGCTAAATTAGGTAGTAGCTTAAATTCAAGCGAGCGAATCGCTGCTTCAGAGCTTTACAGCTTTATTTATACTTATTTGCTACGATTTTTTTAAAGAAAACAAAGCTTTCTCTTTCTAGGAAGAAAGCTGTATTTTATATCTAACGTAACGTGAACGTAACCCAAGTTTTGTGATAAGCGAGCAATTTGCCGCATATTAGCAAAGATCTACTATATATTGCTGCACTTTAAAGCATAGCTTTATTTGTGTGGTAAAAATTGTTACTAATAACGATAATTGAGCAAATTTTCGCATTAGAGAAAAGCTCTACCATTTTACTGCAGTTTTTTATGCAAGTGAAAGCTTTTAGAAGCTTACTTAGTGAAACAAACCTCTGGCATCACCTTCGTCAGAGGTTTTAGGAACGAGTTGGGGCCCGTATAAGTTCTCTGTGGAATAACAACGGTTTTATTATTAAACTCTTTTCTACATACAAAGAAGTAGAGAAGAAGTAGAACTACCTCTTGTCTACTTATAGAAAGAAGTACAAAAAGAATAGGATGACAAGCATCGGGTTAAGCTCAGATTAAGAAATTACACTCGCGGCGTCGAGAGTTTCATAGAAAACCGGCTGAAGTATCTACATACAATTATATACATGAAAAGCGTTCATTGAAAAACTGATTTTGTGAATTTTCAATTACAGTTGATACTTGAATTTTTTAAAATATCTTCGGCTGCAATCTTTAGCAGCAAAAGTTCGCTCATTAGGTATTATTGATGGCGTTAAAATTGAAAACTAACTCCATTCTACCTAATTCATCCCTAGTGTTTTAATTCTTGAAAAGAAACAATCAGCTATAAACAGACTCTGAAACATACTAATTGATATATCACACTCATAACTAAACCGTCTAAGGGCCAGATTCCACTAAAGCTGAGCCGAGCGGCCAAGAGATGTGTTTAAAAAACTAATAGAACGTCGTTATTCACACGTCTTATATTCGCTCAGCTTCAGTGGAGACCACCGAGCGGAGATGTATCATAAATAATAACAAATAAATAAATAATGTTGGACAGTGCACACAACATCATCTAGCCCCAAGCTAAGCAGAGCTTGTGTTATGGGTACTAGATGTCTGATATACATATAGAGATAGATATTTTTAGTATACATAGAAAATACCCAGAACACCCGAGGCAAATATTTGCAGATTGTACAAACATATGTCCCAAGGCGGGAATCGAACCCGCAACCTTCTGCGTCGCAGGGCTTCGCCCGCCGCGCTACATCGGTCATCATTGTAGACTCTGATGGATTGAAGCGGAGATGTCAGCGGATGAACCGGCGGACCACGCTAGCTGGCGACATCACGCAGTGGAGACGAGAAGACATGAGCGAAAGTATGAGTTGCCTCGCTAGTACATTTATCTCAACAAACATCCGACGCCCGCCGTACGCAGCTTAGCCACTCAAGCCAGCACATATTTCCGCTCCAGTCTAGCCAGTAGGCATCTCCGCACAGCTTTCGACACCTCCGGACGTCTCCGATTTGGTGGAGTTTGAGCCTAATGCGAATCCATTGACCCGAATAAACAACTGACAAAACAATAGAATTATTGACATAGTTTGCACAATAATAGCATCATTTCAAGAGCTATTTATTTTACGGATTTCCTGCTCAGTTATTATCTCCAATAAAACTATTCCGTAACATCAAAATAATGGAACTAGACCAATAAAGATGTGAGTAATGTAACTTGATAATAAGTAAAGATGGATAGAAAATGCTTTATTGCACACTTTACAAACAATACAAACATATTGGTGAGTACAAAAAAATGTGACAATTGGCGATCTCTACCAGAAAACTGTGGATGGATGGGATCGTATGACTGAACAAGAGGATCTGTGTGCAATAACAATGCGTTAATACAAATTACAAAATTCTAATCATTTATCAAATCTAAGATACAAATACCGTAAAAAAAAAATTGTAAATATTTTTGTAAAAAATTACAAAAATATTTAAATACATAAACCTACTTATACTCATAAATAATACACTAGTACATACATATATATATAACATATACATAAACCCAGAAATAGAATCTAAGATTTCTAACACATTCAAATGTATCAGTGACAGTGGTAAAATGTAACTTTTTACCCATTTTTATTTCACTATGACGTCACCCAAACTACGTCCAAATCCTTTTACACATCCACATGTAGAAACAAAAATATCTCTACATTATAATGTAGGTCATACACAAGTGCAGGTTAAAAATAAAATCACGGCTTGTCTAACATATTTATAAACACGCCCGTTATAATCATAAGCACTTGTATAGCAAACTTGATAACCCATAAACGAATAAAACAATCTATTTATAAACAAGTAATTTATCATGCGCTTGTTTAACAAACAGAATGATTTGATGGTAGTCGTTAAAAATCAATGGCTGTTACCTACGGTGATCTCTGTTTACAGCATACTGGGAACAGCTCATCAATCAAGTGCTCTGAAGAATGAAGTGGAGGGAGAACAGCTAGGTTACTTGCTACTCTGCCACAGAAGAATAGAGCCAAGAGTTGACAATACCTTGTTGATAATAATTACTATATTTATAACCTTTTATAGTGTAAAATTTTACTTGTCTAAGTGATTATTTTGTAAGCCTAAAGAAATAAAGTTATTTATTCTGATTCTGAGTTTTATACGCAAAAAAGATTGAATCCTGCTTAGAAGAAAATAAAAAATCTTTTATTACTACATGACCAGGAACAGAAACAGTTAGGTGGGTAGAGTAGGTACCATTTAATTTAAAGAACCTTGCCTGACTTAAAAATATAAGAATGATGACAATCATGATGAATTTACTTACTTGTAGAAAATCTATCTTCCTACAAATGTTAATAATCTTCCTTTATGAACAGCTTATTTCATTTCATTTCATTTATTTTCCATGGTATTGCATAATATAAGCTTGATGTCGTTAATTGACTCCTATTACAATACACAATTTATAATTACAACAGGAAAAAGGAAGCACCTTATGGGATTACACAGAAAGAAAACAGACAAACAGTCAAATCTTATGTAGACTCCGTTAAAATTTTATAAGATTTTTTTGTAAAAGGGCCAGGTTTAAAGATATTGCGTTTTCTATAAATACATTTTTTGGTTTCATTTGTAGGAAAATTTATTTACCATTTTTGAATGTACAAGCTCTACTTTCAGCTCCTATCGCCAGAGTATACTTCTTTTGAATATTGCTCTTTCCGAGCGTTTATGTTTGTAAATCTTTTGAACGCTCCTTGATCTATTAAATCAGATCAAAACAACGTTAAATCGATATATTTTAGTAACGTAGATAGTGAAATTATTACAAAACAAATTACATGATGTTCCATCCAGCAATTGAACAAAATTATCTATTTCTATTTACTACCATTATCTGAAAAAGAATAATATATTTATATATTTATTCTTAATAAACAAGTGTACACTCTATGAATCCACGGCATGGGGATTATTTATTCCATCAAAACCACAATTTGCTAAAGCAGCTTTATTGGAAAATAATTATGCGACATCGTTATTAATTACCGTAAATTTTTCACCTGAGGACAAAATTCACAGCGTGAGCCACAAAAATACATATTTTTCCTAGGCCCACATTTTTTCTTTTTAATTAGCCTTCATTTTAAATCTTTACGTTACTGTAATTGGCTTACGTACGATAAGAAATCTATGATAACACGCAATTCACTCTACCTAATAGAAGTTGTGTGGTTGAAATCTAACTTTAATTACCAAAAGTTGATGAACATCCATTGTTTTCAGGATTATGTGCAGTTTATAAATTCAGGTCAGTTTTCAGCGACGTGTTAAGTTAAAATAACCGTAAAAGTTATCGTAGCTCCGCATTGCAGGTAGCCTAGCACGTGATGATATTGGCGCGTAACTTGATCCTTGAGCAAAACTATGTAGCTAATCCTTATTTCTATAGCGATAGAACTTAAATTCACTTGTGCGTAAGAGATTGCAGAGATCAATATCCGAGCCAAACCTTCTACTATAGTAAACCTTTGAAAGTTATAGCATAAAATTTTCTTGTTTTGACACGTGGTATTTACGATCAATAGAACAAGGCAAAAGCTTGCTAACTGTTGGAGATTTTAAAATTTCATGAAATGAATAACTATAAATCTTGAGAATTTTGTTTCTCACAGAGGACCTAAGATTACCGGCGAGGCGCCCTCTGCGCCCGCCAAAAGTCCGGTAACACTGTCATGGCCATCTGCGGTCAACAGCATTAATATCCTTTCAGAAAAAAAAATTAAATAGGAACTTTTTCAGCATTTAAATATAATTTTATTCTGATGCTGAAGCTATTTTTCAAAAAAAATAAACTCTACTGCCATAATGCATCAGAGCGTATGTTCGTAAAAACATCATTGTTCACTAATACTATTTGGGTCGAATTCCGCTAAACAATCGCTTTTCTATGACCATCGTCGCACAATCGTAGTGCGTGCGGTGCTACTTGCACGGATAAATTTATAGATTGGTTTCAACCTTGACAATTTTGACCCATCTGTAGCTTCTTTCATCGTAGGTAAAAAATTCCAAAAAGTGGCATTCTGAGACGATATCATTATTATGGTGGAGCGAATAATTTAATGGAATTCGGAATCTGGTCTGCTCTAAAGGTCACTTCTTTAATCAACTTCTGCCTAAGTAGCCAAGTCAGCGTAGATGTCAACTCTTTAGCTTATTATGACTTTCATGCACTTCTGATTTTTACAATATTAGCTAACCTTGTAATGAGACTTGTAAGACGACCGATGTGGCGCGGTGGGCGAAGGTCCGCCTGCGACGCAGGAGGTTGCGGATTCGATTCCCCCTCGGGACAAATATTTGTTCAGAGAGTTCTGGCCGTTTTTCTATGTCTAATAACAAATATATATGTATGTAATATATTGTATTATGTATGTATATCAGTTATCTAGTACCCATAACAAAAACTCTGCTTAGCTTGGGGCTAGATAATGCTGTGTGAATTGTCCAGCATTATTTATTCTAGTCTAATAAAAAATATCTATGTATGTAATATATTGTATTATGTATGTATATCAGTTATCTAGTACCCATAACAAAAACTCTGCTTAGCTTGGGGCTAGATAATGCTGTGTGAATTGTCCAGCATTATTTATTTATTTAATATTTTAGACCAAACGAAAAATGAAAGCACGTGAAGTACGTGCTTTCATTTTATAAACCAAAGCAACAAACTTATGTTATAAAGGAACAAAGTACGTTAAATCTTTCGTAAACTTTCACTATCAGCGTTCAGTAAATATTGTTTGAAGTCGGTAAAAGTGTAAAAGCTCCAAGGATGTTTAAAGCCTGACCAACAGTCTCCAGCACGTCTATCGATCTTCCAGTTGATAAACTTGTTGTTTCCTCTTTTATTTCCTTTGGATTTTTCTAGAATCGCGATGTCTTCGGTACTGTCAAGATAAAATGATGCATTGTCTGTCGTAATATGTAGGCCACTTATATTTCTATGGTAGATAGTCTCTCGCCAAATAAAGGTAACGTTCATGAAAATTACTATGTAATCTCCAGCTTTGAAATTAATATTCAAATATCTTAAGTACCAATTTGAGATTCATTCGTTTTAGCAAAATTCATTCATTTTAATTAGCTTTAAAGAGAGTCTGACCGTTCTAACAAATTTATGATTATATCTAAATGAGATTGTTATTGTGTGTATCGAAATTAATTTGGGTTGAGAATTAATATGTTTGGAAACACATCAAGATTTTAGGAATGCACACACACAACAAAACATTTATTTCGGAGTCCTGCTTTTAACATGTTCGACGTATGTATGTATATATTGGTTTTAGTGTCTAGACTGTTCAGAATCCTAACTCATCCTAGACTGGCACTTAACCAACTTTTGTTCAAAGCTCATCCAAGGCCCCTAAGGAAAGTATCGTGAGTGCAGTGTCGTGTTGACACCACATTAGACTTTATATTCGGCTTTCGAAGAAGATTACAGTGTCTGAGTCGGACGATACAACTTTAAAGTCACCGTATATAATTCTTCGTTTCTGGCTTAGATAGCCATGACAAATGGGCAAATGAAATGGGTTAGTACCTTAGTACATACTATGTCTAGGATAAAAGTTTTGAATATAATTGTGCACAATGTTCAATTTAATTTTGCAAATTTATTTTTGCTCGCTTAGCATAGTAACTGCAGAACGTTGTTTAAGTAAACTTTCAAAAATAAAAGTAAGGTATAAAAAGCTGTAACAGAGGGATTTTTACGAAAAAAGGCCTTATCAACAGATGAAATGGTTACGCAACTTAAACTCACCAAATCCCACACGCCCGATGAACACTTAAGTAACTAAGCTTCAAAGTGAAAAAACTTGAGGAAAATCGACCCCAGTCTAAGCGGCCATTCGAGCAGAACTGCCAAGAGAACGGAATTACTGCCAAGGCCTAGCTTCGTATTCCTGGCGCCTGATTGCTATACTTGTAGTGCCAAGAGCTACTTATTACGTCACTAACTAACATTAGGAAAACTAATAATACTATGGAAAACTACACTTAGTGGGAGTCGAATGGGTAGGTACCTAAGTAATAATTAATGATTGACTATGTTTTGCTGAAATATTGAAATAAAAGTAACGTTTTTATGAATTTATTCAAAATATTAATTCCATGGCCTTTCAGGAGGCACGAATACACAATAAAACACGATATAAGTCACTATACTAGCATAACACCATACATAGTTCACTATGTTAGCAAAATCAGTCCAATTTTTACGATTTACAACGTTTTCGTCATTAAAAACAGCACTTTCCCATCGAGGAAATATCACAAACTTGATATGTGTTTTGTATACTTTTTCATTCGTGGATGCAATCCAGGCTGGTACAGAGGTAGTTCTACCACACAAAATATTTAGTATTACTGTCAAAGCAATGTTTATAGTTGTCATGATAACAGAACCGCGGAAGTACAGAAGAATCATCGGTGGATTATTACCACTCTCTACGCTGGACTCCGACGCCAAATCTGGCAGATAACATAGGTGGCACATCAGACTAAACAACGCCAGGCACAAACGGAAACTACGTCTCACATCTAGAACCACCGTGGATACAGACAGAACAGACAATATAACTGTGGGGTAGATCACTAACGCGACCAAAACTTCAGCGTGGCGTTCCAACGTGAAAGACAGCACCAGCTTTCCACCATTCAATTTCTGGTCATACCCCATTATGTCCCATTCTGTTCCATATTCAGAACCGATCATTTTTATAGCTTTATTGCCAAAATTGAGACGTATTTTGTCCTGCTCACCATCTTTTACAGCAAATATCACGGAGCACACCTGTGCATCCCGGGGCCACTCTCTCAGGTCAGCTACGCATTTATTGTTCATGGAGAGTTTAAAAACACATTCCACATAACCAGTGTTATTAATGGTACACGGTGTGAACACAAATATAAACTCCAAAAGATCCAAACTGTTAAATCTTTCAATATGTTGAGGCTTCCAGAAATCATCAGACCTACTATCTATCGTTATAAATTCGATACCGCCGAATTTAGCTGGATCCCATTTTATTCTTGCATCTTCCCACGAAATCACGACCCATGTGTATATATAAAAATCTTGCTGTGAGCTAGTGTAGCTGAAATACTTCAGCCTGAGGCTAATTCTGACGTCCAAGGGTTCTGATTTGTTGTTCACGTTTGGCGGCATCACTTTGTTCCCACATTTAAAAAGATAATTCTTCAATTTCGTTTCCCACTGATTGTAGTCTGATAAAGCATTATATTGAGTTTCATTACATGTTCTTTGACCGTTTACAACGAGGAACAAACTTAAAATTTGACTAATAAGTTTCATTGTCAGCTCGTAACTGATGCATGGTTTACAAATGCAGGCCACAACATTTTGTAACCAGTACTGATACGTATTTGATACGATGTACGCCCCCTTTTACATCTAGTTCGCCTTATCTTTGTTGCTTGTCCTTTACAGAACAACTGCTCAAGACAACTGGGAAAAAGCGTCAAAAATACCTGATTATTATATTATCCATGTTTTTTTTTTAATCGTTTTCAAAACTCATACTTACTTCATAGCAAATGTGCTATAACTATGACTCATATATGTAATTATAGTAGGTGTGATAGTAGACATAGAGTACCTAACTACCTACTAGAAATTTTAATTCAGATAATACCCGCACTAGGTTATAATAAGAACAAGGGACAATTTTGGTACCTCTTTGGATATTTTGTCTTTGTATATTGGAAAACTCAATAAAGGTACCAAATGTGCGCGGATTGCTATTAATATAATAATTAGAAGTAAATCTAAGACTTCATTAAAACTTGATGATTTATACAAATACCTGGCCCATCTTCCATTCTTATACTGGCCTGTCACATATACAGACTATCTCTCAACTAGTCACTAAGCTCTGACATTCGACTGCACAAAATAAAAAGAAACTTACCACAGTGAGAACTTTTCTCAAGTCACTATGCAAGCTCGACACATCAACTCCAAGGCCAGCGTCGCCGAGTCTCCTCAGAGTGTCTGCCAGGGGGCCGGACAACGCTCGCAGCTGCTGCCAGGACCGAGCGTACTGCCGTCGCACCAGCTCGATTATAGTGGACGTCAATGCCAGACCAATCAGGATGTACAGCGTGCAGATGAGCATGTATTTCGGCTTTTCTAGGAACAAATGATTTTATCTGAGACAACTGATCCCCTCAGGTTTAAAAGGAGGAGGTTTGTTGCTCTTTCATCCTCCTCCGAACTTTCGACAAGTTCGGAGGAGGATGAAAAAGCAACAGCATCCTGCTCGATAGATTCGATGGAATTGATCGAGATGGAATTTTGAATGCTTAGGTTTTAATGGTACGTACTCTATCTAACCTTAGAGCAAAGACTAACTAATTTCAAGAAGTAATGTTGGTAAACAAATCACATTACAAAAATCCATAATTCGCGTTTTGACGTAAGTTTAAAATATAAATATAGCCACTAAGCAAGAAATGCAGGAATGAGCTAAAGGCACAGATTAATATACGAAAATACTATTAGTCGATACTAATAGTATTGTGAGTTGTGCAAATTTTGTCAAAAATCTATAAAAATAAATTGATTTACAAAATTATTACAATCATCTTCATTGGCAATATTAATTTACAAACCTCTGTAGTTTGCCCAGAGTATAGGTATTATTTAGGTTCCATTTCTATCTAAGTACATTTTCCAAAACCATGTGTATTTTAGTTTTTATTCTGTTATAAAATTATTTAAACCTACTTCGAAAAAGGAGGAGGTTCTATGTTTAATAATTTTTTTTGTTTTTATGTACAATATATTCCACCTACATATATAGAAATCGACGTTCATGCTTCGAATTCTCCGTCAAACTATGAATGAAGCAATTTTGAAAATTCTTTCGCTATGATACCTATATAGAATGATCCCAAGGTGAGCCCATAATTTCCCATAATTCTCGAGGAATTAGTATATGTCCCGCAAAACATAAGAACAGTGTAAAATTAACGGATTCGAACTTCGATGTCGGTTTAATTTTTTCAAAACAATTAAATTATTTATTTTGGGGATTCAATATGAGCCAGTTTTACTGAACTGAAGAAAAAAGAAGATGATTTAAAACATTGGACAAGCAAAAAAGCGCACGTCACATGAATAGCACGACATGTATTTGAGATTCTACGTGATTTTTACACATCTGCCATCCCGTCAGTTTAAAGAATACTAAGCGTATTAGCAAAGTACTTACTAGGCACAAGATCACCAAAGCCAATGGTGGTCATAGTGATGAAGCAGAAGTAAAAGCCATCGTAGAAGGTCCAGTCGTCTTCCCACATCTTAAAGAGCCCGGCGCCGGCGGACAGGTATATGAAGAGAAAGCCAACAGCTCCAAGAGCGTACAGGGACCGCTGCCCTGTTGGATTGGCTTCAGAGACCTTTGCACAGCATTCTATAAAGATATGGCCATGATCAAGCTATAATACGATAGAGCAGTACTAAAGTCTAATTGACGTCTGTAGAAGGAATCAATGATATCTACTACTAAAGAGTTCTCAATTGGTTCTTCATACGTTGCGTAAACGATCATCAAAAAAGTCATGAGATCTTCAAAACATCAATGATTGTTAGACTAACTATCAAATTCTAGCCTATCTAATATGAGAAACTTAAATACGTAATATAGTATAGTATTCTTTACTCAATAATCCAATGGAGGTACAATAATGGTCCTGATAAGCTAAAACGTGGCTATGGATGCCCCCCGGTAGGGGAGGCCCGTTCAGCAGTGGACTTAATATCTCAGTGTGTGCTGAGTAAGATGCTGAAACTTACTTGGCATTGGTGGCAGTTGCTTAGCAATCACAGACACCACAGTGGCAAATGCTTTGCCCAAGTCAGCTATAACGGTCAGCGTCAGAGGAATTCCTATCAATGCGTAGGCAATGCAGAAGAGTCGGCCCCAAAACGTCTCTGGGACGATGTTTCCATACCCTGAAAAAAGATAATCTGTCTAGAAAACTGAAACTACAAGTATGCATAGGACAACATGAAAGGTAGAACGGAAGAAGGTGGAAAGACACCAGAGACTGATATGTTCTGGTGTCTAACAAAGTATACAGTAGTGTAGAAAACAGGTTCTAGATTCAAACTAAGCAGCAGAACGTATGAAAACCACATACTTGAGTTCTTATAATCTTTAATTTGTATGTTTTATCATTTGTTTTTGTTGTATGTTTTTACGATCTTTTACCCGTAGTTTTATTTTCAGTATAGTAAAAAGTATCTACCCTAGAGTCTTCAAACAACTAGTATAAAGCTGTACATATCACTATTAATGTAATCAACTGTAATGTATTGCTATTTAAGATAGGTACTGGGTTTGTAATAAACGATGTTACGTGACATCCTGTATTGTAGGTATATCTATTTTTTGTTTTAGATCCTATTGGGGATCATTTGTTATAATTCAAGGGTTTGGTAGCACTCTTTTTTTGGGGTTAGGCGATATAGTGAAATGCCTGAAACTCTGTCCAACACGATATCTGACAACATGTCTGCTTTAGTTTCGCACTAATAAGATCTAATGGTGTAAAATGTTAATGCTTACATTGTTACACACCTATTGTGGTGAGCACGGTGGAAGCAAAAAAGACGGCTTGAAGAATACTCCACTTTTCTTCAGCGGCTGGAAAATTGCCTTTTACATCCAATGATAGACCACCTTCTGAAGCTTCTTCTAGCACCTGAAAATATTGAATTGTTATGCCTTCGAATTCCTGAATTGGTATTATTCAGGGATGTTACGGATATGCAATTTCGGATATGGTTACGGATAAAGGAATAATATTATATCGATTTCGGATACGGATATTAAATAATTTCGGATTATAAGTACGGTACCGTAGTTTCAGATAGTTTCGTCGCGGGTACAGCTAGTTTTAGGAATAAAATTAAATCTAGTATAATATGACCGACATATTTATTACCTATTTATTTCTTTTTTTTTGTTGATGAATACTTTTAGTCCTGTTCTTTGCGGCTAAGAGAAGCTCGCACCGACGACGTATGATTAACATTATCAAAAAATATAATAAGAGGGTCAGCAGGTTGTTTACTAAAATAAAACGTGAACTTCTTACCCTCTCATATAAAGCAAGATGTTCACTGAGCTCTTCACTGCTATTTCCACTGAACTCCACGACAAACTGAATCAAGTACTGCCGCTGAGACAGAAGCCTCTCTCGGTGGAACTCCTGCTTAGCCAACTCAGCTGGATACTCCAAAGCTCGGAACACCTGGACAGAACATCAATAATGTAAAGACCTAGATAAAGCCAATAAGGGAATTATATTTTCCACATAACGTACCAAATATTTTTGCAACCTTATAAAATTAAAGCATTAGGTATGTTATGAATGTATATTAAACGATTCAAACTTCAATTAACTTTGATTGTGTATAACTAAAAAGAGTCGAACTCCTTTTCAAATAGGCATTTTGATCCTTTTCGACGTTTTATTTCTTTAGTCGCTGGATATTCTGAAGCATCGCCAGGATTCCTATAAACGGGTCTGTATGGAGGAATCACTCTCTTATGAAGTATTAAGTTCCAATCAGTATCTTGGAACCACGAATGAGACTTTATATCGTAAACTCCAGCCTTCAAAGATCCAAATCGTTTTAAGGGATCCACTTCGATTAGACATTTTAGCAAAGCCTTACAGGCCACAGTCATGTAATCTGGAGTTCTGTAACTTCCTGCCAAAATCTTTCTATACAATTTCATCGGATCTGATGCACAAAAAGGCGGATATCCAGCACTCATTTCATATATTAATACTCCCAACGACCACCAATCTACAGAGAACGTATAGCCTTGTGACATAATTAACTCTGGCGCTAAATATTCTGGAGTGCCGCACAACGTCCATGTTCGTTTTTTTATAATTTTACAGAACCCAAAATCTCCTAGTTTGATATACCCTGATTCGCTTATCATTACGTTTTCTGGCTTGACGTCCCTGTGGATAACACCGCAGTGGTGCAGATATTCTAGAGCCAAAACTATTTGAGCAGCGTAGAACAACTGCAATGGCTCGGACAGCGATCCAAGCTTCCTCACCAATGAGAACAATTCGCCTCCAGATTCGAATGATAGGATAAAGTACACATACAAATTATCCTTGCTCGTGTATTCTAATGATGTCAAAAAAGGAAAATTTACACTCTGAAGGATCTTCTTCTCAGTGAAGATCGATTTTATATTCTTTTTTTGCATTACTACTTGCTTATCAATGACTTTCATCGCATGGTACGTGAACGTTAGAATGTCACGAACTAAATAAACAGTCCCAAAAGCTCCAGAGCCTAGCACTCGGACCTCATCAAACTCAGTAATTGGTTTTTTGCAAGCTGGTGGGTTTGAATATGTCGCATTAAATTCAGTCTTAAGCATATCCAAATACTTTGTGTGATATGCTTGAAGAATATGCGTAAAATGATTTTCAAATACTGGTTCATGTGAAAAATTTACACCGGTAAAGCTTGATTTCTTTGCACTGTATCGAATGGACTCGTTTTTGGTTTCTTTTTGTAGCAATATCGTTTTAACCCAGTTCATAATTCACTCTTATGTAAAAGAACGGTCGATAATCACTCGTTTGAAACATAGTAACCACTACAATAACCATCAGCATCAAGAACATAGTGCAAAACAAGCGACATACTGACTATATTTTCTTTGAAAATAACATATACTAGAAACAGTAAACATTACTAAAAACAAGTAGGTTTAAAAAACAATATATAGCCATAAAAAGCGTAGAAAAATATTAATGGTAAACACATATTATACAAAGAGGATACCAAAGAGAATACAATACTGACGAGGAGGATACAATATTATATATCCATAAATGTCACTGCGAGCGATTGTCAAATTTTTTATGAGCCTCGGTCAAAGAAGGGTTTGCAAAAATCCTCAATCTACGGTCAAAGATAATGTGCAAACAAGAAATTCTTTGGGCGTTGAATAGGCTCGGAGGAAAAGAGGTGAACATCGAATAGAATTCTACCTTGCTCGATTTAGATGAAGTTAAAATAAAGAGCCAAAGAAAAAATATACGTATTTTCTTCCTCAGAGTCCCAGGTAAGCTCGCAGTAGTAGCAAGCGTAAGTATACAGGGCGTCCCACGGCTATGCTACATGGAGGGAAAGTATCTTAAATATTATAGATGGAACATTTTACTGAAAGAAGACATTATTTGAATTTAAAAAACAGTTAAAACTGCATTCATAGATATATAAATAATTACATGGTTGAACCGAGAATCGAACCCGTTAAAAAAATCACAATATAATGCAAAAATCCTTTAATGAAAATCGCAGAAACATAAGAATATTTTTTTTTAAATGGAATAAAATTTTGAATTATTTTTTTATAATCAGCCAATTTTTTATAAACTTCTCAAGTGGGTACATTTATTAGTAATAGGTACTTATGATAATGTCAGTTGTATATCTTTACGGCAATGCCAGCTTTTCTGAACTAAATTTCACATCAAATTTTAAAATTCATGGTCTTCCTTTTATTTCTGACACTATGCTATTTAGCAAAAAATAATCCTTATGATGAAGCCTTTCGATCGGTAGGATAAAACTACAGGATAATTATTTTTCTCGTGTAACGGGTTCGATTCCCGGTTCAACCATGTAATTATTTAAATATCTATGAATGCAGTTTTAATTGTTTTTTAAATTCAAATAATATCTTCTTTCAGTAAAATGTTCCATCTACAATATTTAAGATACTTTCCCTCCATGTGGCATGGCCTTGGGACGCCCTGTATAAATTCCTTGGTCGCAAGTCCTTATACCAATCTACACGTATGGCGTACAGCCCTTGTACTTAAATTCATACATTATTCTGATCATGTTGCTGACTGTACCGAAGTGTAGGGTACAAGCTTGCCATGAGTGAAACAAATATTGTACCTGAATTTTAGACCAGTTATCCTTAACCAATTGAGCTGTTGTAGGTGACAATACAATGTTATGGTACCATTGAGCTGTTCTGATGATGGAGACAGAGGTTGCCATAGGAACTCCTAAACGAAATAACGAAAGCCCATCGAGTTTGGGTTCGTTGGATTTGTCTTCCCAAGCAATTTTGTCCTAGATGATATAAATGCTTATTTTTATCAAATAATAATATTATTTTACAAATGAACCACATGTCTTCCCCTTATGTAGAGACAATAAGAAAAATGCCGATGATCACGTTCCTCGTGATGTTTTTTTATAAGGTTTAACAAAGTTACTCATTAGAATTAGACAATTCTTTGGTTAGATTGTAATACTAGTAGTCCAGTCATTTGGTGCAAAAATACGAGGTTACCTGAAAAGTTTTCCGGAAGTTTTGAAAATGGGTAATAAAAATTATCAGTAGAAATTGTTACCCGAAATTTTAAAATAGATCTATAAGGACAAATGTGTACTTATCTAATGAAAGATTTGTATATTTTAACACTTTTATTACCAATGACGTACAACAGGTTTTGATAAGATTCTTGATTTCATAATTTTCGAAATATTTTGAAAAAGTCGAAAAAATTACCTACCGACCTAGATCCGGCGTGAGTGACAAAGTTGGATGAGGTGGTAAAGTTGAAATTCGGAAAGAGCAAATAGATATCTATTAAATTACCCATTATCAAAACTCTCGGAAAACTTTCCAGGTAAAACTATCAAATGCCATTAGTATTTATACATTAACATTAAAAGAGTATGTTAGACATTTAAAAAATATATTATGTAATGTTTAATATTTTTTTAATGGGTTAGACTAAATCACATAATATCTATTAGTTTACTTATTACGATCCATGGTGAAAAAAATCACTTGAATACTTCTAAAAACCCTCAAATTCCATTTCGCAGAGACATTTTGACGATTTTTTTAACTTCGGCTCAGGCATTTCCGGGAAATTTGAGGTATCTCCAGCAGTTGAGACAACGGGTGTAAAAGGGGCTTCGACCCCTTGGTGTAAGATTTGATCCCAGGATATATTTCTAAACCATTGCTGTGCCTTTATATCGTAAACACCACCTTTCAACGAGCCAAGACGTTTCGTTGGATCTACCACGAGTAAACCTTTTATAATCGCCTTACACTCCCTAGTCAGTTCCTCTGTGAATTTATAAGCTGCGTCTATAATCTTTTGGTAAAGTTTAGAAGGATCCGATGCATAGAATGGTGGTCGTCCAGAACACATCTCAAATATTAAGACACCTACCGCCCACCAATCTACAGGAAACGAATACCCCTTGGACATTATAATCTCTGGTGCTAAATATTCGGGAGTTCCACACAATGTCCAAGTTTTCTTCTTTAAAACTTTACAAAACCCAAAATCACAAAGTTTAATGTATCCATTTGGTGCCACTAAGATATTTTCTGGTTTAATATCTCTGTGCACGACATGACAGTAATGTAAATATTCTACGGCTAAGACCATTTGACACGCAAAGAATTTGGCTGTATCATCTGCAAAATTCCCATATTTTTGTATGTAGGTGAACAGTTCTCCGCCGGCAATGAAAGGTACTATGAAGTAGACGTATACATTGTCCTTGAAAGAATAGTCTAAGCTAAGCAGCAGGGGGAATTGTAAGCTGGACATTATTTGCTTTTCCAGAATCAGGTGACTTTCTTGCTGTCTTTCCACGACCATTGCTTTCTCGACCACTTTCATAGCGTGATACGTTAATGCGCTTTTCTCTCTAACAAGGAACACTTCACCGTAAGCCCCGCTGCCGATTGCCTTAAGAATATCGAAATGAGTTCTATCTTTATCAGACCGTTCTTGAGTTGAATACTTCTGGAGAAACTCTCCTTTCAACATTGCCAAGTATCGAACGTGCTCTGCTTGTTTTTGAGCAGAGAATACTTTGTTCCCGTCCTCTTTCATTTTTGGTTAGTATTAATCCCATTTAATATAAGTGTACATATAATATCTAAAATGAACAAAGTACTATACATAAATGACTTTAAAGAAATCATATAATCATATCTAATAATACGATACAAAATAAACACAAAATCATGCACAAAATATTGGATGTCTTTTGGTAGATTTGTCCTTTGTCAATTCTTACGTACAAAGCTCTCGTCAGAGAGTAATAAGTGGCCTGTACACATTGGCCCAATGCGCTGGGCCAGCATATTGGGCCAACTGATTGGATTGCGTTCACACATTAGCGTACTGATCATTCCGCATTGGCGCTTCAACAAAGATCCTTTGATGTGTGCACGAAAAACCGACGCTAGTCGAATTGGCGGCCAATGTCGGCCGCCTACTTCCAACATGCGCCAAGTAGGTCTCTACTCGTTGGGCCAATGCCTTAGCCCAACTCATTGGTCCCATGTGTACTGAATCTTAGTTCCTTGGTATAAAGAGAAAACAATAACTACACCACAGACATGATAACTGCGCCTTAGATTTCGGTGAACTAGGAACACGCTTGGGTACACGTAGTATCGTGGACAAATCGTAGACCGGCTGACGGAGGATTTATGCTTAATTCCTCAGTCTACGCCTCAGTCTACGCGGAGTATGGTATTCCCTTTGCTTGTCAATGTCAAAAACCATGCTGCACGAAAATCAATTAGTAAGATTGTTCTTCAGAGCCAAAGCTAAAAGAAGAAGAAGAAGATTGTTATCATTATGTTCTCTATGATGTTTTAATTAATTTTGAAGGGCTACCCCGACCCAAATCAGCGCCGCCACCTATTTTTATTATCTATCGTATTATAATGTTAAACAAAGGAATTTTCAGAAATCCCTTGGCCAGTTTGTGATCCCTATCATAAGCTTATTTTTAATGCCTAGTAATAATACGATAAAATAGGTGGCGGCGCTAGTTTGGGTCAGGGAATCACCTTAATTTTATTCAATTAATGTTTTAATAAAAGATCGCAGCAGCCTAGGTTCCGTTAACATTTAGAGTAGCCACTGTGTACACTAAAGCACAGATTACGACCCTGAACAGATTTATGTACGTAATGTGTAATGTGATGAATCATACAAGTAACAGGTAGTGATATCTTACTAATCCTCTGAAAGTTTGTATGGATATATGTATGTATATTTGTTACTCTTCCACGCAAAAACTACTGATCCGATTAGGCTGTAATTTGGTATGGCTGTAGTTTGGGACCTGGAATAACATATTGGCTAGTTTTTATCCCGATAAAATGCGGGCGAAGGCGCGGGCAGCAGCTAGTAGAAAAATATACCTACAGACTCGGCAAAGCGTTTACAAGATTAATACAATATTGCACTAAAAATTATAATTATGTTTAATTGTTGAACCGTTGTTACAACAATGTTTCCATAATGTCAATAAAAATAATTATTAACATATTTTAAAATATAACTCCTCATCTACTATACTTAACTAAACAATATCCTTATTTCCCAGTACTAAGTCTTACAGAAAAACGAACAAAAAACTAAAAATCTTTGAATTCTTCCTCATACATACAAACGGGGCTTTCTTTGACCTTTTCTTCTTCAAAGGGATCGAAATTGGAGGCATCGCCAGGAGAACGGACCTTCGGCATGAACGGCGGCGGAACTCGGCTATTCAGGAGACTGTCCCAGTCAATTTCCTTGAACCACTTGTGGTTCTTAAAATCCAAGATTCCGTCTTTCAAGTTCCCGTACCTCCTCGTATTATCAACTTGGAGCATATGCCCAACCAAGTCTTTTAATTCAGCGGTAAAGTGAGTTGGGCAACGGTACTTCCCCGCCACGATTTTCTCATAAATCCTCATAGGGTCAGCAGCATAGAACGGCGGGTGGCCGGCGCTCATTTCAAAAAGGAGCACTCCTGTTGACCACCAGTCAACAGCTGTGCCATACCCCTTACTAAGTATTATCTCCGGTGCTAAGTACTCAGGTGTCCCACACAGCGTCCAGGTCCGTCCTCTGATTAGCTTGCAGAATCCAAAGTCTGTAATCTTGATATACCCTGTTCTGTCTATCAGGATATTTTCTGGTTTCAGATCTCGGTATACTAACTCGCAGGCATGTAAATATTCCAGAGCCAAAACAACTTGCGCCCCATAGAATTTAGATGCTGCTTCTTCGAATTTTCCCATTTTACGTAGGTGTGAGAACATTTCGCCCCCTGCTATGAAAGGCAGAACGTAGTAAAGGTAAACGTAATCTTTGAAGAAATATTTCATGTAAACAACGAAGGGGAAGTTCATACCGCACAGGATTTTCTTCTCGTAGTAGCTGTGCTCGATCTGTTTGAGCTGTACGATCTTTTCTTTATCCAGCATCTTCATGGCGTAGTACTTTTGACTGGCGATATGCTTGACAAGATACACTATACCAAAAGCCCCGGTGCCAAGTACCTTGAGGCTTTCGAAGTCCGTCACTTTAGCATTGCTCTCAGGCTTTTCATTCCAGGTGTCAATGAAGTCATCGTGCAGCTTATGGAGGTACTGTGTGTATTGCTCCTGTTTGATGACACTGTAGCCACCCTGGTCTCCCATAACCACAATTTATCACGAATAAAAATTATGTGGAAAATCTTGTTTTTATTATTTTTGCAACGAACTTTCGTACTTTTTTTGTTTCACTCCATTTTAATCTTTGAAAAAATCATCCAAGGAGAATACAATAAGTACTCACAGACATGGTAGAGCTGCGCCGTACTACATAATCGTCTACAGACTAAAGTCATAGCCTAATCAATCCTAATTCTAACTAATATTATAAATACGATTGTGTGTTTGTATTAGAGCAAGGAGTCTTTAGCCATAGATAAATACTTCTTGTGCAACTTAAACTTCAATGGGAATAATATTTTGAATTGGTGAATATTAGACAGGGTGTCAGATTATATTATTGTAAATAACAAAGAGAATACAATACGTAAATAACTTCAAGTTTTGTTGTCGAGAAAAATTCAATTTTTGTTTTGTCAAAAAGTATTTTATTAGTTTATTTCTACATAACCCAGAGGTCCGTATATCATGACCACGCTCTGCCACCATCAGTTTGTTTGTTTGTCCTTCTTTCACGCCCTAACTAAGCAACCAATTGACTTAATTTTTTGGCATAGAGTTAGTGGAAAGGATGGAGAGTAACATAGGCTACGTGTTTCCTGGTAAAACATTAAATTCCCATGGGAGTTTTACGAGAGAAAAAAACGAAACAATCAACCTTAATCTAATCTAAAACTCCGTGGTGATAAAAACCGAACAGGGAAACTAACAAAAAAATATCTTCTAGATAAATGTACCCACAATCAAGTAGTCTCCCACAGCAGCACAAAGGCCTCCCCATCTTTTATTCCTATATCCTCAAATAAACACTTACGAATCCACCCCCAGCAGTGTACAGCATCAGCGCCACGAACAGCCCAACATGAGACAGGGCGGCGGGGGGGCACCTTCCTTCCACCTGCCTGGGCGGGCCGCCCATAAGCGCCTCGGTCTCCGGAGCAACGCCGTTAACTGATTTACACATCTTGCTACTAACTATATCACAGAAGTCACGTTTTGTAAACCAACTTTTGGTACGTGGTCCATCACTTCTTCACATCACTCTTCAGTCTGTTATTATGGTTGATAACTTTTAAATAATTATTGAAAAACATCTAGTGAATTTGACTTAACTCACAGTATAAGCTTGAGTTTAGTCAAATTAAGTTCATGAATTTTGTGTATATTTAATTTGTATTGAATTGTACTAGGCCGTGAGGTATCCTATAGGTTTATTTAATCGCTGCTGTTGAGTCAGTAAACATAAGAATTCACTACATTATTATTTTTATTGCAAAGTCGGGTACGATTTTATATTTGAAAGACTGCTTCCTCCAGGCTGTAAAACTCATTAAACTGAGATATTTCACTGTAATTATAGAAAAATGGAGCAAATTGCAGTTTGTAAACTGTTTGTAAACTACAATGTTCGCACAAAAGACTTTACATTTTCCTATTTCTAGGTGTAACAGTCCAGTCCATAACCTGACTGTTGTTTGCAAATATAAATGACAGAGATTAATTAATAAGATTTACAGATTCAGCGTCGAACTTGGTACCTGCTAGTTTGTTTATTAACAAATTAAGGACATCTGTCAACGATTAAATAAACGTTCGAGTTCTAAAACGGGTTGCGAGCCCATGTTGTCGCAGTAATAAATAAACATATTTATGGCACTTGGTTATCTGACACTTTGAAAACACTAGAGATTTACAATTTTTATTTTACTTGAGTGTGGTGTCGACGGATATTCAAGTGTGCAGACCTTTAACGACATTGTGTCGCGACAGTTTTTTATACGAACCGATTTTAAGTGCATTCATACTTTGCCTCAACAAATGTGGGAACGGAAAAGAAATTAGGGCGCTTGTTTTTAATAAGTTTGACGACCTCTATGGCACAGTGGACGAAGGACGCCCTGCGTCGGGGTTGCGGGTTCGATTCCTGCTTTGGGACGAGTAATTGTACGAGCTGCGCATACTTGATCGGAGTGATCAGGTCATTTACTATGTGTAATAAAGAAAGTTTGCTTATATCATAGATGAGGAATTTTAGTATTGAATAAATAAGACCTTAAGAGGTTAGTTATCCCTTGGTATTGTGATTATTAACTACATAATCATTAACTACATTATCTACATAATTAATTCACGTTTTCATATTGCAAATTGTATGGTAGCAGGGAGACGATGGATGGAGGCTGCTCAGGACCGCTATTTGTGGCGTCGTACGGGGGAGGCCTATGTCCAGCAGTGGACGTGTATGGGCTGATGATGATGATGATGATGGTAGCTATTAACTACTAGCGCCATCTCGTATGAAAATGTTGGACAATCAGGGGGTGTGGTCTCAAATCTGAAATCGAATTTACAGGGCTTAGGCCAATGGAGTTCGATCAGGGTGCGTAGGCGTCACCCAAAAGTAGAAGTTTATACAAAAAAATCACGAGGTTCAGAGGGGAATGTCGGGGGATGATCGGGGCAGTCGGTTTTTGAGAGACGACGAAAATGGTCTCCTGACGCTTTAACGGGATTTTTCAGTAGATCGTTAATTAAATATTTGATAAATTCAGTGAGACTTTGCCAAAAATTAAATATAGTGTTAACTATGTTAAATTCCATATAAAATCTAATTTTGATTCATTGTAATTAGTAATATCTTTGAAGAATCTTGCCTTTTAAATCTAAATTCAGTTTTGATAAATAAAGGTAGATTATCGTAGATTAGAGTCAGTTTTTCAGATAGCTGTAGTTCCAGTTCCTGTCAGATAAGTTGCATGATTTATTAACCCTATAATTTCACAGAGCGCTCTATGTAAATGGGATACGCTTATTATTTATTTCATTGTGTTAGCTTTCAAGATTTCTACAAAAGTACATTTTCTATCGTTTTCCGATTATTGAATAATACTATGTTCCATCTAGGAAGGAAGTCAACGAGTTGTTGCATTCGAAACCATTTCCATTATTTACTGTGTTTTTCCTAGGAAATATCATACATCAGAATCGGAACTCTAATTAATTCACAAAATATCTATATAAAATCAAATCGCGTAGAGAACAAAAGCTTATTAAATCTCACTTAGTGGGAATAATCTGGATCCAAATATGGATATGTTTTATCTCCATAAGAGAAAATGTTTAAATTAATCTTAGACAAACTAACTTTGTACATATTCAGCGCTAAAGACGCTATGGACAATAATTCCATAGAGAATGTCCATTATGAGCTAAATTATAGCTAAATTTGAATAAACAAAAAAATAAGAGTAATACCTAAAATTCAGAATTATTTTGTAACAGAAACTGTTGTCTTCCGCATTAAGATTCCCACACGAGGAAATATGCAATTATTACAATGAGAGTAAAACCAGAAATATGAAATTCAGAAATACTTTACTAAAAGAAGCTGTTGACTTCTCGCAATAAAGCTCCTAACGAGGAGATGCGTAATTATCCAGGAAACTTATTCCGAGAGATATCCTTAGTATTTTGAAATACATTACTATTAAAAGCTGTAGACTTTGGTTGTTATTCCTATTACATTAGTACTGTGGAATTATAGAAATACAGTCTAAGGACTTTAAATTCATATTTAACTATTCTATACGGAATAGAAACATTAGCCTTGAAATAGTCAAATGGTAGACTGTGGATAGAAGCTTTTGTACGACACTTCTCAGTGTTCAAATAGGGGCTTTTGGGTACTAACTAGAGTTTCAAGTTTAGTAGGCTAAATCTCCGCAGAAATCTAGAGGACTGACCTTTTGTTTGTGAGTTATTGTGTGCTTGGTTTGAATTAAAAATATCACAAATTAATATTCCCGATGAATGAAGTTAAATTACATCTGACTATAAACTGACTTAAGAGATTTTGATAAAAGATAATGTCCTCTTGTCCCGACCGACTATTTGTGATATGTCCCATTGTCTAGACATGATAGATTAGTCTATCTGTTGTAGACCTAACGGAGGGGGCAGTCCAGTCAGGGTCGGATGCTACTGTCTATGGCGGTCAGGTTGGGGCCATAGACCTTTGCCGTTCTTAAATACAGTCTGATAGAAGGAAGAATGACCTACAAAACTACCTAGGCAATATCCTCAACACATAAATAAAGATTAGATAAACTTCTCAGTACAGTTGATCCATTTTTACAACACAATTTAGGTTTAAATACTTCGAATTGATTGAAACTTTATAATCTATTAATTATAATTTGATATTAAGAATGTAGGGATTAATTAACTTTAAATCAAATCGTTTGTCTTTAGCATCTAAAAGAATCTAAGTTACTGCTACACAACATAAGAGTCCTACCACTAACTAGACGATCATTGGCCACACTTATCGTTATTTCTATATTTTATAGTGTAAGATTAATTAGATATAAGGAATTAATTAGGTCATCAAAGGTTTTAGGTAAAAAGGGGACTAGGTAATGGGTGTGAGGTAAGAAGGATGGGGGGGGGGTTGTTACATAGGTAAATATTAAGGTCATAATTAAAAGACGTGGGTTTGCGTGTCCTCTGGAGGCATTACTTTGGTATACAGGGTGCCTCAGAATAGCTCTATCCATTTTAAAGACAGTAACAGTGAAGAAGTCTTCAGGCGTTTGTCCTTCAAAAAGATATAATCGAAGAAGTACATAATAATTGACGTTTATCAGAAATTTTTAAGCATTTAACGTCAAAGTTACAAAGCTGCCAATTATGCAATTATCTTTTGATGAACACCAGCCTCAGTATATTGATTTAAATTTAAATGATCATTGTCGTTCAGCAAATTTAAACACTTCGGTACTTTACAAAAAGGATCCACGTTTTTAAAAAACTATTATTTTAGTCAAAATCTTGGCATTGCTCACTAGCAATGCCAAGATTTTGAGAAACGACAACAAATTAAAACAGCTAGATTAAAAAAGCTCTATATCGTAGGATAGAAATTGCGTCCTGTAACTGAGATAGACACGTTGTTGTATTGTATAGGTACATGATGTAATGACAGCATAGATCTTTTGTGTCACCTTGTAGTAATAAGCTGTTTTCTGCTAATCTATCATCCTCGTGATTACGCCACGTAACCACGTACCATTTAAGCACGATCGTAGGGTGAAAATTATGGTCACGATGGTAAAATCAAATAATTTCAGGTTGCCTTTAGTTTCAGGCGGCGATGAATTATTTCATTACGATACTATCAGGAGCACGAACGAATAACGTTTTGTTGGAATTTTACGATAAAAATTGGATTCGTATTTGTATTATTTTACTAGCTGCTGCCCGCGCCTTCGCCCGCGTTTTATCGCGATAAAAAATAGACTATATGTTATTCCAGGTCCCAAACTATACCTATACTAAATTTCAGCCTAATTGATTCAGTTTTTGCGTGAGAGTAACAAATATCCATACATCCATACATCCATCCATACAAACTTTGTAATTTATATTAGAAGTATATAGTGGGATATATTTCTTACGTATTTATTTATGTATTTAGTTAAATATTAACATTTTCATTACAGTAGAGCACCAAGGCGACAAAGAAATATAAAAAAGAGATAAAATTACATAATCAATCTACCAACTATAACTTAATACTATAGCTTAAAATAAACAACTTGATTTATTCCTTTACGTCATATCCAAAAAAAAAATTAAACCGCTTTGGCAAGCCAACCCTGAATTTTGGCAAGGTAATATAATAGTTTAAAATATACTAGTTTTTTTAATATTATTTGATTGTTATTTTCTTTGTCAATAAATTATATTGTACTAGCGGCCCGTCCCGGCTTCGCACGGATGAACATTTTTTTTAAAACATTTAGCATAAACATACAGTAAATGCAGGACATAGCCTATATTAATCAGTGATAATGTAGCATTCAAATGGTGAAAGAATTTTTAAAATCGGTCCAGTACTTTTTAAGCCAATATATAAGTATAGATATCAACATCCTCATCTGCACATAAACTATTGATAGCGCGAAGGGCCCGTGTGAACGGGGACTTGCTCAGGAGGTTAGTTCTTGCCTTCGGAATTGCAAGTAGCCTAGGTCTTCGACGCGCGTATACATTAGTAGCTGCTGCCCGCACCTTCGCCCGCGTTTTATTGGGCTAAAAGTAACCTATATGTTATTTCAGGTCCCAAATTATACCTACCCATACCAACTCTTAGCCCAATCAGTTCAGTAGTTTTACGTGAATGGGGAACAAACATCCATACATCCATTCTCAAAAACATTGATTTTATAATATTAGTAGGATTACATAATATTTTCTACATAGGGAGGCACATTTTTATTTGTCTGCAGTTAAAACATTTTTGTTCTGAAATTTTCATTATTTAGAAAATACTGTAAACAGTGATATTTTAACCCGGATACGAAAAAATACTGTACTTCATAGTCATGTATAAGGAAATCTTGTGCAAATGTCATGAACGTGACTTGACGACAGAAGCAAATAATAACCAGGATAATCAATTTGTGTATGAGAAAAATGAGCAACAGCACCGAGGATATTTTTCTCTAAGCTTATGACAACACAAGCCTACATAACCTTACGTCGTCGTATCATGTTACGGGTTAGTTAACTGACAATTAGACTATACGACACTTTACGTGAAGGTGGAGAAAGTGGCCCTCATCAACACTAACAAAGAACCCCCTATTTATAACCTGAGGCCACGAGTGAAAAAAAAAGGATGTTTAAAATTTTATAGATTAATAATAATAAATAAATAATGCTGGACAATTCACACAGCATTATCTAGCCCCAAGCTAAGCAGAGATTGTGTTATGGGTACTAGATAACTGATATACATAATACTATATATTACATAGATAGATATTTTTTTATTATACATAGAAAAACGACCAGAACACCCCGAACAAATATTTGTCCCGAGGCGGGAATCGAACCCGCAACCTCCTGCGTCGCAGGTGGACCTTCGCCCACCGCGCCACATCGGTCGTCTGATTCTACAAGTAATAAAGATGTAGCATATAAGGAGATTAACTTATAGTCATTACAAGCTTTCATTTAACTTGCAACGTATGTATGTTTGTTCGGGTGAAATCTTGCAACTCAATTTTAGACCAGTTATCCTCAACCTATTGAGCTGAAATTTGGCATACATAAGTAAGGTCGGTGACAATGCAATGTTTCACCATCAATCTGGTCTGATGATGGAAACCAAAGATGACCATAGGAACTCCTTAACGAAACGACTTAACCAAGTCGAGTTTGGGTTCGTTGGATTTGTCTTCCCATTTGGTCCTAGATGACATAAAATCTTGTATTTAAAAGTTTTTAAAATATTAAAAAACACACTAAAACAAACTGCGAATCAATTGTTGTTTTGAAGTCTATCTAAAATCATCATATACAACACAAACACAAAATACAATAGAGAAGGAAATGCTGAGGATCATTGAAGTACAAAAGATGGCCTTATCGATTTGAGCGATATCTTCCAGAGAGAGAGAGTGATAATTTATTTACCCAAAAATAAAACATGTAACTTATTAACTATACTAGCTGACCCGTGCCCACTTCGTTGGGCGGTAAACATTTTTAGTAGTCTATAAAACTCGCAAACAACGTGGCACTACACATCTATTGTCCAGTTCTAAAACTGGAAGGAAGAATCACCAGTCGTCCTAAACCTTCACAATTTCTATCTTGATTCATGGCGTCTCGCAGATCTAAATAATTCTCAGCGCGCAGTCTTCTCTCATTAGTTCTGTTCTGATGTATACCAAACGCTTCGTTTTAATTTTGGCGTAAGTGTCCACCAGAAAACTATTAAACAAACATCGAAACCTTTGCAGGTGAGCAATGCAACCTTCTCTTATTGGTAAAATGTATCTAGGCATAGAATTGCATTGCAGAAACTTTTTAGTGTCCAGTCTCGTCAGTTTTCGGATTTACATGTCGAAGATCAAAGTTGTATCTGTCTTTGCACGACAGTAGGTATATAAGCGTGTAGAGACTGAAGAGCATCAAATGCCTGGTGCGTTTCGCCAATGCATTGCAAGCGGTCATCCCGGGTACGCAGCACAATGTCCGGCCTGTCACAGTGATCTACCAGGACGACGGCAACATCACAGGTAGCGAGAGCTTTGTACCAACCGGATGCTGTCCATTAGGTCATTTATCTACTAATAAAAATTTCGTAATCATTTTGTTGGCTTTGGGGTATGGACTCGTATTTTATGTCCTTCCTCGTAGTATGAACTCAAATCATGCTAAGTATCATTCGAATCCATTCAGTAGTTTTTGCGCTATTTTAGGCCGAGAAATGTCACTTCCATCCCCACTCCCAAGGGAACCTTAACGAATTCCAGGATAAAAATTATTACATGACCTTCCTCGTAGTATGAACATAAATCATGCCAAGTTTCATTTGAATACATTCAGTAGTTTCAGCGCTATGCGCAGCCAAGAAATGTTACCCTACTGTGGGGGGGGGCTACTGGGGGTCCCACTGCTGGGCAATGTGGGGGGCCCACTGCGGGGGGGCAAACTGCCGGGGGCCCCCACTGCCGGTGCCCTCAACTGTGGGGGCCTACTGAGTGGGTCGCACTGCGGAGGGTACTGCGGGGGGCTACTGAGGGTCCCACTGCGAGGAAATGTGGGGGTCCACTGCCGACGCCCCACTGCCGGTGCCCCCACTGTGGGGGGCTAATGAGGGGTTACCACTGCGGGGCAATGTGGGGGACCCACTTCGAGGGGCCATCTGCCGGCGGCCCCCACTTACGGGGCCCCACTGCCGGTGCCCCCCACTGTGGGGGGCTACTAGGAAGGTCCGGTTGCGTGAGGGGCCCTACTGCTGGGGTCCTCGCTTCTGGGGCCCCCACTGCCTGGGGCCTCACTGCCAGTGCCCCCCACAATGGGGGGCTATCGCTCTCTACTGCCCTTGCCCCGCGGGCCATCCTGCAACGCGCAAAATTTCACGTCTTCTCTCATCAGGGAATCCTTCTGAATTCCGGGATAAAAAGTATTTTATGCCCTCTCTTGTAATATGAACTTAAATGATGCTAAATTTCATTTGAATACCTTCAGTAGTTTCGGCGCTATGCGCAGCCAAGAAATTTTACTTTCATCCCCTCTCCCAAGGGAACCCTATTGAAATCCGGAATAAAAAGTATCCATGTCCTTCATCATAGTATGATCTCAAATCCTACCAAGTTTCATTTGAATACATTCAGTAGTTTCGGCGCTATGCGCAGCCAACAAATTTTACTTTCATCCCTCTCCCAAGGGAACCCTATTGAAATCCGGGATAAAAAGTATTCTATGTCCTTCCTCGTAGTATGAACTCAAATCCTGCCAAGTTTCATTTCAATACGTTCAGTAGTTTCGGAGCTATGCGCGGCCAAGATACAGACAGACAGAGATGATGGAAAAAAAATACATTTTTGGCATCATTATCGATAATAGAGTGCCCTCAAAAAAAAACTAAATATCTTCAATGTACAGAATTGGACCTGTTACAGTTTTATTATAAGTATAGATATAGATATGTAACTTATTAACTAGACAGTACTTAAATCTAAATAGTAGGTAACACAGAAAAAAATATGTGATGGTTATTATGGGTAAAATGGGTCCCTGCCTCAGCTTGTTGCAGTATTGGAGCATTTCCCCGATACTGCGATGGTTTTCACGCAGGCCCCCATTTCCACGCAACCTTGGGATGGACTGGACAACATTATGTCAGAAGACTTCAAAAATACAATTGATTCAAATGTGTTTTGCTAAGATACATAGCCACAATCTGCGTAAAACTTCTTATCTGCTAAATTAGGTACATGTTGAACCCAGAAAATACCTAGTAAAAACCCGATTATTTTTCACGCGCGACCTTGACACCTTGATTCTTAACTAATTTACATGACGATTATCAGGTAATATTGATGCAAAAATAAGTGCGCAAACACAGGTGCTCTATTTCCTCATTCTCATAATCGATGGGACGGCAAACCGACACTGCCACTGGGGAGAGGTCAGGCGCTGAACCAACTGTATAACGTGCTTTCCGAGGCACTGGGCTGTAACACCGCGAACTTCCTGACTTCGGGTTACTGCGAATGTTTTTGCTATAAAAATCCTCATAACAATTTCGGCACATCCAGGGATTTGAACTTCAATACGTTTGATCAAGCGACTGCTAGATCGAAGCAGTCTTCAACTATAGTTTCAGTATTAGTAGGTATTTATTGCATTCATAGATAAAATAAATCTTAATGATAAGATGAGTTTATATAATTCACAGTATGTACCCATATAAGTTTATCATTATCACCAACCTAAATCTTGCAAACAAGAGCTTAGGATATCTTCAAAGGGAACTTTATGGGTCTACTATTTATTTAATGCGTGTATCTTAATCACCTGTCAGGGCCAAACCACACATGCGATTTTACCATACGTTAGATTACCTCAGATTAGACTTATCTGTTTCTAATTTAAACTACAGTCTCCAACTGTACTTTATCACCAACCTAAATCTTGCAAACAAGAGCTTAGGATATCTTCAAAGGGAACTTTATGGGTCTACTATTTATTTAATGCGTGTATCTTAATCACCTGTCAGGGCCAAACCTCACATGCGATCTAACCATACGTTAGGTTACCTCAGATTAGACTTATCTGTTTCTAATTTAAACTAAAGTCTCCAACTGTACTTTATCACCAACCCAAATTTTGCAAACAAGACCTTAGGATATCTTCAAAGGGAATTTTATGGGTCTGCTATTTATTTAATACGTGTATCTTAATCACCTGTCAGGGCCAAACCTCACATGCGATCTTACCATACGGTAGGTTACCTTAGATAAGACTTATCTGTTTGTAGTTTAACTTATCGAGCTTTAGGTAAATAACCTAATCTAATCTTGTTCGTGAAAATAAATCGTGAGACATGGAAGTGGACCAACCTTAATGTGCATTATATGCACCCTGGGGTCAGTAATATCAGTAATTTTGTTTTCTATGGTATTGACGGCCGATGTGGCGCAGTGGGCAAAGGTCCGCCTGCGACACAGGTTGCGGGTGCCATTTCCGCCTTGGGATAAATGTTTGTACAATCTGCAGTTATTTGTTCCGGGTGTTCTGGGTATTTTCTATGAATGAAAAAAAATCCCATAGGGGATTTTTTTTTTTATTATAGTAGCTTCTATATACCTTATACTTCTATAGTTTCATAAGCTCTGCTTATGATAACACAAGATCTGCTTAACTTGGGGCTAGATGCTGTTTGGATTGTGGAGGGTTATTTATGACAGAATACGTTTTATATCGCGCATTTCTATTAGTAGGTATTTGATTCTGTTTATCTAGGTCTCGTACTTTATAGCCTCGAAAAGCTAAATCGATTTTGATAATCGCGGTAGCACAGTCTAAATTTCGTGTGTGCGACTACACTATTATTATTTTTTTTGCCATTGAATTCCTATTGTTTGCTAACTGTGATAGAAAAAAAAATCATTTTATTTAAAGTAGTAATTACTCTTTCTAATAAAAATTATTGTACTTATATCCGAAAGAACAAACTGTTGAACAATATATAATAGTCCATAAGACTAACTATGCAATACAGTTGAATTGGAACAATATAAGATCCCAAAAATTTTGTGAGCCTTATACCCACTATAATAGCAAAAACCTTAATATTATTATACTTATAGCGAAAAAAAAAATAGAAGTACAAAAAAAACTAGTTCATTAGGTTTTTTTTTACTGTTTTGCCTTTTTCAGTTATATTCGATTTCTAGAAAAGCAGATGAGTTTTAAAACCACTAATTAAACTTTGAATATACATCCTAGGTACATCTTGAGATGGTTGGTCACATCATCAGCCCGTATACGTCTACTGCTGAATATACGCCTCCCCCAAACGACGCTACGAATAGCGGTCCAGAGCCGCCTCCATCCTAAAATATTGGTCATGTAACGTTAATTTAACTCAATGCCACACTATACACATAACTATCTATGGTCCGTTTTGGCAGTTACCCTAGTACCGTGCCTAGCTTTGTCTTGTTTGTTTATTTTGCAAAGCTTGATAAATACCTTGTCCAGGAGCATAATAAGGGTCCCATAAATCAAATCTAAGAGTGGTCTTATGCCATTAATCTGCATGTTAATAGTAGGGAGCTTTGGGAATAGGAAATTAAATCCTCCTTTACCATTACTGGTAAAGTTGCACCAATTTGTTACAGAGAAATCTCTATTGACATTATTACTCTATAAACAGGCGTTTCTCATACCATCATCTAGTCCCAAGACGATATCATCATCTAGTCCTAGATGACATCATCGGTGGCGCGGGGCGGGCGAAGGTTAGGGCGGTTTTTCAAAAAAGATGTACATTTGCGAATTCGGGGCGTCCAGAACTTTAGCTATTTTTATATTTTTTTTAACCTTCGTTTGACCACAATCTCACCTGATGGAAAGTGATGATGTGGCCGATGTTGTGATGAGTGTGTGATGTGTGTGAACTTGCACAAACATAATATGTTTGTGCAGGTTCCACCGCTGGTGCAGACCCCCGACACTTTTGGTCGGAAAAAGTGTTTTAGCGGCTAGATTCTAGGAGCGAAATAGGGGTTATTCATATTGGTTCAAGATAAATTATATCAAATAAATGGAGTTATTTCGTGTTCGTCCCATGGCTTTGGCCCAAATTAATCCGACCGAACATGGAAAATTTCATTCCGCATTTGTCACAGATTTACAGAAAAGTAGCCAAAGTACCTACTGTCAACCACATACCTACTTCTAGTTTAGTAGTCGTGATTTACTATAATTGTTTGTACAAACGAAGTTAAAACCCATTATGAATGTAAGCGGGTTAACTACGAACCTAGTTTGTGTTGGAAGAACACCAACGTTCATGCATAATGAATTCGTCAAACTACGAAAGTATTTATAAAAAAGAAGTTAAAACTGTTAAGACAACAATAGTTAGATATTAGAGATGGATAATATTGTCATCAGACTTTTCCCTTTCAGTATTTTGGCTATTCTCAGTAACTTAGCACTCCTGTGATCACGAATTCAGTTGATATTTATTCATCGAGAGTCGTACATACAATGAATATCGAATACACCTTATTGCCAGAGCATCCATAAATAACAAGCCAGTGACGTAGAAAACAAAAATGGATATAAACAGAGGAAATGAGCATAATATATTACAGCTTTCAGCATGGCTATTTAGGCTTTGTTGGAATGTATCGAATTCTTAGAATCATGAGGTTAAGGTTCAAAACTTCAAATTACCTTATGTACAAGGCAATTTACATATCTGGGCTTACGCGCTATTATACCAAAAACCTTAGATTATACATATGTATAGCGACTGCCCATTAGTAGTACCTAATCTATAGTGATGATCTCTATGGCGCGGCGGGCGAAGGTCTACCTGCGACGCATGAGATTGCGGGTTCGATTTCCGCCTTGGGACAAATGTTTGTACGATATGCAGTTATTTGTTACGGGGGTTTTGGGTATTTTCTATGTATAATAGAAAAATATGTGTCTATGTATGTATTGTATTATGTATATCAGTCATCTAATACCCATAAAAACAAGCTCTGCTTAGCTCGGGGCTAGATGATGCTGTGTGGATTGTCCAGCATTATTTATTTATAGACATATTCCATACATTAAGAATAAATATAGTCCTTAAAGAAATTATTAATGTGCTACATCTTTTTTTTTTTTAATATACCAAACTCAAGTTACCTTATAAAGCACTAGTTTCTACCCGCGGTTTTGCATGCGTTGTTTTTATTGAAACGCTTCAAGGTTAATTCTATTCCCTGGGAACTGATTTAAAACAGGTAAGAATAGCTTTCGTTTTATTCCAGGCTAACTTTCTGTATGCAAAATTTCAGCCCGATCCGTTCAGTAGTTTTGGCATAAAGAGGACATTAATAATGAATTCTTGAAACTACGAATGTTGACATAGTAAAATAATAACTATTTAGTACCACTCATTATGAATGTAAGCGGGTTAACTACGAACCTAGTTTGTGTTGGGGGAACACCAACGTCTCATCCCTTAACGGTCCCTCGTTAAGGGATGAGACGTTGGTGTTCCCCAGGGTGAGTCACTCACGTTGGTGTTCCTCCAACCCAAACTAGGTTCGTAGTTAACCCGCTTACATTCATAATAAATTCTTCAAACTTTTTTATAGTAAAACTAGCTTGCTCACTCCGTTCAACTATATTCTTTTCCTCATCATACATCATATCAGCCCATACACGTCCACAGCTGGACATAGGCCTCCCCCATATTTTACTTTACTTTATTTTAAATATTTTTACGGTTTACCTTTTTGCTTTACATGTTTCGTTAGTAACATTAATATGATTTTCTGTTTACACAAAGGTTGTTTTACAATCTAGTTTTAAACCTACATTAATTAAAAGTTATTATTTTTTGTAGTTGTAATAGGTACGTTTTTTGCGTCAACATCATCATCATCAGCCTATACACGTCCACTGCTGGACATAGGCCTCCCCCGTACGACGCCAGAAATAGCGGTCCTGAGCCGCCTCCATCCATCGACTCCCTGCGACCGCTACGATGTCGTCGGTCCATCAAGTGGATGGTCTCCCATGTAGGGGGGATTTGCCATAATCATACTAACCAAAATAAAATACTGGGCTTCTGAGGTAAAAACTGGACTACAGATGTTGATGAGGTACTTTGTTTGTGTTTTCCAAGGATCTTCGATATATTTAGTTACAATGAAACAACACAAACAGCCTTGAGTCGATAGCTTTAACCTTCAAAATAAAAGATTATTTGGTAGAGCAAATAATATGAATGGCGATTTTTATAGCGGAAAGCACTTTGCACCGAATGCCACTATAGTTATTGATACTTTGGAAAGGAAAAATAGTATCTTTTTGTAAACTAGAAGCTATAAAAAAAAGTTTGTACGTTTTTAGAGTTTAGAACAAGGGCACCTAGATTTAATCCGGGTACATCATGAGTATTTTATAAACGTATGTGAAGCTACGGGCACAAGTTAGTTATGAATTATGTTATTTACAATGCTTGCTTCTTCCCTGTTGCTACTCCTTTGTTCTCGCTGGATCTTCAGAGGGCAGAAAAAGGAAATTCCTACTCGTTCTCGTAGGAACAATTAAACTTTGCAATCAAACTGGTTTATTTGTCTCCTGAAATATTATAAATACATTACTTTACCGTTTACCTAATTGAGAAACGGTACCCTAAAAGTGATACCTCTGAATTTCGGTGTGGAACTGACAAATAAATCTTAGTAGAGGCAAAAACAAGAGGCCGAAATTCTTAACGTAAATACGCTTCGAGAAATTACGATAGTCTGCAATGCTGTAGTTATATAAGAATGAAGTAGGACAAGACGGGCAAAGTTCTGAAGTCTAGCGTTTTTGTATCTACGACAGACAGTCAACCAGTTACATTCATATTTGTGTACTTCACACTTATATAAGGACAACCTCTGTAGCGCGGTGGTTGCGGGTTCGATTCCCGCCTCGGGACAAATATGTATTTCTACGATCTGCAAATATTTGTTCAGGGTGTTCGTCGTTTTCTATGTATAATAAAAAATATTATCTATTTATGTAATATATTCTAGTATGTATATGTATATCAGCTATCTAGTACCCATAACACAAGCTCTGCTTAGCTTGGGGCTAGATAATGCTTTGTGAATTGTCCAGTATTATTTATTTATTATTTATAAGAAATGCGAAACTAAGGAGTTTTAGATGTTTGTTACTGCTTCACGACAAAATTAATTAGATGAACGTATTGTGCTGAAATTTTGCACGGATATAGTTCTAGACCTATATTTTTAACTAATAGGCTAGTCTATGTTACGTATGTCCAGGTTCACCTACTAATCAATATTGAATGGTACGGTACGGACAATGGGAGTAATTCCAATTAGTAAAAAGTATTCCCAACGTCTCACGAAAACGCACATATGGCCAATGTCTCACGAAAGTCAGAGCGTCGTGATTGATCTACATCAACTATTATTTATCTATCTTTTTAATTCGTGACTATCCCTCAAAAGATTAAATAAGGTTATAATTTTCAATTACAGCTGTCAAAATGACAGTTACAGTCATTAGTGACAGTAATAGCTGTGGTAATAGTCACAACCCCTTGTATGAAAAAAGAGCCTATAGTCATAAATAAATAGCACTTGATTCAAACATTAAAATGGCCATATCTCGGAAACTACTCAGACTAGCGTTACATTCTATGAACGATGTTGACGAATGGAATCAAAAGAAATATTGATTCACAGGTTATGAAATAACTTTATTACGTTAAACTCCAATGAATACCATAACGTAATAAATATGCAAATATCTCGTAGCAAAATAAAGTTTTAAATTCTAAACTCAACAAGCATGGTATCAAAATATTTTTGCCATAGTTCTTTCCATAGTTAATGTCAAGAAGATCATTAAATTCATTTTAATTCGTTGAAACAAGAGAAATCTACTTTTGTAGTACAAAGGAAGTCGAAGATTCTTCAAAGCAGCGCATTATTATGGGAGAAAAAATCAATGCCAAGTTTTTACGCCTAAAATACATACCTAAATGCAGCTTATTCTTGTATGTCCTGTATAAGTCTCTCAGTTGAGCTACCTGTATATTGGTTAACACTGCATAAAGCTCAATTGTTTCAATTGTAGGTAAATACTTTGTTCTTTATTGACAAAGAAAATAACAATAAAATAATATAAACAAATTAAACTAGTAATTACAATTGAAACAATTGAGTTAACTGCAGACTGTTGCAAACAATCTACAGATAGCTCAACTGGTCCATATCAATACCAGTCGGAAGCTCCCCCAAGACGCTGGCTGCATTGCCACGCTGTATGGCAAGTTTATTATGATTTTATTGTAATTTTCTTTGATAATAAAGGTATTTATTACTCTAAATAAAAAGGTTATCTTACAATGTCTTGTGTTATTTTAGATTTATATCTGTTGCACACACTCTGGATCCAAAAAAACGACTTTTCCAGCACAGAAAAGCAACGCGCAACTTTATGAAAAACCTACGAGCATATTTTACCCAAATAATCAATTTGAAACTGTTCCAACAAAAACATTGATTTCACAATACCCCGTTCACAACTCAATCCTACCAAAAGCGGTCAGATTAAATAGTTTAGAGACTTTTTTCACGAGCGAAGTTACGTGAAGGACGAGCGTTTTTCAGGCGACACATGTTTTCATGTCGGTGGTTCGCGCGTGACTGAAACTGAAATGAACTTTGGCAAGCTTTAAGCCACATGAGACGATTAGGTTAGGTGCCAGACTGGTGGAATATATTAGTGATGAAAACTTGGGGTGGTTATTGCTTGGGCGAGGTGATCCTGCTGACCTAGTTTTTTTACCCGACTACGAGAGGATTATGATTTTGCCACCCTATGTATGTATGTATGTAGCTGATTTTTATGTTCCCACGTAGCGCTGAAACTAATGGTCCGATTTCAACAAATGAGGTGTCATATGATTCGTCTTAATAGGCCGATGGTTATAGGGTATGTGACGTCAGATAAAAATGGGGGTCTAACGAGATAGCGGGGGTCGAAGAAAGGGTCGAAAATTTCAATATTAGTAAATATGCTCGTGTGTGGTATCGTTGCAAAGGTCTTTGTTTGTACTTTCCAAGACTATTTTTCAAACTTTCGTGAGATTAACAATTCTCAAGCTATTAGCAAAAAGGTATAAAAAAAATATAGTTAAAAACTAAAACCCGACTACATAAAAGTCTTAAACAAGCGTTCACCTATTGTCCTTATCATTTTCTTTTGATACTTAGGTAGTTGGAGGCACCCACCCCATATATGTACCTACGGTACAATTAGTAACAAAAGCCTCCGACTACCTAAGTATCAAAAGAAAACAATAAGGACAATAGGTGAACGCTTGTTTAAGACTGTTATGTAGTCGGGTTTTAGTTTTTAACTATATTTTTTGTGTCGTCTACCAACTATACATAATAAAATGCACCTGTGCCATCGTAGGTTTGCTGAATTTGAACGTTGTAAAGTAGTAAAATGGGTAAATTGTTAAAATATAAATAATGTTGGACAATTCACACAGCATCATCTAGCTACAAGCTTAGCAGATCTCGTGTTATGGGTACTAGAATAGAATAGAAATAAAGAGTATTTCTATTCCATTCTAGTACCCATTTTTGTGCAATTGCACACCAAGATAGAATAACAAAACAGGAAAACACAAACACAGAAAAATTTTCATAATGGGCGGCCTTATCGCTAATAGCGACTTCTTCCAGGCAACCTTTGGATGGACACGTAATTATTGTATAGGTATAGACGGTGGCGTATTAAATGTATACTATACAGAAAATACATAAACAATTACTGATATATACTAGATGACTGATATCCTACTAATGTTATAGGTAAATGTCAAAGTTTGTAAGAATGTTTGTATGGATGGATGTATGGATATTTGTTACTCTTTCACGCAAAAACTACCGAACCGATTAGGCTGAAATTTGGTATGGGTATAGTGTGGGACCTGGAATAACATAAAGGCTATTTGTTATCCCGATAAAACGCGGGCGAAGGGGCGGTTAGCAGCTAGTAGTTAATTTAATACATTTTTTTATATGCGTGGAAAATACCCAGAACACCCGGAACATAATATTCGCAGATAGCACAAACATTTGTCCCAAGGTGGAAAACTAAACCACAACCTCCAGCGTCGCAGGCGGACCTTCACCCGCCGCGCCACATCGGTCCTACTTCATACAGGTACACATACTTACATACACACCGCTGTTTGATATTATCTTGAATAAATAATGAGATTCATCTTTGAAATGATCCTGAGGGATTCTAGGGAGATACCAAACTTTGCTATAATAACCAAAGGTTGATGAATATTTTATTTGCCTCCTAGCTTCTTCCCGCGGTTTTGCACGAGTTTTCGGGCCATTAGTAGATAGGTATATGTTATTCCAAGTCTAGACTATGCTAAACTTCAAACCAATGTGTTCAGTAATTTTTGGCGTGGAAAGGTAACAAAAATTCATCCAAACTTTCACATTTATTATATTAGTATGGTACTGGATCAAAGAAGGTAACGTTAAATAAAAAAGAAGGATCTGGCAAAGCATTATGTGGATTTCATAGAGTGTAAATATAAATTTCAGAAAGAACCCTAGCACGTTAACTGTCCATACACAACATTTTGTAAGGTCATTGTGACGTTAGCCATGACGTTCGTGCACTACATGTAAGGCATGCCTCCATAACATACATATAGTAGGGCACGAAAATCAAGCTATGACGGACATGCACTACATATAGAGCATATTGAAATTTTGCTTTTGTCATGTCTGTCATGAGATACCAGTAGTATCTGATGCATGACTTAACACAGGCAAATCAAAGTTTACTTACACAATTTTAGTCAATTATATACAAAATGAGGAGGAAGTCGTTGGATGGTAGGTGGCTCAGGACTGCTATTCGTGGCGTCGTTTGGGGGAGGCCTATGTTCAGCAGTGAACGTGTACGGGCTGATGATGATGATACAAAATGAGAATGGACGTACCGTGCTAAGGAGCAAATCGGCTGGGACAGTTAACATATTAAGATAACGTGATAGGTTATCCACGTGTGATTTCGTCGTTAAAATTATTAATATAGGAAGCTCAATGATTTACCCGTAGGTACCCGCTTCATTATTCCAGTAGTATTCCAGTACTCAAATCCAGCGCTGGAATGCCACTGGAATAATATAAACCGGCACTGGAATGGACTGTGCCCATTCCAGTGAGCTGTCCAGCCAGTTCAGTGACTAGATTGACGATCTACTTTTAATTCCAGCTCGCCCATTCCAGCGCAGCAGCAATAATGTAGAATAATGTAGCCATTCCAGTGCTACATTGAATGAGTAGAGTGAACACCCTTTGTTGTCTTATTTTGGGGGGAAAGCGTTTCTGTATTTGTATTTTCTAACAGTGACGTTGACTGAAGACCGAACTCTTCAGTTTGTTTCTTTATGTAGATTGTAGAGAATAGGTGTGCTTCTGGGATATCACATATGTACCTACATCATCATCATATCAGCCCATACACGTCCACCGCTGGACATACGCTAGATATCACATACATAGGAATAAAAAACAAAAACATAGGCGCTGTTTTTGTTTTTATTAGATCCGCCCTGCAGAAAATTTGTGACGCGATGGATATAGAAGGTTCTACAGTAGATGATGTGAAAAACTAAATTAAAATATATTAAACAAATTTAAAAAAAAAACGACCACTTTTCTTGAAATCATTGTCACTGTAGTGTTACCAATTCAAGAGCTTTTGAATACTGTTAACTATTTAATTCAGTCTATGGTCAATGGACTGGATTGATACGCTGGATTACTGGACTGGGATAATGTGAACTGAGCAAAAGCTTTTTTATTTAGGCTTTTCCAGTCACGGCGTTGCCGGCGCCTGCATTAATTGTATAGCACACATGACTGGTACAAAACATTTTTGTAAAATTTCTTTTTCATGTATCGCTGCGGCCATTCTGCAAAGTGTGCGATCACCATATAGAATCAGAATCAGAAACAGAATCAATAACTTTTATTTCTTTAGGCTTACAAAATAAGCACTTAGACAAATCAAATTATATACTATAAACATAGTTATTATTATCAAATAAGAAATAAGGTGTTATTGATATTCTCTTCACTTCAATTTTTTGTCCACAAGTGGAAGAAGTGAAAAAGAAACCACTAGCACATTATAATATCACTTATGTGTCTAATACATGTTGATTTTGTTTATCTAAATCTAAATTTATATATAAATTCACAGTACAGAACCATGACGCTAAAATCGGCACATATTAGGCATACCGGAAGATATCCTACATAATCGGTATGCGAATGACAAGGATTATGAGTCTTTAGGGGAAACGCCCTGCGCCGGTAGTAGGTTATACATCCCTTGGGATGAATTTAGAGCGGGATCAGTTGATTTGAGCCCAATCTTTGTATGATTGTGTGGCTTTAAGGGTAGCAATACTATATACAATAATCATAATAAGCAATGTGAAATAACATTTTATCACTTTAGCCTATGCATTAGTTCACGATCAAAATCTTCAAAAGCATCGATAGATACGAGTAGGTTTTAATGAGCCCTGGGTTGTTTGAGTTCTTAGATCCTGCCGTTTTGAGAAGGAACTACGTTTGCATAATTTTTTCATATGTACTCTTTAATACTGGATTCAAGTTCGACGCTTAGTTTTGTTTTAGGTCTGTTCTAGGTAACTACTTACTTATTTTTGTTATCGGTGAAAAGTATTTATTTATTAAGATGTCCAATATTTGGTGATATCAACATGAGCCCTGTAAGGGAGTTCAAACATTCAGAGTTCTTAAACATAAAATAAATATTTACAGTAAAAAACTTCGATTATACAAGTTTTTGTGTCGGTATAGAGATGGCAGTGAATGGCCAAATCCGAAACCGAGAGAATTGAAGAGAGTTAGAGAAAAGTCGTGAACGAACTCGTGACCTCGATTTAAGATTTAAAAAAAACTGCAAATTGAGATATTTTTTGTTAATTGTATAATTTTTCAGGAAATAGAACCAATTGATTGTTCACAAAAAATGACACCCTGTATTCTATCACTAACGGCTCCGAAACTATTGATCGTATCGAACCCATCAAACCGATCGTTTGTTCACAAAATATGACAGCCTGTATTCTTTCACTAACGGCTCTGAAACTACTGAACGTATCACACCGGTCGAACCCATTGGTTGTTCACAAAATAAGACAGCCTGCACTATTGACTTCAGTGTCATAATTTTTTCAAAGAGCACGCGATCCTCTTTTTATCGACTTCAAAAGGAGGAGGTTCTCAATTCGTCTGTATGTATGTATTTTTGTATGTGCATATGTTACTCGATATCTCCGCCAATTATGGACCGATTTTGAAGATTCTTTCACAATGGTATAGAAAATGATCCCGAAGGGGTCCCATAAAACTTATATCCCCAGGGCATTTGTATTTATCCCGCAAAACTTAAAATAAGTGTAATAGTAAGGGTATTTTAAGTCGGTTTATCGTTTATTAAAACACGCCATATTATTGTTTTTCGTATACTGGCGGGCTGTATATTTGTGGCCAGCGCGGATAATTGTGTGAAAAACAAAAAAAATCGCGACAGCTTTTAAAATTTACCTTTAAACAAATTTCCTGAATACCTAAAATCCTATCCAAGTAAGTAAACAAGAATGAGGAAAAACTGTGCGAAATCGTAGAGCTTAAATGTCAATAATTAAATGAGTCTAAATTCCGCAAAGCCGAGATGGTATTTAGTATATGAGTACAATGATATGAATCTTGGCATTATGTGTTACAGAAACCTCGAAATGGTTATATGCATTGTTGTTATAAAAATTCGGAAATAATGTGAGTAAATTAAGTAAATAAGCAGAGCTTGTGTTATGAGTACTAGATAACTGATATACTTAATATAATACACTACATAGATAGATATTTTTACTATATATAGAAAAAGTCAAAATATTTGCAGATCGTACATACATTTGTCCCGAGGCGGGAATCGAACCTGCAACCTCCTACATCGCAGGTGGACCTTCGTCCGCCGCGCCACAGAGGTCGTCGAGAGTTGAGAGACTATATAGTGTTTCGATATTACAAAAATACCAGGTTTTCATGACGGATTGGAGACGTTCAGGGTGAGATGTTGGTTTATTTGTGTGTGCACAGTTTTTACTCCCCGTGGCGGAACAGAGACGGTATATAGACTGAGGGTAAGATTTGTGGGGTCTAATAAATAATCCACAAATAAACTCCCATCAAATTATCCTTCGTAGATTCATCATCAGCCTTTACTAGTCCACAGCTGCATTATGCAGCGAAACCACATGACGTCGCAGTCACCAGTTTAGGGGGTGAAGGTCGAATTCGCCCCAAATAGAAACACGGGGAGATCTCCCCTGTCCGGGTTGAAAGACCCCGGGCAAGTGGACCAGCAGTGTCGGCCCAGACAGGGGAGATCTCCCTGTGTTTCTATTTGGGGGAATTCCACCTTCATCCCCCAAAGATTTTGTTTTATTATATAAGTATAGGGGTTATGACCCTCGAGGGATAAAACGAACAAAATCACACCCTAAAAACATATTTTTTTAGTGTTTCTATGTGGTCTTGGTCATTCGATACTTTTTATTACCTCGAAGCGAAGCTGAAATAATTTTGATAGATGAGATAGACATTAAGGAGCATCGTAATGCGACACAAGCGCCTCTCTTCCTATATTATTGCCCTTGGGGCCACCACACGCAATAAACCATTTTCTGCTAATACTAAATGAAACAAAACTGTTACAGAGGTATCAAAAAATAGTTTATACTGTATATTATCAATAGGCGGTGAGAAATTTTGGTAATTATTTCCATAACGAGAAAAAATAAAGAGTGGCGCTAGTGGTGCATTACTATGCGCCTTAAAATAATCGTCTGTACTCCTATTTTTAGGAACAAAAACCTTCCATGGTTTTTCACGCATTTCTATGTACGTGGTTAGTTAGGAGTGCTGAGACCTCAAGCAACAAAACCGCATAGGTAACCGATTTTGGTAAATGAGGTAGAAAAACACTCGTCTAGAGATGGATTTATGCCGGATATTTACAGGGTGTATTGAGTAAATGCCCAATAGGTATATGTCCTTTTACACCGTATAAATGGACATTTATCGGGCATAAATTGGGCATTTACTCAATACGCCCTGTAAATGCCCTGCATAAACCCATCTCTACACTCGTTTCAAATCCGGGAGTGTTTTTAGCTACCTTGTGAAGGCGCCTTCTCGTATTGCAAAAAAATGAAAAATAGCAGGGACCGAGCGATTAAAAACGACACGAGTTTTTTTAATTACAATTACGTGTAGCAGGTATACATTATTTTAAATACCTGAATGGCGATGACCTTCTGAAAATGGAAATTTATAAAAATGCGTAGGTATTTTATAAAAAAAACATATTTTTTAAAATTTATTTGTTTACTTTGTTTAATTTATTCCAGTTAAAGTAGATGATGCTTTTAATTTATTTTATTGCCCAACAGTGGGAAGAGACTGATTAATATTATTTTAATTATCATATCAGTGCCTATAGAATAATGAGGAACATATAAATATACTTTTTAACTAATAGGTTATTTATTAGGTACCCACTGTTCCTACCTAGTTACTTGTTTATACAACGTGATACAAATCATTTATGTATTGACCTCTAACATAAAAACTCTTTATGTACCATGTACGTAATCATTATAGCTAACAATAGGTAGGTAAGATAAGTACCTTGATAATGCAGGTAAGTACTTGCGTGAATTGTCATTCATAATAAAAAAATATATATCTAGGTATATGTATAGTATTATGTATATCAGTCATCTAGTACCCATAACACAAGCTCTGCTTAGCTTGAGGCTAGATAATGCTGTGTGAATTGTCCAACAATATTTATTTATTTATCACGCTAATATTACATGATTTTTAGCTCCATCCTAATAAATATTTACTATTTTAGCGGAACACGACGCTTTATCATCAATCATTCATAAGTTGTAGTTATGTAGACATAACTCAAGCGTCGCAAATGATTCGAATAAATACTCTATAGGTGCGTATTAACCGTGGTGCGTTTTAAATAACTCTGCGCGTGAGCAACAAGCCTCAATATCCATCGACACCCAAGAGCTAGAAGAGAGGAAATTTACCTAGTAACCTAAGATTCTGGATCTCATTACATAAATGTTGTAGTTTTTTGAACCGAGTGAGCGAAGTGAAGGAATTTCTCAGTGGCAGCTTGGCTGATTTGGCTGTATAGTGAAATAGTCACTTAGAGGAAAACTGTCCAAACGTTGATCCGATTTACGTGAAATTTAATAGGTTTACAGATGAAACATGTTAAATATGCTGGTAACTTAGTGAGACCAAATCTGTCGAGAAGTTTGAAGGGGGTAAAATCCATAAATTAAATTATGTTTGGTCTCTATTGTGAAAAGAGTAGATTTTTTCTAGCGTGCATACTTTTTTTAAATAATCCTAGTTTTAATATGTGCCGAAGTCGGATACTTCAGTGCATACTCAGTGCATTCATTTAAGAAGACCTACAAAGTCATATAATCCTACCTACGAATCTCTACCAAACGAGAGTTCTTGTAAGCTATATCGAGTTTCCATTTTTTTATTGAATTATCATCAAATAAAAAAAGAAGTTGACATTTTTGCGCCATTATTGGGTCAGAAATCTAAGAAATCAGAAGAACGTCCCTGAATGAAACTCATGGATTAGAGGAACGCAAAAATAAGGTAGAACGTCATAAAACATTTTCTCTTCCCAAGTTCCAGTGTATATAATAACGGTCACGCGACGGCGGTTTTGTTAAGAGATAACTACTAGTATAAGAAGAAGAGAACACTCTCCACCAAGTCACATTTTAAACAAAAAACAGTTCATCCGTATGGGAGCCCCGACTGATTATGAACTGACATACATCTAAGAAGATTAATTTACTTAGTGAATAGGCTATTTACCAGAAACTCATGTTATTGAAACTCCTATGACAGTCACTACCGCCAAAAAAATACAAAACACTTAGAATGTATGAATGTAAGTATTCATTGTTGAGGTAGGTAGAGATGCTTAGCACTTTCATGGCCCAAGATACAATGTTCAACTCGCACCGCACCCTCGAGGCTGGGCAGTGAAGGCGTCAGGGTGGGTTTTTGAGAAGGGCGAATAATCGCCCTTCTCCCGCATGGTTCTCCTTCATGGCTCATGGCATGAGAGTTAGAGAAAATTTGTGAAAGTAGTCATGCCCACAATTGATATGAAAACAATAACTGCATGCTTAATGTTTTTAATCTTTTATTTTTGATGAAAATCGACCCACGAAATGTCAAAAAAAAGACAACCTATATTGTTGAACCAATGAATTCTGTTGCTAATAAGGATCAATCTTTGCAAAGAAATGTATTGGGTTCTGAAAATGGAAAAAATATCAAATTTTCACTATTCACCTAAATAAATAGAACGATAAACGAACCCGTGGATGTCTTAAGAGCCGACTAAGGGAATCTACCAAAAGAAGGGCAGCAGCTTCCTTCTGAATATTTTTCAACACCGACACTGCGATCACCAATCCGCCTGCCAAGCGTGGTGATTATGGCAAATCCCCCCCTACATGGGAGACCATCCACTCGGACATGGACCGACGACATTGTAGCAGGGAGTCGATGGATGGAGGCGGCTCAGGACCGCTATTTGTGGCGTCGTATGGGGGAGGCTTATGTCCAGCCGTGGACGTGTATGGGCTGATATGACGATGGTAATGATGAAATAGAACGAAGTTTAATTATGTCCTTAGTATTGTCTTTATAACTGGACTGTTCAAGTTTAATGATGGTTTTATTGGTTGGCAATAAACCGATTGCTTTTATAAATTGTGTGCATTAAAATTACTAGGAAATGTATAAAATATATACTGTTACTAAGAGGAAAAACCACTTTATTTGCTGATCCTTACTTAAATACTATTTTTTATTTATTTATTTGGAAGACAGACAGTACATAGATATATTAGATAATATAGTAAGGATTTTCTTAGACCAGGAAAGTCTCCACTGTAAACATTTTTACACATAACTACTAATGAACAGACTTTTAACAAACGTATTCTATCCATGTTGAAATTATTACTAACAATAAAGGAATGTGTTTTAGCAAAATAATTAATTGGAATATCAAAATTAACAAAGATAAAACATTATATCAATCAAAAAGAGGAAAAGACTAAAGGCAAAATAAAATAATTTAAACTAAGTAATTTCTTTGTTGGCGGCAGCATTGCCTTCAACGCTTCTACGAAACGATACGGCGATTGAGTCGAAAATGTAAATTTCGTTGATAAATTTGTTATAATTATTGCAAGCTCTATTCAGAAACATGTTCGTACTAAATTAATATACAGTTAATTAATATACTATTCTGCTATGTATCCGTGAAAACCTTTAATAAGCTTTCTCTTACATATCAATTTGTAAGTCTGTTAATTTATAAGCCTCTGGATTTCCTTCAAATAAATATAATATAATATAAATATTATAAATGCGATAGTAACTCTGTCTGTCACGTTTTCATGCCAAAACTACTGAACCGATTTAACACCTGTATAATATTAGGCTAGGAGGAATCATTATCAGATCACCACGTTAAAACTGCCGCTTCATGGTATAATAATATAAGGTATGGTCTTCCGAGACAAGAGGGTCACGTGGGTGTCCCTTGCGTACGTCACCATCGCCATCGGCGAATGAGAAAACGAATCTGTTCCTCCTCCATCCTGGTGTTTCCAGTAGCGTAAAATCGTAACTCCCCGAACTCCTTGAAAATCTGATAAAACTATATGGTTTTGTATTTATCCATTATTTATCACATTGAATTGTGTTTCACTAATATTGTGCTGACTGATCTAACAAACATAATTGACTATTGTCATTTTTTAATTGATATTTCAATTGACTCATAACACATTTTTTTCCCAACTTCTACGTTTTGTTGAAATAAGTGGCAACTGGACAGTGACGTGAGCAAGGGATACTCTCGGAGGAGCAGACCTGTTTTTTTGGATCATGTGCCGCTGGAAGACAAACGCCTTCATCGCATCACAAGCTGCACACCCCGTGCCGAAGTCCACACGGTGAACCTTCGACAGCGGATTAGCGAAGCGGGTTGTCTAAGCGGTGGACAAATCGTTATCTAAGTAGGTACATCAAGGCGATTATCGTCTAATCGTTTATATCATCATCATATCAGCCCATACATATCCACAACTGGACATAGGCCTCCCCCATATGACGCCACAAATAGCGGTCCTGAGCCGCCTCCATCCACTCCTTGCGACCGTTACGATGTCGTCGGTCCGAGTGGATCATCTCCCAACACTCCGTTTCGCGTTGCATCGTGGCCGCCACTCGAGAACCTTACGATTTACTCCCAGTGGTTATCAGTTATGTGAGTTATTTGACCTGCCCACTGCCTGAAGTGGCAGTGGGTAGGTCAAATAACTCACAGCCTACTAATTCTGAACTATGTCGGTGACTTCGGTTCGTTCATCTGTTTGCACAAATAAATTTTATTTTATTTTATTCTTTTATTCTAAATAGTCGTGGTTAATTTAATATTGATGGTATGGTCTCCATCAGTCTATTCTATAGATTGGTCTAACTGGTGTAAGCGAGCCAGTCAAAGTGCTTCGTCTCGTCCCAGTTTTTGGAAAATGTCATTCTGATCCTTTATTTTTTTATATGTTATGTTTATTGTTGAGATTTATACATATAATTCCCGACGAAAAAAAAGAAGAAGACGTATCTAATGCAGCCAAGTGTAGATAGGTATTTTACCTCAAATTGTATACCTACTTCGGTTTAAATTAGTACCTACAGTTCTATCCTTCAAGATATGATTTCCAAGAAGCCTTTGATATAAAAATATAAAATCAAATAATTTTATTCACATTATATTTACGACATTACCCAGAAAAACACCAAACACAACATTTACCTAGTTACTAAGAACTACTTTATAAAAGCTCCATTTCCAACAATTAGTCGTCATGCAAAATAGCAAAAAAATATCAACCACACAAATAGAACCTTGAACTTAACATCATTGTGTTATTGTTTCTTTTACTCTACCCGATTATCTCCGAGACAAACCGCCAAGAGATCGCCCTTACAATAAATGATCGAGCGACAACTAGACATACACAGTATGTTATGAGCTGCGGAGGGAAAACGTAGATTTAAAAATAAATAAATAATAAAAAAATATAAAATGTTCTCGGTCAAAAGTGCAGTGTTCCTAGCTGCGTTTTTGTATAGCAGTAATTGTGAAAAGTTTTTACGTGAGTATATATTTTTTATTTTTCGAATAGTTTGAAAAAAACTATTTTGAATGTATAACGGGTAATATCTTCATGTAAGTACATTTATAATTAAAAAAAAAAAGACATTGCACCTAATGACAAACGTTAGTCCGAAGAAATGGGATGCGTTATCTTCGTTAACGTCTAGGAATAAAATTACTGAAGCGCGTTGATGTCTTTTGTATCGAAACCAATATATAATAATACCTACTAATTGAAACCTAGCTTAGAGATACAATTTGTGTTCTACACAATATTATGGAAAACAATTTAAATACCCATGGTTTAGTAAGCAACGGAAGTAAACTATTACCTATCAGCACTCATACCTCCACTGCTGAAAGTGCCTCTCCCAAACAAGGTGGTTTTTCGCCAGCATCATCACGATTGGCCATAAATTAGTATTTTCTTACAAAATAAAATAAAAAAATTGCCATTACGTTTCCATATTTTGGCATATTAGACATATTTTGTGGCCGCAATTCATTTTGAAAAAGGAATGTTATTAACTTCATTGTGGATATATGAGATATAAACCAAGGAAGTAAAGTGCTTTCGAGTTTGAGGTATGAAACCTCTTTCTAGACGTTAGAATCTAGGCTTTTTGAAAAGGTTGAATGTTTTTAGCACAAGTAGGCTCCTTCGATACAGGCTTAATTGATTTCAGCTCAAAGATTTTTTTTCGTTTTTATTTGTAGCTAGAATACAGTGACATAACTTTAAGTAGATTACAAAGACTAATATAATGTCAAGGAATTTTTATACTAACTAGTATACAAATTCCTTGTATAATGTTCTGTTACAGACATCGTAGAGCTACGCCTTAGAATTCTGGGTTCTGTGCATTAAAAAAATATTCTATGTGCTTTCCTCTGGATACAGCAGACAACAACGAGATAGTGGAATATGTACCTAGGTACAATATATTAGAAAATCATAGTTGGCTTGGCACCTAAGGTTAAATCCATAGACCTAGGTCACATACAACTTATTGTCATAACAATGAAATCTATGGAAATAGTATAGAAATAGCAAGCATAATAAACATCAAGATTTGAAAGTGAACGAACTAACAAAAATAAATAAAACCGGCAAGTGTGAGTCAACTCGCACACGGAGGGTTCCGTACCATTGTACAAAACTTTCAAAAAACCCCTAAGAAGTAAATAGGATTTTTCATAAATCGAAAAAATATAAAGCCAACATGACGCGGTCACCCATTCCCCGAAGTCTCATACTAAATTGTGACTTACGTTGTTCGGTCATCAAATTCGGTGATCGCTACTTATAGGCGGTGATCCCCTTAATTATGAAATTTATTTTATTTTTATTGTTATTAAAGCAGCAATGCCACTACACACCCTGTAAAATTTTCAAGTGTCCACCTATTACGGTTCATGCGATACAGTGTTGACAAACATAGAGCAAAAATATCCAAAACATCACGTTTTTTGTACGGCTACTTTAATTTTTATTATTTGTTGTTATAGGGCATAGTGGCAAAAGAAATAAGGTAGATAGGTAGATACCTAGTGAACATTTTAACTAGGTATCTACCTTTTACGGTTCATGAGATAGGTACAGCCCGCTGACGGACGGCCGGAAAGACGGACAGACGGACAATGGAGGCTCAGTAATAGGGTGCCGTTTTCACCCTTTGGTTACGGAACCTTTAAAATCATGATATGGAAAAGTCTCGTTCACGAGACTCGGCAATCATGTCCTGTGGGAACATTTCAATCATGTGGAATAAATCTACTAACACTAAAAATAAATATAATCTAAGATAAAGACTAACTACCAAAGGTACATAATAACCCATATGGATATAATTGTAATGAGCACCTTTTCTTTCTAGAAATATTGTATATATTAACGTTTATTGTTATCTTAGACACATTTAAAAGAAACGAACATGGAAAAGAAAACAGTTTGCTAAAGTCACAAAACGGTCCCTGTCTCAGCATGGGTTAGTTGTATTTGCGTACAACCAACGCTGGTCTTCCGACCGTCTTTTTTCTCATGATGATGTTCTCCTAGCCAAATTTTAGCCAGTCTCAAAAGAGACGACCCATTTGCGTAGGACATTATTATAGCAACACTGGTGCACTTAAATAGGTACGTAGGTGAATCGATTCTCCTGTTATAAAAAATAAATCTACCATTTTACTGTACAGCTAAAACCTATCCAAAAACCTCAGGTTTGCATTAACATGCCCTGCCTTGAACCTGCAATCCCTCGAACCTGTTTACGAGTGCAAAAACCGGTAAAAAAGAAGTGTCAAGAATCAACCGAAACAAGATTTATTTTTATTATTTGGCCGGCTCTTTTCTCTATAACACGATATTAAGTCAAAGACCAATAAAACGTCAAGTGCTAGTTGGACTCGTTTCACTTCGTGCCAAATATCATGCACGATTCAAGGTCAACGGGAAGTATATACCCGATAGGTTATGGTCCTTGCGAGAGTCAAAAATTTTTATTTTGTGATCGTATTTTTCGCTTTTCTTGTGCTATAAGACATTGCATTTCTAAATTTCATGTTGTAAGCTAAGCATGAACTTAATAAGTCCTAAACCGGAGGCCGTACTAGGTACCTATTCTCTCGACAGCAGCGAGTTCGTTCTCGCCGTCCCCGAATTCGACGTCCTTCCGGAACCCAAGGTGTTGCTCGATTACAAATTCAATTAACTGACGATAATCAAATAAAATTTTACCTCATAAAGTTCAGCTAAGGCAGACTTCCCACTGTTTGTGCACGATCAGTTTCACAAACATTTGTAGGATTGGCAAGGTGATAGGATGTAAAAAAAATTATAGCGATATTCGTCGCTCCAAAGGCTAAAGTATCCTCCTCGGGCGATAACGACTACAGGCTGAGCCGGGACCTGAGGGTCTACTCGCAAAATGGAAATCGAAGTTTCTGATTCGTATTCAAGCAAACGGTAATCTTAAGCAAACGGCATAAGAGTTAGTTTTGCACGAAAACGAATCAGAAACTTCGTTTTTCCTTTTCCGAGTAGGCCTGCAGATTAGCCGTGCGCATAGGGAAAGACCAATTTTTTAACCTTGGACTCTATACTACACGGTGCCTACATTATGTTTAAAATTTAAGTCCCAAAGGCATATCATGTTTATTCATAATCAAGTATATTTCTGTCTTTCTCTTTCTTTGGCTATAGATAAATTCTTTATTCTTTTTAAGTGGAACTGGTGCTCAATAGTTCTAGACTGCGTGGTGTGGGAGGGGAATAGGGAGGCATTTGCAATGCATGGGACGATACAGGCTGATATTAATATGGGTCCATGTGCTTTGGATAATACTGGTTCCCAAAGCTGACCAGATAAATTTGTAAACCAAAATACTAATAATATTTATCACAGACTGTACTATAATTATTATTTAAAATCACTGTTATCGTGAAGCCGTCTTTGTTCAGGCCACGGTCATAGAATAAACAATAGTATTTTCTGACGTCAGACTGTCGTCGACGAACGTGCTGGGAACATTCAGTCCACAGGTGAATCCAAGGCTGTAATTATGAAACCAGTACACGAACTGATCGCTTCTTCCTATAACACCTGCGTAGGTAGTCAGACATGTGTGATAAAGTCATAAGACGAGGCCCAGATTAAAATACAATACTCCTACAGTGTTATGTAAGTAGGTACTGTCGGGCTATAGTACCTTGTCAACTTGTCATACTAAATAGCACTAATTGCATATATAACGAACTAGCTGCTGCCCGTGGCTTCGCCCGCGTTTTACGGGAAAAAAAATTGCCTATATGTTATTCCAAGTCCCAAACTACACATGGGTATAGTACAGAACTGATTAGGCAGAAATTTGGTATGGACCAAATTTCATCCTAATCAGTTCTGTAGTTTTTGCGTCAAAGAGAAACAAACATCCATACTGACTCACAAACTTTGTCATTTATAATATTATAGTGGGATTAGTAGGATGGGCAATATTCCCCAATATTAATTCTATCGTTTTGACTCTGTACAATCGAATTTTGTCAAAATGCAAGAAATAAATAATACTAGACAATCTACACACAGCACCATCTAGCCCCAAGCTAAGCAGAGCTTGTCTTATGGGAACTAGATGACTTATGTACTTAATACAATTGTTTCAATTGTAAATACTAGTTTAATTTCTTTATATTATTTGATTGTTATTTTCTTTGTCAATAACTTAATACAATAAATTAATTAAATATGTAGATATCTTTTACTATACATATAAAATACCCAGAACATCGGGAACAAATATTTGCAGCTCGTACAAACATTAGTCTCAAGAAAAACATATGTATAAATCTAGTTTCGATAGGATGGAACAAAACCAGAGATAGATTTAAGGTCTGTTGAAACTACATAGGTTCTAGAACCTTTTCAAATTCTTTCTAAAATATAAAATGTTACTGGGGTTGGGTTACGCGGAATTCGCTACCCAGAGATCAGTAGCGAGAGTAAAATTTACAGCTATGTACAATTACGACTCTGGGTAACGAGTACCGCCCTGGTTTGTAAAGACCATTAACGTTGGGAACAACCAAAGCGTTTATTTATACGGTTGTTTCGTGTTTTACATCGAGTTTATGACATGATATAAGCGACACGGATAAGTGTTTACATCTAAATACAGCCGACTGTACCTCCTGACTACGGATTTTTTTTCAACGATTTCTGTGGTTTTCCACTCTTTTAGAGATAATCTGCATGATTTGTGTCTCGTGCACAATGATTGCATCATCATCATTTTCATTAGGACCTATCATAGCTAACAATTTTCATATCCACACAATTTTGATTTAATATTTCATAGGTACAAATATTGCAAAGGTTAAGTTTATAAAACATAAAGTTGCTGAACCGGATTGGGCTGAAATTTTGAATAACGTGTTGTTCTAGTTCTATATCAAATAAAATTATATCGACATTTATAATTCTATATTGTATGAATAATTAGTGCAAATTTTAATGAACACATAAACAAAGTGTCCTCCCCTTATCTAGAGACTCTAAGAAAAGTGCCAATGGACACATTCTTATTTTAATAATTACTATAAACTAAGACAAAGCAATATTACTCATTAGCCTACTTGGCTAGATTGTAATATAATTAGGGTACCGCATATACGCTGTACAATAAACAATAAAAAAAAAATCCGGGAGAATATATGTAAATACTCAATTGGCACGTGATCGCTCACGCGCGGGCAGCAGTCACGTGGTAAGCAAGAAAACCTTAAATATACGCAATATTTCATATTATTTAAGTAGGTACTAAAGAAAAAAAAAGAAGTAAAATGATATAGAAAGTTTCAGCTCCATCTGTTCAGTAATTTTCCGATGAAGGAGTAAGAATCATTCATCTATCCATTTAAAGTAACTTCTATTCATTGGTATTTTTTGATTATTTGGATAATAAGAGATTTTATGCAAAAATTTAACAGTTTCACAATTGCTCCGAAAATACAATTAAGTTAAAAATATGTTTAAGTTTGTTTCATCATAAGTTTATAGAAAATAGTTTAATATTAGCGGCCGTTACTTTTAATCCATACATCGCAGAAAAAATGAAAACCACATGAAAATTTTAATTTCGCAACAGCACGAACAATCGTCCGGGAGTAACGCGTAGCCTCTACGCAACCTGTACGGCGTAGCGCTACGCCATAGCTCTTCCCGTAGGGGCTGCTACGAGAATAGATACGCATTAGCCAGCCAGCGTTGATTACTAGATTGCTAGCAATCAGCCCATGCTGAGGCAGAGGCCATTTTGTGAATTCGGACTTACAATTATAAGTATTTTTATTTTATTTTATTTAAATTGTTGTAAGTCTCAATGCACAAATAAATTATTTTTCATTTTTCATTTCATTAAACAAAATAACATTAGGTATTTTTTGCAATTTTGAATCAATACATTTAGGCTTATAGGTTATAGACCGCATGGGTTTCAGACGTATGATACCGCTATGCTATCCCGTCTTTGTTTGACGAAAAATATACTCAGACTAGATGACCCCGTGAACTTAATTGAAATTGAAAATGCATTTATTCAGACATGAAAAATCCATTTTGTTCTAACCTAACCTAACACATATAATTAAAATTGAGAATGGTTAGTAGAATTACAGAACAAATAATCAATTAATAAATAAGAATAATAATCTCAATTAAGATTTCATGACGATTAGTATCAACCACATTTTTCCCCTTTTTTTCTCTTATAAACCATCCAAAGCTGTATTAGAGCAAAACAAAAAAGCAATACAAAAAAATATGTAAAACAAGGCTTTCTTTAGTCTAAGCGAAACAAACAAACAAGTACTTTTTAAATTTCTTTTTTTTTAAGACTATTATTACTTTATTCAAACGACAAATATGACGTCTGAGACAGCAGCGAGTTTTTACTCTATGTATGACGTATTCTGCGGATGTGGCTGAGTCATACTTATTAATAATTTGCAAGTTTCTAGTAAGGGCTAATTCTTATCTTTAGGTGTTGTTCAGTTCAACAGCTCTATTACACTTAGTCAATGTATTTGTTATTAATAACAATGTTTATAGTATAAAATTTTACTTGTCTGATTGCTTATTTTGTGAGTAAGAAATAAAGTTATTGATTCTGATCAAAAGATGGTTGATAATTAGTTTAGGGTTGCATATCTTTTTTATATGTGTCGAAATTATAATTTTCATTAATTTAGCGGCATATTCAAATTTGGACGTGATTGCCAATCAGTTATTATCTTATATATTCGAGTTGGTTTCGGCGCTCCTTAATTTTGTTTTACCCTTTTACCAACACGCCTAGATCTCAAAAAGACTTTGTGTCAAAATGCCTAAATCCCAGAATTCATTATATACTAGCTGTTCCCCGCGATTTCACCCGCTTTAAATTAGAATTTCACAGTTCTAGGGGGATAAAAAGGTCTTTTATCCCTTAAATCTCCCATGTGAATTTGATATTTACCAGGACAAAAAATAGCCTAGGTATATTAGGAACTCTCCATCCTTTCAACTAACTTTATGCCAAAAATCAAGCCGATTCGTTTCTTAGTTAAGGCGTGAAGGAAGGACAAACAAATAGACTTTCGCATTTATAATATTAGTTAGGATGTATCTATTGTATTGCAATTGGATGGAATCAAAATGTCACCATATCCAATGGATCCATCGAGTTGGTTTACAATGGAGCCGGTGTTTGGTACTAAGAAATATAGGTCCATTATTTAAAGCTGGCGTGATCATCTTTTGTTTGAGTAGGACAAAATGCAGTCGCGCGTACTCTGGCTACATACACTACCTATCCCGTTAATATAAGCATACTTTGGGGCTAAATGATGCTCTAAAAATATCCAGCCTTATTTATGTATGAAACTAGCTGCTTCTTGCGCCTTCGCCCGCGTTTTATCGAGAAAAAAAATAGCCTATATGTTATTTCAGGTCCCAAACTATATCCATACCAAATTACAACCCAATCAGTTCAGTAGTTTTTGCGTGAAAGAGTAACAAATATCCATACATCCATCCTTACAAACTTTGATATTATTATATATATACAGTTGGATAAGTACGATACCTAACCATTGCTTTTGTTCCAGCCGCCTACATCACACCATGCGATCTCCAAAAGCCGGACTACTCTGACTGCATAAAGACACAGATCGAGATAGCTCTACCCAAGTTCACGAAAGGCATCCCAGAGCTGGGCGTGGCCTCGACGGATCCCGTGGACTTAGATGACATCCATGTAGATGGCAATGGACTCAAGTTGACGTTTACAGAAGCACAGTTGCACGGGCTTGGGGGCGCCAAGCTGTCCAAACTGAAGTAAGTCATCAAATATCAAAATTCTTTATTTCGTTTAGACCTTACAGGTCTCTTGGCACTAGCGGCGTAAGGGAGGAGCGGGGGTGGGTCCACCCCGGGCACCAAGCTCCGAGGGGTGCTATCTTGGCACCTCTCGGGGTGCCATCTTGGCAACTCTCGGGGTGCCCTGACATTCTGAACCCAAACCCGGAGCGATGAAAACAAAAACTCACACACCCTGATCATAAAAATTTTGCTCGTCGCCATTATATATTTTTTGTAATTACTATGTCATTGTTAATAACTGAAAAAAATAGCAAATGTTACGGCCATCTTCGCTCGTTGTCGTCTTAGCTTATGCGCCGATGTCTTAGGTACTTACTTATTATTGTTAGGAGGTGAGGTCTTAACCAACCCCCAAGGCGGTCCAGCATTTTTGTTTCTTGGGGGGAAGAGAAGTACCCGGGTACCAGCTCACGCTACGCCACCACTGACTCTTGGACACGTCACAAAATTCAAATGACTAAAATGTCCCTTTGTCGTAGAAAGTAACAAACAACTAGGTCTTATGCCCCAGTATATAATCTAAGACTAGCTATTTTTTTTTTAACAATTACCTAGTTAGCTAAAACGAACACAACGCCACCAATAACATACGAGTAGTTGCAAATAGGCAGTTAAATCGTATTTTTGCTCAGACCATGGTATTTTCTGAAACCAGTGGAAAAGAACTCGCACAGTCGGAGTAAACACGTCTTGGTAGGTACCTACTTGTTTCATAATCGGGACTATAAAAGGCTTTTGAAGTTGGTATATCTACATATATTATGTTTCCCGCTACACGTGGTATGTACTTAAAGTGCACGGCTGTTGAAATGGCACTTTAGTTCGCGTATTCCATTGTAACCGGAAGTAAAATTGTAATCGGATGACGCCGTCCTATGCAGCGCAGCCGCGGCGCTGCATCAATGTACATAAGACTATGTACCTACATAAGAGATGAATATAGATTTTTATTTTTTTTATTTATCAAAAAGGAATTTTGGTACCAAGTAAGATCAGAAGTTAATAGGAACTTTGTCTGATATTTTAAAATTTATGATCAAAAATGCGTAAAAAAAATTATCAAATATGCTCTTCAAATATTGTCTGCAATCATTGTAATGCCAAAGAATTCGTTCCCGCAAAGTGCCATTACAAGAACCCACATCTGTTACCTTCAATTACGTACTTAACTTCCAATTAACATTATGTGGGTAAATAAAGGTTATTGAAAAGGCAAAAAACTCTGCCCTTTGATTCATAAACACCGGAAAAATAAGACTTGGAGACGGATCGATAAACAATAGCAGGTAGTTTGCTTAGAATACATTAGTGTTCATTAATTAACTACACGCGTGGTGAATCTGTAGTCGATAGTTAATATCCTTTGAGTATTGAAATTATTGGCGATGGGCAGGCCATATAGCTCGTAGAACCGATAACCGTTGGGGAATAAAGGTTCTCGAGTGGCGACCGCGATGCAATGCGAAACGGAGTGTGGGGAGACCTCCCACTCGATGGACCCACGACATCGTAGCGGTCGCAGGCAGTCGTTGGATAAAGACGGCTCAGGACCGCTATTCGTGGCGTCGTTTGGGGGAGACCTATGTTCAGCAGTGGACGTGTACGGGCTGATGATGATGATGATTGAAATGATTGACATTATATTGAGTACTCTGTCCTTTGATTCATAAACACCGGAAAAATAAAGGCTTGGAGACGGATCGATGAACAATAGCAGTATAGTTACCTGGGAATACATTAGTATTACCTAATTAACTACACGCGTGTTGAACCTGTAGTCGATAGTTAATATCCTTTGAATATTTAAATTATTGACTATATTAAGTACCTCCGCAAGGCTGATTAATTTCTTACTAGCAACCCGCCCAGGCTTCGCACGGGTAGTAGAGCCTATCTCAAAGGGCAGCGTTTTAGATGAAAGTTCCCAGTCAGCTTGACTTTTTCCGACACTTCCAATAATTATCGTTATATTTAAACCCATTTACACAAAATCTTGACAAATTATAAACTCAAACCTCATGAATCACTCTATCGATTGGTGAAAACCACATGAAAATCTATTCAGTAGTTTTTGAGTGGCTCTTGGAGTATTCATCTATTCAACGCTTTTTGGCGGTACTGTACATGTTGTTCTTTGTAAAAAAATAAAAAGTTTATTTACTCAGACGTCCATTTATGCAAACGACTGTATCCAGATCCGGAACGCATAGAATTATCATTTTAATTGATTTGCAAATGAAATACGTCGATGAAACTTATTTTCCTTTTTCACAGAGTCGTCATTACCAAGTCAAATGAAAACTTCACTCTCGCGTTCAAGAGTGACTTGACGCTGACAGCCAAGTACGACATCAAAGGTCGAATCATCATCCTGCCCATTGAAGGGAATGGAGACTCTGTCGTCAAATGCAGTAAGTTTAATATCGAATGCTCGTATAATAGATCAGTGCAAAATTATTGATTTTCAATTTATCTTAAGTAAGCAGCAATATATTTTTCAACACCAACACTGCGATCACCAATCCGCCTGCCAAGCGTGATGATTATGGCAAAACCCCCCTACATGGGAGACCATCCACTCGATGGACCGACGACATCGTAGTGGTCGCAGGGAGTCAGTATCAGAATATTATGAATTTAATTTCGATTTATAAGATACAGTATATACTCCTTATATACATATTAATTAAAACCTATGAGGAAGTGTTAATGATAAAATTAAATATTGTATGTACGGTATTACCTACTTCGAAAATATTTGACAAGTTAATAGTTTGATCTATTACTAAAACTTACTTACATAAAGTGAGGAGACGAAATCAGAATTAAGTTCTATATCAAATAAAAAGATGGTTTTTGATCAATGAAAATTGGTTGTGACAGCATATTATACTGACCATACCTCGTAGGAACGAAATTAAAAACACTTAAGTGCTTGCCTACCTAAGCTTCCGAAAGAAAAGGCAGTTAAGAAATAACTAACAACATTATCAAGAGGCGGGTGAAGGTCCGCCTGCGACGCAGAAGGTTGCGGGTTCGATTTTCGCCTTGGGACAACTGTTTACCTACCACTTTATAGTAGGCTAATTAGGCCTCCTACAATTAGCAACACTGAGCCCGGTCTTGAGCTCTTCTCTTCCTAAGCATCATCAGCCGAGAGCACTGAGTACGGTGACTAAGCCATTTTCAAGAAATAATATTTGGACATAAATATTATCGTTTTGGCGTTGAGTTTCAAATAAGGAAAAGCTCATATAGACAAGTGGAGCAAATTCTGTCGAAAGATCCATAACAATTGATTTTTAGATTAACTATGTTTTCAAACATTGTCTCTCCTATCTATCTTTTCCCTGTCTATCTTCAGTTTGGTCAGTGTTTAGGTACTTAGTACCTTTAAAAATGATCCATTTTCGTATGGAATTTGTGAAGTTTCACGTTCGCACCCTAGAGGCACTGTACCAAATCCTATACAAAAACTGAAACGTCTCGATGACATCAAAATAGACACATAGGGCTTTAAAATAGACCCTGTCCTGACCCTGCGTCTGCTGCCTCAAAGAACCAGTCTTTAAAAAGCTAACAACAAATTAATATTTCAGAAAACGTAGAAGTAACCATCGACGGCACACTGGGCCGCTCTAAGAACAACATCGGAGAGCATCTGAAGCTCCTCACTCCTAAATACCAATACAATATCGAGAAGACAACTTTCCGCTTCGAAAACCTGTTCAACGGAAGCAAGACGCTTTGTAAGTTTTTTATTTATTTATAACTTGTTTGAAAGGTATGATCTGTCCCTGCATAGGCACAAGACGAAACAAAAGTGCATCTAGATTTTGGCTGGGCTCAAAGACACTGTCTTTGGCTGGGCCCAACGCAATAAACTCGCACCCGCGGCTCATCGTAATTGAATCAAAATGTTTAAGAGGTCTTGTATGATATAATAATAATATATACCAAAGAAAGAATGAAATATTGTAATCGATTCATCAAGGGGTATGAAAATTTTTGTATGGAGGCCCTAACATCGTCTACCACATTGCTTTTTATTACAAAATCACGGCGCACAAGCTTCAGGTTTCTGAGATATTCACAGATGAAATTAACTAATTCTCTGATGTTTTTTTTTTCATATGTTTTTATCTCGGAAACCTGACGCTCTAAGACATTATGTTATGGGACATATTTTATTTGCATACGTCTCCTCTATCCAAATACAAAACTTTCATTGTGCGTCGTGATTTAAAAAACAAACTGTATCATAGCCGATGTTGGGGCCAAAATCTTCAAACACATACATTATATTTATGCTTACTGTACCTACGCTTATCAAGCTATAAGCTATAAGCGAGGCAAAAAACCGGTTACAAAGGACATAAATTAATCAAAGAACTTGCTAATGATATCATAAAAAAACTGCGGCTATTGAACCCAAGTATCGTATAAAAAATACTGAAGAATGGTCCTTAGGCCATTCTTACACGATGTGACTTAAGTGTTTAGGATTTTGTCGCCAGCGCATTTGATCGCGTGAACTATTGGGACTCATATAGCCTCTCATACACACAGTTACACTCATATAGCTCGAAGAAGTGATATCCGCTGGGGAGTAAAGGTTCTCGAGTGGCGGCCACGATATGCAACGCGAAACGGAGTGTTGGGAGACAATCCACTCGATGGACCGACGACATCGTAGCGGTTGCAGGGAGTCTATGGATGGAGGTGGCTCAGGACCGCTATTTGTGGCGTAGTCGTATGGCCTTTGTCCAGCAGTCGACTTGCATGGACTGATATGATGACTGTTGGGACTAACATATCATGGCCCAAGATGCACATGTCCATCTGCAGTTCTATGAGGCTGGGCAGTGAATGGGTAGTGGTGGCATGAGTGTGAAAATTCAGCCATTGGGCGATGGGGACCTAAACATTGGTCATGTAATAAATAGCCTTGAGTGACGAAGTAGGATTTACCGGTTACCCATGTAAATCGTAAGGTAGCTTGAAGATATACAAACAACTTACATCAGCATTATTGAAACAAATTTTCCTTAAAAACTTGCGATGAAACTAGTTTAAGTTATTTAATATCTCAAGATACTAAATTATCCATACTTTTATTGTGTAGATCAAGTAAAGCCGGTCTCTATACAATAATTCCAAGGCTAATAAATAACAGCAGACGGTATTTTGTTTGTTCAAGTATTGACAGGAAGTAAAGAAGTTTTGAGAACCTATAACATTAAGCAGCTTTACGACTCCACAGCCTGACGTAAAGCAGTTTAATTGGAATAGGCCCCATTTAGGGCAGGATGGTCCAATTTGGGATGTTTGAAAGTTGACTTCATCTAGCGTTCTTAGCTATATTTGAGTTACCTAAATCGGTGCAGACTATCACCTCTTATGGCGCATAATAAAAGTTTCGCGAAGGTTTTGAATTTAGTTAAATTAGCTATTAGCTATGGCGCATCCCCGTATTCAGGGGAAGGTCGCGGGTTCAAGTCTCGCCGAAGTCGTAAATTTTTGGGATATTATTAAATTCTTTAAGATTACCCCAAGTGCGGGCATAAGCACTATAATAACAAAAACCTTAGCTATTAGCTGTACTAATTATTAGTTTCCTACTTTGTTTGAATCGGAGAAGCTTAACGTTTTTACAAGCTTTGATTAAACTTGCCATTTTTTAGTATGTACCTACAGTATGTGTGGGACATGGGGGAATTTTAGACCAGGTTATCCTCAACGGATTATGCTGAAATTTTATATACATGTAAGTTCGGTGGCAATGCAATGTTATGGTACCATCGAGCTGGTCTGATGGTGGATACAGAAGATGGCATAGGAACTTCTAAAAGAAACGACGTAACCTCGTCGAGTTGGGGTTCGTTAGATTTGTCTTCCCGAGCACTTTGGAATTTAGAATAAAACTTTTTTAGAAAAAGGTTTTTTTAAATGACAATATATATTTTTTCTTCCTCCAGCCGACACCACCCACCAATTCGCCAATGAGAACTGGCAGCAGCTGATGGACGACCTCGCTCCACCAATCATCAAGCAGATCGTCAAGACAATAGTAAAATCCATCAACAAGTTCTTCGGAAGCGTTACTATAGATCAAATCCTCAAAAACTACTAGGGTTACCAGTACAATCGTAATTACAGTCGTTTTGGCAAAAATCCTAACTACGGAAAGAGTCTAGTTTTCCATCAGCAGTTCTATTAAATATTGCAATTATTTGTATTTTATTGAGACTATGACGTCGCCTGTATCTTGCGCAATATTGTGACGGTTAAGAAACATAAGTACCTACTATGCTCTGTCCCGCATTTATTTTCTTTGACAGAAGGAAAGAACGCAATGTTTCATAAACTCTGCTTCTTTTTAAGAATAGTAAAGCGAATTTATCACCTGGAAATACATCGGGACTAACGAAAGCTTCGATATTTATCAAGCTTTACGTGCGTATAAAAAAAGTGCACCTATTCTTTCATTATGGCAAGAGAATAAATGCTTAGACGGCGTATAGCGTGATTTTATTAGGCTTCCTACAAATTTTACACTGTACAGTTTAAGGTTTTTGCTTTAATAGTGTTTAAGCCTAACACAATTTTTTTTTATTAAATTTACCGTTAAGTTTATTGATTCTACACCAAAGTAGACGCCGACAAGTTGACAAAACACTGTCGACTTCCTACTATATTATATCTACACTGAAATGTCGCACAAATAGCCCAAGCAAGGGGATTGTTCTCTAGGATAGAATATACAATAATGACATCGCATCGTCATACATCGCGTACATTAAATTCAAATTCAATTTATTATTGCATACGTCATGTTGTTACATAAAGATCTTAAAAAATTATTGAAGTTGAAGAAATGAATTTAAATAATTTACGAATGGTTCCTATCATTCCGACTCCATACGCATTCGATGACAAAGTGACGTATTTTTTCTCTATTCTACCTGTTCCCCTAGCATGGGGATTGATCTCTAGGGTAGAATAGGCTATAATAACATCTTATCGTCATACCTTGCGTAGATTATTGAAGTTGACGGAATGAATTCCAATTAATTTACGCATTAGATAAAAAAAAAGATAAAATTTATTTATTTACCCACAAGAACAACAAATAGTCTAAAATTAACATACGAGACATATATACATAGAATTCTATTAACTAACAATTATTAAAAAAAGGGGGTAAAAAGGGTCCCTATCTCAGCGTTATGCAGTATTGGGCAAATAATTGTCCAATACTGCGCTGGTTTTCAGTAGATGACAAAGTGACGTTATTTTTCACTATTCTACCCTAGACAACAATCCCCGTTTGTCCTACTCGCCTGGTTGTACAGCCGATTTTGGTTTGTAGACTCCATTATACAGTTAATATCTAGTGAGATTATTATCTTCCGCAAATAAACACTCTTTATAAAACTTACAAGTCAGTCAAACCTGAAATAATTTATTTTATATAACGATTGACAGGTTTGAAAATAAACCTGTCTGTCATATGAATCGTTTTATATAATTTATTCACCGGAAATTAAACTGTATAATTACTACGTATCCTATAGGTACTTATTACATATTCAATAAAAATAAGGAAATCTGCTTACAATGATTTTACTATACAAAAACACTATAATAATAAAAATATGCCGACATCCAAATCTTATTTGCATTATTCACTATCATTTATCAAAATAACAAACGTCTTGTTGTCTGATGACGTCATATGGGCTTTTAACTACAAGGTTGAAATCCAAGTTGATTGTCCTTATCGAATTTAGTCTCGTTAATAGGGATAATTATTCCATCACAACCTCAATCAATAAAGCGATTTCTGTCAGATGGACTTTTAAGATTAATGCATTCTTGTCTTAGATAGGTAGATTTTTTTTTATTAATAAGCAATTTTACAGAAAATCATTAAAATAAAATACAATATCAATATCATGCGGTATGGGTAGCGGTTTGTCGTTGGTGATGTGACTTACTTCACAAGGGTCAACATAACGCTGAGTAGGTAAAATGTAGTCGGCAACATGCTGATTTAATACCTTTTTGGCTCGACACTCGGTGGTTGTCTAAGCAGATTGCAGAAGTTACTAGGTACCTATCTAATCTGTTAATCTTAAGGTCTGCAACAGTTTGGTAATTTTGAGTAATTGTAAAGGGTCGTGGCAAATAAATTATTTCATTATATTTAATTTTTATTTCATTTCATACAGATAAAATAACAATACTCAATTTGTATGGTGTATTACCAACTACATACAAATCGAACCTTGGCAGTTTATTTATCATATTAATATCACTATGCACCGAATCCTTTTCGCAATTAGGTCGTCAGTTCAAAATTGTCTTGTCTTGCACTCTATTCCTTACACAACTTTATTCAAATCAATCATATTAGGCACGTTCTGCGTGTTTTGTATTTCCCGCATTGGAGGCTCTGGCTCCTCACTAGAGTTGCTACCACTGCTTACTGCGCTTAGCCTAGCACTCACTGGGTCAGTTGCAGTTGACTTTGCCCATCGCTCATCTGTTTCACCGACCCTCAAGTCTACCGTAGCGCCGTCAGAGTTGAATGACGTTCTAGCGCTGTCGCTATTGTCAATGACGGTTTCCGCGTCAGTGTTGTTGGTTCTCCTCCAAGGGATGGTGAGTGAGAGGTTTCCGTATTTTCTAAGCATGACGCCTCCAAAGACGATGAACATGAGTGAAGCACCGACGCTCATGCCAATGATGCCGGCCATAGAACGTCGTTGTGGGGCTGTGGAGAGGGAGACTTGTTAGAGCTCAAGTTTGTAAACATAAAATAAACAAAAATTTTATGTTACAGTAAATTAGGCACTTAGTAGATGGGTATAGTCTAGTCGAATTAGCTCAAAAAAATATAGAAATTTATCTTTGGAATTCGTTGGGGAGTGGCGGGTCCCACTGGCAGTCAAAATTTTGGTTCTCGGTGTACTATAGACACGTTGCGTCATCCGCCATCTTGAATTTAAGAGTAGGTTTTTGTTTATTGAATAACTCGTTAATTTTAAAATTTATACGAAAATTAAATTTCCTACAATTTTGTTCTGATAATTTTTTTCTAGGATTTATACCCGAAAAAAGGGAATTTTCGTTTATTGAAAACTCGTTTATTATCAATTTTACGTGTAAAATTGTTATCAACAAAATAGTTTAAAATGAAATTTCATAAAATTTTTGTCCTTATCAATTGTTTTTTACACCCGTCTTTTCCTTTATTGACACCACTGGCGCTGCAGTCTACGGTCATTGCGCGCCGCAGCCGCAGGCCGCAGTGTTGCCGCGCTTGGAATCAATTTCATAGAGATGCATAGAAACTGGTAGTGACGCTTGCAGCCTGCAGCTGCAGTTTGCCGCCTGCGGTCCATCTTGTAATTGCACCTTTAGCGTGTATCCCAAAAATATGAACATTATCGACCTCAGCAAACAGTGTAGGAAACCCTCCTTTCTTGTAAAAGGATGATTTACGAAAGACTCTAATACTGTTGTAGTAGATGCAATAAGCTGAAGAGAGGGCGCTATGAAGCTCATAAGGGCCAGGACTGAGTCCTCGTGTCTAAATATAAGTTAGCAAACTTAGTTAGAGCGAGGTGTCATTATCTTTGACCCTGAAAGGTTTATTACAAGTAGGTATGTACTTTACGTAATGAAACAGGAAACTAGACTACCTACATTTTATGAAATAGATCGTAAGTTCCTACTTTGTAAACCCATCTCTGTGAATAAATATATATTACATATTTTATTTTAAGTGGACGCCTATTTTCTGCAATGGACTAGTTCAGCATGGGCAGCAATGGATTCATGATATTGACGGACAAAAAATTTAAGTGAAAAGAATATCAATAACATTTTATTTCTTATTTTAATATTATGAAATAAAGTAATTGATTCTGATTCTGACGACAAGAATGATACACCCGAAATAAGTATACTCATACTCATGTGTTTATTCGCCGTATGAGCACAAGGCACACTTGGCTACGTCTATTAACAGTTTACATATAACAACGAACAAAATAATTCTTATACCTATGTGCTGTAAATGGGCATCGTCAAAAATACAATTAAACAAGACTAATTATAAAATTAATTGCTGTAAAAGGGTATTGTCAAAATTATAATTCTAATAAAAAATATGGAAATATCACAGAAGGGTATCAGAATCAGAATCAGAATCAATAACTTTATTTCTTTAGGCTTACAAAATAAGCACTTAGACAAGTCAAATTGTATACTATAAACATAGTTATTATTATCAAATAAGAAATAAGGTGTTATTGATATTCTCTTCACTTCAATTTTTTGTCCACTAGTGGAAGAAGTGAAAAAGAAACCACTAGCACATTATAATATCACTTAAGTGTCTAATACATGTTTTCTAAATCTAAATTTAATACGATTTAGTTACATGTCAAAAATTTCCATAAAGCTAAACAGAACATTGAATTTCTTACATACTACTGTCAGTGCGGAACGGAGCGACATCTGGCCAGCCCCTTCTGTCATATTTTTTTACCTATATAAAGTTATCAGAATAGTTAGTTATCTATAACTTCACTTACTAGCAGTCATAACCCTGATAGTATCACTAGACTCCGATATCTCTTCGTCGACGAGCGCGGCACAGGTCCAAACTCCCTCATCCTCTGCCAACACTGGGTTTATTGATAGAGAGCAGTCTCCGTAGTCTATGGCGCGGCCGGTCGTGAAGTAGAAACGGTCCAGGACGGCACTGAAAATCATTAGGTATCATTATCAGAAAACAAAACTAAAATGTTTATTTCTGAAGTAGTTTGCGATCGCACTTGTTTTTCCGAGTTTAAAAGTAGGTAGTCTGTATATTATATAAGGTTTAGAACTATTTTACCGGTCAATTACAATCTGGGTGTCTTCAAGACAAGATTGAATAGGTGTTCTAGACCTTCGTGATACACCGTCAGCCACATCGTCACTTTGCATCAGGTGAGATTGTGGTCAAACGAAGGTCTATCGACTATCAAAAAAAACTAAATCATTGCTGAGAACGTATAAAAAAACTTATTTTGCCTCCCCCAAACGACGCCACGAATAGCGGTCCTGAGCCGCCTCCATCCAACGACTCCCTGCGACCGCTACGATGTCGTCGGTCCATCGAGTGGGAGGTCTTTCCACACTCCGTTTTGCATTACATCGCGGTCGCCACTCGAGAACCTTTACTCCCCAGCGGTTATCGGTTCTACGAGCTATATGGCCTGCCCATCGCCATTTCAGCCTGCTGATTCTGAGAGCTATGTCGGTAACTTTGGTTCTTCTACGAATTTAAGTATTCCGGACCCTATCGCGTAGAGAAACTCCGAGCATAGCTCTCTCCATAGCTCGCTGGGTGACTTTTGAGCCTATGCACAAGGCCTATAGTGAGCGACCACGTCTCGGATCCGTAAGTCATCACTGGTAGCACACATTGGTTAAAGACTTTCATCTTGAAGCTCTGCGATATCTGTGACGAGAAGATATTGCGAAGTTTCCCGAACGCTGCCCATCCGAGTTGGATTCGTCGGCTGACCTCTTTATCGATTTTGGATTTACCTAGTTTGACCATTTGGCCTAGGTAGACATAATGATCAACAACTTCTATAACATCGTTCCCCACATAGACCGGTAAGGGTGCGACATGGGCATTAGACATGATATTTGTCTTATCCATGTTCATTTTAAGACCCACTTGGCGGGAAACGGTGTTGAGGTCTCTGAGCATCCTGCTAAGGTCTTCCAGTGATTCTGCCATAATGACTATATCGTCGGCAAACCGAAGGGAGTGATATAATCGCCGTTGATATTGAAGCCATATCCGTCCCAGTCCACAAGCTTAAAAATATCCTCCAATGCAGAGGTGAACAGTTTCGGAGAATTGATGTCTCCCTGTCTCACCCCTTTTTGCAGTGGGATCGGATTTGTGCTTTGGTCCTGGAGACGAATTGACATACAGCCGGTTTCTCGAACGCTAATCAAATCGCAAATCAGTTGACAAAGCAATTAAATTGACACACTGGTCAAATCAAATCGGGTTGCACGAACGATGATTAGACTATAATTTACTAATCAATGAACATCTTATGATTGTCAAATCAGTGTATATTTTCATATGGTCACACATAATTTAATCATTCCTTCAGTTCAATCGTTCACTCCTAAACTTCAAATATGTCACATGTTTGCGCTGCGAATTCTTGTTTCTACTTCAACTTCTTTAATGGCGCCGCTTGCTTTTTGCTACGATTCAGCCAGTGTCTGTGTCAGAGATGGAAATATTATTTATAAGTAGGTATTATGGTGAAGCGAAAGGAGGCCTTTACCCAGCAGTGGGTGATCCCAGGCTGATATAACGACTAGTTTGGTGGCATTATGCCTCCGTGCCGAGGGTGTCTCGATTAGGGGAGGTTTGCCTTCAAGTTGTGCCAGACTCTGACCCTCTTCCACTTCTCCCTGAGAAAAAGCCTACTCTAGCCCTGAACCTCCTTGAGGGTCCAGGTGTATTTTCCTCATCAGATTCACTGCTGCTGCTCACTGTTAAATCCGAAAGCGACATCCTACAATATAACAGGTTATTTTAATTTAGGTACAATTATTTTTTTATTGATAAAACGATCCATAAGTATTGTGAAATGTAATTAAACCACTTTTGGAGTACCAACCTGTTAATTTTTGATATTAACAAGGTTTAGAACTTAGCAAACGCAGTAAATTGTAGTAATTATTTCAGCTAATTAGAGCAAAATCACCGATTAGTTGATCGTTGATTTAACAAGCGCTTGACTAGAGAAAAATGCCTAATTAGCGTTCCAGAAACCCATTTTGATGTTTGACATGAGATTTGCTACAATGATTTGATAGACTGGTCAACTAATCTCTGTTCAAAATCATACTACGTAATCAACGTTCGAGCACCCCAAATGATACTTGATCAGAAATTTGATCATTGATTAGTTAATTATGAAGATGATCTACGTTCGAGAAACCGGCTGATAGTGGCCTTGCTGTACAAACACTTCAACACTTGGATATACCGGTAGTCGATTTGGCACCGCTGGAGAGACTGCAGGACTGCCCAGGTTTCGACTGAATCAAAGGCTTTCTCGTAGTCCACAAACGCTAGACATAACGGACGGTTATACTCTTCTGTTTTCTGTATAATCTGCCGGAGCGTATGTATGTGGTCTACGGTATTAAAGCCTTTTCGGAACCCGGCTTGTTCGGGCGGCTGGAAGTCGTCAAACCTTCGAGCGAGACGGTTGGTGAACTCTCGAAAACAGCTTATAGACGTGGCTCAGCAGTGAGATGGGCCTATAGTTCTTTAGAAGGGCTTTATCACCCTTCTTATGGAACAGTACCACTACACTTCTGTTCCACGCCTCTGGCGTTTGTCCCTCGAGAATGACAGAGTTGAATAGCCTCTGAAGGACTTTAAGTACTGGTGATCTACCCGCTTTCAGAAGCTCTGTCGTTATTCCGTCATCCCCGGGTGCCTTGTTCTTTTTAAGCTGTTTGAGAGCCGTCCTTATCTCGTAGAGGCTGACGTCCGGGATATCTTCTGTATAGTGTCGGGTTAAACGGGCTCTTGCATCGCCTGCCGTGCTATTTGCAGGGCATTGCGATGAGGTGTAGAGCTGCCCATAAAACTTTTCAAGCTCTCTCAAGATCTCAGGCTTGGAGGAAATGATGCTGCCGCTATCGGTCTTCAGCTTCGTCAGCTGGCTCTGCCCAAGCGACAGATCTCTTGCGAACACTTTGGAGCCCTTGTTCCGCTCTATTGCGCTCATAATACAATTGGTATTGTATGAGCGCAAATCGTGTCGCATAGACTTCGAGATCTGTTTGTTTTTTTATAGGTGTTACGTAGGAAATAATTTTTTTTGATCCCGCCTCTGTTTGCTATACGTGTTTACCTCATCTCGAAAATCGAAGGGGGTTGTTGGGCAATTTTTGTACAGCAGTTCTCTCATTTATATTCCCCGCCGTACAGCTGGATTGATATAGTCGAAGCCTATCTACGAGAGCTTTAAGAGAGAAATTGCAAAGGACGACCAGCCCCATAGCACGGGGATTGTTGTCTAGGGTAGAATAGACAAGCATTACGTCATTTTGTCATCGAATACGTAAATTATTTGAAATTCATTCAACTTCAATAATATACGCCATTTATGACGATGTGATAGCATTATTGTCTATTCTACTCTAGAGAACAATGCCCGTGCTAGGGGGGCAGACGGTCGACTTGCTTCGTCTAGTTTCGAGATTTAATTATCGCCCAGCTACGTTTTTATATGATCACGCTACCTGTCTCTGAGACATTAACATGAACAAGAACAATGGGCGACCTTATCGATTAGGAGCGTTTACAATTCAAGAAAGGCAAAGGTGTATACAACTTTTTACTGCATGGTTTCTATGCGATTAGCTTTTAAAAACTTACTTGCTAGGTGTGACCGTTTCATCAATACTAATGCCTACATCATTCGGCGATAGGAAACGGCAGTAGTCGAGCGGTCGATTACCATTTGATGAGTGACAGTACAATGTGATGTTTCCGCCTATTGTCGCTTGTACTTCCTGAAACATAAATATATAATAAATAATGTTGGACAATCCACACAGCATCGTCTAGCCTAGCCCCAAGCTAAGCAGAGCTTGTGTTATAGGTACTAGATGACTGATATACATAATACATACATAGATAGATATTTTTAGTATACACAAAAAATACCCAGAACACCTGGAACAAATATTTGCAGATTGTACAAACATTTGTCCCAAGGCGGGAATCGAACCCGCAACCTCCTGCGTCGCAGGCGGACCCTCGCCCGCTGCGCCACATCGGTCGTCAATAAATAAGTATATAATACTAGTTGCTGCCTACGCCTTCGCCCGCGTTTTATCGGGATAAAAAATAGCCTATATGTTATTCCGGGTCCCAAACTAATACCCATACCAAATTTCAGCCTAAACGGTTCTGTAGTTTTTACGTGAAAGAGTAACAAATATCCATACATCCATCTACACAAACTTTGACATTTATAAAATATTAGTAGGAAGGATAGGATGAACTATTTATTCCCTCGATTACTGAAAAATAAAAAGTCGTAAAGTGCGTGTTTCGCTTCATTTAGTCACTACTGTCTGCCCGCGGCTTCGCACGCGTTGTTTCTATGGAAACGTTTCAAGGTTATTTCTATCTAATGGAAACTTATTTAAGGGATAATTCCAGCCCGGTACATTCAGTAGTTTTGGCGTGCAAAATAACAAACATTTATCTACTTTTACACGTCTCGTCACGGTTTAATAGCGCTCGGCGAAAGTGGAGGAGGGTACTGAGCAAGTGTTTAACAGTGTAAAAATGAAAAAATCTACTTCTGCGCTTCAGGGTCAGCGCTATTAAACCGTGACCCGACCTGTAACTGTACTTGTAGGAACTTTTAGCTATTTTATAAATAGGTAATTTTAATTTTGACAGCTATATTATACAATAGTTGCAAGCTGTACCTCATAGTTAATCCATAAACTCATTTTCTTTCTTTTGTTCTTCTATCTATTATCAATCATGCATCTAAACATCCAAACTTTATAAATGTATAATATAAGTGTAATCCCTTGGTCCTGTTTGAGTTTGCGAGCACGTTTCTTGAGAAAAAAATATAGATAGTTTCTTTTTTCTGGTTAGACTTAGGTTAACAAGACACGATGGACCGAGAGGAGTGAGAAGCAGGAAATGTTTAGAGTTGCCGATATACGATATCGTATGCTATAAAATACAATGGACGTTGATTGGCTCGTTTAACAATTTAATAGCAAAATGCCAAGACAAAGCGCGCTGAAAAAAAAAAACGCCCCTGAAGCTCTGACTTATTCTAATTTAGACTCTACATATAGACTCTACATTTACTCTGTTTATTATCTAGATTAAATTTATCATTTAGACTCTACATGTAGACTCTAAATTTCCTCTATTTATCATTTAGATTATATTTATCATTTAGAGTCTACATGTAGACTCTACATTTACTCTATTTACTAGCTGACCCGCCAAACGTTGTTTTGCCTTCAACCCTTATCACTTAGGGGTATGGAAAATAGATAGTAGGCGATTCTCAGAACTACTGAATACGCATATAAAATTTGGTAAAAATCGGTAAAGCCGTTTCGGAGGAGTACGGTAACTAACATTGTGACATAGAAATTTTATATATAAGATTATCTAGATTAAATTTATCATTTAGACTCTACATGTAGACTCTAAATTTACTCTATTTATCATTTAGATTATATTTATCATTTAGACTACATGTAGACTCTACATTTACTCTATTTATTATTTAGATAAATTTTACATTTAGTCTCTATCTACATGTAGATTCTACATTTACTCTATTTATTATATAGATTATATTTATGATCTCGACTCTACACCAGACTAAAGCCCTTAATTAACTATTCAATGCTCATAATTTTTATCTTAAAAAGTGGCTTTCACCTTACCTTTTCTCTAGCCGCCAATGGGCCGGTAACCCTCAAATGCACAGTATCAGTGATCTCTACGCCCCTGACATCTCTAGGTCCCATGTGACACGTCCACACCCCATCATCGCCCTCTGTGACATGTGTGAAGGTTATACCACAGTCGCCGACTTGTAGACTTTCCCCGGTGTACCTGGAAGGGTCAAAATGATAGTTTAAAAAAAATTGAAGTGTCATTGTTCTGTAAGCATTGTATGACGTCGCAGTTGTGTCACGTTAAAATGTGTGTCACGTTCAGTGTGCCCTTCGAACTCTTACGATATCCATGGTCTCAGTTGGACTTAGCGCCGATTTTTAGGCCGCTACCGCCAGGGTCTAAAATATGGTTTGAACTTACCAAAACAGCTGATTATCGTCAACAAGCGGCACAGGCATGAAATGAGTTCCATTCGGATGCTGGAACCAGCAGTAAGTCAGATTGACATCCGCTTCGCAGAATATAGTAGTCGTCATTCCTTTCTTTACATAGGTTCCCTTCGAACTATCACGACATCCACGGGCTGAGTTGGACATGGCGCTGATTTATAGGCCGCTACCGCCAGGGTCTACAAACTGGTTTGTACTTACCAAAACAGCTGATCATCGTCAACAAGCGGCACAGGCGTGAAGTGAGTTCCATTCGGATGCTGGAACCAGCAGTAAGACAGAGTGACATCCGCTTCGCAGGATATAGTAGTCGTCATTCCTTTCTGTACAAATACTGTGGACTCGTGTGCTCTGGATGTTCGTATAAACGCTCGGCTTGGAGGTCCTAGACAAAATAATATTGTAAAGTAATTTTTCATCTTCATCCTACATAATTACTCGACTTTACCCAATGCTGCGTGTATAACGGCACATTCGTTTTTTTGTTATTTTTTTAATAATACGTAAATAAATATATAATGCTGGAAAATGTATTGTGGACATTTAAATTTGTCGAACGCCGATTGGAGAGTGAAAGTATAAATTACATTTTAATAAAAATCTGTATAAATCCAGGGCAAGGTAATAAAAAGTATTTATTAGAACTAAAAGTTATTTTCTTTTGATAGGAAAATAAAATAGGCGTGGATAAATAGTTTTAGACTTAATTATCATAAAATTATTGAATTTATATTTAGTTGCTGGTAAATATAAATTCAATTTCAATTCGCGTTTATTTGTACTTATAATTATCTCTATCGTGGGGAACTATACAAATCCTAACTAATAGTATAAATGCGACAGGGTGTTTTTTGTTTGTTAGTAGTTTGTACTTCCTTCACGTCCTAACTAAGCAGCCAATCGACTTGATTTTTGGCATAAAGTTAGTTGAAAGGATGGAGAGTAACATAGGCTCTCACTTTTTTTCCAAAAACATCAAATTCCCATGGGAAATTTACGGGAAAAAAGACCTTTTTATCCCCCTAGAAATGTATAATTCGAATTTAGCGCGGGTGAAACCACGGAACAGCTAAACCCATATAAAAATGAGACAGCAGACCTTGTTTTCTTGGATCATGCCTCCACTATACAAAGCCATAATAACCGCGCTTGGCAGGATTCAAAGAATCAAAGATCTTTATTGCGACCAGCATGGTACAAAGGTCGTATAAGTATAAATAATGCATTCATGTCTCATTATATTCTAGCATGCAATAATTATAACTAATAAGGTAACTAAGATCTTGCATTTAAAAATCATTTATATCATAAAAATTCCTTAACAATTTAATTTTAAATAAATAATTATTTGATTTCATTTATTGGTATCTTATTATACATATGTATATATTTTTTTTACACATAGAGTCAAAAAACTTTTCTCAAACTTGACTGAATGCGGGCTATTTTTTAGAACAAGTTTATTCGGATCTCTACATAGTCTAGGGTGTTAGTCAAATGCTTTTTTAAATAAATTCACATGTTTTCTTTAAAAAAAATTGAGTCTTCATAGAGGGACGATAGAGGTGACAGACCAAGCTCCTTAAACAAGGACTCGCATGAATCATCAGGAGGATTGGTGATCAGTGATCACCATTGGAGGATTATTGGTGAGAGTGACGGGATAGAGTGCACCTCTGTTTGTGCACACAGTTATGCACTATAATATGTCCTGCGCATCTGGCAAGTCTCCATTGAGATTGGCCGCCGTGTTCGAAATTCGGCTACGAGGATATTAAGTATTATTATATATATTCCGTTTATATATTTCGGGAACTACAGACAATTTCAAAAGTTTTAACATATATAGATAATTTAATGAAACAATTTTTTTACACTTTTCTGTTAATAGCGTCTTTCCTAAATTAGGTTTACCTAGACACTTAGAGTTATCTTACCAGTAACCCTAATCAGTGCTTGAAGTGATGGTTTCTGCTCGATTACAGTTCCAACTCTTTCTTGAACGCCCACAGTGCACCTCCACGAGACGTAATCACCAGCAGAAGGGTGCTCTACAGTCATACCGCATTGTCGTTTGGCGAAACCATCGCCGTAGTAACTGAGTACAAAAACTTAAGATAAAAATGAAAGAAAAACTATGGATCCAGCGTCATCTACTCCCAAGTAAAAAAAAAGGAAGGTTGCGACGAGATCTTTTTTCCGGCCCTTGATTGGGGCACTGAAGGAGGCCTCGAGGCTATACCTCTTTGCCCCGGCTTGAATTCGGGGGGTGACGACCCCTCATCCTTGGGTTGTGAAGCACAATGCTCTGATTATTCATTTTTTTAAGGCTGCATATAATTGTATATTTTTTATACAACCCAAGGACTCAAGTTGGTTCAAGTTAAGTTTGGTTGCGCTATGCCATAACGACAACGTGTATTCGTTGATTATGGCTGAACTATGGGAGACTAACAGATTTTTTTAAGAGGTAGTTTAGGCCTCATAAGAGACTTACAAGTACCTAATATAAATTTGCTGATGATACAATTAGCACGTTTTTTAATAAGTTTAGTGCATTGTTATTACAGGTCGTAACTTTCCCCAATGATAATATAAACAACAGAAGTTTTTTTCTTGAAGCTATAAACGGCTAAAACCAATAAATTGATTTGATCTGTTTAGTCGGTATAGTACCAACAGACTGTCGGTGTTGCTTGGCAATCTCAGTGTCAAGGTCGAGTGTTGTGGTGTCCTGATGATGTCTCGTGGAGAGACGTAATTGACGACTTACTTTAATGGATACTATCAGAGGTTATACGCGGAATTGTTACTTAATATTTCTTCATTCTAATATTTTACAATGGACTTCCGCAAAGTAACGCCTGAATCATTATTTATTTTGGTTTATAGTGTATCTTTCTTTAGTATTGAAATCGCGCTTGTATTATTACCCGAGCAAGAGAACGACCTATAAACATGTCGAAAAACGTTTATAAAGTTAATAAGGTAACTTACCTATGTTCACCATCGCTCAATCCATCGATTATATTGTACCCAGACTGTCCATTAGTTCGCTGGAACCGACAGAACGTAATGTTTTTCTCTGAGTGATGTAGATTGCAGTAAAGATTGAGTTTTCCGTTTCCGTGGACGAAGCCCGTATCTAGACGCTCGGCTGCAAATAAAAATACGTTTAAGTCGTTGCTTATAATCGTGACCCGCATAAGGAAACGTACACAAACTAAGAGACCTACCTTTTAATTTTTTTTAAAGGTACACCAATATGCCAAAGGATAGCAAAGACCACGAGTACAAACCCGGTCACATTATATGTGGACTTTTATCTACAAACATAAACGGAAGGAAACTGCAGCAAAATAAAAAAAACTCCGTCGCTGAACGGTTGCTAGACAAGACAGTAAGACTATTCTCAACTTAACGGGTAGTTAATACTGACTTTCAACAGTGACGCTTCTATCAGCCGCTAGTTCAGACACCCTGCCAGGCAGACCGAGCCACAAATGCCAGTTGCCTTGGACAGCGCGCGTTGCTCTATCCAAAGTCATGTGGCATTGCCCAGAGACTAAAGTACGGTCGCTGAACGGTTGCTGTATCACGCAATAAGAGCTGCTTAGAGATGCTAGGTTTATATCTGGGTGGGCTTCGCCGTCGTGGAGGATTATTGGTGATGCTGTATATTCGTTGATGATGGCTGCAAAGGAATAGTAGATTACAAGAGAGTTGGAAAGGTTTTGGACAATATTGTTACATGTCCAGGTTCTTTAATAAATATATGTAAATGCATAAACATGGAAATGAAATTTATTTTGGGGTCAACATTAAACTTCTTTGGTTCCGTTTTTGGCAACGAAACCATAAAATTATTTACTACTGTAAAACTGATAAGCTTCTATCATGATAATAATAATCTTACATTCATCAATATTATCAATCTAACAGATGATTAAATAGTTATCGCAGTACAAAGTAATCTTTATTATATCGCATCACGTGAACGAACCCTGAAACGACTTTCAGATGAGAGGTCGTGGGTTCGAGACTTAGATGCGTAACTAAAGCATCGGAAATTTTTGCATGTTTAGTAACTACAAATATTAAACAAGCGAAAGTGTAAAGATTTGAGTTTCCGCTCGAACAACGCCAAAACGAATTTACGGACTGAGTTAATGAGCTTCGTAGGCTCTCTGATTCGCGAGGCAAACGAGAACGACAACGAGTGTACATGCATACATGCCTTTCATTGAGAGAACGAACGCCGGGACGTCACGTTCACGTGACACTTTTGCCCAATCAGTGGCTCGAAATACCTGCCGCAGCTGGTCAAGGAATTTATATACTAACGTAACTATATAAATTCCTTGCCTTGTCTGTGCGACCTACACACATTCGTCTCTCCCGCTAGTTCCTGATTGGTCTATTCCGCTCCACTTTTTGTCAATGGCAACGCGGCAAGTGTGGATTAATTTTAACGAGTATAGTCTGATCAAAGTCTGTTAAAATAGTTACCTTCCACATGAAGTTCCGTCCAGCCTGTTAAATTGTATTGAGCACTGATAGCTGTCAGCCTCCATCTACCCTCATCCCCAGGAGAGACGTTCTTCACCCGAACACCACATCCGTTCGACCAACTTTCATATCTGTGAATCATTCATTACCTACTTGTATAAAATTTTATCTAACGCATTTACTGCCCACTGTCCAGCCTCAGGGCGGTGCGGCCAGCGATGTCACGCGCCGCCGCCGGACCGCCGTTATATCTCAACCAATTTATACAAAACCTTGAGAAATACTTATTATAAGTATTTGTCGATGAAGGTTTAAGTATATAATAGTATACTTAAACCTTCCTCGTGGATCACTCTATCGATGGTGAAAACCGGATGACAATCCGTTCAGTAGTTTTTGAGTTTATCGCGAACAGACGCGGCTTTGTTTTATAATATGTAGTGATGTCAGAAAGCATCGTCAAAAAATCCAAGGAAAGTGGGTGGGGTGGTGCAAGACCGGACAATATAGCATAATACTCGTATAACCGAAAGTGTTATATGAAGCCACCTGTAATAAAGACAACAATTAGCTTTAAAATGCTTAGTTTCAGGTTGTTTCTGTAATTTACAGTGCACGCAATGTGCAAGTATATTTTCTTGATGGTTAAATAATAATAAGGCCTGCGGCTGAGTAGATAGATTCGTTTTAAGAAGAAAATTATTAAGCTACGGAACTCGTAACAAGTTTATCATGACAGCCGCCAAGTAGCATATCAAACGATGTAGGTATGTATATCAATTTTATCAAATCAGTGTCTTTGCTATCGAATAGGTAGGTACTGGGAAAGTTAATTAGTAGGTAGGTATAATTCATTAGCTATAGATTATTTAGGTTATTATAACCTTAACAGATAAACGAATCCTGTGTAGACAATCATCGCTTGGCGACTCTAGTTAAAACGCCATTTCACCCTAGCTAGGCCTTCTACGTCGCCCGCTTCGCCATAGCGATGAAAGGCTCGACTCTTTGTTGGTCTTTAGGGTTCATAATACCTATCTTCTGAATTATTTAGAAATGTCGTCTGTGAGTAAATGAATTTAATACTGCTGGACAATCCACACAGCATCGTCTAGCTAGCCCAAGTAATCATAGATCGATAGTAACTAACTATAGATCCTTACTAATATTATAAATGCGAAAGTAATTCTGTCTGTCTGTCACGTTTTCACGCCAAAACTACTGAACCGATTCAAATGAAATTTGGTAGGTACACAGATACTTTAGAGCCTGAGAAAGGAACTTTTTAATGCGAAAAAATGGTGGTAATGGGTTGAAAGAGGAGATGAAAGGTTGTATAGAAGTATAGTCATTTTTAAAGCTAAAAGCTTGAAATTTATTTTATTGGCTGTTAATTTGATATAAATAAAAATTTCATTTAAAGTTTCTACAAATTTTACCCTCAAGGGGGTAAAATATCAGAGGGAATAGGGGATGAAAGTTCGTATGAAAATCACACTGTCACTATTCCACGCGGACGAAGTCGCGGGCACAACTAGTAACTAATATAGCCAAGCCCCTGCCTAGATTAGGAGGCGGCCGCCGCCGCTACCGGCAGATATTTTTTATTATAAATACCTGCATTAAAAACCCAGACCCGAAACAGTAAAGCTAATTTTAATGTTGTTTTTCGCAATTCTATTGTTATTATAGGGACTTTTCGATCACCAATTTTAACCGCGAGAATTAATTCGCGCGGTGATATTTCGCAATACCTACCTTAGAAAAGAATTATAATAAAGATCTTACCTGTCACTAGGCGGTTGCTGGACATTGAAGGAAACTCCGGTCGGAGTCGAAACATGACAGGACTGCTGATTCTCCAAGTCGCTGGCCAGTCTCATCTGAGCTTGGTGACCCTCGGAAACGTTCAGGATATGGGGCCAGCCTATACCCGTCTGCATCTTGTAGAGGTCTCCAAGTTCAAGATCGAAGACTGCGATTTGTGTGTTCGCAGTATGGAAGACCAATACTGAAAGAAAATGTTTCGATTGAGGTACCCCTCCGCTCGTATATTATGGCTAAAATATTTTCATCAGAGAATAGTTTTTTTCTGAAACTAATTAAGCTTTAAACGTAGTAAGTTAGGTTTTACAATGCCTTTTATGAATGAACAGTCTAAAATGTTTTTGTTATCCATGGTGTGGGGCCCGCTTTCTAATACGAACTGCTGACTTAACTCAGTATTCGAGACAAATTTTAATGATATTAATCTACATCTAAACGAAATTCAACAAAATTTAAAAAAAAAATACAACATACTACTTACCCGCTACATAAATAAATATTTTCAAACACATTTTGATCGGATTAATTTTTATCTACACAAAAAAATACCGTTTTCAGTAAGCATAGACGTCGTTAGATAATCCTTGAAGTTCCACCCATTGTTCATCAATTGCGAATGATTAACATTTAAAATTTCAGAACAGCCTGATTACCGATAAATTAATTATACGATTACTGGCGAGTTGCGTTAAGACAGATATCTATTGAGGTTCCGTCTGTAGAGTATACCTACCTAATTATCTATCTTGAATGTCACATACTAATACACATCTCGTCATGGTTTAATAGCGCTCGGCGAAAGTAGAGGCGGTTTTGCTGCGCAGGTGTAAAACGGTGTAATAATCTTAAAATCGACTTCTGCGCATCAAGATCAGCGCCATTAAACCATGACGCGAACTACTTCGAATTCTTAATTGGTGTAAATCACAAAAGAAATCTTTATAAAATAACTACTAGCTGGCGTGAGACAGCTCAGAACCGAGATGCCTGGAAAAGTTTTCTGTTCTATGTAAAAACCAGTTTTGAAAACCATTCAATAAAAAAGTCTTGTGTCAGAGGACCAGTTTTACAGTTACGTTAATATCCAAGAGTGCATGCAGAAGAACCTTTCAGTGAGTTCGTTACTCTAGTTGAAACAACAAGTAAATACTAGTTCTCATCTTTCTATTATTTTCTTTGTTAATAAAGACAGTTTGTCCACTCCTATGTTATACTTTATATAAATTATAAAAACCATGGTATAAGAAAACAGGTATGCTCTTCCGAGAATCGATGGTCACGTGGGTGTCGCCAGGCTACGTCATCGACGCCATCGGCGAATGTGAAGACGACTCTGTTTCCTGGTGATACCAGTAGCGTACAATCGTAACTCCTCGAGCTCCAGTATGAATCTGATAAAACTATGTGGTTCTGTATTTACCAATTATTTACGAGTATCACATTGAATCGTGTTTAACTAACGCTGTTTTGACTGATCTAACAAATATAATTGACTATAGACATTTTTTTATTGATTTTTCAATTTATCACATTTGTTTCTCAATTTTGTTGAAATGAAGTGGCAACTGGACAGTGACGTCACCTGGCGACACTCCCGAAAGAGCATACCTTATTTTCTTATACCATGATAAAAACTATAGAGACGTGCCGGTACCCTAAAAGAAAGGATAATAGAATGGGCGTGGAATGGGTAAGAAGTCTTTCCTTTTCTTTCCTACTTCCCTTTGAATAGCTCTCGCTCGCACACTGCAATGTGTTTCAACTATTTTATTTTATCAGATCTAATCTGATAATTGGTAATCAAATCAGTACTTATTAATCAATAGACACAGATATCCACCGAGCTCAAAATATTTTGATGAGGAACTTTCTAAGTCCTTATGAACTCTTCTATTTTAAACTAGCCACCCGCCCCGGCTTCGCACGGGTGCAATGCTGTTACTAAATTATACATATTAACCTTCCTCTTGAATCATACTATCTATTAAAAAAACCGCACCAAACTCCGTTCCGTAGTTTTAAAGATCTAAGCATACATAGGGACAGACAGGGGGAAGCGACTTTGTTTTATACTATGTAGAGAGTTGATACAATGAGTAGGTAACGAAATACATCGGACGCGACGCGCGATTTAAATACAGAAATTGCTGTTATTCCAGGTTCCCAACAATACCCATACCAAATGTCAGCCCAATTAGTTCATTAGTTTTTGTGTGAAAGAGGGACTAACATCCATACTCACAAACTTTGACATTTATAATATTAGTAGGATCAGGGCTCATTATAAAGTCAGCATATAATTCTAATTTGATAAATTTATTAGATTCTTATCAAACGAGTCTTAAATTAGTTATTACTTATCGCACTTTGAGATCTTATGACCGACACAGAATCTTAAACCTGGAAAGACAAAAATAGTTCGTAATATCCGATCCAACCGTGAATAGAAAATTGTACTGGAACGCAATATCTCTAAACAGCAAACTGATAGGGATGGCAATCACAAACTCAGTACAAAATATAAATATATGGGCTAGCCATGTAACAAGCTCAAAACTTATCGTTATGAATTACTCTCCGATTTGAATATGAGTTTGTGCAAGATTTTCCTTTTGAGTGGTAGATATGGTATGACGTCATCAGCTTCTTTCATTTCCACAGCGGAAATCTGAAAGAGACAGTTGTTTTTAGGACATAACACGGTGCGGCGTGAATACCTATACTCCGATTTATAATCCAAGATATTTTATGTCCACAAAGATATTTATGAATGAAAACTTAACTAAAACTGATAAAAATAACAGAAAACAACAAGGTAACAGCAAAGTTATCACTAAAAACTAAAACACAAATTTCAACAACGCATAATCTCACATGTGTAGCAAAAAATGTTTAAATTTGAATTCGAAAACTAGATGATGAATGAAAGCTTTCAAAACCAAAAATGTCGAGCTTATGTGCTTTGCTTCGATGATACCAATGTCGTTAAATATTTTCCACCAATATTCCTTGGGTTTTGTAACCCCTTTGTATACAAAAATATCCAGGTTTATAAATCGGCGTATAGATCGATGTAGCATATTGATTTTATGAATCACTTTATACTAATCAATCTCATGCAAAATGTTAGTGCGCGTCATGCATCTTAATACAAACTGGTACTGCAATAGAGTATCGAAGACTCTTTTTACCTACACCAAAAATTTTTAAGACCATACAGGATAGCGACTTTATCGCGGGCCTTACGTGACTGCACATCGCCGCAAAGTTGTGGATTTATTCCTTAGGTAATAAATAATGCTGGACAATTAACACAGCATCATCTAGCCGCCACAGATTAACTAACGTTACTTAGTAACCCAAGCTAAGCAGAGCTTGTGTTAAGGGTACTAGATAATTAATATACTTAATACATTAAACTTACTAAATAGAACACCCAGAACACCCTGAACAAATATCTGCAGATCGTACGAACACGGGACTACCGAGGCGGGACTCGAACCCGCAACCTCCTTGTTTGCCCGCCGCGCCATATCGGTCATCGAGTAGGTACCGAAGACACTTTGTACAACACAACTTTGTAAGATGATATTGGATGGTAGCGACTATATCGCGGCCTTTACACAAATGCAAATCACCGCATACGTTCTGGATAGGGCCATTATCCAGAACGTATGCGGTGATCTTATATCTTAAAACTAGAAATAATCTTAAAGGACAAAATCCATAACACTTACATTCAAATCCTTTACATTAGCTTCTTTCACGATGAACTCTCTAAGCACATAATCCGTGTTGATCATATGGAACATTCTGGTTTCATTTGCACGCACCAATACCTCATCAACTCTTAGGAAGTATCTTTGAAGGATGAACCAATAGTCCTTCATGACTCTCTGGAATTAAGTTTATTGTTGTATTGCAATTATGAGAAACGGAGTGCATGAAGACCTTCCACTTGATGGACCGACGACATTGTATCGGTCGCAGGGAGTCATTGGATGGAGGCGAATCAGGACCGCTATTCGTGGTATCGTTTGGGGGAGTGTTCAGCAGTGGATGTATATAGGCTGATAATGATTACAATTTTGTCGCAAGGTACGTTAATTCTGTAGTTATGTGTTCAACAAGAGAACAAAGTTGTTTCTCGTTGTATGTGCCCATATAAAATCCTAGTAAGCAATTTATTATAGGTACTTGTCTACTAGTTTAGGGGTCGTCCATTATTCACGTGTGGCTAGAAAGAAGGGAGGGGGTTTGACAAAAATCCCGAAATATCACCAGGAGGAAGGTGTAGTGAGATATCACGTGTATTTATTTTGTCGTTGAACGCGCAATTTCTAAACAACCGTAAAGCGGCGTGTGAGCTTGAGTCGCCTTTGCCAGGCAACGACTCTCCCGCCCGCCGCGACAGCCGCAATATTATACTCAACCTGTATTTAAAAATAATATTCATTATAAAGATGCTTTGTACCTACAAAAAAAATACACGTGATTTTGGGTAGGGGAGAGGGGTTATTCTTAAACCTCACGATATATCACCACGGGGGGGGATCAAATAATGCTAAAAAATCATCACGTGAATAATGGACGACCCCTTAGCAGTTTTCCAGCACTTCAGTACATAATATTTATGATTTTTGAGCTCGAATAAATTTTGCTAACTGGTTTTGAGTAGGTGAAAATTACAAGCTAGAGAGGTGAATAGTATTTTACTTCATAAAACCTGGGGCCTACAAAGGAAACGAAAATCAAAGTTTCTGACTTAATTTTTGTGACATAAGTAAGCAGTTATTTGAAAACAAATCTGAAACTTTGGTTTTTGTTTATTTAGCCTGTAATATTTTTGACTTTAATATCTTTAGTTTACTAAGCTCTTGTAAAATTGATTAACAATGTCCGAATTACAAATTATAAATTTCCAGTTTACTCACAATTTTCACAGACAACTTAGATATACCATGATCGTGCAGCTCGTCCTCAAATAGAGTTAGATCATGGTAGAACAGGATCTGATCTTTCTGCTTTAAGAGTTCAAAGTTAATTTGTTCATTGGTGGGTGTTTCAACAATATCACCGGAGAGAGTGCCTTTGTAGTCTGTGGAGAATGTCCAGTCAAAGGATTTCTTCATTTTCTCTGCATCAGGCCTAAAACACCAAAAGATACAATAAATAAAACTCGCAGGCCAAGTACCAGCAAACCCAGAGAGCACATACTGCCAATCACATAGTTAAAGCTTGGAACCGGTTACCAGAATCAGTGATTAGAGACCCCTCAGTGAACTCGTTTAAAAATAAACTGGACAAATATTTAAAGAGCATTGACAAACACTCGAGTATATCAGCTTAAGATCAGCCTGCATATCACAAATAATAATAATAATTACACATTTTACAGATACTATCACCGTGTGAAGCCAAGCCCCATGCAACAAATTAAGGGATGAGCAAAGGCACCTGCTTGTGCTTTCTGTCATGAGCTACTTAATATGCTCTGTCAAAATGTCCAGTTTGTTGCATCAGGATTTCCTTAGTGTAAAGTGGACACCTTACGCAGTAGATAGAAATATGTTTCATCGAGTTAATTCAAATATATATTATGCTTTTTACATACCTGGTTTCTAGCCAGGCTTCAGAACAAGACACTTCTATTGCCTTGACAGCGCAAGCTACACGTCTCAAGGCATCGAGGGGATTGAAGGAAATTTTAGCGCCATTTTTGTGAGTCAACTTTAGAACATTGTTAGGAAATACCATGTCTGGAAAATGAGGGATCTTGAGCTCCTTGCTGTATCTGCAATTTCAAATAGATTGGTTACTTCCCTGATTTAATTTCCTTTATATCATAAAGCTTGAGAACAGACTACCTACTATTTATGTGAGTCCCACAGTCATCATATAGATGCAAAAACTTCCCATTTTTTTTACTTTGTGAACTTTTAATGCAGTTTGACAGTTTTTTGAGAACTTTACTTGAATGAATTTAAATCATGTTAAAACTAGCATCATCCTATAGAAACTTAAAGGGTTAAAATGAAGTTGGTAGCAGAAACAGCATTATCCCTTCCTTGTTAAAGCATAGCAACATCCGTTTTGACCAATCAGGTGTAGATGTACGAAATTACCAAACAATTTCGCTGGTTGTTCTTGTGTTTTGCTCTTGTAAATCAGTGAAATTAAAACATACTTAAATAGTCATTATACTGTCAAAAAGATTATAGAATCATAAACATGGAATTTTTTCCTACCCCCTGAAATATTAAAAATATAAAAACAAGGGAAAAGCAAAACCCTAAAAATGGAAGAGAAACCTTGTGAGGAAAAATGGTAAGATAAAGTACGTTGAGATAATTTTGATCTTTAAATTTATTGGTCATTCGAATCGATAATATCACTAGAAGCTACTACGTGCAAAGATAACAAAAAAATGCCTACCCTCTTTTCAGTAGACATGGTTGTTAATGTCTTTGCTTCTATATGACTAGATTAGCCAAGAATACCACAGGTGTAAGGTTTAGGTTAACAAAAACTGAACTGTCCAGGCTTGTTGATGGATAGAATCTGAAGCTTTACTCACATACAAAACTGGCAAAATTGTTCATCATCACGTTCACACACAACCTTTGTAGAGCAGACACTTGGCAGGATACAGCTGACATCGTACGATATATGCCACGGCCCGAATTCAATGGATTGTGAATTCGTAGCAAAACGTCCGGAATCAATGCGGAGAGCCTGAAAATAATAGTCATTTCAATGTAGGTAAAGAACGCCGGCTTTATCGAGTGGTCACTAAACCTCACTACATGACTACCTCGACGTTAAACATTGTTGTTTTAGATTCACGTCGTGTGTTTTCAGCAAATAATTGTCCTAAATTTATTCTTCAACGAAATTAAAATTAATTTGAGTATGTATGTACATACATATGTATGTATTTACAATAAACTCGAGAATAAATTCCATAGATTCAAGCCACAGATTCAAGCTCGCTCCAAAGAGAATATAGAATACACAGACATCGTAGAGCTATGTGATAGAATTTGGATAGAATACAATCAAAAGGATACGATGCGACCTAGGACCAAGAATTTTATGGACTCCGCCTTTCAGTTTTACGCATGTCCGTTTTTATTAGTGTGCAGTTGCAGATTTGTAATAGTGTGCATGACTAGGGAAGTGACTTTGCTGCCCAGCCGAACTGGCTTCGGCCCAAACTGGTCCGAATCAGGAAGATACACTTGAATGCCGATTTCATTCCTGATTCGTCCCATATTTAACAGGCATGTTTTAGTGACACATAACCTGATGCTGATGCTGATTTTGGCCATCTGCGTGTCGGAATCGCGAACCGAGTATGCCACACTAATTCAATGGAGATGATTCTACCAATCGAACACGAGTTTCGAAAAACTATACACATCTGGCCGTGGGGTCGCGGCGCACGACTATCGACCCCTCCAACTCAACCCGTGGATGTCGTAAGAGCCGACTAAGGGAACCTACCAGAGGAAGGGCAGCAGCTTCCTTCTGAGTATTTTTAAACACCAACACTGCGATCACCAATCCGCCCGCCAAGTGTGGTGATTATGGCAAATCCCCCCCTACATGGGAGATCATCCACTCGGTGAACCGATGACATCTTAGCGGTCGCAGGGAGTCGATGGATGGAGGCGGCTCAGGACCGCTATTTGTGGCGTCGTACGGGGGAGGCCTATGTCCAGCAGTGGACGTGTATGGGCTGATGATGATGATGATGATACACATTTTATAGAAAAGCTACGCACTTTTTTAGGGTTCAGTAAACAAAAGGTGTCCACGGGACCCTAGTACTAGCCCTCCGCTGTCTCTCTGTCTGTCCATCTATCGGGCTTTATTGTATCTCATGATTCGTAAAAGGTAGACACTTGCATTTTTCATTATGTATTTCATTTGCCGCTATAATAACATACTATTAAAATAAATATTATAATTAATGGGGGCTCCACAAAAAACGTTTTTTGGCCATTTTTTTGACCCTCTCACGCGATGCAAAAATTAAAAAAAGGGTTAGTGTTCGCTCCGCTTTCCGTTGCTTTAGTTTCTTGGTGATTTTGGGCAAGTGCCGCTATAAAACCTGAATTTTTTTGTTCATCCTTCCAATTCTTGCGTGTATAGTCTAGAGCGCTAATTGACACTTGGAACTTATAGTCACGGGTGTGAAACATCCCTCATTCAGGGAGTCTAATGGATTAGCTATAAGGACTTATTTTGCGTAAATTTACTATGTTGATTTTGCTCAAAACTTTTACATCGGTGTCGATGTCATTTTGTAAGACTAAGAATATAATATTGCAAAATTTATAAAAAAAAGGGGCAATAAATAAGATAACACATCACAATATATAGCATAATGCGCGCGGCTTTGCCCGCATGGTTGATTTAAAGTTGTTGTTTTTTTGTAAATAATGTATACATAGATATTATATACTGTTAATTTTAAGGATATTGTATCTTTTGTGTCTTAATAAAATAAAATTATAAACAAAGTAAATACCAACGAAAAATTTCTATTTTAACTAAAATCAAATTACTTAGCTTTTGGAACGAACTTCCAGAAAAAACCGCGTGAAAATTATTCCAGGTTATTATCTTGTGTATTTCTTTTTTCCTCGTACTTTGAGTTATATAAACTAGTTAAATAAATCCTACGGAAACAATAATGATAAATCAATACTACATGCTTGAGAAGAGTGTGAAAGACAGTACTTTTCTGTACGAAATCTTGAAATGGGACGAAACAGGAATGAAATCAGCAATCAATTTTATTTTCCTGATTCGGACCAGTTTTGGCCGAAACTAGTGGGTCGAATGTGGTATAACCCGAAAACTAAATTTGATTGTTAAAGGCGCACAGATGCTAAATTTATCTCGACTAATTATTCATAGTTTTAGACATTATTTGTATCCGACACTCATAGGAACACATGAACTAGATTCTTAAAATGTTTTTCCTAGATTTCTAGTAATAAAAATAATTACTTTAGTATTAAACTGAGCGAAAATCTTACGCATTTAATGACAAATCCGTGACTTTTACTCCACCTTTTGTGCTCTTTGAAGAACAGAACACAGCAGAACACGACATATTTTCACTTTTTCAAAAAAGTTTTAGGTAAAACGCAGTAATTTCTTAGAATTTCAATAAAGTTCATCAGTCTTACCACAACTTTGAACTAACTAGTCAGGTACTAGCTGACACGATTGACACTTACAGTGCAGTATAGCTATAAGTACACCAGCTATCTTTTTTACTCATAGCTTGACTCCGAGAGATAGACAAAAATACATGACAACTAAGACCGGAAATCCGGCATCTTTACCGTGTATTGTACTCTCTCCACACAGCTCTACCATGTCTGTGACTCTCTCTTTGTTTGCTAGTTTGAATAAAATTTTAACTTTAACGAATGAGTGATACAAATTTTGTTGCGCACGAATTATGCATATGATTAAATAATCCGAGAGTTGTTCATCTGATGCGTACATAAACATCCTCACTACCTACCTACCTACAACATCTGTTTGAATAAAGGTTGCGTGGCTACGGTGTGGAATTAGACAAGGAAATGTCTTCCATGTGTAGAGTTTGCCTCGCCGGCAATACGACACTGCATTCCTTGAAAAACAACCTGCTTATTGCAAATATGTAAATCGTTAGATAGGCCCTTACCGTAGTGAGACCGCGCCGTTTTGTGTGCCACGCGAAATGAGTTCGCTCACTCATTTGGAATCAGTGTACATCTAAACACGGTGCTAGCTGGACCTGTTTAACTTTGGCGTTTTTTGTTGAAAAGTGTCTCAAAATGCCATCGCGTGCATTTCGCAAATGCAACAATAAATTGTTAAAATACAAATAAATCCAAAGGCGTAACATTTCACTCTTAGGATTGCGATATAATTAAATATCTATTATTTTTCCTTCCGCTGCTGTAGCGTTGCGACCGGACTATAAACAAAGTAAAACTACCAGCTAATCTGTGTTACAAAGACATAGACGTGCGACCCGACCATAAATTTGCCAGCGGCGGCGCGCTGACCTCCACGGTCAGCGTGACGGCGCCACCGCGCCGGCGTGGTTTGATTTTTTGTCTCTTATGTAGGTATTTAAAATTAAATAGTAGTTAGCCCCTAACCGTAACGTCGTGACTGTTTTAGTTTGAATCGTCTGTTTCGAGTTTTTTTTTATATCTTTATTTATTAAAGAGGGTTTGATCAGAGTGATCATGTCACCCTCATAGTTTACAATAAATTTACCGTTCCGGAGCTACATATTATGACGGTTTGAAATTGCCATTGCAAGAAGTAAGGCGCAAAAATAATAAAAAATCAATAAACCATTTAAAAATGGGTTTCTTATTGTTTTTTGCTTTCTCCTGGATGAACAGTCAAAGAGGTTCGCTAAGTTTGTTGTAGAAAGCGATGTACGAATTCATATTTCAAAACAAAAAAAAAATACAGCTTGATCTAGGCTACAAGAGCTTTCATTTGATAGGTCGGTATTTAGTTTAAGGTACACAGTAATAACTAAGGATAGGAGTTATTGGATATTTTGAATACTGATTATTAGTTGGGTATTTTGTTTCAATTCCGCTAGTACCAACTGGTACCCAATAACGTTACAATACTCTTACGTTACGTACCTGTCCTGATTTCTACCCAATATATTTCTAACCGATTTGGTTAGAAATACCAAATACTTGTTGCAGCTACATAACTTTACGGGTGAACGGTCCGCTAGTATCTATGCGTAGATGATAGGTTAGGTAAGTATAGGTATTGAAGCGTTGGGTAGTTATGGCTCACGGTCGGTTAGGCGCGATGCTCGCTTTGCGCAGTTATTCCCTAGCGGTATGCGGATTTTACAATAGCGTTAGATATTTTAGGACCACTGTATAGATAATCTGTTTTATCAAAACTCTCTAAGAAACATAGCAGTGGTGCGCTGAAGATTTCTACTTCTTCTAGTAACCGCAATCACAGAAAACCTTGAAGGAGACTACATTCTTAAGTACTGGAGGGATAAATGATATGTTTATCGGAGAGTTTTGAACAGATTCTCCGGTCTGGTTGCTGGTCGTCGCACCGACGCGACTGATAGAGACGGCGGCGGCGGCGTGAGAAAACAGCGGCGCGTGCCGGCGCGGCGCGCACGTCTACATACTTCAAAGACAATGCCACAGTTTTTGGTGTCAGGGCATATCTAACGATTTATATCTTTGTAGGTACGTAAAAAATTCGTATAACGAAACAAGTATATTTAAGAAACTCAATGAGCATTTGCTCATTGTAGCCCAAACTGTATTGTATTGTACTTCAAACCCACCAAACTGAGAAGATTCTACACAAAAATTCTAAGTTCTCAGGACTAACTTTGTATCTTGAGAAAGAATGGCTGGTCAATTCGACACATTCCTGAGAAAAAGGGTTGACAGATGGACATAAAGGTTCCTTTTAGGGCTCTGTACTACAGCATTAGTTACTACATTTATGCTAGCATAAATGTAGTAACTAATGCTGTAGTACATTTATGCTAGCATAAATGTAGTAACTAATGCTGTAGTACATTTATGCTAGCATAAATGTAGTAACTAATGCTGTAGTACAGAGCCCTAAAAGGAACCTTTATGTCCATCTGTCAACCCTTTTTCTCAGGAATGTGTCGAATTGACCAGCCATTCTTTCTATATATGCATAAATGTAGTAACTAATGCTGTAGAGTGGCATTAGTTACAGTACCCGAAGTGTTTTTATTTTATTATTTAAAATGGGAGACTACTACTTAGCCTCTGCTGTCTGTCTGTCCGCCCATCTGTCAGCTGGCTGTATATCATGCACCGTAAAAGGTAGATAGCTGAAATATTCACAGAATGTGTCTCTTGCAGCTACTACAACAACATCTATATACAGGCCGGTCCGGAAAGTCGATGCAAAGCCGTGAGGGGGCGGGTAGGTCACCTCGTTACCTTAGTCCAATGTCGTCGAATTCCGAGTTATCATAATATCCATGATTTTTGAAAAAATTACCATAATCATATGCTTATTCGTTTATAGTGTTCAAACAGACAGTTACTAGTACCTAACAATTTGTTTACGTCCTAGCATAATGTGCATTCAATCGATAAACACCAAAACAATCATTTGTATCCACACATCTGTGAGCCATCTGGGAGAATATAAGGCATGTCTGCAGCTTCCAGTAACAATAGCAGCATAAAGCTCTCGACCTTGCATCCTCCGAGTTGAACTGGAATAATCATGAAAATATTGTAGTTAGCAATGGACGAGATGATAATGATGATTAGAGTTGTAGGTTCGGTGGCTAAGTAGATTGATAGATAGATAGAAAATTCTTTATTGCTCACTTATTGATAGATACAGAAATACAAAAAAAAAAAAAACTAAGTTACAAGTGGCGGTCTTATCGCTTGAGAGCGATCTCTACAAGACAACCGTGGATGGATAGGCTTGTTGGATGGTACTAGGGGATCTGTGTGCTAGTATAGACTTAATAAATAAAAATACTCATAATAAATATTATGCCTAAAATAAACTACATATATAAATTTATATATATATATATATATTTACTTATATACATAGGTACACAGGTATGCGTTCAATGACAACAGCCTAAATAGTGCTCCTTCACCATGGTTTTGAATAGTGGTAGGTAGCGACTTTGCTCGCCTCACTGAGACTGGCAATGCGTTCCATAGTTGTACAGCCCGGGCAGTAAAGGAATGGGCGAAGAAAGAAGTAGAGTGAACAGGTACTTGAAGTATAAAAGTTTCAGAAGAGCGCAGAGAAAGAGCGTGCGAATGATGGAGAAAAGTAAAAAGCTCTTTGAGATAAGGGGGTGCAGAGGCGCAAAACAAGATATTAAAGAGAGAGAATATGAGAATTTCGGCGAAGCCGTATAGGTAACCACTTGAGCTTCCTGCGAAATTCCGAAACATGGTCATACTTGCGCAAGCCAAATATGAACCTTATCCCGACATTCTGCAGGCGCTCAAGTTTGTCTAACTGTTGCTCAGTTAGATCAAGAAAGGCCGAATTGGCGTAATCAAGAACTGGAAGGAGAAGAGATTGTGCAAGAGAGATTTTAGTGGCAATATGTAGAAAGTTACGCAGCCTTCGAAGGGAACCTGCTGAAGCAAACATCCTACGGCTGATTTCAGATATCTGCGGTCCCCGGTCCATATGAAATACATACTGAAAAATGCAAGTATCTACCTTTTACGAATCATGAGATACAATAAAGCACGTTAGATCGACAGGCAGACAGACAGCGAAGGGCTTGTACTAGGATCCCGTTGGTACCTTTTGTTTACTGAACCTTAAAAAAGTGCGTAGCTTTTCTATAAAATGTGAATACTTTTTCGAAACTCGTTTTCGATTGGTAGAACCATGTACATTGAATGAGTGTGGCATACTCGGTTCGCGATTCCGACACGCACATGGCCAAAATCAGCATCAGGTTATGTGTCACTAACACGTGCCTGTTAAATATGGGACGAATCAGGAATGAAATCGGCATTCAAGTGTATTTTCCTGATTCGGACCAGTTAGGGCCGAAGCCAGTTCGGCTCGGCAGCAAAGTTACTTCCCTAGTCATGCACACTATTACAAATCTGCAACTGCACACTAATAAAAATGGACATGCGTAAAACTGAAAGGCTGAGTCCATAAAATTTTTGGTCCTAGCAATACCTACTCTATGGGAATGGAATGGATGTCATACATGTCAAGAAATTCAATATGGCCGACGTTTACCGGTTGGTTTTTCTGTTTTGATCAAATTTGATTTTATCAATTTCTTTGTTACTTGTAACATCGTGATTCGCTTCGATTTTAGAAGACTAGAATAAATAATTATGGAAGCACTTATACCAGTCATCAATAAATTACAAGATGTGTTCAATACTGTCGGAGCTGATGCCATCCAATTACCTCAAATCATAGTTTTAGGAACTCAGGTAAAGAAATTTCAGTATAATTTGTAATTTACTTTGCTAACTGTATACCTAGAACATGCTAGTAGACAGTTTGGTGTATTTCCTTGTAATAATAATAGAAATGGTTATGTAAAGGTGTCAGTTGGGTTCTTTGTCCTCATTCATCAATTGGGCTACCCTGTCATTGACGAAGAACTGTCTTGGTTCAACCTATTCACTCTTGTTTGGTAGTACCGTATTTTTTTACACTCCGTGTGGGGTGAATGTATCAGTCAACAAACACCATCTATGTCTCAAAATATACACTATAGGTATTGGCTTTTGTTGTCGCACTAGGGTACTACTAACCATATAATTTTAAACATTATGATTTATAACCAATACAATCTAACTTAATAATTTTTCTTCTCAACAAATAGAGCTCTGGCAAGAGTTCAGTTATAGAGAGCCTTGTGGGTCGGTCGTTCCTCCCACGAGGAACAGGCATTGTCACTCGGCGGCCTCTGATCCTCCAGCTGGTCTACAGTCCACGGGATAGCAAGGAGCACCGCTCTGCTGAAGAAGGTGAGATCATAGTTGATAGTACAGCCTATGTAGATTAAAACCCTGAACTGATGAATAAATAAGGTTATTGTTATTATAGTGTGCGTAAGCCCTCACACTCGGGGTAATCTTAAAGAAGGTCACGGGTTCAAGTCCTGCCTGAGTCTTAAATTTTTGGGATATTATTTTAATTTCTTTGATGAAAAAATGTTTTTACAAAATGGAACAAATAAAATACATGGTATGTAGCACTGTATATCAGAGCTCCTGCATTTATTAGCTCCATTTATGAGCTCCTACATTAAAAATAACAGAGCCTTAATAAAATTGTGGGCAGTTTTTAAAACATTATACCCATGAATTCTCTAACAATAAGCACATCTATACTTATAATTTGTAATAAGAATGCTATGGAGACAGAGCAACTATTGTAGCAACTAGCTGTTATAAACTTCTTTTTAAACTGTGCCTTTAAACCACAGTTATAAAAAAAAAAAAGATTAAAGAAAATAACTTTATTGGTTCACAATAAAAACACTTTATAAATAAGCCCACATAGGCAAATTGAAAGATAAAAAATATTTTTAATTAATTCTAACAAGGTGCCTCCAGCATGAATGAAGAAGTTTATATGAAAAATTGTAAAAAGTTGACATTGAGTTTCTTCAACTAAAGTTGCTCTGTTTGCATAAGCAAACAATAATAAAACAACATCTAATGCTATGAGTAACAATCAACACAATAATTGCATTAACAAAGAATAATTAGGTATCTCGTGCACCAATTATATGCACATACCTAGTTATAGATTGAGGTCATTATTATGAAGTGTAATCATCTATCCATCTTCTATTTATTTTTATTATGCATTCATGTAGGGGGGCATCAAGAAATGCATTCTCTTTGCCTTCCATGTATAGCAGTGTGCCTGTTGTCTAGTAGAAGCTTATGAAAGAAAATTAATATACTGACTCACATCAAATATACCTATTTATTAGAAAAACCTTAAAATATAAAATTAATTCTAACAAAGTGTCTCCAGCATGTGAACCAAAAAGGAATATTTTATACTTAGGAATATTGGACATATGAATATCTTCTTGAGTTTTTTTACTGACAGAATCATTTGAAATAGTTTGTCTCTGTTTTACCCTATCTTTAATTATACTGTGGTTATTTTTTTTACCATGCCTATGTGACCTATAGATTTCCAAGCAAATTGTCAGCATTATTTACTTTTCAATGCTAGACAATTTGTGGTCTGGATACTATATCTTGTCAACTTACAAATACCTAAATTAAAACTCAAGAAAAGAAAGTCAATAATGATAGAAAAGATAATCTAACATGACCAGCATCTTAAACATGAACCCTGAACCATTACAAAATTAAACGCTGCAGTAAAAACGACTTAAAAAAAAAAAGAATGAATTAAGATGGTTCTTTGTCATCATTACATAATATTAGACAGTGACATGTTTTATTCTGTGTCATCACAAGCACAGTCAGGTTCACTGAAATGTATTTAATACATTGTCACTTTAAAGTTGACCTATATTACTCCCTAGGCATAAAAATATTACTTTGCAATGTGATTTTGCTTTGTTTTGGTTGGTAGTTTGTTGTAGAAATAATTCTTTTGTCCAATAGCTCTGAGAAAGCAGGAAACTGTGACTTCAAAAACATGGAACCCTATTGCTCACCTATCACATTCCATGTTTTCCTCAGGTTCGTATTTTAAGAGCTGTTTTGTCTTTTGATGTGATGTTATTCTTTGTATCCATTCTATACTCCTACTAATATGAAATATGAATATAAATTCGAAGCTAGTTCTGTCTCTCTGATTGTCTGACCTTGTCACAATGAAACGGCTCAACGGATATCAATGAAATTTGGCAGTGATATAGATAATATCCTGGAGAAGTGCGTGCAATGTCGCGGGTAGATCTTAGTGTACATATAAATTCGCGCCATAAACGAATGTGATGCTATACTCCAGCTTAACTCAAAATACAATGTTTGTAAACATTAGCCCCATACTTTAACCTACACATATCACTTTCTTGTTGTTGATTTCCTTTACATAATTTACACTACTTGACCTCTTTCCTACAATGCATAATGCTGACACTATTTATCAAACACGACGGCAAACGAGAGTCAATTCAGTTTTTTGTGCTTTGAGTTGTTTACAAACATTGTACATTGAGTATAGTTTGAGTATATTTTGAAACAGACAAACCAAAGGCGGAGAAAATCTGCAAATCGTGCATTTGTTATCATATGTATCAATCTAGTGTATTAATTGAGAGAGAAGAGATTTTTTACTTTGTACCCCACATTTTTTTTTATTGCTTTCTTTCAAATCCAATTCGTAAATGTTTCGGTCAAAAACATTTTATGAACACATAAAATTATCATTGAAGGAATGAGTACTTAAATCAGTCATTCAATTTTTATAACAAAGTCAGGTAAGTAAATCAAATACTCGAGAATCCGAAATTAAGATTAAACAAATTAATAATTTATCAATTATTTCTCTGCTCCCACATTTAACACGCCACCGCCGCCGTCGTCGTTGCGTCGGTCGCGTGGTGTCTTGGGACGCCCGGCTTTTGGGAAATCATGAATATCTTTTTTTTATATTAAAAGCTATAAATATAAATCTTTCAGATGCTTCCTAAATATAATAAATCTAAAAAAATAAACTTGCGCACTGCATTTAAGTGCAATTCAAGCCTTTTTTGCGTTTGTACTTTCAAAGACCCTAGGCGACCGACACGACAGCTTAACAAGAATAAGAGCCTGACGACGCCACGACGGCGGGCCAAGTCTAGATCTGCACCTCGAAGGTCTTAGAAAAGCATTATATCACTGTTTAAGATAACTCATTACTGATCTAAACAAAATAAATTTCTTTTCATTTGAAAACATTACCTCTAATCCTAGCAAATCACTTCTAAGACAAACATTCTAAGCTTCCCTGTCTTTGTTGCAGGTACAGTAAACCTAGACGAATGGGGCAAGTTCCTACACGTGAAAGACAAAATCTACTCAGACTTTGACGAGATAAGACAGGAAATTGAACGAGAGACCGACCGTAAGGCCGGCAACAATAAAGGAATATGCCCGGAGCCAATCAACTTGAAAATATACTCGACGAGGGTTGTGAATCTAACGCTGGTGGATCTACCTGGTATTACCAAGGTGAGTGTGTACAAACTTTGGCAATATTAGAATTTTTTGTAACTTGAGCTGTTCAGTATTAGTAATTGTGTATGAAACACGTAACCGGTGAACCGAGGATATCGTAGCGGTAGACCGCTATTTGTGGCTTCGTATACGAGAGGCCTTTATCCAGCATAGACCACATAGACGTGTATGGGCTTATAAGATGATGAAAAAATGCACACAAGCATCGTTACATCGCCTCTCCTTTTTAGATTCTTTTATTCTAGGCGTAGGTGAGACGCGATGGCGATTTCAGAGATAATAAATATGCGACAATATTTAGCCTTATCTGTAACATGTCGAAAAAAAGCAACCAAAAACATTAACAATTGAAGGTAACCGTAAAAAAGGGAGTGTTTTTTTTTTAAGTTTGCGTAACGGGTAAGCTTTTATTTTGTGTCACAATAACAAACAAATTGAGAAAAAATAGTGGTCTCTCTGTTCATACTACATAGGATTCCGAATATATCCGACCGACCAGAGAAACAGAGTTAGCTCAAATGTGTTCTTGAGTGGAGACCGCGACTCGGCAAACGTAGTGCAGGACGCCCTCCGGCCAGGTGAGACGACGCGACCGGCGAAAACTGCAGGCAGATGCTGGATGCGGCAAGCTGAGGACAGGGCGCTATGGTGCCCATTACGTGAGGCCTATGTCCATCTGTGGACTAATCAAATATACGTTGATGATAATGGTGGTGGTCTCTATGTACTCACTTGTCTAACAAATGCTTTGATTTATTCAACTTGATGAACTTGATTGATTCGACACCAGAATCCTCTTTACAGGTGGCCATAGGAGACCAGCCAGAAGACATCGAGAACCAGATCACAAAGCTTATCATCAAATACATCGGTAACCCCAACTCTATAATTCTGGCGGTGACTGCGGCAAACACGGACATGGCGACAAGTGAGGCTATCAAGATGTCTAAGGAGGTCGATCCTGATGGAAGGCGGACCTTGGCGGTGGTTACGAAACTAGACCTTATGGATGCGGGTGAGCTATTTAAACGATTAAGCTGGGTCATCGGAAAAGTTAAAAACTTCCGTATCATGCTACCTTGATATTAACAATTTTTGATGAAATCTGTGCAGTCATTTTTATATTGTGATGTTATTTATCTTTATACCTGAGTTACCGACTTGGAAAAAGGTGGATGTTCGGCTGTGCAAAAAAAAATATACATATATATTTTTTTATGTATGTTCGCCGATAACTTTGGACAGATTTTGTTGATATTGCTACTGTATAGAGAATGATTCCATCAAAATTTAATTCTCTAGGAATTAGTATTTGTCCCGCAAAACAAAACAAAAAATAGTTTAATAGAAGACGGTTTTTAGTTTTTTTTTTTCAAACTATCACATTATTGTTAAATGAGCTTTTGTCTCACGATATAAAAAAAAAACTGCGTCGAAACATGTTGTGAAACATGTTGTGAACATGTTGTGAAACATGGTGTTCTTAGGGATTTGATAACGAATCTGCAATTTCTTATCTATGATGCAATTCTATCCGCAATTTATTACTCGATTTCTGAAAATTATTTTTCCATTCTAACGAAACATGTTTCGAAACGTATTACGTAGCTGATCGAAGATATCATGCCAAAGTTCATTTTTACTTATCTCTCGATATCGCTTCGATAAGTTTGCTAATGTTTTTAATTAAATAATGTTCGTGATGATACACCACTAGTAAAATTCCGATAAGTAAAGATATGACTTAGCATTGTTCAGCGTGCAATTTTTATAATACTAACTAATATTATAAATGCGAAAGTCTATTTGTTTGTCCTTCCTTCACGCCCTAACTAAGCAACCAAACGACTTAATTTTTAGCATAGAGTTAGTTGAAAGGATGGAGAGTAACATTGGCAATTTTTATCCTGGTAAAACATCAAATTCCCATAGGAGATTTACGAGAAAAAATACCATTTTATCCCCCTGCAAATGTGAAATCCGAATTTAACGCGGGTGAAACCGCGGGGAACAGCTAGTTGCCTATAAGTATAAAGTCGTAGGGCCATTTTCTCCATCCTTAACCTTTTGCTATTTTCCGTACACGAATTTATTTTCTTTGATAGAATGAAAGAATGTAATATTACAAGGACTCTGCTTCTCTTTAAGACCCCCGCAGTGGGAGGCACCGGAAGTGGGGCCCTGGTAGTGGGCACCACTGTTGCGGGCCCACCATTAAATCTATACTATACTACATTAATAAAAATAAGTAAGGTTTGTGAGGTTGTAGGGGGTTTGAAAATTATTTTACCTAATTGAAAACCACGTTATTTGTGAGTGTTATAGGCTATATAACTAAAGATGTTTACCGCCCAATGAAGTGGGCACGGGTCAGCTAGTTAAGAAAATAGCGTTATGCAAATCTATCGGCTCGTAAAATATCGAAACTAACTAGAGCTTCGATATTTATTCTTCGTATTTCGTATTCTTTCATTACGGCATTTTTAGTACTGGTGAATTTGTTTTTTTTTTAGTTTAGACGTTACTAAAATTTTTCCTTGCATAATTTTAGTGCTGTCAGATTAGTGAATATTGTTTTTTGTGCCACCATAACGCAAGGCAATTTTCTTGGAAAAAGATTCTACTAAAACAAATGATTTTGAGGCTTGGAATGAATAGCAAATTAATTTATGGAATTTTTTTCAAGACTAAACTTTTCAGTAAATAAAATAAATAAATACCTAATGTTGGTCAATCCACACAGCATCATCTAGCCCCAAGCTAAGCAGAGCTTGTGTAATGGGTACTATATTATTGACTGATATTTAATATAAATTTTTATTATACATAGAAAATACCCAGAACACCAAAGAAAGAAATCAAGAAAATACACAAATCATAGTAAATACCGTGAATACACTAATGCGCTATGCAGACAGCAACTTTAGATGAAGAAACTGTGAACTTTTCAATATATTCCGTATAAACATATTAAAACTGTGGTTTAAAGGCACAGTTTCAGAAGAAGTCTATATGTAAACATCTAGTTGCGAGTTGCCGGAATAGTTGCTCTGTCTGCATACACCTAAAGCCAATTTATGAAATTATTACAAAAAAATCCTGCACACCAAGGTTGCGTTGTAGGAATGCGTACAAGTCGTCTAAATGTATTCTATGATATGTTTCATATTGATCTCAGTATAAAAGAGGCAAGACTAAAGTCTCTAGTTCACAACAGTACCAGACTGGTAGTAAACTTATAGAAAATCACAACAATAGCCTATAGAATGGAATTGAAAACCGATCGCTCGGCTCATCTTTCCTGTGGCGAGGCGCGGTTAATACATTTCTATTCATGAATTTGGTTTACTTTGCCCTTGACTACCTCGCTGACGTCGCGTACAATGGTGGAATTAAATCTACTTATATGAACTACGCTGACGTCACAAATCTACTGGAGGCCTACTCTGGTTCTTTTCATCCACAGTTACGGAGTACGGCCGAAAAAAAATTAGTAGCTACTCTCACTTACGGACCGTTTTCGAACTAATTGTATGAATGATTTTTTAATACATTTTCACGTATAAACCATTATCGAAAAAGCAGCTAAAGCTCGTAATAAATTTCCGTTTTCGTACGATTAGCGTCGAGATCGAGAGAAAATAAAAAACAAAAGGGGATCGCGGCAGGTTTTGTACAGGTTTCAGTAATACCTACATATACTTTACATATTTATGCCTTTTAGGTTACCTTAAAACACAAGTCTTGCATATTTATGAATTGATGTTTGATATTTTATACCAAAACTACTAAAGGTATCGAGCTAAACCATAGATGTGAGCGAGAATTGATATTCATTATGAATGTAAGCGTGTTAACTACGAACCTAGTTTGTGTTGGAAGAACACCAAAACAAACTAGGTTCGTAGTTAACCAGCTTACATTCATAATGAAATCGTCAGACTACGAAAGTTTTTATAGTAAAATAGAATTGATATGATGTAGAATTGTTATCTAAAAGAAACGCTTGCTGTTTCGCTGGCAGAAGCTATTCTATAATGCTTTCGTTACCGTCATGTAAGTGTAACGTCGTTCTTTCACTTTTTCATTTCATAAATGAATTCTTAAGTCATAAGCTAAAGGCAAGTAACCCATCTAGCTTAGCAGTTATCACGATCGTACGCGCAATAGCGTAACGCTTCACCCAGGCATATCTCATTGTGCTTGATATTAACTCATTATAATACTATTCTAGCTAAGTACCCGTCGTTATAATTAAACTCGGTTATATGTTAATATTCTGGTTGTATTTATTCACTAGCGACCCGTCCCGGTTTCGCACGGGTGCAATGCTGATACTAAATTATACATATAAACCCTCCTCTTGAATCACTCGCATCTATTACAAAAACCGCATCAAAATCCGTTGCGTAGTTTTAAAGATCTAAGCATTTATATAGTTCAGTAGTTTTTGCGTGAAAGAGTAACAAACATCCATACATCTATCCTTACAAACTTTGACGTTTATAATATTAGTAGGATTTCTGTGAGTGCATGTGTATCATAAACCGTAATTATTTGCTTCAGGTACCGATGCGATTGACATTCTGTGCGGGCGTGTGATTCCCGTGAAACTTGGCATCATCGGAGTCGTGAACCGATCTCAGCAGGATATCATCGATCAAAAGACTATCACGGTAATTTACATTTCATTGTAATATACTTACTGCCGAATACCCGAAGTATGATTTGGCCTCGAATAAGAGAAGTTTTTTGGTCTGTTCTCTGTTATTTCCCGATTTTGATCTCGTAAAATATCTCAAAGAACTCTTTTAGAACATAAACTTTAAAAAGGCACAATTATTTCAATAAAGTTAATATGAAGTACTAGCTGATCCGCCCGCGGCTTCGTCCGCGTGGACTAAAGAAGAATTTGAAGTACTAAACCTGCGCAGAGGAAGTCGCGGGCACCAGCTAGTATCTTTATAAATGATAGCCTATATAGTATTCTGATGTATAAGCTATATTATTGTAAAGTTTCATTAAAATCCATTCAATAGTTTTTGCGTGAAAGAGTAACAAACATCCATACATACAAACTTTCGCGTTTATAATATTAGTACCTAAGGATGACAATATACGTCATGGAAAAGTTCATTGCCCTTTTCAAAATGCATGGACTCTCAAATGTGCTATCAAAATATGTTAAGTCAACATTTGCTTGCTATTCCAGGACGCCCTAAAAGACGAAGCGACGTACCTACAGCGGAAGTACCCGACCATAGCTACGCGGAATGGCACGCCATACTTGGCGAAGACACTAAATAGACTTCTAATGCATCATATTAGGGACTGCTTGCCGGAACTCAAGGTAAAATATTTTTGACGACCGATGTGGCGCGGCGGGCAAAGGTCCGCCTGCGACGCAGGGGGTTGTCGGTTCGATTACCGCCTTGAGACACTATTGTGTTTGTACGATTTGCAAATATTTGTCTCAGGTGTTCTGCCTATTTTCTTAGGCGGGTTAGCGCCTTAAGGGGCTACCCCGACCCAAATCAGCGCCGCTACCTATTTTATTGTATTATTACGTTAAACAAAGGAATTTTCAAAAAACACTAGGTCCGTTTGTGAAACCTATCATAAGCCTGTTATATAGTTTTATATTGTATAACTTAGGAGAAGTTGCGAAAACCGAGTTTGGTGGCCAAAAAGTGCAACTTCGCATCTTTTACTAAACTATACAAAATAAAACTATTACAGAGGCGTTTAAAAAAGCCTATGATAGGTATCACAAACTGACCAAGGGATTTTTGAAAATTCCTTTCGTTTAATGTAATAACGATAAAATAGGTAGCGGCGCTAGTTTGTTCAGGGAACCGCCTTAAAGCCTGACAGCTTACGGGTTAATGAAAGGCCAAATCATTATGTTCCAGGTGCGCGTAAACGTAATGATCTCTCAATTCCAATCCCTGCTCAACTCTTACGGCGAAGATGTATCCGACAAATCCCAGACACTCCTGCAAATCATCACGAAGTTCGCCAGCGCTTACTGCTCCACCATCGAAGGCACGGCGAGGAACATCGAGACGACCGAGCTCTGTGGTGGTGCTAGGATCTGTTATATCTTCCACGAGACCTTTGGAAGGACTTTGGACTCTATTCATCCGTTAGTCGGTGAGTGTTTTGCTTCGCTATGATGGTATTTATTAGTTCGCCGGTGCTTAAGCTCAAACATCGAGGTAGAGCAAGGAACATCGAGACGACCGAGCTCTGGGGCGGTGCTAGGATCTGTTTTATCTTCCGTGAGACTTGGGAGGACTTTGCACTCTATTCATCCGTTACTTGGTGAGTGTTTCGCTTGGCTGAAGAACTATCTAGTGGACTCCAAAACTACACTTGATTCAAAGTCTTTTTAGATAAAATTCATAGTAAATGAAATAGAATATCTGCTAAATCACTTGTTCAAGCTACAGAATAGTAAAAACTCGTTTTTGTTTTTTATGCGTAACCTTAAGACCGAGACTTCGAGACAAGAACGTGAATAGGTGTTTTAAAAGGGACTTTTAAAAAAATTACAAAATTATAGCTACTAAAACTAGACCGATAAGTGCAGCATTCTTTTAGGTTGAAACAGAGCATTAAAATCCTAAATTGTGTGCTAATTGTTTATCCTAAAGCTATCGCAGCGGCGGCATTACTATGCACAAAGCAGGACAAACAAGTAACTCTTTCGAAGCAAACATAGGGTAGCAAAATTCTCCAAAAATTTTGTTTGAAAGATTAATTGATCGAGAATGTAGGTCGCCATTTGATGAAAATCAGGACATCTGTAGTACACAGAAGGGATACTGTATAAGCGACAGTATTCATCTCTACACATTTCAAAGTGACATCGGGTTTGAATTCTCGAAATTGTGTGTCAATAAATAAATCATCATCTGCCCGTACACGTCCACTGCTGAACATAGGCCTCCCCCAAACGATGCCACGAATAGCGGTCCTGAGCCGCCTCCATCCAACGACTCCCTGCGGCCGCTACGATGTCGTCGGTCCATCGAGTCTTCCCACACTCCGTTTCCATTGCATAAATAAATAAATAATGCTGGAAAATTCACACGAGCACTAGATAACATAACTCACTGACACACACACTACTCACATACTTACAATGTTCTGAATAAATGTTTTTTTTTTTAATTTTTTTTATTCTAGTACCCATAACACAAGCTCTGCTTACCTTGGGGCTAGATGAAGCTGTGCGAATTGCAGCATATTATGTATATTATATTTTTATAAGCTTGTAAGTCCGACTTGACTATTCTCTGCCTTTTTAGGTCTTACCCGCATGGACATCCTAACGGCTATTCGCAACGCGACGGGGCCGCGTCCAGCGCTGTTCGTCCCGGAGGTTTCCTTCGAGTTGCTGGTCAAACGGCAGATTAGGCGGCTTGAGGATCCTTCGCTGAGATGCGTTGAACTGGTAGGTATTGAATGCCTTTTGATTAATAGAGGTCAACAATACGCGTGGTATAATAATATAAGGTATGGCATTCCGAGACACAATGGTCACGTGGGCGATACTTGCCACGTCATCATCGCCATCGGCGAATGAGAAGACGAATCTGTTTTATAGTGTTACTAGTAGCGAAAAGTCGTAACTCCCTGAGCTCTCTGTATTACCTGCATGTATCTGATAAAACTATGTGGTTTTGTATTTACCAATAATTACTTATCACATTGACTATTGCATACCCGCAATGTGCGTGAGTGTTCAATCAAAAGCCTTTCTCAAAATTCAATATCCATGAAATTTTGATTATCTACAGTCGAATTTGGACCTTTTTGTACAAGAAATGACACAACTTCCAAAAGGCAAAAATCGGGATAGCAAAATGTCTTTAAATTTTAAGTCTTTTAAAGCATAACTATGAAGAATTTTAAACGAAAATGTCTCATCACAGGTGCACGAAGAGATGCAGCGTATAGTGCAGCACTGCGGCACAGAGGTGCAGCAAGAGATGCTGCGCTTCCCGCGCCTGCACCAACGCATCGTCGACGTCGTTACGCAGCTGTTGCGGACGCGGCTACCTGCTACCAACGCTATGGTATGACTGACTACCTTTTTATTCAGTAAATAGCGAAGGACAGAACTCTTATAAACCATGGTAATATTATGTTCTCCAAACACAAGGACCTAAGAAAGTGTGAAAGATGGCTTGAAAGCTGGCTTGCTGCCAATTGACCAATTAATATATCACCTTACTGTAATGTACTGTATATAATATATTAATAGTATATCTCAGAAAGTAATAAAGCGCACTTAAAATCATGATAGAGCCGAGGGAATGAGCCTTTGCATCTATATACTAGTGAAAACTTAGTTAAAGCAACAATCTGCAATCTATTCGACCCTAAAGGTTTTTAATTCAAAGTACAATACCTACCTACTATGTAAGAATAATACTACCTACTCCATAACTTAGAATAATTTTATGTACTTTGTAAGCCTTTTTCTGGAAAATAAATCTTATTTATTTGTTTAAAAGCGAAAGTAATTTAAAAGCTAAGTACCGAGAGCTAGCTTTAGACTAATGAACGAGTACGTACACCCGATTTTCTCTTAAAAAGAAACATATCTTATTCCTAACATTCGCCTGTATAAAATTAGGAGTGCGAATATACGTAAAGAACGTCTAGCGCGATACGCAAAATTTATTGAGAAAATTATATGATACTCAGAAACCGGTATCTGTTGCATAAATAGGAATTAATCGATCAAACAAAGAGCATAGTAGCTGCTGTTGCATGATCATCAGTTACAGAACGTTAATTTCGATCTTGATTCTCATCGGGGGTGTAGCTCAGATGGTAGAGCGCTCGCTTAGCATGCGAGAGGAACGGGGATCGATACCCCGCACCTCCAATTCTTTTTGCAGATTTTTTTCTCTGATGATTTTGTTTTCTCATTCACCTGGCAATTACAGAGTTCTAGAACTTTTTAAGGGCATATTACGTAACAAGGGCCGAATGCGACTCGCTTATTCACAGTAATATTTGAAGTTAAATATTTAAATGGCTGTTTCTTACCTTTTCACATCGCATCTACTGAACCGAGACTTGCAATAATACTAGTATAATATTTTACGTGTGTACTTTTTATTCTGATTAATGGATGCGGAAAAGAAGGGAAAGGAAGCTTTGAGTGGAGTTTATTTCCGTTAAAGATTATATGTTTTTTACAGGTGGAAAACCTAGTAGCGATCGAGCTGGCCTACATAAACACGAAACACCCAGACTTCCACCGCGAAGCAGCACTAGTCACAGGCTTGCTCAAGTCAACAGACGAGGACCACAACCCGATGTTCCGCCAGAAGCGGCCCGCCCAGTCTCCGGTAGCCACAATGTTCAGAGTATTTATTGATTGACTTTACCTATGCATGTGGGGTACTAATTTGTTGATAACATACCCAGGTAAGGTAGAGTAGAAATTAGCTGGAATTTGGGCTCACAAACCAACTGCTCACTCATAGAAGTTACACCATTGAATTGTGTTGATAGATACAGAAACTGTCTGCCGGAATTTCGGGCTCGTAGACAAAATTCTCACTTCGGTACACCATTATTAGATACGCCGAAGAACGTTTAATAAAAATAAGTTAAATTTTTCGAGGACATACGTGAGAGCTTGTGCGGCGGTAGATTTGGCCGAGGATCTCAAGAGGCGCCAATATGCAGGTCTCGCCGATAGCCTACGCATTTGCTCCCCTTGGAGTCGCGACCCCAGTTCAAATTGATACATAAATTTATTTAATATTCTGATAATATGTGTAATATTATTAAATAGAATCGGGAGTAAATTTGAAGTAAAGAACCCTTAGTTCGGAATGAAAATTTCGGTGTACTGGAATTAAAAGTTGGGAACATAATTTAATGGGTATTTACGTATGCCTATAGTTCAAGTATAAACTCGGTAATGTTTTGTTGGTTTTATCATTAGTTTTATCCGTCTGAACATTCTGTCATGGTAAGTTCTTTAGCTTAAAATATTCACAAAATTCACTCTGGCTTTAACAATCATACTAAAACTCATTGGGCATAGGGTATTTATATACCTTCAATCTTTTTCTTCCCTCATAATTTTAAATTGTTTGTAGTTGATCCTTCAGCAAATGGGCGAAAGAGGCTCTATCCTAGTATTCTTGGCAAGTATAAGGGAAATGAGATACCAGGTAAAAAGCTAGATGTATGCCATATTCATTAGAATCCATAATACTACGAGGACTCTTTCGAACATTGCTAATCTATCATTAGTTGCCATTTAGTTATTAAAATTTTAACATGTTTAGTTTGACTACGTAGCATAAAGGTATTTCTTTTTGTGACATATTTATGTTTTGATTAAAAATGTCTACAAATTGAAAATTGATATAACGATTTAGTTGATGACTGTTATTAGTGCATATCAACTTTTACCTTTAATATGAAAAGTTTTATCCAAGTTATCATAACACCAGTTGGATTTCTCCGAGATAGAACCGCGTAATAACAAGAGGATTTAATTGTCAATTTCAGCACGTCCCAGCGATAACGGATGGACAGGACAAGTCGCCGCCATCCAACAGTGAATCTCCGCACTCACCACATGTAAGAAAATGTTATGTATCTATTGCGAAACTATATTGCTCTTATGCAGTTTTTTACTACTTTTGGATAAGGAACAAGCAGATGTTATGTGATTGAACCAATATTCAAGATTTAACCTTTAACTCTTTGACCGCCATAGTCATACACATGACGTATCACCTGAGGACCCCTCAGCGCCAACGACGTTTAGAATATCTTTTGTTCACTTTGTGCTTTGGCGTAGAGAACAAGGGAATGCGTTTTTGGCGTGGCGGTCAAAAGGTTAAAAGAGCAATTCGCAGGGTACATAACCAAGGAGTGCGCACTACAATGCTTCCCCGCAGTCCATCAACTTTAAATCTTACTACATTTCTATTTTACTATTGATTTTTTCCGATTTCTGTGCTGCATAGACTATACATGAGAAATACTTAAAGGTCTATTTAAACCACGGTTTATTCTCTCCAGATGAATGGAGCACCCGAGAACAAGGTGCTGACTCCTCAGAAGCCAGTGAACCTGCTTCCCGAGGTGCCGAGCCACACTTCCCGCAAGCTGTCCGACAGAGAACAACACGACTGCGATGTTATCGGTTTGTTTACAGAAATACTCCTCTTCTATGCGTTACTAGATACCTAGAAGTTAGTTTCTTTTGTAAACAGATAGTTATATTTAGAGGATTTATCACAAGTAACAATAACCTAGCCGGACATGCTTGAATGCGAAAAACACAAGAGAGGCTTGCAAAAGCGGAAGAATGCGATTCCAACAGCGGGCGCACCCAGGTTAGAATGATTATAATACTTATCCAGAATTCGACCTGTCTATATCTAATCCTATAAGGTGGTAACTGTGAAGAGTTTTTATGCAGTGGTGTTCGTTATCATAATTATGGTTAAAGACATTCTGAAATAGATACCCTTGTTCTCGTTGGGGCGAAATAAAAATCATTATAATCATAATACCACAATTATTTACATTTGTGTAAAGAATCCTACAGTGACTAAATAAATAACAAAAATAGGTTATAGTCCTAGTCATCAAACATTGTGACAAAAATCCATTTTAACCACCATCGTAATGATCTCATTTACAAATTGTAAAAAGCATGTTTCTGATGCTAGGTGGAAGGATGGACACCACAGTAAACAATAACACGATTATAGACGGCACCGCAATGATGCAATTGAACGAAAAGGGGGACTTAGTTGGTGAGGAATCGCGTACACAAATAGATGCGGCAATGCTTCATTCATCGCACTACTGCCTTCCTACCACCTACCATCAAGGGTTTCCTAAACGTCTATCTTTTATAAGATCAATTTCCACCTAAACCGGGTAGAGGTGTCTCTAAAAAACTTACATTATACAAAAAAGCATCGAATGACCATCGCAACATCTTCCATCCTATTTTACACATCTTTGCTCAGCTTCGGTAGAAATCGGCCCATGGTGACAGCAAACTTCATGAAAACTGTGGTGTCTCATGGCAATTTCGTGTCTAATCTAGTCTACACACATACCAAAGTCGACGAGCTAGCGTTGAGCTGACAAAACACTGTCCCTACATTGTTCATGTGCTAAAATGTCGCACCAATCCCGGCGGGCTGTTGCCGTGTTCGGTGTTGTAGAGTCCATAAAGATGCCATTTTTTTGCATATTTTGTCTATTTTAAATATTTAAGTTGTGCCTATGCGCTTTTCTGCCAAAACATGATTTCATCGTACTTTCATTCGCCCCAAAACACCGGTTTAATCTGCCTATCCTGTACCCTTATGAAACAAGAACACAGGGTCGTCGCAAAAAGCTATTAGGTTTAGGAAACCCCTGTAGTAGGCTTGCTTTCTGTGTTTCATTCATCAAGCTGATCATAGATGCGTGTTTATAGGCTGTTTGTTCGTTATTTTATTTAGCAGGTGCTATATCGCCCTATTTTGTAGGCCATGTTAGGGCCAAGGATATGTAAATCCCATGGTATAAGAAAACAGGTATGGTCTTCCGAGACAGGATGGTCACGTGGGTGTCGCCAGGCTACGTCATCGTCGCCATCGGCGAATGAGAAGTCGACTCTGTTTCCTGGTGTTACCACTAGCGTACAATCGTAACTCGCCGAACTCCTGTATGAATCTGATAAAACTATGTGGTTTTGTATTTACCAATTATTTATCACATTGACTCGTTTAACTAACTCTGTTTTGACTGAACTAACAAATATAATTGACGATTGACATTTTTTAATTGATTTTTCAATTGACTTTTATCACATTTGTTTCCCAACTTCTACATTTTGTTGAAATGAAGTGGCAACTGGACAGTGACGTCACCTGGCGACACTCCCGGAAGAGCATACCTTGTTTTCTTATACCATGGTAAATCCTTAAAATAGGCTATTTCTATACATATTAAGATTAAAGTACTTACTAGCCGTGCTTGAAAGAATTGGTTGCATGATATGAATTCAAAATTATAACCTATGCACGCTGCATCGATGTCACTAGTGCTAAACAATATAAATAGAGTCCTTCAGAATAAGAAGTAATTATTGTTATTTTCTGTGTTTTCAGAGCGCCTTATCAAATCCTACTTCTACATAGTTCGCAAGTCAATTCAAGACTCTGTTCCCAAAGCAGTGATGCATTTCCTAGTGAACTTTGTGCAGGACAACCTACAGTCTGAGCTTGTGACACATCTCTACAAGTCTGACCAGGCTGAGAGTATGTTGAACGAGTCTGAACACATCGCTCAGAGGAGAAAGGAGGCTGCTGATATGCTCAAGGTATGTTTATTTTCTTAGGCTTATAATCATCATCATATCAGCCAATACACGTCCACTGCTGGACATAGGCCTCTGCAATACTCCATCCATCGACTCCCTGCGACCGCTACGACGTCGTCGGTCCATCCCGTCTCCCAACACTCCCTTTCACATTGCATCGTGGCCACCACTCGAGAACCTTAACTCCCCAGCGGTTATCAGTTCTGCATGCTATATGACCTGGCCACTGCCACTTCAGCCTACTTATTCTCAGAGATATGTCGGTGACATTGGTTCTTATACGGATTTCCATATTCCGGATTCTGTTACGTAGAGAAACAACAAGCATAGCTCTCTCCATAGCCCGCTGAGCGACTCTGAGCTTATGAACGAGGCCCAGCGACCACGGCTTATATACCCCTGGGAAAATGTGATCATTTGTTTTAAAAGCCAACTTATAATGGGGGAATTATAAAGACATGTGTTATGTATGTGTCTCTGTTTGTGGCATTATTCTGATGATAAATAAATTATGTTGGAAAATCCCATGCAGCATCATCTAGCCTAGAGTTAATATAGCCTATATGTTATTCCAGGTCCCAAACTACACCTACCCATACCAAATTTCAGCCCAATCAGTTCAGTAGGTTTTGCGTGAAAAAGGAACTAACTAGTCTAATCCCATACCGGCACACTTTGACATTTATAATATTTAAGTAGGATTTAGGGCAACCGTCAAGAATAACACAAAGAAATCTAGTATGTTTTATTTGTTTTCAGGCGCTGCAACGCGCCGGGCAGATCATCAGCGAGATTAGAGAAACGCACATGTGGTGATTGCCATAAACATGAAGACTAGTCTGAAATTAGTGAATTTTAGCTCCCACGGGGCTTCTGTACATATACATACTCGTAGGCGCGCGATCGCATTAGGCTTTTTTACTTATACCCATTCACTTCTAATTGTCTGCTCTCTTTAGAATAATTCGCAATGTCTGACACCAAAAATTATAGCAGATGTTTTAGAAGAAAATGGTAGATTTTTTGTTAAGCGCTAGGGGCCTTTATCCGCTCATTGTCACCAATAAATTGTAACAAAACGTAACACACATGAGCATTTATAGATCCCAAAAGTTAGATAAAAGTTTGCTATGTACTTAAGAAAGTACGTAAGGTATTTGTTGATAATTAAGGTTACACAATAATGTTAAGCTTACACTTTCAGTGTATGTAGCATTATATTTAACTTAAGATTGTGTGGGTAGTGCCAATGTTTAAACGAAGCGCAGTTTCTAGAAATACTATTTCAAGATGTAAAATTGTCGCATGCTGCACAAATGTTGGTTTCAGTTACCATTATGTGTGAATGTATTTGAATTATGCACTTATTAGAGTAAACTTTACTCACATTACGGTAGTTACGATTCAGTGATATTACTTTAATCCTTTCGATGTAGTTTGCATTTGGCCCTCGATTATGTGTTTGTATAGATTTGATATTGTTTTTTTGTGTCAATAACAATACAGGGTTGGTTATTTTTAAACGCTTTTGTTTTTTAGATAGTTGATGAATTGATAACTAATTTTAAAGTTCCTTCGTTATAAAAATTGCATGAGTTAAATTTCATTGAAGTTTTTGAGTCGTTTTGTGTCATGTCCACGATAAAGTAACTTATTCGTTCTTAACGTCATTAGATTAGGAAATATTCCAATGTTACACAATGTATTTATTTTTAGTCAGAGATGTGTGCTTTGTAACGGAAGTAATATTGAATGATGAAGTATGATTGTATTTAAGTCTGTTAAATAGATTATTATCATCGCAAAATTGTTTCATTCGATTTCCAACAATTCAAAGTGGCGCTTTTAAAAAGTAAACTTTAGGAATGTTTCTCGGGAATAATGTCGATAATCCGTTGCTAACTTTTATAGTCCCTCGACCCATGATCCAAGAAAACAAGGTCTGCTCCTCCGGGAGTGACACAAGGTGACGTCACTGTCCAGTTGCCACTTTATTTCAACCAAACGTAGATTTTGAGCAAGAAATGTGACAAGAAATGGGTCAATTGAAAAAAAAAGTACGCTAATGTATACAAAATTTTAGAGTAAACATACAATACGAGCTATGCAAAATTTCATTATTATTGCTCTTATAGGAATATTGAACCAGACTTGTGAATACAATCAGAGTTGGCATCGTACCCAATAGTTCTTATAGAAAACGAGCTTTTCATAGTATAAAAGCTATATGTATATTTAGAGTATGAAACGCTGTTTCTGCCAGTCGTCGTACTTTATGAAAATTCGTAGTGCAACAATATAAAAAGTTGATGTAAAGTCAAATGAATTGGACTGTGTTTAGCGAAAACGATTATATCCACCAAACACTCGAAAATGAGTTGAGTATACCAAATTATTTCACTGCTACACTAATTATGCTCTAAATATTGGCATAAAACCAAATGTGAATTCGCTTATGGGTACACTACCTTGACGAACATACAGAAAACCTCTTCTCATTCGCCGATGACGTAGGCTTCTGTCACCCACGTGACCGTACGTTGTTTTCTTGTACCAAGTCTCGACTAGGATCGTTCTTCTGAGGTCTCGACCAAAAAAGTGGCGCTGCCGCCACCTATTTTATTATTACGTTTAACATGTGAATTTCACAAATCAGAATTGGGCAGTTTGTGACATCTAAGCTTTTTTTAATGCCTCTGTGTTCGTTTAAAACTGAGTTTGTGGCCTTCCTGAGCAAATAAAACTAGGTATTAAAATTAAATATTATAAGAAAACTAATGATAGGAGTCACAAACTGCCCAACTCAGATTTTTGAGATTCACACGTTTAAACGTAATAATAATATAAAATAGGCGGAGGCGCTAGTGTGCGTGGCGTAGCGCCCTACATCCTTATCACAGAAATTTAAATAATTTGGATTTCTGTGCTTATAAGCGAGCCGAGTACGCAGTGAGCACGGTACGACGACGCCGCGGGTGCACGCAGCTCGTCGCGATTAGCGCCTTCGACGCCAGTGTTCAAAACACGGATCGCACGCCGCCGCAAACTAGCTGCGCGCCCACGGCGTCGCGTCGTGTGCTCACTGGGCCCAGTGGGCACGCTTCGAAATCTCTAATTTATGAGTTAATGCTCTATCGCACCATAAAAAACTGTTCGAGGGCACTATCTAAAGGACTCTAAAATTACGAAGGAAAGAGGAAATGTGTGTTATAAATTATTTATTTGAGTAAACGAAATCATTATCATGCAAGTTTTTTATCAGGGACTGTTATTAAAAACAGAATGCAAACAATATTCAAATGTAATTTAGATGATTAAACAAAATATGCGCTGATTCAAAGTCAGGTGGCGGGTGGTACGGAGACATTCGAGCCTTAAGAATGTACAAGATTTCACTTTGTCACGCTACAAACCATCCGAATATCAAATCTGTGTCAACGAAAACAATATTAAAATAACTACACAAAAGACAATTTACACCACAGATAACACAGCCAATTAGGATATGAAAGTTTTAAATAATAATAAATGCCGATCGCTAACATTACCTACTCGTGTTTATATTTTTTTATCTTCTATTCAGCTAGCATGACTACTATCTCTTAGCGATTAAAGAAATGATGCTTCTTTGAAATATTTTTAACTAGGTGCTGCCCGCGCCTTCGCGTTTTATCGGGATAAAAAATAGCCTATAATGATATTCCAGGTCCCAAACTATACCCATATCAAATTTCAGCCCATCCGTTCAGTAGTTTTTGCGTGAAAGAGGAACAAATATCCATACATCCATCCTTACAAACTTTGAGATTTATAATATTAAGTACGAAGTGGGATGGCATTCTAAAGCTTTACCAAAGAATCCTTTTATGTTCATGCTATTATTGCTATTTTGTAAGAATAATTTCATCCAAGATAAATTTCACAAAAATATCAGCTATCACTTAAAATTTGTCATAGATTAAAAATACTCTATGGCAAGGATCCTTGATTTCTTACATTTCTTCCAAAAATAGTGTGTGTATCACAAAAAATATTATTTTCTATTTTTATGGATGGAAGAATTGATACGATCTAGAATTCGCAGTATGCGTTGAAATATTAGGTCTAAATGTGACCTTATTGACTATTTTCAAAGGAGTTACATAAAACCTACCACAACAACATAATTTATTACAGAAATATTTCTAAAACTATTGAGATGAGATTACATACAAAAACGATGAATACCTTTTTAGGCAACAAAACAGCACCAAATAATTATGTGACAAAACTGATATTAAATTAGTGCCAATTAAATTAAACATTATACAAAATTTGTAAACATTTGTGCTATATTGAATTTGTACTAATTAGTCCTTATATTAACTTACCCAATCAATTTTATTCGGTGCTAGTTTGGCTAACTTTTTTTTTTTAGTTACATTTTTAATCCTAGTTAAATACTGCGCTGCTAAGCTGGTACTTAAATTATGTGCATGTATGGCATTAAAATACTGAGATTATTATTACCTAAAATAACATTATGAGTATTCAATGGGGCAATATGATTTCGTTTTGGTTGGACCCTTAGTTTGACAGTTTTAGTATTACTAATCCGGTTAACATGCAGGAAATTTTGCTTTTACTTTACTTTTAATAAGCAGTTATGATTAAAACTGTCATCATGTTTACTCACTGCTAATGCCTGATTCCCAAACTAGATCTACGGCAAAATTATATCTCAGTGTCAAAATTCTACAATCCTTATGCAATACAATCGTTAAATCTTTTGAAACTATCATGGTTATTTACAATACTAAAGAACAAACTAAAAAAGCTTAAACTCAAATCATGGTAAATATCCCATTATTAAGTTTAGTGTAATACAATCTTTATATTACAGGAACCGGACAAAAGGCAATCTAAACTGCACCTTACAAGTAACGACATTGGTTTCAGTTTACCCCGTTACACATCGGTGATTATTTTGGAGCGCGATCGCGCCGCCCTGTGCTAGGAAGACGCTTTTTTCTCTACGTCGAGAAGTTTCTCGTCTGCGCAGAGTTTTTCCAGCTGTTTAGCGTAGTAGGTGTTGAATTTCAATCTAGAGGAAAGATAGGTTTAGTATGAAAAATTATAATATTGAATTGATTTAACAGTTTTTTGATAGTTTGTCCAAAAATAGTAATTTTAGGTAGTTACTGCGCTCTCCTGTCTGCCAATCCAGAGCCCTGAGTTCGGTCGATATTTGTTGTTGTACCGAAGAGGGATTATTCCATTTTTGTATGGGATTTGGTACAGTGCATCTGCCATGCTAACATATCACTTCACTCCACTACTAGGCATGGATAAAAGCCGCCACACACAGAATCCGTGGCCGAGCCGGAGGCGAAGGCGTGCGGGTGGTATCATACGAATTTATACGAGAGACTATACGCCGCTGGGCGGCCTCTCATATAAATTCATGCATTACAACCCGCATGCCTTTGCCTCCGGCCCTGCCACGGATTATGTGTGTGGCAAAAATTTTACGTCTCGTTGTCGAGACGTTGCTTGCATGGGACGACTTTTACTCCAACTCGAAAAATAACCACCTAACAAGGTAAATAAAGGTTTCTTGTTCGCTTCTTTACTTTACCTTAAAAAGATTGAAGTGAACAAAAAATCAAAGTGATCACTTTATTTCCCTATTTTAATTTTGTGACGTGTCCAAGAGTCCTGTAAGGTCTAATGGAAATAAAGCACTTTGATATTTGACTTGCTATATATAGGGTGGCATTTTGAGAAGGGAGTGAATGGCCAAGTCTGAAACCGAGTTAGAGAGAATAGTCATGACCTCGATTTAAGAGGAAACAAAAGCTTTTATTTTCGCCCGAAAGCGAACCGATTGATTTTATTTTTATGCACTAAGGGCGTCGGTTACTGATGAGGATTAATCTTTGTAAAGAAATGCATTATTGAAAATGAAAGGAAATGGCTATTTTTTTTTTTAGTTTTTGGTCTGAATACCAACTGCCCGTATATAATTTTTCCTACAACTGGTGTGCTTGCCGCTAGCCAGGACACTAAGCATGTATTTTATTGGGCTTTATCCTCGATAAAACATCTATTCGTAAGCGAAACGTATTCTGTAAAGTTTTATAAAATATTCCGAAAACAAAAAGTTATCATCTCAATATCTCATAAATTGAGGTCATGACTCCTTTCACGACTTTTCTCTAACTATCATGGTTTTGGATTTGTCCATGCACTCCCATCTCAAAAAGCCACCCTGTAACTCAGGGCTCTGGTAACTATGATAGTTCCCCGGGGAGGTTTAGAAGTGTTTTGTGCCCAAATAATAGTCAACACAATCTTAATTTTAGTCTTTATCGCGTTCCATCATAGGTAATTTAATTACGTTTCTATTATAGTAAAACATATGGGCTTGCAGCATAGATACACAGGCAATTATTTCTATTTTAGGGCGTTGCATTGTTTTGTCCAAAAGTTCATAAAAACTGTGCAGTCTTACTTACCTAGCAGATATATTGAGTAATTTATTAGTATTGTTATCTCTCGCCATCCGCTCGATGATCGCGAGCGTGGAAAGCAGCGCTGCCGTGAATCGAAGCCCGTAGCGGGAGACTGAACGCGAGAAGGAATCCGCGGAACCAGAGATGGTGGTCCCGCTGTTACCGCAGCCTGCTTCTTGCTGGAATACGTACATTATTTGTTTTAGTAGACATATTTATAATAAAAAATATCTATATATATAATTTATTGTATTAAGTATAACAGTTATCTAGTACCCATAACACAAGCTCTGCTTAGCTTGATGGTGCTGTGTGAATTGTCCAGTATTATTTAGTTATCTTTGGTGGATGGTATTTTGCTTTGGGGAAAGGCAGCTGACATTCAGGCTATCTTTGTTCTTCAAAAAAGGGCTGTACGCGCAATTTACAAATTAAAGCCACGCGACTCTTTGAGGGCTCTTTTTTAAAGAAATAAATATTTTGACAGTAATATCGCAATACATCTATGAAAATCTAATGTATACGCACAAAAATAGTGATAGCTTTTTGAAAAAGTGTGATGTTCACAACAGAAATACAAGAAACAAGAACAAATTACACATCCCAGCATATAGATTACGAAAAGTAGGGAAATCATTTATGGGCAATTGCGTGGGTTTCTATAATAAGATTCCATCTGAAGAAAATGAACTCCCTATTCGTAAATTTAAACAGTACATTAAACAAAATCTTATCAGGAAGGCCTTTTACTCCATAGATGATTACATCAATGATGTTAATGCTTGGCCAGATGTCGCTCCGTTCCGCACTGTCAGTAGTATGTAAGAAATTCAATGTTCTGTTTAGCTTTATAGAAATATTGACATGTATCTAAATCACATTAAATTTAGATTTAGATAGGTAAAATAACCATGTATTAGACACATAAGTGATATTATAATGTTCTAGTGGTTTCTTTTTCACTTCTTTCACTAGTGGACAAAAAATTGAAGTGAAGAGAATATCAATAACACCTTATTTCTTATTTGATAATAATAACTATGTTTATAGTATACAATTTGACTTGTCTAAGTACTTATTTTGTAAGCCTAAAGAAATAAAGTTATTGATTCTGATTCTGATTCTAAAGAACCCAACGTAAAATTTGTCAAAAATTGACACGCACGAAAACGGAGTTTACAAAAGTTTGATTACTTGATCTACAAGATAATTTCAAGGTGTCACTGTAAGGTGAAATTAGAATTCTTCTTGATTCAGAAATATCTCTCTCATATGATTAGGATTCAGAAGAAAAACCCCTAAGTCATTGTAATTTTCGAGCATTTTAAAGGAGCTTAGCATTATACATACCACCAAGGTGGCTAGAGATCCCAAATAAATAAATAATGCTGGACAATCCACACAGCACCATCTAGCCCCAAGCTAATCAAAGCTTGTGATATGTATTTTGATCCCAACATTTAAAGGAGGGGAAAAGGTAATTTACATTAAAATACTATAAAATAGATTACATTTTGTATTAGGATAGGTACAATGATATGATGAACGTTCTTATGACACAATTAACTAATGTAATAAATATATACTTCTCCGTGAAATGAATCAGACATCATACTTACAGCGTAACTCTAAAAGAAAAGTCATGAAATAAAAAAGCGTGTGTTAGTCAATTTTGTACATCACAATATACTACATGGAAGCATTACGTGACACAGTGTAGTTTAATTCGAATGCTGAAGTGTGAACACAGCCTTAGTTTCCATCGAACACGAGGGTATTATTTATTCAACTTGTTTCGTTATATGTACTTCCGCCCTAAAAGTGTCGAGATCCAGAAATGAGCAAAAACAGCCATTTTGTTATCTTCAATTATAAAGTTGGTAAATTACCTATGAAAGTAGTTAAAATTACATTTAATGCGTTTATTGATTCAGATAACATAAAGATAATTTTCGACTAACTGGCTAATCTTTACCTAAAAAGTTACTCGAAATGGTTCAAAAAAGGGGTTCCCGTTGGCGGTCGTCTAACCGACCTGGTACCGTGACTCCTCTCACGTTCAAATCAAGAAGAATTCATCTTCAGCCCGTATACGTCCACTGCTGAACATAGGCGTCTCCGACGAAAGAAGAATTGCTAATGTTTAAATTAGCCATAAACCTGAAGATAACAGTTGACTGTTAGTTCTTTAATGTTTCAGCTAACCTACGCGCCCCTTCATCCGCAGCCAATTACACCACTTTACTCTCAAATAAAGATATACAATCGGCCGTTCAGACAAAAACAAAGGTGCGTTCACAAACAACTAATCTTAAGTGACATGACTATGAATTTCTTGTGCAATATTACTCTGTAAGTACCTCATTAAACTCTGTACTCTCATAAGTCGATCCAAGCATACTGTTAAGCTCTGCGTCCACGAAGTACTTGTGCATCTCCTTTGCCAATTAACGTGTTTGCGTTAAAAGAAAATACATAAATTAATATCTACACGGCAAGCCATTTAAGTGTATAAACATAATTATAATAGTGACATAAACATACATAATAAAGCTACGGTTAAATACGAGGTAAATATAATAATTTTTTTAGTTGTTTTCGTAAGTTTTTGTCTATATTCGTAACTTTGAAGTGAAATAACACACTCGAATCAACCAAATAACATGAATCTGTTGAAAAATTATAAGAATCTATTCTTTCATTAAAAGTACAATTCGCCAAAAATAGATTTTGACTCATTCGTCAATCAATAGAGACATCTATGCTATAAGCCAAAACGTAACATAGTAATTTTGTAGAAAATTTTGCATTTCTAAATATCGACTTTAAACTTTACCTTTCAATAAATTGAGATAAGTAAGCATCATAGGGACCTTGAATTTTATAAAATTAAGTTTGAGCAAAATTACAACATTAGCAAAATCTATGGCTAGATTGTAATGTAATTCTAGTGTGTATAAATATGTATGCTATACAAAAATAAAATAGGGACCTTGAATAATTTAAGTAAATTGTTTCTTATTGCAATATTTTACACAAGCATGCAAAAATGATTTGAGGCATATTATAAAGTTGAGGTGCCATCTTTATTTTTTAACTTAGCTCCCTTCTCATTGCCCCTTCATATTTCCACCCAATATTCTTCACCTAATAATACCCGACCCCCATAGACACCTGCGAATCATACAAACCTGTATAAAGTTGCAGAACTGCACGCAGACCAGACAGAGCGCGGTGACCGCCTTCAGCAGTTGAGGACTGGTCAGCATACAGTCTCCGAGGCAGGACTCCAGGAAGTCGTTGTGGCGCTCCAGAACCTCATCTACGTTGTGCACCTGGAAATAACACAACACAATATTTAGAGAAGAAAGAAACGAACAAAAAGGAAGGGTTGCCGTGCAGTGGAGCGACATGAGTCTGAATTAATTCCATAGTCACCTTTTTAGGTTAGAAAGAACGTAATTTCTTCAGTTGTAAGTCGCGTAAAATACGTACTTTCACAAAACAGACAATTCATTTTGCATGCCGTGTTGTACAAACAGTACTTTTTACGAAGCTACTTATTTTACGTAACTCACAACTGAAAAATTTACGCTCGTTTAGACCCAACTCAACGGGTGAACTGATACCTACATGTTTGGGGAGATAGTTTCTTTGTATCCTGGGAAAGGACATAGCACAGGCTTACCTACTTTTATCCAGGAAAAGAGCTTGCGAAACGAGAGTCGAGACAGAAACTAGTAGTAACATAATAAAGAAAACCGCTGCAACTCAGGCGATTTTATTAAGTAGGAGGATTTACGGTGCGTAACAAATTCAGTAGAGCTAGGTGATATCGGACCTTTTTATGTAGTTAGTTTCTTTTCTACCGAATAAAATGAGGAATTTTAATAGAACAAAACAAAGTAATAAGTAACAAAGCTGCTGAATAATTCGGACAGTAAATGATTTTGTATTGTATTTGAATTTTTTCAATGACATGCTCATAGGACCACAAGAAAGTCCCGGGCACTATGCATGTAAGTAATGAACCAGGACATGATTAAGAATCAGCTTGTCTATAAATACGTTGTGGTACAATGTACATAGATCTATATCTACGGCATCAAACGTAACTAGAACACAACCTTTACCCTAAGATCCCAGATAAACGCACGTCAAAATTCTACGTGCCTCACAGATCAAAGCAAGTTACAAAAAATACAACATCGTCAGTCAATACCTACCTACCTGTAAAGAGATCAGTCTGCCTGTCTTCCTATTTGTCCGGAATCTAAGGTATGAGTCATAGTGACGCAGAGAGCGACCGCCTACGAATCAACACAGGGTCGCTCCGCCCACTGTAACTTAAGGCCTAACCACAATATGGCTGACCTATTGTGAGGTAACTTAAACAATGCACATCTTACAATACTATAAGAATGTAGAAATTGCATTCCGTTTTGGTTATCAATTCATAGATAAATAACTTGTGTTGTACAACAAATTGAAAACAATACTGAGAGGAAGGCCGAAAAATGCGGTAGTTTTCTTAAAACATCCTTTGTGTAAATGGACAAAATAATCCAACTCTGAAAGTCAGTCAGGCGGTAGCGAAATTCAGAAGACGCTGGACTATTACCATGGGCAGGACCTGTAAAGACGCGCACAAGACCAATTTTTACCCGACTACGAGAGGGTTATGATTTTGACACCCTATGTATGTATGTATATATGTATGTAGCCGATTTTTATGTTCCCTCGTAGCGCTGAAACTACTGGTCCGATTTCAACAAATGAGGTGTCATATGATTCGTCTTAATAGCCCGATGGTTATAGGCTATGTGACGTCAGAAAAAATGGGGGTCTAACGAGATAGCGGGGGTCGAAGAAAGGGTCGAAAATTTCAATGTTAGTAAATATGCTCGTGTGTGGTATCGAAGGTAAAGGTAAAGGCAAAGGTCTTTGTTTGTACTTTCCGAAACCGTTTCTCAAACTTTTGTGAGGTTAACGATTCTCAAACTATTGGCAAAAAGGTTTAAAAAAAATATAGTTAAAAACTAAATCCCGACTACATAAAAGTCTTAAACAAGCGTTCACCTATTGTCCATAGCATTTTCTTTTGATACTTAGGTAGTCGGAGGCACCCACCCCATATACCTACGGTACAATTAGTAACAAAGGCCTCCAACTACCTAAGTATCAAAAGAAAATGCTATGGACAATAGGTGAACGCTTGTTTAAGACTTTTATGTAGTCGGGTTTTAGTTTTTAACTATATTTTTTACTAAAAAGACTATTAATTAATTAAATTGTAGTAAACAGCTATGCAATCTGCAATATATCAGGCAAGTACCATAGATTAGATATCGCCGAATTATGAAGTGATTTTGCTAATCGCCAGAAAATAGCAACAAGCGAGCGGTCATACAACTATTGACAAATACAAAAGCCTACGTTAGACATTGTAGACTTTACAAACACTCTGAAAAAACGTTATAAGTTGCTTTGCTCTCTCAGTTCTGCTCTGTTTGATCCGGAAAAGCGTAAAATATTGAAAACACTTTAAATAGTCGACGTATCGACGAGTTAACATTGTATTCCACTCAATTTGAGCAATCTAAAGCTGATCTGTACAGTTAAAACAGTGGTCAGATTAATTAGTTGACGTTGAGCACAGGCAGGACAGGACCATCGTTCGCCATCGCCCACGCTGCGCAAGCGCTCACTCCGCGAACGGAACCGAGCGACGCCGGACCCGCGATGATACAAGTGAACCAGTGACCGTGCAGTGCAAAAATCTGTGATTTATCATCGCATTTCAAATATTCCTCAGCTCTACTGCCATTTCAGGTTGGTTGAAGTGTATGTTTTAGATTCTAAATTGGTTCAAGGATTGTGTACGTGATTTATGCTCAAGTTAATCGCAATCGTATACCTTATTCAGTAGGTATTAATACCTAAGTACTGTCGGGTGTGTTCGTGGAAAATGTTATGTACCTAGGTACAGTGACAAACATAGTTTTGAATTTTTTCATACTTAAGCATATCATGACGATTTTATGACTTTTTAAAGTAAATGGTCGACATCGAGTCAAACTAAGGTGATCAAGTAAGTCATCTCATGAAACTAAGTAAGATAGATAGTTCGGTAGTTGGTACGTCATCGATAGAATCGTTCCTAATATTTGATCATGAAACACCATTTTTAATTTGTTTGTTTTCCTGAATCTAAACACACTGGAGTCATCTCGTCTTTGTAGCGAAGGTAGAGTCGTTTTTGCGATAGAGCTCTTTGTAACAACTATGCCATGTTTCCTTTTTGTACATGTTAGTGTGACCCTGAATTTACACTAAAAAATAAACAGATTCGAATATTTCTAGAAATACTTTGCCTTTGAGCCTCTGAGTGACAAAAACTCTAGTTTTGTGTATCATATCGATTTCTAATCTCATCAATATAACATCTCATATAATCCTGTACCTAAATATCCATTCAAAACATATGTGGGTGTAAACATTGAAAGATTCACAGTAGTCTGAGCCCTGTACCAAGGCCGCTGACGTCATCGCAGGGACATCAACACTAACAAAACACCACTCGGGGGCATGTTGCTCCACTAAATTGATTAAGTGCTTCACAGTACATGGACAATGCAGTATCCGGTGTTGTTTATAAATATTTCAAAGACAACGAGCCTAGATTGCAAATGCATGTATTATGCAAGTGATAGAATATAGATAGACTGGAGAAACTGGTCAGGCTAGATTCACTAGGTAGGCGAATGAAACGGGTTGCTGTTATCCGTTGAGGTTTCTCGGTCGTAGCTTGTGCTATAACCAAACGTTTAGCTAGTTCACGCTTAGGAACCTAGACATACCCATACATTCTGCATTCGTTGTGGTTAACTTTGTCGCATAAAATGTTTGCTTTAGCTGGAGTAGATTTGAGTTGAAATGCCTGTCATACAGTCACCATCAGTGAAATCGGCTCGGAAATCATCAATATCAACGTTGAGATACCCAGAACACCCGAAACAAATATTTCCAGATCGTACAAACATTTGTCCCAAGACGGGATCGATCCCGCAACCTCCTGCGTCGCAAGTGGACCTTCGCCCGTCGTGCCACTTCGGCCGTCGATTAAAGTTGTCTTTTCAATAATCGTATCGATGTTAATTAATATTGCCTGAATACCTGAATAGGTTATAAATGAGCGATAGTTCGCTATTCAACCATCAAATTCACACGCAGGGTTTATGAGCCGTTGAAAAATTGAATAATAACATTGATTGGCGTCAGGTGACCCGTACCGACCTCTGGATAGTCAGGTGTCTATAGAAAACACATCTATTTTAATCAGCAAATATATCCAAGTTTCTCACGGTTGTACTTCATATAGGTTAGATGTTAGAATAAACCTTTATTTCCTCTGTGGGTTAATACGATCGTGTAGCACGGAATTAATGTGTGACGAATAGCATCAATTTGTAAAGCCATTACTGATATGTTTTTATTTGTTTAAGAGAGTTCTTCGGTTCTGATTTCTCTTGAGCAAGCACATTTCCATATTCTGGTTAATCGTGCACCGTCAGAAAGCATTGGAAATATTATGGAGGAAATCATTTTAGGAAGTTCTTTGCGCGATGACAGGAAAAATTATTTTCCATCTTCATTTTTCTTCTTGGTACTATTAGTCAAATCATAGCCATATAATTTATGGAAAAACACTATAGTTCTGTTTAGACAAAAAATAAATAAAGATAAAAGTCTTCATTAGCAACAACAGACTCAAACCATATTGAAACTTAAAACCAGAAGTTTGACACGTTCGCTTTACAATGATTTAGCGAATATATCCCTGACCTAGTTAATCACCATCCACAAATTACCAATTCCTTTTTTATCAATAAAGGAATTGGGAATTTGTGAATGAGCAGAGCTTTAAAACCAATAATAGATACCCAAAATTCTTTTGTTGTATTATCGATGATTTACAACAGGTCATCGGAACATGCAGGCATGACGCGCGTCGCCCACATATACCACGGTTTCCAAATAGGGAGTGTAAAGTTGTCCTTTGAATTAAATTATCGGCTTCCGTAACAGAACGATAAACGGTAACCCGTAAAGAGTTCGCACCAATTACGCTGCTGCCATAATATATTGTCAAATAGGCTAGTAAAACAATATTAATATTCAGATTTTTTTAGTTTTACGAGAACTAAAAAGGAACTTTGGAAAAAGGAACTCTGAAATAGTCAAATAGAATTCATGAAAATTTTGTCAATTGCATTTTTGCAGCGGCTAGGCCGCTAGCGCACGCTTTGGTATGGTTTTCAAATTCCTTAGTTACACTGCTTTTAAGTTTTTCGGGAGAAATAATTATTCATCGGGAATAAAAATGATTATATAGATTTATGAGATTTATACAATAGTATGGAGAAAGATCCCGAGTTAACGCTGAAGAATTTACATAATCGGTCTATAATTTTCGGAGAAATCGACGAACATGCATAAAAAATACAGAAGAACATAGAATCTCCTCCTCTTTTGTTTTTCGTCGGTTAAAAAGATACCCACATAAAACCTACATCAGCTAACTTTAATGATATTCAAACATGACAGAGTACTGATAGCTACAACATTTCTTCTTTCTTTCTTTCTAAATTGAAATAACCACAGAAAATACTGAGCAATACAAATAAAAGTCCAAAATGCGTGACAGAAAGTAATGAACCCAGCACCCAAAAAGTCTTAAAGTAGAAATATTTATAAAAACTGTTAATCGCAAAATGCGCTGCGCCCGCGCCGGTCCAGTGATTCGGAACAGAACTCAGATATTTAAGACCAGCACCGCAGGCTTTTAGCTACATGCTTGAAGAGAACAGCCTGGTTATTTAAAAAATCCATAACGTTTATTTCTTTTGGCTTACAAAATAAGACCAGTCAAATGAAAACTTTAAATTAATAAGAAACAGAGAGTTAATTGATTTCCTATCCTTTAAATTTTTAGTCCCCTAGTGGAATAGAAAGACTTTCTAGATGTGACATGAAATAGAAACATTTATTTGATCAAAGGAGCCGAGTATGACATTTGTCCTGTATTTGGGACACTACAGATTTGAAAACGAAATAGATAACTTGAAGATTCTTACTTAAACTTAACCAACATTTTTAAACTGCAAGACGGACTATCGAGTCATTATAGTGGAATGTCCCCCACCTGCAAAACTGCACCATCAGGCAATTTGGTGAAACGAGCCTGTGCAAAACTTAAAGGAACCTAGAGAGTACCTTTTGTCCCTGTGGCGTAAACAGTGCACTGATTTTATAGGCTTTTAAGTGTTTGTACGGCTCATTGCTAAGCCAGATTACACACAGATCGAATACCGAGCGCAGAATAATCCTAAAATACATTTAATATTCGCTATCGTTTATCCTCGACCTTAAATATTGACTTCGCTAATGAATGACTCATGCACTTATGATTGCTAATACGTGGACCAAATGTGGTTTACATTATAAGAGGAAGATATGTATGTACATAATATAAATAACGTTGGAGACGCACAGCATCATCTAGCCCCAAGCTAAGCAGAGCTTATGTTATGGGTGGGCACTAAACTACTAGATGACTGATAATGATAATACATTACATAGCTAGATATTTTTTATCATATTTAAAATGTATCCAGAACACTCTGAACAAATATTTGCAGATTGTACAAACATTTACATGTTCCCAGAAATATGAAGGGATCGTAAATAGAGGCGAATTATGAGAGCTAAAGTTGCATGAAAAACGTTCAGAGAGATAAACTCCAAAACGAACAATTTCTTATGCAACCTAAATAACTGCATACAAATTACTTACAAAAGGTAGTCAAAAATAGTATATTTTATGTATAAAAAGTTGGTATTTAGGCCGTAGCAAATTAAGCGCGCAGTTGACAAAAAGTTGACCCACAAGTAGGTACTTAGAAGTACATACGAGTAGAAAGGTACTCATCCAAATTGAAATACCGTGTGCGGAACGGAAGGACCACAGAATAGCCAATATTAACTGCATAAAATAAGTACAGTCATCGACATAACTGGCTTAACAACTCTTTTGACCAGACGGGCAGTAGAAGATACCCGTATGGTTCAATTGACCGCGTGACTGTCATAATTAGAGATTGATGACGGATGTTGTTGAAAGTTTCATAACCGTTTTCAAAAAGCTTAGGTAATTTATTTGCCTTGCACTTTTGGCTCAAAAGTCAGCTCACGATGGACTCATGAACAGCTTAACTTCAAGCCTGCATAGTAATGTAGAGCTTAAACTGGTAGAAGTATCTGCTATATTTGGTTGCCTCGTATCTTTAAGATTTAATTGCATGCAGCGGATATGGGTAAAAGTTACCTACCTTGATATGTTAGCTAATACAGTTTTGTACATATTTATTTTAGTAATTTGGTTGACTGTTCGTTTTTGAGGCACCTTTTCGAAAGTTCACTTTGTAGATACCGGAAGAAAAAGCTCCCTGTGCATTCATTATGTTATAATTATAACAAATATATATTTTTTAAGCGCGACAGCGCGGGCAAAGATTCGATCAAAGCCATATCAAAGTTTAAAGATTTTAAGACAAAAATTTGAATAACTTTTCTCAATTTGTCGTGTTTTGATGAAACCAAATAGTATTCGAAACGATGCAACCCGTTACCAGTGGTAGGTACGACCACAGAACCAGTTTAAAGATATTTTTTCCATAATCTTACGATAGTTTAAACAGATTTTATAGGGCAATTTGGTAGGCGGCTTAACCGCTCTACCTAAGACAGTGATTAAAGTAACAGTAGTTTTAAAATACTCGCTTATATTATATTGCTATGACGTTAAATTAATTTATTCTTCCAGGCAGTTATAAGGCATTTTAATAGGTAATACCAGAAATTGTTAACTGTATGAGATCTTCGATTACGACACTTCAATGACCTAAGTTTTTGTGCGATGCAGCTTCAAGGCAACCAGGTTGCATATTGACTAAGTGCAACCTACGCAGTGATTCATACTGGCAAGGCAAGAAAAATATTGATATTTATATGAGTTTTTTTTTCTATACTCCCACATCGACCAAAATATCACTAACTAAATAGATGATGATGAAATAGAATTAATATAAAATATTACTGACCGAAAGAGCGAGTTTACTATAGGCTTGGAGTGGGATTTGGAACGGATTTTACCAGTTCTCAATTGAATAGTTCCTTATACTTGCCACGGGTTATATTTTCTTTAAAAATAACAAATAAATAAGAAACAAAAAAAAATCCGCAGTAACTAAATTCAATACTGTGTGATATATACATATGTACGTACACATCAGTCACAGGCTGCTCGTCTATTAACAAATCCATATAATTACGAGTATATAAAAATGAACCCCTATTTCTCCTGGTCACGCTATTACTTGAGAACGGCTTTACCGACCTCATGATTTTTTTAAAATGTTTTCTAAAACTTCGTAGAACGTTTTTACATTTAAAAAAACAAGAAAGTTGCGCATAAACTTAGAAAATTGAAGAAAACTTAACGACTACCTTTATTATAATATAAACTTTTTTAATGTAACCTCAGCCCCAGTGTTATATACTCTTTGCTAAGCTTTGTTTGAAATAACTGTCAGTTGTTTGACTTGAATGACAGGACTTCTTTCGGGTCAGCTAATAATAAATAAAATTCGTCTTCGAGTCGAGATCACCGAAAATGAACCCAATGCGAGAACTCCGATACGAGAACATACAACTTTAACCTTTCCATTGCATACTCCTGCCAATAAACTCACTAAACTAAGCTACCTAAACTAAACTAAGTACCAGCCAGTACCTACCACCTACTTAGTCACAATATTTGAATAACAGAACGAAACTGTACTCCGAAATTATGATAAGTGATGCAAAATCCAAAGAGATAACAAGAACTAAGGCCCGAAAATATCCCAGTCTGAGATCATGGTGTTGTTTTTTGTCGGCTGATTTATTTCGGACTTACATCCAGTATTTTATGCTGCACTGACCCACCCCTTACAATTTTAAACAGCATTCCATGTTGTTAGTGTTGGTAGGACGAAAAAATTGAGTCAAGACGGCTTTTCATGGTACTGTCTGGTGTTACAGGGCGTAATGTACGATTCGCAACGAGGATTAAAAGTTACCCCTTGTGCTAAAATCCGTCTCATTGCGAGCGTCTTCTTTCCCAGTACTGACTGCACGAACGCTTGCTTTGTAACACGCTACATTACGCCGAGTAAGGCCGCTGCGCCTGTCGGTACCCGACTTTTTATACATATATGAAAAGCCAGTGATAACTTACTATTTGTAAAAGATAATACAAGAGGCTAATATTATAAACAGGTAAGACTATAATTACATGAACACGCAATCAACGAGTAACAAAATTACGGTATTTCTCTATCAATTATTTTTACAAAACATTAACAAACATTTATAAGCATCACTCGGTTTGGAGTGTTGATTTCACATTCATCGAAAACTAGTTCTCTCAGTTTTCGTCATGAAATATACATAATCTGGTGCACGGAGACAATATTTATCTGGGAACGACTAGGTATTTTATGGTCACGCTAAAAACAAAAAACAAGCAAATACACAATTGAAAATTGTTTATTTGTATAAATATACAGCCTTGGCCAAAAGTATAAAGCACCCTAAAATTTAATGACTTTTTCGTGTTTAAGGTGGAAAATAAAACTAATTTGTTTTCCAAATTACTATATTAACATAAAATTATATAAATCACTAATATTTAGTTGGCCCACCCTTCGCATTGATCACAGCAGCAATTCTTTGGGGCATGCTGTTAACAAGATTTTTACATTCGGCTGCACTTATGGCGTCCCACTCTTGAAATAAAGCATTTTTAGCGTTGTTTTGGATGTAATGCTATGCTGTTTGACTTTGCGCTTCATAATACCCCAAAGATGCTCGATAGGGTTCAGATCTGGGGACTGCGCCGGCCAATCTAACAAGACAATACTGTTGTTTCGAAACCAGCGCATGGAGGTCGCTGATTTATGACAAAGAGCATTGTCTTGTTGGAATTTGACGCCATCCAAGTTCGTGTCGCCGAAAATGCGCGTAAGCGAAGGTAATAGAGCGGTTTCGAATACATTTATGTACTTTTCACTGTTCATACGGCCTTCGCAAACGAACATTTTGCCGACACCATCAGCTGCCATGCAGCCCCAGATCATAATGCTACCTCCCCCGTGTTTAACAGTGGAAACCACGTAATCTGGATGATATTCCTCGCCGACGCGCCGCCTCACGAAGGTTACAGCCGCAGTTCCGAATAGCTGTAACAATTGAAAAAAGTAGAGCTTAAATGTGTGCTCATTATTTTTATGAAAGCCAACTAAAATAATAGTAATCAGTGTTATCGTTTTTATGAAATGGTATAAAAGCTTACCTCAAAGTTTGATTCATCGGACCACACAACATTTGACCAATCCTCCTCCGTGAAGTGTTGGTATCGTAGAGCCCATTCTAAGCGATTTTTTTTGTTATACACGGCTTCTTTCTTGCTTTACACCCCTTTAAACCCGCATCTCCAAGCCTTCTTCTTGCCGTTCGAGCACTAATAGGGTATCCACTTTCTTCGGATAGGGCGGCAGCGAGCTCAGAAGAAGTTTTTTTGCGTTCCTTCAGAGACTCGCGGATGAGTTTTCTGTCCTGGCGCTCAGTAGTCACGCGTTTTCTGCCACTCCGTCTTTTATTTGCGTGGGAACCAGTCTCCTCAAACCGTTTAATAGCAGATTGCACTGCGTACCGCGAACATTTCACGAGTTTGGCAATCTCTACTTGGGTCTTTCCTTGTTCATGTAACAACTGAATTTTAATACGTTTTGCGTAGCACAGTTCACTTGTTTTTGGCATTTTCGAAAAAAAGGAATGTTAATTTCACTATTAAATCACACACGGAAGCTTCCTTACGCTACGAATAACAAATGAAGACTGATTTGTATTTTTGAATTTTTTGTGTAAAATACCCATAATTTGAGTTTAGCTCACCAGATGTTTTATGGCCCATAGAAAAATGTTATCTATTGTTTTAATAATCGTTTGAGGGCACCGGCTTGCCCTTTGTTCAAAACATTGCTATTTTATTAAATGTGTTTTGAGATATGTATGTTTTAGAGGGGTGCTTTATACTTTTGGCCAAGGCTGTATGTTTGTGGGTTTGTGTGTGTCTAATGGCTGCTGCTCCTGAGGACACCAGACACCACTGCTGAGACCACAATGCTTTGTTTCTTGGTTTTTAGCGTATGTTTTATAAATAAAATTCACATAACTCTTTTTAAATTTCTAAATAACTAACCCACATACTTGACAGAAACACGCGATAGAATCCAGGAGCTATAGCTATATCATTAAAGTAATTTTAAGCCAAGGCGTGTCGGGCAATTACAGCAGCCGCCCGGCCCAGTAGCAAGCAGATAAAAACTTACACCTAAACGCGGCAACGGTGGTACACATTGACCGTTACTGAACAGCCACTTTTAAATATTCGTTCTGACTTAATTTTCCATGTTGCAATAGTCCGCCCTACCAATTTGCATTAAGATCAATTTCATTGTTTGATCTTTACTATATGTATATGTAAGTACTAACTAAATGTAACTTTAGGACCAAAAAGCGATTTTTTTGAAAATATTTAATAGCATAAAATTTGACTTGTTTTGTATTGTAAGCCTAAAGAAATAAAGTTCTGAAATCTGAAAAGGTAAAAGGTAAGTGTTTTTCGTTAGCTTATACATATTTTCTACAATTGGAGAAGGGCCTCCTGAATTAATAAGAAGAAATATTTAAGAAATAATTTCCGTAATTTGTTTGACGATTGAGGTTCCTAATCCTTGTATGGTGTATTGTACATTTTTGGTATGGCTGTACAGTTCTTTACGCGGAATCACCAAGAGGAATCACCCCGCATTTTGCAGATGTAAGCAGCGGTACTAAAAACGTGTCAGGTAAAATTTTCAAAGAGGGTATTAAAGAAATACTAGAGCTTGTTTTATCTCGAGCGCGCCATACCATCACCATCGCTTTCCAGATTAAATTGTGAAACCATTGAAACTGCCGGATACGACTAATAGCCAAAACGATTTGAGTGTATTCCATATTTTTTTAGACTGATAAGAAATGTTTGGCTATGTCTACGGTAAACCTAAACCTTTAATGATGATAGGGTCAACCCAAAACATTTTTTTATCGTCAATAGACCTTCGTTTGACCACAATTTCACCTGATGGAAAGTGACGATGTGGCCGACGGTGTATCACGAAGGTCTAGACGATACCTATTCACTCTTGTCTTTATTTGAATGATGATAGGTTTATATTATTTTAATTAGATAAACTCCACTCACTACAATCATTGTATTTTGAATCCTGAACTCTATAAAATTCCTGCGTCTGTCGCCTTTGTATGGTGCAGTTTTCCTTCAATTACATCATGGATGATATTCGAGATGTATGTATTAGTTGTTTACAATTTCAATCAAATTGTTTCATCTTTGAGAATAAAGAAATATAATAAGAGTATCGAAAATATCTGATAGAGTAAGTTTATCGAAGATTTTTTTACAATTTTGAACCCGTGTCGAAATTTCGCAATTATCTCGTCTGCCATTAGCCATCCGAGATAGACGGATATCAGCAATCACAAAACGAATAAAGACAGACAGTAATTCTATACAATAAAGATCAGGTCAGATCTCGGAACAGATTATGGTAAAGGTCAAAGTATTGGAATCATTGGAAATCACGACCTTGTGATTACGAATTTCAGAGCCAAAAGAATAAACGAATGTTTGGTACACAACAAAGGGAATAATCTGTTTTTGAAGTTAGGTGAAATTGGTACAAACAAATATACCTACTCCTTTTTAGAAAACAAAGACCTTTTTATCTAGTATCTTAACCACACCACATTCTTCCTCGAATAATTTAGAGCCAGAAATAAAAGCTAGTTAATACAATAGTATTTGTTTCTTTATCCGCCGTTAAAAATACAATAGTTAAACTTTACACTATCCTGTTTCTAAAACATTGTTTACGAATCTATTTTAAAACTTGTTGTTACCATTATACGATTCAAAATCAATTAATCATTGTACTAAACGTCGACTACAATACAACGCAGGTGATACCCATTCAGCAACACCTCCCATCTAACGAGGCGATTCAAAAGTTATAAATCACTGAGCTCTAGAACAAAGGAATAGGGTTCGAAATTGTAGTGGATGCTACATTATCATGCTTGGAAGAATTGCATATGAGTAACGGATGGGAATCTAGTAGAAATAAGACTGCAATTGTGAATACTTGAACTTTCACAAGTCATTAAACATATCTGTCTAATATTATACATATTTAACGTACTAATATGATAAATGTCATAATTTGTACGAATGGGTGGATGGGTGTACGGATGTTTGTTCCTCTTTGACGCAAAAACTACTGAACTGATTGGGCTGAAATTTGGTATAGTATAGGACCTGGAATAACATATAGGCTATTTTTTATCCCGATAAAACGCGGGCGAAGGCGCGGGCAGCAGCTATTGTAGTATGTTTTAAGTATGTCAGTTATCTAGTACCCAATAACACAAGCCCGCTTAACTTGGGGCTAGATGATGCTGTGTAAATTGTCCAGCATTATTTATTTATTCATGTTTGCAGGGACATACATGGTTGCTTATGCTACTATGTTACAAAGACAGTTAGTTATCAATGTTTTATCTCCCGATAGGTTGCAATAATATCAAAGAGATAAAGGAACTCTAATCTGGAGCGATAGAGCTCAAAATAGTTGCATTCATGAAACATGTGGGGTATATCACTGCGTTCCGATGAGCGAACAAGCATTGTTTGGCGTAAATGCTTTTTGTTATAATTATTCCATCTTTTATTTTAGAGGCAGTATAGCACGGTTACTGAACTTATTCGTAACACTTGAGGAATTTTTTTAAAGAATTTTCTACTGTTTCTTTATACACGCAAATACTTTTTAAATCTTTGTTAGTTTGTGTAATCAACAAGGATTAATCTGATATGTTTCAAAAATGTATCATCAACGTAGTCTCGACACTAGTGTGTATTTTGCATGTCGCAAAAACCAATATTATGCGAGTTAATCCGGCAGGCATGGTTAAGTCATCTCTGTTAGTTAAGTCAGTAGTTATGTGGCCCAAACATAACGGAAACTGAACTATAATACGATTAAACTTGGTAAAGATTATCATGACAGATTACGAAACAAGGAATATCAAATCAAGGATGTAGTTGTTTTTTTTTTAAGTAGTACCTTAATAGCTGCACCCAGATTTTACCCCATATATGTCCAATGATCCTATCCATACCAGGCTGTCTGGCAGAGATCGCTCTTGAGCGATAAGACCGCCCATTGTCACTTATGTTGTTTTTGTCTTATTTGTAAACTGTTTTCTAGTTTTAAGTGTGCAATAAAAGTATTTTCTATCTATCTATCTATCAATACGAATTTCCTGTAGGAAATAGAAATGTAGAGCAATAAGATGAGAACCACTCCAACGAAATCGAAACATTTACCTACACTTATCCTGGTGTAATGCGGGACTGCGGGTGCTCATTATGTAAATTGTGCATTAACAACACAAAAAAGCGTCGAATACAACGATTGATCAATACAGACAATTAATATCCCCATAAAATACACAAATTGGAAACCAAAAACTTACAAATCAGCAATTTCGGCATCTATTCAAAGCTGCATAAAGTAGAAATTTGTGAATTTCGGTAGTATTAATAGAGAGCGCAATCGATCCAATTACTCGATTAGAGTGTTTGCCATAAAGCACGTGCGAGGCATTAAAGAGAAATTCGGAATAATTGCCCTTTCGTTAGATGTAGAGCGTAGAATAATGAGCTCATTATATACGATGACGATTAAGGAACATTTAAGAGAGACCTATGTTTGCTGTAGACTACAATAAATAAAATAAATATTGCTGGACACAATTCACACAGCATCATCTAGCCCCAAGCTAACTAGAGCTTATACATATTAAGGGTACTGATAACTGATAATACTATATACATACATAGATGAATATTTTGTAAATAAAAAAATGCTTGTCAAGCTTGTGTTATGGGTACTAGATTACTGATATACATAATACAATTTATTACATAGATTTATTTACTATACGTAGTGAATACCCAGAACGCCCGAGACAAATATTTCCAGACCGTACAAATATTTGTCCCGAGGCGGGAATCGAACCCGTAACCTCCTGCGTCGCAGGCGGACCTTCGCCCGCCGCGCCACATCGGCCGTATAATACATACTAGAAAACAGAATAAATATCTGCAGATCGTACAAAAATTTGTCCCGAGGCGGAAATCGAAACCGCAACTATATAATCTGACCCTAACAGTAGAAAAACCTTTTATTTTCTTTTGCCGTACCTTCACAAAAACATTATAATACAGACAGGCTGAAGTAGTGAAAGTTAACCTAAGAACCGTCAGAATATAAAATACAAAACAGATAGGCATCCAGGTGTACAAAACTCCAGTTAAGCTTATTTTCTCACGTACGAGTATGTTTGCACAAGCTTTTGTAACTTTTAATTGAATAAGAACGGATTAGCACGTTAACGCTTACGAACTCCACGAGAAAGCTGAACAGATGGTTCAATCTAATCGAAGCCAAGTGGATAATTGATCTAAACAACCTTAGAGTACTACTACTGTAATAACAATTTATATCAATGAGCAATTTGTAACGGAATAACCGTCTTTTTCAGATGCCCGTGTGACGTGAGACATGTCAAACACTTACGAGATGAAGGGGAATCGGCAGCTTTCCAGGGGCAGTTCCTTGTTCGGCGCCGATCCTCAAGTGCAACTCAGAGCGGCATTACAGTCTAACGACTACGCGACGTTCAAGAAACTCGTCGGATACGGATCAGTCGACCTAGAGTTCGTCTACCAACATCCAGACTACAAAACATGTCTAGAACTAGCGGTGTCCGAACCCAACAGACAGAACTTTGTGAAGCTTTTACTGCAGCATGAAGTACAGGTAAACAACGTCAATGAAACACACGCATTTGCTCCGATCCACTTCGCCGTGGACAATGCTAATATCGACGCACTATCTACTTTGCTAGAGGATGATAGGATTGACGTGAACATCAAATGCAAAGGGAATTCTGCACTGCTCATGGCAATAAAGAAAATCGAGGACCTTGATGATGATCGCGAGAGAGACATGGCAATTTACGAAGACATGGTCGAGCTGCTTCTGAAGGCAGGCTGCAACGCTAATTCACCAGATTCAAAAGGTGTGACTCCTGTTTATTCTGCAGCAAAACAAGGCCTCGAACGAGTGATCACCTTGATCTTAGATTACTCGAAAGATCCAGTGAGTTTAGATACATATAAAGACAGAAGGGGCAAAACAGCCCGAGACTATTTGAGTGAAGCTTTTCCACATTTAGTATCAAAATTCGATTCTGCCGCAGTCGAAGAGGTGCCCATAGACAACGACATACTATTTTCTTATCTCAGTAGACATGAGGAAGATAATTTCGTACGAGATTTTTTGAAACAGGTGAATAAGAACGAAAGCCGCCAGGCTTTGGCTGCAAATAATGGTTCGGGAACTATGTTGCAACTAGCAACCGATAAGGGGCTTGAAAGAGTAGTGTCTACTCTACTAAATAACAAAGCAGACCCAAATGCAACATGCTCCGGTAATACTACAAAACCAATAGCTATCGCTTGTCGAAGAGGCTATGCTAAGATTTTGAAAATGTTTATTGACAACGAAGACACTTTATTCGACCCAGTGAATGGAGAGTCGCTTCTTCAAACTACTATTAAAGGCATGAGAACTGAGCCGAAAAGTCCTAAAGTTAATTTCGATGATTGCTTGAGACTGCTGCTTAAACATCCCAAGATGAAAATCAATGTAAACCATACCGACATCAAAGACAACACTGCATTGCACTACGCTGCAAGGAATGGAGACAGTGAGACTGTTCTAGATCTTTTAAGAAACGGCGCTTGCGTGGGCCTTCGCAACTGTTTCAACGAGCCACCATTAGCTGATATAAATGCGAAAACATTAGAAACGTACTTGGACGAATGCATTACAACTAATGGTGAACGACCGAGCGACGACGACTACGAAATACACGTGAAATATAGCTTTCTTGTTTACCCTAACAATTCAATTGAGAGCGAACTCAGCAAGACACCATTAATGAACAGCTCTAACAATAATGAAAAGGAATACGAAGCTATCCTTGCTCCAGAAACAGATGCTCTGCTGTATATGACACGAAACGAGGAGCTAAGACCGCTTTTGAAACACCCTGTTATAACCAGCTTCTTATATTTAAAATGGCAACGAATCAGCTGCCTTTTTTACGCAAACATAACATTTTACTCATTATTGTGGCTGTCCCTCATACTTTACATCATACTAGGATATGGAGTTGAGAAGAAGCAGTCAGATGCAATTGAAATACTAAACGTGGTGACGCATGTTTTTGCTGTGATTGGTCTTATCATGCTGATATTCCGTGAACTTTTTCAACTACTGGTATCGCCCAAACGATACCTGCAAAGCATAGAGAATTGGATGGAAATTATGTTGATAATAGTGACGCTAATTATAGTGAGCAACGATTCCGCCCAGGAGTCAACAAAACAGCAACTATCAGCGATCGCGATTCTATTATCATCAGCAGAATTAGTACTGCTGATTGGTCAATTCCCAGCCCTGTCCACGAATATTGTGATGTTGAGAACAGTGTCATGGAACTTCTTCAAATTCATGCTCTGGTACTGCATTTTAATTATTGCATTTGCGTTAAGTTTCTACACGTTATTTAGACATGAGATTAACGACGAACAGAAACCTCCAAATCCAAACGCGGCAGACGAAGATGAGGAAGAAGATTTCTTTGAAGACCCAGGACGATCTCTATTCAAGACTATAGTGATGTTGACCGGTGAATTCGATGCCGGTTCCATAAAATTCAGCACATTCCCAGTTACAAGTCACATTATTTTCATTATCTTTGTCTTCATGGTACCGATCGTGCTTTTCAACTTGCTGAACGGTCTTGCTGTCAGCGATACGCAAGAAATCAGAGCAGATGCAGAGTTGGTCGGTCATATAAGCCGAGTCAAGCTGATTTCGTACTTCGAGAGCATTCTCATAGGCAACGCTAGAGCGTATTCGAGAAAACCTAGGTTCTTATGCTTCCTACCTCTAAACTTCGATACCCTGAACTTTGTAAAACCCAAAACGTTCTGCATAAAACCATTTGCGAAACGTATAACATTGTTCCCGCACTTTTTGCCGAAGTACAGGATCATTGTTAAGCCAAACCAAGATAATAAAATAGAGATACCTCACGCAGAACCCATTGGCAAATTTGGAGATGATTACGAAGATATTGAGAATGGAGGTTGTTGCCTCGAGAGATGTCAGAACTCCAGACTTGAGCGTAAAATTGTAAAGAATGCTAAAGCGGTGATCGCTAAAAAAACCAACTTCACAGAATTCGACGAAATCAAAGACCAACTGGCTAAATACGAGTCCAAGATTGAGAGTCTGGAGTTTACTCTGAAGAAGGTTTTACAGTCTTTGGAATCACGCAAGTATTAATTAATATTAATCTATTAATTTTAGGCTTTTTATTTATAAATGTTCCATTAATTCTAAGCTTACTTGTTATTTAACTTTGACCAGCTTGTGTTAGTTTTAAAACTTAATCAAATAAGTATTAATTATATTGAAAGAGCATTTATATTATTTTATCAGTTCCATAATGCTCGCTTGTTAAACTGCCTGTTTACGTTTCATGAATCTCAGTTATTAATGTGGTTTGTAATAATAACTTTTCAAATAAATTTTAAGACAATGTTCGTGCATTTTACTTAAAGTTTACACATTTGCTCAGTGACTAAATTAGGAAGTAAACCCTCAAGAAATCCTCAAACAATATTTTTACAGTCAACTCTATTCGTAGTTTATACATTTTGCCAGTTGTTTTGTTTCTAAAATTATTATTGATTGCGGTTGCTGGATACAACCGATGTAAACCACAAACTTGTATATCTGGCGCCTATACACGTAAGTATAATCAGACGTGATTGTCTTACCTTATACATTGTCAGTATGACCTGACACAATGGCTATATGAGAGAATCAAATTTTTTTTTTTTATTTATTTAAAAAACTTTAAGGTAGCTTATGTCCTGCCCTGCTTCGCGTACAAGTATAGAACTCGTTTAGTTCTATACTCGGCTTCCCTCGTTGTTTGTTCGTATGCCGTTGGTCGGTTGGTTCCGTTGGTCTTCGACTTACCTTATCCAGGCTATGTATAAGCTGGCACCAGGAAGGCTCGATGACTTCCACACACATGTAGTACTGAAGATGCTGGATGCAGCTCAGCATGCGTTGTCTCAATGCGAAGGCGTCAGCGTACAGTCGGGCTTCGGAGAAACGCTTCACCACTTTGTTGTAGAGCCATACTCTGATGGAAAGATAAATAATGATTTAATTAAAAACCTTATAAAACGTAGATGGTAGTGGAATTGACATCGTCGTCGATGTTTCTCTTTACCTTAGGTTGCAGGAGTATATAGATATAATTAGAAGAAGGATTAATATTGTGTGTGTACATACAACCGTCTCTCGCTGGTTACATATTGGAGATTCCACTCCGCTCTTCCTCCGTGATTTAGTAGAACAGAAAACTTTTGAGAAACAGCTTACACAAATCACACAATACAAGTTCCATTGCTAGTAAAAACTCCGTTTTTACCCTCGACAAAACAGATACTTACATAATAAGCACTCAGACAAGTAAAAATTTTCCAGAGTTATATCTGCGAGTCTTTGGCATTGTATTAGCTCCAAAAACAACAAGCAGATTTTGATTTATAGAGAGATTCTGTTTGAAAGAATAGATAGATAATGCAAAACTCATAAGTAAACCGTTTGGTAAAAAGTTAAAAGAATTGGCGGCCTTATCGCTTAGTAATTTCTTCCAGGTAACCAAAGGTTAAACGAAAGGTGACTTAATCGAGATGTTCTTAGTCTTACTTTTATGTTTTAAGAAAATCAGTGTAGCTGTTCAAATGTGATATGTTATAATTGTTCAAAGTAAAACTTTCGTCGGGGTTTTCGATGGAGACTTTTCTTATCCGAAGCCAAGATACTGTTCGGGTCGCTGAGCCTCATGAGCAAGTAAGCTTTCGAATTCTTGTAAAATTAGCGTATAGACAGAATAACTACGGCTTGCCATTTAATAAATATAAATAATGTAAAATAATTTTTATTACAAATCAAGCACTTCCAAGGTCTTATGATATTTAACTAAATACATAGTCTAGGCAATTTTTTCTTGGCTTGCACATAAGGGTTGTAGCACCTACACTAAGTGGTTAGATTTGCGTCGTCGATCATAATCATATTACATTGTAACGGTTATTTATCGCATTTATTTACCAGTACTTCAGTCATCTCGTGACCACGACAGTGTAAACCTGTTGAAACGTCCGATAGGAAAATAAAAGCGATAAATAACCGTATTTGTGTTGTGATCGCGTAAGTTTAAAATACTTTAATAAATATGATACCTGCACAACAGCCTCTCAATATGTTTGCAGTAGAAAAGGTGTCTGAATATCATCTGGTAGCAGGCGATGGCCTTATGGTTCAGAATGAGTGAGACAGGCCATTTCACTTCCATTCCGAACGAGAAGGTTTCGATCCCTGAGAGCGGTGGGCAGTCTTTGTTGTGTTTGTACTCTGAAAACAATTAATGTATTTATTTACAGTTTTTCAACCGACTTCGTATGTCTCGTATGTCGTTTTCGTATGTGTGTTACGTGATCATTCCGTTAATTATGGACCGATTTGAAAAATTCTTTCACTATTGTATAGAAAACTAGCTGCTGCCCGCGCCTTCGCGCTCGCAGGTCCCAAACTATACCCGTACCAAAATTCAGCCTAATCCGTTCAGTAGTTTTTGCGTGATAGAGAAACAAATATCCATACATCCATCCATACAAACTTTGACATTAAAAATATTAGTAGGATGATTCCGATGTGGTCCCATAAAAATTATCCCCATTGGTATTTATCCCGCAAAAGTTAAAAACAAGGTATAAAAGGGTAAAAAGGGGTTCCAAGTCTATTATTAGCTTTTTGAAAACTATCAAAATGTCACAATGACTTGTCACAAATAGTTTCCATGGCAACATGCGTAAAATGGCTCTACTTTGGAAAAACAAATACTACTTCCAAACCCAATTTTATTATTCAGGAATTTGCAGTGGGTTTATCATTATTTAAAACACGCCAAATTATTACAGTTTTTTAAACTAACGCGATCTGAATACAATATTATAAATATTCAAGGGAACCAAATTATTATTTACCGTACCTCTTATTTGATTAGCCAGAAATATATGCAGTGCTGAGACTACGACCAATTTTTAACATTGGAGTAATGTAAATAAATAAACAATACTGGATGATCCTCTCAGATTAGTTGTTTTTTACAATTTCGAACTAGTAATCTGATCACCACTGGGTGTCAGTCAATTCAGATCTCACAAAAACTAATTTGACAGAACTAATAATTGCTTTTCTTTTCTTTTAATGATTTGTTTGATTGAGAATGCATCATTTCGAGTGCTATCAAATTAGTTAAGTTAAATTTTAATGCTATCTGAATTGACACCATTGTCTACTGATATCAGAATACCAACCAAACCTAGAAGAATTCCATCGAATTGGCTATAAAGTCAATCCCTTTCGTGCGTGTTTAAAAATCAAGACGATAAACTACGTACCTTTCTCGTCCTCAGTCTCGATAGAGAGGATCTTGAACATCTGGAACTGCAGATCGTAAGGCAAGAGCTCCACCCTCATGTCTTCATTATATGGATCGTGGCTGGCAGCGGACAGCCTGGAGAAAAATATTAAAAGGTGAGAAGCTGATCGGGAATTCGCTATATTGGAGCCATCAGTTCTAACTATTTAGATACATTTATAACATTTGTTAACATAAGGTTTTTACCCGACTACCGAAGGACGAGGGTTATGAGTTTGACACCCTATGTACATGAATGTATGTAGCCGATTTTTATGTTCCCACTTAGCGCTGAAACTACTGGTCCGATTTCAACAAATGAGGTGTCATATGATTCGTCTTAATAGCCCGATGGTTAAAGGCTATGTGACGTCAGATAAAAATGGGGGTGTTATGAGATAGCGGGGGTCTAAGTAAGGGTCGATAATCTCAATGTTAGTAAATATGCTCGTGTGTGGTATCGTTGCAAAGGTCTTTGTTCCAAAACCGTTTTTTAAACTTTTGTAAGGTTAACGATTCTCAAGATATTAGCAAAAAGGTGTACTAAAAAATAGTTCTAAAACCAGACTACATAAAAGTCTTAAACAAGCGTTCACCTATTGTCCATAGCATTTTCTTTTGATACTTACGTAGTCGGAGGCACCCACCCCATATACCTAGGGTACAATTAGTAACAAAGGCCTCCGACTACCTAAGTATGAAAAGAAAATGATAAGGACAATAGGTGAACGCTTGTTTAAGACTTTTATGCAGTCTGGTTTTAGAACTATTTTTTAGTACACCTTTGGGTTTTAGTTATAAACTATACTTTTTTTGTTATTATAGTGCGTATGCACTCGGTTGAATCTCAAAGAAATTAGATGATATCCCAAAAATTTACGATTTCGTCGTCACCTGAACCCGCGACCTTCCCCTCAATACGGGACTGCGCTAACCATTTGTTAACATAATGCAGGGCACAGAGGAAATAAAACGAGCAAGAGTTTTGTTGCTGTTGTGACAAATAAAGAACGGTACCGTTTTTGTCATTTGACACTTCTAACACCAAATATGTTTGCAATCGCCAGAACCGATTAAGCTTCTAACATCAACTGCTCTGAAAGTTATGCATTATACAAGTTCCATGAGTGCGTATTTCGAGTTGCTTTGGCTTGAAGCGACCCGAAATTAGCGAATATGGAAAATTGATCTTAAAAAATTTTAGGTCGATCGATATGCCTACCTCTTTTTTATTATAAGTTAAGTATTTGGGGAATTGGCCATGAGGCCGCGTCCTAGAATATCGACCTCTCCAACTCAACCCGTGGATGTTGTAAGAGCCGACTAAGGGACCCTACCAGAGGAAGGGCAGCAGCTTCTTTGTGTGTATTATAAACACCAATACTGCGATCACCAATCCGCCTGCCAAGCGTGGTGATTATGGTAAAACCCCTCTACATCATGGATGAAAATGAATGTTGAGAGACCATCCACTCGATGGACCGACGACATCGTAGCGGTCGCAGGGAGTCGATGACGGCTCAGGACCGCTATTTGTGGCGTCGTATAGTGGAGGCCTATGTCCAGCTGTGGACGTGTATGGATCGATATGATGATGATTTTGAATCTACCTCAAACAAAGTCCAAGCAAAGACTCCAGCTTCGACGGAATAATATCATCTATCTTCTTCGAGAGTTCCTGTTCTGTCGCATCCATAAACTGAACTATAAAATCTCCCTGACTCATCAGAAAATAGTTCTTCACAGATTTCAGTCTTCCCATGAGGTCGTATTCTTTAAGCAGCAGTTCGAGGAGTGATTTGCTGGCGAAGGCGTAGGCTTTTTGGATAATTGCGCCGTACTTTTGCTCTCGGAGCGAGTATTTTATCTCTTCCGTGTCTGTTTTTGTTATCAGTTTGCCTGAAATAAATTGTAAGAATAATAATTTATTCTTCTTCAAATAACAATTGTTAAATAAAAATTTTGACTAAACTTTGTTAGCACTTTGATTGCCAGCGACGCACATGTAGTTTTGCATGTTTTTATATTTTCTAATACTACAAAGAAGGTTCTGACAATAAAAAAAAATGCGCAGTAACTTAAGAAAACTTAGTGGTTAAGTTTTTTATAAACTTGTTTAATGTAATCTTAGCCCCAGCGTTATACATATATGTAAGCTCTTTGCTAAGCACGTTTTAAATAAATTTGAAGTTTGAATTGAATAGCAGGACGTCTGTCGGTCAGCTAGTATCAAATAAAAATAAAATCCTACTAATAGTATAAATGTGAAAGTTTGTATGGATGGATGTATGGATATTTATTACTCTTTCACGCAAAAACTACTGAACCGATTAGGCTGAAATTTGGTATGGGATGATATATCCCGATGAAACGCGGGCGAAGGCGCCGGCAGCAGCTAATTAAACCATAAATTCGAAGTCGTAAGGTAAATTTTCACTTACCACACTGACTAATAACATTCAGGTACTTCCCCGTTCTCAGTATGATATCAGTAAATTTCTCCAAGAACTTTGGCACCCTGTCCCGTTGCACACTGTACCTCTTCTCCCAGTAATCGGCGGAGTAGTCCACCGGTAGTTCTTCCTTGTTTATCAGCTCGTTGTCTTCTATCATGAACTCCTAGAATTGAGACAAAAACTTTGTTTTTAATTTGTAGTTACAAATAGCAGGATAAGTATCGCTTGTTTGTGCCCGGTTGCCATCATAGCTCTTAGGAAATATATGTATGTATTAACAAACCATAGAATCAACCACAATATGTATTTTGTTCTGTGATCATAAGATATTTGGACCATTTTGATTAACTTTGTCTCATGAAAATTGAGTTCGATCGACTTCAAAGACGATGACGACTTCACATTCAAATCCAACTTATTATTAAGTGAAGATATTAGCGTTTTTTTAAATCGAGCGTTCAACGACAAAATGGATACACGTGCTGACTCCCCACCCACACAACTCCACACCAGGAGGGATTGTGATATTTCGTGATTTTTGTCGAAACCCCTTTACGGGGTTTTTTTTTGGACCCTTAAAAGCCCCTTCCCGCCGGAATAGCGGTCCTTTTCAGTCGCAGTGCGTAAACTTCAAAAGGACTTTAAGTGTTTAATACACAAATTACCTGGAATGGGTCTACAATAGTCCCTCTATGTATCCACTGGTCCAGCACGCTGAGGTAAGGTCGGCAAGCGCGCTCCGTCAGAAACAGAGATATCTCCTGCGCTCTCGCGTCTCCCATTAGAGTGCTCGTTTTGTCGTGGAGCACGGTTAGCACGGCTCCGCCACGCGATTCACTCTGTAATGTTGAAAGAATTTCTAAAATGTGTATAATAATCTTTGAAACAAAACACAACCCACCCGCTAACTTAAGACTAGAATAATTTGATTGTTTAAAAAAAACTATAACTGTTTTTTTTTTAGTTTTGAACTACAAATACTAATCCCTCGCGAATAATTTATGAGACTATCACGGGATCGTATTCAATAAAACGAAAGAATAATCAAGATCGGTCCATAATCGACGAACATACAGAAACCCATCCTTTTTTGAAGTCAGTAAAAAAATTTCATGGTCATAGAAGTGAAATCAAACTTTCGCGAACAATTCGGCAAAATCAGCCCAGACAAAATGTCCACATGGTCCACAACATTTAAAAATAAAAAAAGGTATGCGATACATAGCCAATTCCTAACCTATTTCATGCTGTTTCCTCATGATGGGAGAAAACTTACCTTTCCAATATTAGTCACAATGGCGGCAAGCACTTGCATAGTGTGCATTGTTGGTAACATAAAGTACCACAGCTTCTGTAATGACAAGCTGCCCGTCATCTGTTCCGTTTCCAGCTGTGCAAGCATGGTCTAAAAAAGAAAATGAATATGTAAATGAGTCATCATCATAAGCCCGTACACGTCCACTGCTGAACATAGGCCTCGCCCAAACGACGCCACGAATAGCGGTCCTGAGCCGCCTCCATCCAACGACTCCCTGCGACCGCTACAATGTCGTCGGTCCATCGAGTGGGGAGGTCTTCCCACACTCCGTTTCGCATTGGATCGCGGTCGCCACTCGAGAACCTTTACTCCCCAACGGTTATCGGTTCTACGAGCTATATGGCCTGCCCATCGCCACTTCAGCCTGCTTATTCTGAGAGCTATGTCGGTAACTTTAGTTCTTCTACAAATTTCCGTATTCCGGACCCTATCGCATAGAAAAACTTCGAGCATAGCTCTCTCCATAGCACGCTGGGTGGCTTTGAGCTTATGCACAAGGCCTATAGTGAGCGACCACGTCTCAGATCCGTAAGTCATCACTGGTAACACACATTGATTAAAGACTTTCGTCTTGAGGCTCTTCGGTATCTGTGACGAAAAGATATTGCGAAGTTTCCCGAACGCCGTCGTAAATGAGTAGAAACTTACAAATTGGTCAAACCTCTATGCGTCAGATGGTTTATATCATACAATATTTATCCTACTTGATGTTACGCTGGATTTAGTGCTACACGGATGATCCGTACAGACGACCGTACAGACCTCCCGTAGGTATACGAAGCATTCGGTCAGTTAACCGTTTAGTGCTCCACGGATCAACGTACGACTCTGACAAGTATAGTTGCGAAGAAGTTAATCCACAGTGCCGCACTCACCATCCGGTCGGTTCTGCGTCCGCACAGCACTAAACGCGTCGATTATATGATTTGCGCAAAATTCGCCGAGAACAATTCGTCGAAAACACAATTCACCGAAAATACTATTTGCCGAGAAATAGTCATAGATTTTCAAGTATAGCGGTATCTACCCAGTTTTGTCCTACATCTGAAATGCGAATTTTCCGCAGACGCGGTTTGTGCGTCTTGATACGGACGGACCCCGTCCAACATATCAGTCCATACACGTCACGACATAGACCTTCCCTATACGACGCCACAAATAGCGGTCCTGAGCCACCTCAATCCATTGACACTGCGAAAGAGGAAAGGAAGGAGGGCCAGAAAGAGGGGTACAGCGTAGATTGGGAACAATTAATAATATAGGGTGTTAGTTAAATTAGTCAATATCGCGGGGGGATGTTCTGTTGGTGTCACAGAATAATATAACCCAAACAGTTATGGGGTTATATGAGCTATTTACGTGACGATAGTACTGGCTACCCTAATACAATGAAACTCTCGAGTGAAACTTTTAGTAACGAGTCAGATATATGTAACGGATTTAATACCTTCTTCGAAAGTGTTTTTCAGCCAGCAGCGTCCTGTTATGATAGTCTACTTTTGGCATACAATGAACCACCTGAAGTAGTGAGCAACCTTCTATTGACAGATGATATTCTCTTAAAGACGCTTAGAGCATTGGATGTTACGAAAGGAGCAGGAAGCGATGGAATACCGGCTGTCTTCATCCAAAAATCTGCGAACTGCCTTGTTTTACCCTTAAGGAAAATATAGAAATATTTTCCTTTCCTCTTTCTGTCAACGTCTATGGAGCCTTTCCTACTGTGTGGAAGTAGGCAAGAATCGTTCCGGTTCACAAGAAGGGTTCACGTTGCCAGATTGAGCACTATAGGCCCATATCAATCTTGAATTCCTTCAGTAAAGTCTTCCGAGACTGATCTATAATGTTATCTGCCCGACAATTATTAAATCTATACCTAATGAGCAACACGGGTTTATGAAGAAAAGGTCTACTACTTCCAACCTCACGCTATTTACCGATTACGTTCTTCGTAGCATGGATAATGGTATGCAGGTCGACACCATCTATACTGATTTCGAAAAGGCTTTTGATCGTGTGGACCATATTATCCTTCTTCACAAGATCTACTCACTAGGTATACGAGGAGACCTTCACAGATGGCTTACTTCGTATATTTCAAACAGGAGACAAGCTGTAGTTATAGGTGATACACGTGGTGACTCCACACCATTACTTCTGGCGTTCCCCAAGGTTCCATATTGGGCACGTTACTTTACAATGCCTACTTGTTTGACATCGGGGCCTATTTTACTTACGCAAAATATTTAATGTTCATTATCATCATCATCATCATCAGCCCGTACACGTCCACAGCTGAACATAGGCCTCCCCCAAACGACGCCACGAATAGCGGTCCTGAGCCTAATGTTCGCTGACGACAAAAAGATTTACATAAAAAGTAATAGCATACAAACATGTCTTAAAACCCAAGAAGATACTACGCTAGGAATAGAATTACCGTGAATGCATCTAAATGCCAACAACTGACCTTCACCCGTAAACTTAAGCCTATAAATTTCAATTATAAACTGAGTGGTAATATAATCTCTAAAGTAAATTCAGGTTACACTAGAGTCGAAGATGACGATGATTGAACACATAGACATAATAGTAAATAAAGCTTATAAACAATTGGGATTTATAAAGAGAGTAACTAAGCCATTTAGGAGCATTGAATGTATTAAAGTGCTATATTTTTGCCTAAGTCAGAAGTGTCGTAGAGTACTCATGCAGTATATGGTCTCCCCACTATGCAGTACATGTTAATAGACTTGAAAATATCCAAAAACAATTTATAAAATATTTGGGTTTTAAAAGCTACCAAACATTTGACAGCTATCAAGATGGTTGTAGGTATTTTAATATTGACACTCTTGATCAAAGACGTAGACAATATGATATGGTTCTCTTACATGATATATTCAGTGGCGTAATTGACTGCAGTGAACTTTTGGCTAGAATTTCATTACAGGCTCCTTAATATCGCACACGACATACACCATTGTTTCACGTGCCCCACGTATCGACCATATATGCCCAAAATTCAGTATTGACTAGATTGGTTACAACATACAATATAATATACCCGGATCTGGATATATTCCATTCTTCCAAAATCGGGCTCTAAAACTAATAAAACAACGTAACTTAGAACCACAAAATCATAATGCATAAATATTTGTGATCACACCAACATAGACACACACACTCCCCCCCCCCCCCACACACACGCACTCACGACACATTCACACAAACACACACCAGTGGCTTCTGTTGCCCGGACTCTTGAGACCGGTGTCCTCAGGGGCTCCGCACAAACACACATGCGCGCGCACTATGACGTACATATATTTATATTATAGTTTTTATATTTTTAAGATAATTCAATTCATTGTTCAACTTCTCTTGACTAGCTTTATGGTTCTTTTTATTATTCTTTAATAACTGTGTAATCCCTTTTGGCCTTATTGTTATGTATATTTTATGCATGTTAAATGAAATTGTAACGCTGTGGTTTACCTCAATAAATGTAAATAAATAAAATTAGTGCACAATACCGCGGAGGGACGTTCTGTTGGTGCCACAGAATAGTATCAAATTACTACAATAAGTATTCAAAATGGCAATTCCGCCCATTTTTGTTATGATATTCGTGAATAGGAGGTCAAAATACGTTATTAATGTTATTATACATAATTTCAGATCAATTGAAGGTATGCGCTTTTCATAATTACACCCCAACACACATTGATTGAAAACTTTCGTCATGAGGCTCTGCTGTGGTCCTATCTATTTTCTACTTTCTTTCCTTGTAAACTTTTTTAGTACATACATTTAATAAAATCTATAGTAATATTATAAAAGTGAAAGTAATTATGGCTGAATAGATCCTAATTAAGTCTGGCAGTGAGGTAAACTGTATCCTGGAGACTTGGAGACGGACATAGGCTACTTGAAAAGTGGGTGCGAAGTCGCGTGCAGAAGGTAGTAATAATATAAATCTTTTTACTCACATAATAATCCTGCAGCAACGTCTCAATAGCAGCCACCAAAGCATGGAGCACCTGCCCAGACCACATATCACAATGCTCAATAAACCGCCTCACAATAGAGTAATTTGAAGCCAAAGGCAACATCTGCATAACTATCTGCTTCAATGCATCATCCATCTCTTCAGACACGGTGAATGAGCGTGGCCCAAGCGGCTCCTTGATCAGCTGGTGGACAATGAAGTTGCCGGGAACTCCAGAGAAGATGTAAAGGAGTTCCTCTATAATTATGGGCTCTTGTGATGATGTTGGAATGCCCGCTGTAAAGGGATTTTGTGTATTAAGCCTTTTATAATTATAGTTGTTCTGGGAAATCATGTTCTATGTAACTTAGGCCACATCACATCTTCATTTAGTTCAGAGAGATAGTGTTCAAATGCTTTACATCTTTTAAAAGTGGACAAGCTGCTCAGCACTGTGTGATATGCCCCTTTTATAAATGCCTCCTGTCAAATACTTTTTCATGGTATACTTCTTTAACTAAAACACAGTATCAAACTTTCACCTTTGACTTGCAGCTGGATACTTAATATCACAATAAATAGTACCTATTTCAGTATCAGATTTAAAACAAGGTAGAACATAATATACCTAATGATGAAATAATTGGCACTGGTTCTTTTGGAAAATCCCAGGACATGGCTGGATGGTCTTTCTGCCAATTGGGTAGGTCCAAGCTGTTGTACCATATGGGACGGACCTTTGTATCTTTCTCCTCAAAAGATTTCATTACTAACTTCTTGCTTTCATCAACTGCTTTTAGTAGTTTGTCTCTTATCTGAAAAACATGATTAAGATAATAATGAATGACCAAAGTTAATACTTAAGTATGTTATTTAAGCCAGTATTTTTTTTATGGAAGGATGATGTTGTTCTACTTTTATATTATGTGTAGGTTTACTTTGTAGTGCAATAAAAAATAAAAAAATAAAGAAAAGGGTGCCATTGCCCTACAAATCCTACAATGGGATCCAGTTGGCTGATATGAAAATATACCTCATCATCCTCATATGAACTGCTGGGTGTACAAACTAAATGGTTGAATGAGTCTACATAGTTAAGACTAAAAGATTCCAAGGACTCTAAGGAATTGTCCATGGCTCTGGATTTACTTTGAATTAACCAGTCTTAAATATAACGGGTCTGTGTAGTTATTGTTTGTTACTATGAAACAAGTTGCCAGGAGACTGTTTTATCAATAGATCCGCAGCTGGACAAAGGTTTAACATTCAGTCAATAAACAACTTTGTCAGAAGTAACAGAAAAGTCCCTGTCTAATAAAAGGAAATCCTGTTTGTTGAGTTTTAGATTAGAGATTTAAATATCAATCAAATTACCTGTGGTAAGTCATCTTTGGTGATCTGTGGTTTGTTATCATTGAGAACTGGTTTGGGTGCTACTTTGGGTTTGCTTATCTTAGACCTTTTTTCATCACAAACCACTCTATAAAACAGCACTATGAGATCTGATAAGTTTTCAGTGCTGTAAAAAATAGTTAAAGTCAGATAGTTTTTATGTAGAAATCTTTTCTAATAGTACCTACCTGAAGCAACAACCGTGAAAAGCTTTTTTTAATTAATATGTTAATGTAGCTGTGTAAAATTTTGTAAATCCTGAATAATTACTATTTTCAAGGTAAGGAAATATTTTCAAATCACACTTACTTTTTGTTTTTCAGGTCTTCGTACTTCTTCAGGAAAGTTTTAGCATTCGAAGCTTTTTGAGCCAATCTTTGGGTGTATTCATTTACTTGTTCGGAGGAAATATTGCTTTTGCCGTAGTTTGGATCGTTTTGAATATATTCGAAGACTGTATCTGCATCTAGATTACAGCTGTAAACAAGAAATACAACGGAAATGTATCACGGCGCGGCGGCGTGAGCTACGATTTACGCCGCTTTACAGTGCGGTACAAAAATCTATGGGGAAAAAATATCCACTTACCCTAATGCATCTAGAAGCTCCTTGATAGTACTTTGCATCATATTTTTCTTTGCTATTATTTTATTTGTAATTGTGAACATTTAGCTGAAAAAATACAAATAAATTTCAAATGAAAAAGCTTCTTTTGACATTTGACATTTCTTTTTATTAGTGACATGACATTGACGTCAATAAATAATGAAAATACAGAGTGATGACAGTGACATATTGAGAAATTCCGTGTCTTCTTGTCTTACATTATGGCTGCACAGTAGGCGCAGCTAGCCAGTAAGTATCCAATGTGTATGATATAGGAGAGCAATAATTTAAATACACGGCCCAAAAATTTTGCTTTTCATTGGAACAAATATGTATATGTATTTTGTTTGAACTCGCTTGCTCGGATCGGTCGGTGCTATTTTACGGAGGACAGACAGAGTGGCATGGCAATGAGCGGTTTTCAATTTACATCTTTATAAAGAAAAAAATTAGTTCCAAATATTTCAATAGGTGGCAGGAGGCGTCAACTGGAAATTAGAGTATGTCAATGTTAAATAAAAACTTGAAAAAGTTTGTTTTCCTTTCACTTGGCATTGGCATTACCCCATCATTACCCTAATTTCCAGTTGACGCCCTGCCATCTATCGAGATATTTAGAACTAATTTTTATTTTTTAATTGTGAATCAAAAACCCCTCATTGGCATGGCATTGCCAATTTGGCAAAGAAAGAAAAGGATTGTACCTATCCTTTTCTGTTCTATCCTTGTTTCTTCTATCCTTCCAATTTGGCAAAGAAAGAAAAGGATTGTTCCTATCCTTTTCTTTCTTTGCCAAATTGGCAATGCCATGCCAATTGCCATGTCACTCTGTCTGTCCTCTGTAAAATAGCACCGACCGATCCGAGCGAGCGAGTTCAAACAAAATATTTTTGTTTATCTCCATTCCAATCAAAAGCAAAAATTTTGGTCCGTGTATTTAAATTATTGTTCTCCTATATCATACACATATGCATTTCATTAGGTTATTAGCTTATTTTAGCGCACTGCTATGCTGCAATGTAGGATTTGCCGCCAGGTTATATAAAAAAGCCGACATCATAAAACTCAGGTACTTACATGTTGTCAGTAGGTATTTATTTACTACATTTATGCCCACGAGCCTACTTTCTAACAACAGCGCCTGCCAGCCCCCTTGTTTCATTTAATAAAGAAAATTATTTCAGAGAGGAAGTTCGTGAAATGTTTCATCATGCCTACGACAGCTACCTTCGCTATGCATACCCTTACGATGAACTGAGGCCCCTGAGCTGTGACGGTGTCGACACGTGGGGCAGCTACTCTCTAACGCTGATTGATGCGCTTGATACCCTGGCTATTATGGGAAACCATACAGAGTTCAACAGGGTTGTTGATATTGTACTACAACGGAAGAATTTTGATGCAGATATCAATGTCTCTGTTTTTGAGACTAATATCAGAATTATTGGTGGGCTTTTGAGCGCCCATTTACTTTCTCATAGGTAAGTTGTGTCTCATAAAAGTTTATATAAAATATTTTGCTACTTCAATAGAAATATTTAGGTCACTGGGAGCTCTTAGAGCTGATGTTTCATAATAACAAAATATCTTTAGGACAGGAATGAAGCTGGAACCAGGCTGGCCATGTAATGGTCCACTGCTCCGCTTAGCCGAGGATGTGGCACAGAGGCTCATCCCTGCATTTGACACAATAACTGGGATGCCATACGGAACCACCAACTTCCGGAAAGGAGTGCCACCTGGTGAAACCAGTGTGACTTGCACGGCTGGAGTGGGGACCTATATTATTGAGTTTGGAACCTTAAGTCGCCTAACTGGGGATCCTCTGTATGAAGAGGTAAGTTCTTCTCAAACACTCACAAAATGTCTTTGAAATGCAATATCAAATAGATGTTCTGATCTGATCGGAAGAGACTGGATCTATGATGTGATTGGCAGTATTTTTTTTTACTATTATAATTAATCACAGTATTCTCAATAACTGCACAATAATATTGTTCAACAAGTGGGAAAATATTTGTTTTGTTGAATGTGCTGATATTAAATCCCGAGCTTGCGAAACAGTCAATAATAGAGTCACAAGTGTAGCAAGTGGCTTTAACGTAAATTGCTGAAGTAGGGAGGGATTTAAAATGCCAAAACAAAAAATAATTGCTCTCTTGTTAAACATATGTACATACATTTTCTTCCTTTCACCTCAACTAGTGAGAATATATTTTTAAAGTTATAAAAGAGATTGAATGTTATTTTAGTCAACAACCATGGAAGGCATGAATGCTATAAACTTTTTTCAAACATGAAATAATGAAATTATTATTTTCTATGAAGGTTGAACACTGTTCAACCTCCTTCCTTTTGATAAGCTAAAATGCCGCACCTCCCTTAGGCGAAAGTTTGTATAGGTGGATCTTAGACGATGATATTTGTTTCTTCTTCACGCCAAAACTACTGAACGGATCAGACTGAAATTTAGTAACTATGGAAAAAAAATAGGCTGCCTCAGTCATATCCCAAAAATAAATTCCTATGGGATAAAAATAGCCTTTAATCGTTTCCATAGAAACAACGAGTGGGAAGCCGCGGGTAGAAACTTGTATGATAATAAAATAAGACGCCAATGTGTGGACACTGTTTGCTGAGCGCGCCAAGATCCTTTGATGTGTGCACGAAAAACCGACACTAGTCGGATTGGCGGCCAATGTTGGCCGCCAACTTCCCGCCAAGTAGGTCTCTACACGTTGGGCCAATACCTTGGCCCAATGCCTGGCCAATGTGTACAAGGGCCAATAGAGTATCAATAACTTATTGCACCATCGAAATTTAGTACGGGCATTCAGAATTCAAATTTTTTTTTCAACAAATTAAATAATTTACATTTTTCCACATGTAAGCAAAACCCGATTTTGCTCATTGTTTTTGAGCAGCAATGTCTCTGTTTTCGAGCGAGAGTGGTCTAAAGTATATTGTAGTCCTTGGTCCACCTTTGCTCATGCGCCATGCATGCCACGATATATGTATGTGTACATAGATGGGTCAGATCCAGATCTCTTTTTGACTTGATTTACCACTTGTTTTAAGCTTTTTCATTATTCATACATTCATGCTTGATAATGATAAGAAACAAGTTTATAAAATAAAAAATAATAAACTTTACTTACAAAGCCTAGCTACACTTATGCATCCAGAGGTGCCTTGCGCGATGTTTTTATGTATGAAGACCTTAAAATTTGATTGAATAAATTCTAGGTAGCATACAACGCGCTAAAAGCGCTCTACCACCACAAATCCCCTATCGGCCTTCTCGGTAACCATATCGACGTGATGACCGGACGCTGGACGGCGCAGGACGCTGGCATCGGAGGCGGTGTTGATTCGTACTACGAATACTTGGTTAAAGGTGAATTATATGTAGCATAGTATTTGATGCTGTACATTTTACACAGGCGTTATACTCATTTTGAGTTGTTGTATAGCTTCCCTCCCTACTGAGTTGTTTGTTGAGTTTATCAGAGATCGAATAGATGATAAAAACAGGCCCGACCTTAATACACGGCTGGAATGCCAAATCTCCCGCGTGATATTCACCAACCACACCTAGAGTGTAGCTTTCTGTATGTAAAAATTCAATATTCCAATGCGAAAAAAATAGTGCAACAACTAAACCTTAGGTACCCGGGTTTCGGAAAAAACTAACACACAGTGTAAATCTTTACTCATTCACCGGTGTACATAGTGTCTGTGCGTAGTGTTGATTGTTTCTTGTAAATTGTATGCAATATTGTATATAACCTATTATCTATTGTGTTACCCCCAGGTGCCATACTACTAGAGCGTCCCGAGCTAATGTCAATGTTCAAAGAAGCGCGCCAGTCCATCGAACGTTACCTTCGCAAGGAGGATTGGTTCGTGTGGGCGAGCATGTTGCGCGGACAGGTGACGCTGCCGGTGTTCCAGTCGCTCGAAGCTTACTGGCCGGGATTGCTCACTCTTATTGGTGAGTCACCTTAGCGTGTAGAAGCCAGTCCATAGAACGTTACCTTCGCAAGGAGGATTGGTTCGTGTGGGCGAGCATGTTGCGCGGACAGGTGACGCTGCCGGTGTTCCAGTCGCTCGAAGCTTACTGGCCGGGACTGCTCACTCTTATTGGTGAGTCACCTTAGCATGTAGAAGCCAGTCCATAGAACGTTACCTTCGCAAGGAGGATTGGCTCGTGTGGGCGAGCATGTTGCGCGGACAGGTGACGCTGCCGGTGTTCCAGTCGCTCGAAGCTTACTGGCAGGGACTGCTCACTCGTAATGGTGAGTCACCTTAGCGTGTAGAAGCCAGTCCATAGAACGTTACCTTCGCAAAGAGGATTGATTCGTGTGGGCGAGCATGTTGCGCGGACAGGTGACGCTGCCGGTGTTCCAGTCGATCGAGGCTTACTGGCCGGGACTGCTCACTCTTATTGGTGAGTCACCTTAGCATGTAGAAGCCAGTCCATAGAACGTTACCTTCGCAAGGAGGATGTGTTCGTGTGGGCGAGCATGTTGCGCGGACAGGTGACGCTGCCGGTATTCCAGTCGCTCAAGGCTTACTGGCCGGGACTGCTTACTCTATGGTCACCTACTCTGTACATATAATATTAGGGCCCAAAATGGCGCATTCTCTTATTGCATACAAGACATTTTTCGGGTCGCTGAGCCATAACATTAAGTACATTAACTTCTCCACAAAAAGATACTTATAAGAGACAAAGATGGAATCTATCTCCGTGTCAAACTTTAACCCGCTCACCGCCAAGCTCCGCAAGGTCGCATTACTGCGCTACGTGCTGCATTAATAGCGTGTACGTATAATAAATACTATAAACAAGCTAGCAAAACTTGTTCGTTGTTTGTAATTTAAACATCCCCGGTCATGTTTCCACATTCAAAACATTAATTTTCAGGTGAAAGCGACGCGGCGATGCGTATAATCCTAAACTATCACAGCGTGTGGCGCCAATATGGATTTACGCCAGAGGTGTACAACCTTGGGACCGGAGAGGCGTCGACCTCTAGAGAAAGCTACCCGCTGCGGCCCGAGCTTATAGAGTCCATAATGTACTTGTACCGAGACACTAGAGACCCAATATTACTGCAGATGGGGGAGGATATACTCAGGAGTATACAGCATAGCGCGAGGACGCCTTGTGGCTATGCTACGGTACGTGATTTCAAGTATGCCATTGATAGAACATCTGTATTATTCATCATCATCGGCCCGTATACGTCCACTGCTGAACATAGGCCTCCCCCAAACAACGACAGCACGAATAGCGGTCCTGAGCCACCTCCATCGAACGACTCCCTGCGACCACTACAATTATATATCTGATAATTACCCCCTCTAATTCTTATTCTTTTTCTAAGTGGGGGAACTGGGATCTGCACTGACATCTCACATAGGCGTGTATTGTGCATTGACAGCTTCGTTTCAGCTATTCTGTATCTGTTAACGGATTTGATGTCTCTATGAGACTCTTCAATCTCGTTTTCCGTCTGGCCTCCTCCGTGGCCGTACAGTGTACTACAACGTGTTCCACAGTCTCTTCTTTCTGGAAGCAGCCACGATACAGGCTGCTGTTTGTAGCTCCAGTCTTGAAAAGATGATGGTTCAGTTCACAGTGACCTGTGATGGTGCACACCATTGTTCTTAGGTCCTCGCGGCTCATCTTGAGCATCGTGTTTGTTGTTTTCCTATCTTTAGAAGGGAGTATGTTTGCAGTCTGTACGACGCTCCCATAGTTTTTGACGTTCTTTTTCTGAGTTTAGATTTAGTCTATTTTTTTTAAAATACCCCATTGATGGAATGGGTCGAGCTTGAAAATAACAGTTAAAGTCAAACCTATATTTTGGCATCAACTGAACAAACATAATAGTTTTAGTGGCGTTTATATGTCGCGTCCCAAAATCTGAAGCTTAAATAATAAAATAAATAAATAATGTTGGACTATCCACACAACATCATCTAGCCCCAAGCTAAGCAGAGCTTGTACATACTAGATAGACTTGTAGAGTTGTTGCAGACTTATTCCTATTCTATGGTTCGAGGGCATCTGTCGGTACTACACTACGTTATACCCTAAGTCATCTAAGTGCCGCCAAATGAATACTTCAAACCGTGGTGAATGAAGAGGCCATTGATAATTAAATAGTTGTACATCCCAATACATAAAACTAGCTTTGTTAAAAACAAATAACTTACAACAGGATATTTACCATGATTTGTGGTGAGCTGCTAATATTATGTGAAATTTGGATGAACGGATGAATGCAACATACGTGCATCCATAGATTGTTAGATAATGCTTTAAATTTCAACCTTATAAAACACTAGCTGCTGCCCGCGCTTTCGCCCGCGTTTTATCGGGATAAAAAATGCCTATATGTTATTCCAAGTCCCAAACTTTCAGCCCAATCAGTTTTTGCGTGAATGAGGAACAAACACATCACTCACACAACTTTGACATTAAAATAGGCATTATAGTAGGATTCAGTACTTTACTAAAGTTATGCTATAGAAAGGCAATGGAATTGGCGGCCTTATCGTCAATTCCATTGCCTTTCAATGACTACGACAACTACTCCGTTTGACGTTTGTTACTTCTTCTCAACAAAACTAATGAGCGGATCGGGCTGAAACTTGGCAACGATGTGTGTTCTTGACCTGGAATAACACAGGCTTATCCCATTTATAAGTTCCCGTGCTATAGAGATAACCTTTCAATGTTTCCATTAAAACAACGTGTTCGAAGCCACAAGTGGAAATTAATTTCTAATATAATTTTGTTACAAAATGTCAAACCTCATCTGCTTAGAATCAAAACAGACTGATCGCAAGTAAAAACGCAAAAAACTTTTTGTTACAGATAAAAGACGTACGAGACCACCGCAAAGAAGACCGCATGGAATCATTCTTCCTCTCCGAAACCACAAAGTATCTGTATCTTCTCTTCGACCCAGATAACTTCATTCACAACCCGGGCGTGCATGGCACGGTCATAGACACGCCGGATGGGGAGTGTATCGTAGATCTCGGAGGGTACATATTCAATACCGAGGCACATCCTATTGATCCGACTATGCTGCACTGCTGTCATGAAGCTAGGCATGGGTGAGTTACAATTGAGCTAGAACCACACTATTGTGATAACTTCATTCAAAACCCGGGTGTGCATAGAACGGTCATAGACACGCCGGACGGGGAGTGTATCGTAGATCTCGGAAGGTACATATTCAATACCGAGGCACATCCTATTGATCCGACTATGCTGCACTGCTGTCATGAAGCTAGGCATGGGTGAGTTACAATTAAGCTAGAACCACACTATTGTGATAACTTCATTCAAAACCTGGGTGTGCATAGAACGGTCATAGACACGCCGGACGGGGAGTGTATCGTAGATCTCGGAAGGTACATATTCAATACCGAGGCACATCCTATTGATCCGACTATGCTGCACTGCTGTCATGAAGCTAGGCATGGGTGAGTTACAATTGAGCTAGAACCACACTATTGTGATAACTTCATTCAAAACCCGGGTGTGCATAGAACGGTCATAGACACGCCGGACGGGGAGTGTATCGTAGATCTCGGAAGGTACATATTCAATACCGAGGCACATCCTATTGATCCGACTATGCTGCACTGCTGTCGTGAAGCTAGGCATGGGTGAGTTACAATTGAGCTAGAACCACACTATTGTGATAACTTCATTCAAAACCTGGGTGTGCATAGAACGGTCATAGACACGCCGGACGGGGAGTGTATCGTAGATCTCGGAAGGTACATATTCAATACCGAGGCACATCCTATTGATCCGACTATGCTGCACTGCTGTCGTGAAGCTAGGCATGGGTGAGTTACAATTGAGCTAGAACCACACTATTGTGATAACTTCATTCAAAACCCGGGTGTGCATAGAATGGTCATAGACACGCCGAACGGGGAGTGTATTGTAGTCTTGAGCCAGTTGGATCCGCCCCCTCATCATCAGCACAAATATGTCCACTGCGGAGCATGGCCCCAGACAAGAAAGATTTTCCCCCACGCTTGGCAATGAATTCGTATTTGAAAACTAACTTGAAAGCAGTTTTTGAATCGGACGAGAACTCTTTAACGACCTCTGTGGTGCGGCGGGCAAATGTCTACCTGCGATGCGGGAGGTTGTGGTTTCGATTGTCATGAAAGTCTAAGACTCATTAATCAGAACGTTTGTTTTGCGGATTAAAAAAAAATCTATTTTGCGGAGGCTAATAGAGTTAGGAAATTGCTTCGTTTCCTGTATATTCGACTAGCTGCTGCCCGCGCCTTCGCCCGCGTTTTAGGGATAAAAAATAGCCTATATTATGTTATTCTAGGTCCCAAACTATACCTATACCAAATTTCAGCCTAATCGGTTCAGTAGTTTTTGCGTGAAAGAGTAACAAATATCCATACATCCATCCATACAAACTTTGACATTTATAATATTAGTAGGAAGTTCTGTACCGGTCGCCCATGATGAATCCTCTAACTAAAGATATCGGTAAGTTAAATTATAATTATGTTTTATTTTAGGATTAACGTGAGCGAAGTGCACAGAGTGTATCAAATCCTCGAAGATGAGGACAATCTGAGGTTCATGACCATGCTCGATGCCGAACAGAATGACACCAACGCCCCTGGTAATATAGCTCAAAATGAAACGAAGAAAACACAAGAAAATGTCACGGACAATATTGATGAGAATCTAATAAAGACTGAGACTAGAACTGGGGTCGAAAGAGATACAATTAACCATGAGCCTTTGCTCAACGAACCCAAAATCAAATTGCTTCGAAACATCACAAAAGAAACAGAAAGCGATAAACAAAAAGAATCAAAAAAAGTTGAAGTAGACGATATAATTGTAGCTGAACCACCAGATGAGCTTGTACTACCTAGCACTTCACGAGCAAAAGACGTTTTCAAACTACTTCCAAAAGTAATACAAGACTTTCTAAACAACGACTGGAAAAATAACCCTAAATGTGAACCTCAAAGAATGCTCGAGAGGATACGCAAAGAGAATCGGTACCCGGACCATCCGGATACCGGTAGATACGAGTTGCTATTGACCCCGGCGCAATCCTTCTTACAGCGGATATCGTTAGCTGGGGAGTTTTTGAACAAAAAGAATTTAGATCTCTAGGACTGATAAATTATAATCTATTTATTTACATAAGGTGTGTAAATATTTGATGTTTGTTATTTATTTATTTAATAAGGTTCACCAACAGTATACATATTTAACTTATTTATTACATATAAACTTATGTATGACAGTCATGTTTTATTACATAGATACTAGCTGCTGCCCGAACCTTCGCCCGCGTTTTATCTGGATAAAAAAGCCTATATGTAATTCCAGGTCCCAAACTATACCCATATTAAATTTCAGCCCAATCAGTTCAGTAGTTTTTGCGTGAAAGAGGAACAAACATCCATACTCACAAACGTTAACATTTATAATATTAGTAGAATAGGTACCTCATGATAAGAAGACACTTTAAAAATTTTGCTTAAAATTCATAATAACAATTTATTTACTTATATTTATACGGACTGTATGAAAGTTGAGAATTCTGCTTATTATTTTACCTTATAGGTAAGGTGCTCTTCCACCAGAGCTATATTTCAAAGAAAGTCAATAGATTCGCTAACCTTTGTAAATCAAGTTAGCTTCGGCTAATATCTAATATCTTCTGATATCACTAGAAAAATACAAAAAAAAACAAAATCGTTTATTTGAACAAGTACATAGGTAAAATAGGTTATGTTGAACGAAGAGACGACAAAAGTTAAAAACTGTGGCGTAATCTCTTCGCCCACTTCCGGATACCATTATCACAGACATGATAAAGAAAAGAAAAGAAAATATATTTATTTGGCCATGCCTACATAACACACATACAACACGACACATTACAGACAGTGGGAAAGTACAAGAAACATACATATTACTACTACTTGATACTAGCTGCTTCTAAAGACCATTATATACTAGAGCATAAGGTTAAAAGTTTTTACTATCAAGACGCTTAGAATACTAATATGTAAGTAACTTTAATATGATTGCATGCTAAGCAAAAAAGATTATAAAATGTAAATGACTGATTTATGTATAAGTGATAAGGTAAAATGAAGGTAGGAAAGAAGGTATTTCTCTGGCAGAAGCTTAGATTGGTTCTGGTGGAAAAACACCCTTCCGTTTAGGTAATAAAAGTATTTTACTTTCTTTTGATACGTAATATATTCGTGAATCTGATGTAATTTTACTGTAATTTGAAAGCACTTTTAATTTAAGTTCCACTGAACGTTTTTTAATAAAAATAATGGAAAATACTTTTCACCCAAATTACTGATAGACTTGGCTTGAGTGAGAGTTTGAAAGTCCAACCAAGAATCATTATAAACTTTTTGTAAAACCTAGAGATTTCTGCTTATTATTTTAACTCCATAGAGAAGAGAAGAAATCGAAACTGTCGCAAGTCAAAATCAGTCAAAATGGCACACGTTTGACGCGCCTAATTTCCGACCATCCAATGTAAATATGTAAATTCAAAGAAAATCGTGTCTATAAAATAAAAAATGCCTACTATTCCCGATGATGTGACCTTGCCAGCCGATCGACTGTATCTTATGGAACGCAAGCGCGTATACTGTGTTCATATGCCTGTGTTATCATGTCCGAATTGAAAACAACTCCATCCGAAGAAAATACTTTGAACTCTAAAGGATACAAGTTGATCAAATTTGTCGGCGAAGGAGCTTATGCTAAGGTAACGAGCAACCTGTTTTATGTTTCGAAACAAGTTTTAATAGATATTCCAATGGCTGAAAACGACGCTATGTATGTGCACTTACGAGCTGCAATTTTTAAGCTTACCGTTACTTATTTCTAGGTCTATTTAACTGAATATAGTGTCAAAAACGACAACAAGAGTATTCTGGCCTGCAAAATCATAGAGACCGCGAAAGCGCCCAGAGATTTTGTTGTAAAGTTTTTACCGAGAGAAATCGATTTGTTAATACGTCTCAACCACCCACACCTCATACACATCCACAGCATATTCCAGCGGAAAACTAAGTACTACATTTTTATGAGATACTCCGAGAACGGTGATCTGCTTGCGTATATCCTCAAGAACGGGTGCGTTTCTGAAAACCAGTGCAGGGTGTGGACTAGGCAGCTCTGTCTAGGACTGCAGTACCTCCACGAGTTAGAGATCGCACATCGAGATATAAAATGCGAGAACGTTCTTTTGACGGCGAACTTTAACGTGAAGCTATCAGACTTTGGCTTTTCTAGGTTTTGCGTGGACGAAATCAATGAGCCAATTTTGAGCGAGACGTATTGTGGTTCTATGTCGTATGCCGCCCCGGAGATTCTTCGTGGCAAACCGTACTCACCTAAACCTACGGACCTATGGTCTATGGGAGTTGTGCTCTTTGTGACGCTGAACAAGTCTATGCCATTTGATGATACTCGGATGCGCAAACTGTATGAGCAGCAGATGGGAAAGAAGTATAGGTTCAGATCGCGTGTGGCAAGTTCTGTGTCTCTGGAGTGTAAAACTGTTGTGAAACATTTGTTGGAGCCTGACCCTGGATTGAGACACAACGCGTCGCAGGTTCTAAACAGCGAGTGGGTTGCTATGGACAGTAGACTTACAAGTAAGTGCGCATTCACTCATTTAAAACCAAATTTGCATTCACCGTGCCTTGTTACAATAACATATTGATTGCTTTGAAAAAACTAAAAATGTCCCTGATCTTATTGAAATTCTCCATACGTTATCGGATGAAAAATAGCTATGTTTGTAGCGGTTTAGTTTTTGAAAAAATTAATGATATTTAAATGAGAGCGAAACTAATTTTGACCACCAAATCGAGTCATCTTCAAGCCATTTTTTATGTATGATAGACACCTTTATACTAAAAATCTGTCGCGCTGCAAACATCTTAAAAATATTCAAAATTATTTATAAATTATCAAAAATATTTTTGAAATCAATCGTTCACTCAAAACTAATCGGAAAGTACGAAAAAATATCAAAAAATGGTGCCAACACCAAGCACTGGCACACAGCCACATACATGGCAGCTTCGTATTAGATGGTTAGACGCGCTTTCTCACTCATAGCGCGCCCCATTTCAGTCTACGTGAAACAACAACAAATCCGCATGGGAAAATCCGTTTTTGTTTGGGAGCGGTTCGTAGCCTTCTTAAAAACAATCCAATCCTATCTTCTTATATATAAAAATCTCGTGTCACAGTGTTTGTAACAAAACTCCTCCGAAACGGCTTGACCGATTTTAATGATTTTTTTGTGTATATTTGGTAGGTATGAGAAAAGGTTGTTATCTATTTTTCATATCCTTAAGTGATAAGGGTGGCCCAGGCCAATTTTTTTTCCTTTTTTCTAACATTTACCCCCATTTTTTAATACCCTCAGTGGTCGATGGCAATACAACGTTTGCTCATCCCTTAACGCGGGACTTCATCAGGGTGAGTGTGGTTCGCGTCGCGCTCACCCTGATGAAGTCCCTCGTTAAGGTATGAAACGTTGGTGTTCTTCCAACACAAACTAGGTTTGCAGTTAAACCGCTTACATTGTTTGAATCCAATCCTTTTGAATCATTCTCGTAAAATCACACACTAGACAAGAATTATTTTAACAGAAACGATCCAAAATGTGTGAATCTACATGCAAGCAGATTAAAAACAACAAGGCATAGGGGGATGACGGAATAACGACAAAACTTCTGAAAGCGGGTAGATCACTAAAGATAAAGGATTATTTATTGTCGAAACTGTGTACAAAGATCTTAAACAATAAGGTGTAAACATGGTGTAAAAGGCGCAGCTCTATCATGTCTGTGGGTGTAAACAACAGTTTGTCCGTTAATTACGAATGTACAATATTTAACTTAAATAACTAGGAAATTTATTCATCAAAGTAAGTTGTCTACTAGTTTTGTCTCTCCACGAGACATCTTCAGGACACCACAATACTCGACCTTGACATTGTGATTGGTGAGCACAGCAACACCGACAGCGTCCCGCCAATGATGTTGCCTCTCCGAGCTCCGCGCGCCAAGTGAAGCATTGTCCGCAAAACCCCCCTTTATATAGTCACGGATCAAACAGTGCGCACACAAAGTTCATAGTGTGTATGTGGCAGTACTATTGTTTGAAAAGATTCGTAATAACGGTGACCTAGGCAAACCTGTACTAAGTTCATTCAACAGTGTATTATTATTATTATTACTATATTTTGTAATTTCTAAATTTTCTAAGACTGACATCCTAAATCCCTTATCACAAGTATGTAAAATAGAAAAAGAATGACCAGATTCCATTTTGCAAAGTTAGATTTTTCTGGATAATTGTTTCTATAAGCAGCTAATTATACCTAACCGGAAAACTACGACCTGTTTGACCTACATAAATACCATTACATTCGTCACATACCAACTTATAAACACCCGATTTTATTGTTTTCTAACCTATCTTTACCGTTACAAATCTGTTTTAATAAATTGTTTGTTTTGAACGCTGCTCGTACTTTATGTTTAGACAAAACTCTTGAAACTTCCTCACTCAATAGACCTAAATAAGTTAAACTGGCCACAAATTTGTCTATCCTTTCTGGAGCTACGGGATACAATAAGGAACGGATAATGTTTTGTTGTTTACTTATTAAACCATCACCCATCTTTCTACTATATCCATTACTTTCAGCCGTGTGGTAAATAATAGATAGCTCTCTGTTAAAGTTCTCCTGAGATAAGGGGACTGACATCATTCTATGGACAAAACTACGGTAAGCTGATAGCTTATGTTGTAATGGATGACAAGATGAATTTGGTATTGTAATATCTTTATAATTAGGTTTTCTGTAAATTTGAAAATCATGCCTATTGTTTTAACCTTGTTATTGTCAAATCAAAAAAGTTCAGTGAACCACCATTTTCTAATTCAAGTTTAAATTTTATTTTTGGATGAATTGCATTAAATTTGTTAACGAACAGTTCTATTTGACGCAAACTTCCAGTCCAGCATATGATAATGTCATCTACATATCGATAATAATATAAAATGTTTGATTCCCCTATAATGTTTTTATTCTCAAAACTGTCCATGAAAATGTCTGCTATAAGTGGACTTAGTGGTGAACCCATAGCTAACCCTTCTTTCTGTTTGTAATATTGATTGCCAAATTGGAAGTAATTTTGTAGCATACAAGTTCTAGTCAAAGATCCTCCTCCTCCTTTTCTGCCGGAAGTACTCGTTGTCGCTCAAGATGTCCTTCCAATATTATCAAACTCTCCTCATAAGGTACATACGTTTGTAAATAAACTTTCTACATCCAGCGATAATAACTTTGCATTGTGAGGCAGGCTAACATCTTTAACTTTGTTGACCAAATCCATACTATTCTTTAAGCTATACTTTGGATTGAATCTAGATCTACTTTTTAATTCGTAATTCAAATATTTTGATTGGATTTCCGCAAAGTAACGCCTGAATCAATTTTTTTTTTCTTAATTTACTGAATATTAAAATATTTCTTTGATTTCATAAAAACATATCTCTATGTGGCGCATACGAAGTTTTATCTTAAATTTATTAAAATGGCAATTCTCTTATATCTTAGGTATTTTATTAAACACTTTTACAACCAATTATAATGGCAATTACATCACTCACCTTCGGTCTACCGAAGGTTATAGTCACAGTCGTGGCAGAATCGCTGGAAGACCTTAGGAAGATGCTCAGAGACTTCAACACCGTTTCTGGACAGGTGGGTGGGTCTTAAAATTAACATGGGTAAGACAAAGATCATGTTGAATGCCCATCTCGCACCCATACCAGTCCACGCTAGTTTTAACATAAAAGTTGAACTCATAACGTTCATAGGGTATGGTAAAAAATAATAGATACTACTAATTGTTTTATTTACATTAATCAGATTTTATTGTAAGTAGCTTTATTAATTAGGTGGAATCTTAATAGTGGATCTAATTTACAATTAGAGCCGATGTCAACCAAAATAGTATTTATCAAAATTTATCCTACGCTTTATCATACTTTGACACCTGAAATAAATTAAATGTTCTCGAATAACAACGATGTGAAAATCAAAGCAAAAGGCAAACAATCAAAGAAATCTTATTTAAACTTCAGTCCTTCACTACTCAAAAGTAACTTCATGTGGATTGGATCGTTTTCGTTAAGCGATGACGTCCAATTGAGGGAGAAATCGACGAACATAAATAAAAAACATGCCTACATAGAACCTCCTCCTTTTTTCGATGTCGTTTAAAACCTGTTTACCACTATAACCAGATAAAGTTTTGTTTATAGTACTATATTTTATCCAGCTATGAACGCAGTGGAAAACGCAGCTCTACAACGTGCTAAGGAACAGCGCAGGAAGTTGTCTGATAGTCACAGGAATCCACCGAAAAGACAGGGGGACATTTTGGATGGATCGAAACATGAATCTTACAGGGTAGGTTTACGTTCCTCATACTAATTTTGTTATTAAGAACTGTACGTTATATAGGTAGGTATAAACGATTAATTTTTATAAATAATTGGTAACCTATCAGAAGAATAAACAGATATCTTCCTTTTGTATATTTTTAACACCTATGGTGCGATTTCCAATCAGCCTACCAAGCATTGTAATAATCAAAACTCCTATGATGTTGTATATTTTTAACACCTCTGGTGCGATTTCCAACCCGCCTACCAAGCATTGTAATAATCAAAACTCCTATGAGGCAAGGGGGGTTAGGTACTTATACATATTTTTTCTTTTGCGGAATGTGTCGAAGTAGTGTGCAATTTTAATAATATAATAAATTCAATTTTAGAATATAAAATAATAATATAAGTCTTGTTTATTTTTTCAGGCTAGTGAAATGATAAAATCCTTAGCTAATATTACAGCTAAGCAGTATTCTAAACCGCATGAGTAGATGGAGGGGAAATCCCAGGTAATCATTGTTAGATAGTCATATATTTATTTGCAAGAAACATATGTGCATACAAAATAAGGTCTTATTTTAGATACAGGTCCTAAAACTGAATTTAAATTAAACACAAGTAATATATTGAACAAAGAATTAAAAAACGAGTTAGAATTTTTTTATTATTAATAGTTTAATTACATGTAATTTCTCATAATTAGGTAAATAACAACTTACTCTTTCCCCCAGTGCAGTTAGCTCAATTGTTTCAATTGTAAATACTAGTTTAATTTGTTTATGTTATTTGATTGTTATTTTCTTTGTCAATAAAGGCAAAAGAAACAAGGTGTTATTGAATTTCTCTTCGCTTAAATTTTTCGTCCATATTCTTCTATTCTATCCATCCATATTCTTATGTACCTAACACAAGAATTTTTGCAGCAATAAAATTATTTTTATAGGGTCATCATCATCATATCGAAGAAGAACTCAAACTTTCTGGCTCTGAGCAGCTAACGCTTGCAAGTAGAGGATACAAAATGATAAAGAAAATTAACGAAGGTTCTTATGCAAAGGTATTTTTGTTTATTATTATCTACTTTTTGCCCATTGATGTCCAACTGCTGGGCAAACGGATTTTTGTTATTGCTTTTCTTATATTTGCCTTATATTCTATCATCAGCTTCATTGGCCATGCTCGTATTTCAGAGATAAAGTTTGTAAAATACAATACAAAAACCAATAAAATATTTTACTATAAAACTTTCGTAGTTTGATGAATTCCTTATAAAATGTAAGCGGGTTAACTACGAACCTAGTTTATGTTGGAAGAACACCAACGTTGATGTTCTTCCAACACAAATCAGGTTCGTAGTTAACCCGCTTACATTCATAATGAACCCATAAAGTATTATACTCGTAAAACTACTTAGATGTTTTTTGTATTCTTGCAGCGGGCTGAGGTGCGCTTGTAACGCAGGTTGCGGGTTCGATTCCCGCTGGGACATATGTTTGTACGATCTGCGGATATTTGTTACGTGTCAAGGTGTCTTCTACTTGTTAAAAAACATTCTATGTATATGTAATGTATGTAATCATTATACATATATCTTGTGTTATGGGTTGTCACCCATAACACAAGATCTGTTTGGTTTGGGGCTAGATGATGCCGTGTGACTAACAAGTGGGAACTTATAATTGTTGCGCCCTGACAGGGTTTTCATGCACTCTGTAACCACTAAGACTAAGAGCAATAATCATCATCAGTGTCATCATGTCCACTGCTGAACATAGGCCTCCCCCAAACGACACCACGAATAGCGGTACTGAGCCGCCTCCATCCAACGACTCCCTGCGACCACTACGAGTAGGAGGTCTTCCCACACTCCGTTTCGCATTGCATCGCAGTCACCGCTCGAGAACCTTTACTCCCCAACGGTTGTCGGTTCAACGAGCTATATGGCCTGCCCATCGGCATTACAGCCTGCTAATTCTGAGAGCAATGTCGGTTACTTTGGTTCGTCTACGGATTTCATCCGGATTCCATCGTGTAGAAAATCTCCAAGCATAGCTCTCTATGGTTGGCTTGGTGACTGCGCTTATGCGTAAGGCCTATACGTGACTATACGAAGACCAATACTTGTATGAATAAAATCACAATAAATGATCCTGAATTATCTAGAATGATTTATTTACTATTTATTTTATTTATTATCTTCCCAGGTGTATTTAGCGGAATACAGGAACCCATCAAAAAACGAGAAACTAGCCGTACTAGCGTGCAAGGTCATTGACACAAATACCGCGCCAAAAGACTTCGTGAAGAAGTTTCTGCCGCGGGAAATAGATATGCTGATCAAGTTGAATCACCCGCATTTGGTGCACACACATAGTATATTCCAGAGGCGGTACAAGTACTTTATATTTATGCGGTTTATGGAGCACGGGGACTTGTTGGAGCATATTCTACAGAAGGTATTATAATATAATAATATCAGCCATTTTCAATTTCCAACGCAAAACAAGATGGAGAGTTTAATATATGGTTTAAAGTATTTACCTATTTGTCTGATCAAACTAACAAAGACCGAAATGGTACAAATTGGAGGTACACCCATTAGGGTGTAACTACAACGTCAATTGTGGGTAAATAAATGCCGATGTTGTTGATGATTTGTAAATCTGATCTTAGCGCCCAATCTGATTTTCATTTGGCTTTATTCGTTTGAACTTGACTCTACGGAGTTTTTTATCTACCTTTGTTTGACGAAATATCATTCTAATGTTCTTCTCTTTTAAATTCTTAGTCAATTTTTTTGTAAAGTATCTTATACATTATTAGCCTGATGAAGGCTTGTGTCGGAGCCAAGATCCATTTTGGATCACTAAGCTAGTTACAAGTTAAGTTTAATTAACTACAAGTTTTGTTTATTTACAGGGCGCCGTACCAGAAGACCAAGCCAGAATATGGACGCGTCAACTATCCCTCGCAATCCAGTACATGCACGAACTAGAAATAGCTCACAGAGACATCAAATGCGAGAACGTATTACTAACGGCCAACCAAAACGCAAAACTCTCTGACTTTGGTTTCGCACGCCTCTGCGTTGACAAACGTTTCATAGAGATTCATAGCGAGACTTTCTGCGGATCCCTGTCGTACACCGCCCCGGAGATTCTGCAAGGAGCACCTTACTATCCGAAACCTACAGATCTGTGGTCACTTGGGATAGTGCTGTATGTGATGCTGAATCGGGCCATGCCTTTCGAAGATAAACATATAAAGCAGTTATTTCAAGCACAGGTATTTTAATCTTTCTATGTTAATTCATACTTTCATACTGATTGTATATCAGTTACAGAAGCCCTGCTTAGTGGACTAGATGCTGTGGAAATCTTCACAAATTAGTTATTTCATTTTACAATTGGAAAAGATTCTTGATCAGTCTTCTGTCTAGCCATAAGCATAGAATAGAATAGAATAGAATAGAATAGAATAGAATAGAATAGAATAGAAATACTCTTTATTGCACACCAAGATAGAATAACAAGACAGGAAAACACAAACACAGAAATAGTTGTACAATGGGCGGCCTTATCGCTAATAGCGATTTCTTCCAGGCAACCTTTGGATGGACACGTAATTATTGTATAGGTATAGACGGAAACATAACTATCGTAATGAAATTTGGCAAACGCAAACATAAATATAGATTCAGGCGTTACTTTGCGGAAGTGCAACATCACTGGCTGGATTCTGTCGGTGTTGCTTGGCAATCTTAGTGTCAAGGTCGAATGTTGTGATGTCCTGATGATGTTTCGTGGAGAGAAGAAACTAGTTGACGACTTACTTTGATGATCTTATCAGAGAAGGGTTATACGCGGAATTGTTACTAAATAAATATTTTTTCATTCTAATAAACGCAAACATTTCATCCGAGATAAAGCCGCGGCCGGATTCTGGTAACAAGCCTTTTTAATGTAGTAGTACTTATAATGTATTAATGGCATTTAATTTAAAGACCGTTGTGTAACACTATGGCTAATGGCTCAAGATAAATTGAAGTGAATCACCTATACTCCAATTCAAAAACAGTTACAAAACGCAAGGAATATTGGTGGAAAATATTTAACGACATTGGTAATTTGGTATCATCCAAGCAAAGCACAGAAGCTCCAAACAATTATCGCTCATTCGTTTTCGAATGCAAATTTAATTTTTTTGCACACATGTGAAATTAAGGGTCGTTGAAATTTGTGTTTCAGTTTTTAGTGATAAATTTGCTGTTACCTTGTTGTTTTCTGTTATTCTTATCAGTTTTTGTTATGTTTCATTCATAAATGTCTTTATTGAAATAAAATATCTTGGATTCTAAATAGGAGTATAGAAAGGCACAAATTAATAAAGTTAAAAAAAATTCTAATATTGAATGTCGCACGCATTTGACGGAACGCTAGCAGATCCGCGCAACTTTATTGGTATTATGAAGAAAGAAATGTGTGCCTTATACTGTGAAGATAGGGTTCAATATGCTATCAATATCTTCAAAATTTCCTTTCGATTCTCATTCAATGGCGGGTGTTGAAAAATAAATTTATGTTTATCAGGTGAACAAGAATTGGAAATGGCGTTCGCGGTACGTCGACTCGCTCTCCGAGAGTTGCAAAAGGCTCGTGACATCGCTACTGGAACCTAATTGCTCGAACAGGATCAAAATTGATCAAGTCATTAATAGTGAATGGATTTGTATGGATTCACGTTTGTTGGGTAAGAATGAGAGTAGGTATAAAGTTCCTTTATATATACTACACCAGCACGGACAGTGAAAGAGTTTACAATTTGAACTTATACGTGTGTATATCTATGACTGCGCCTACTCCGCCCTCTATCTCACAGTTGTGCCCGTGATATAATGTTGGAACGAAATTTGTAGCAAATTTTATGCTCTTTTAAGTTTATAACAGGTGTCAACATCATTGCAGCTATAGAAACATAGATAATAGAAAAAACCGGTTTGACCTTGAATAAATAACACCCTAGTTACTCACACTCTTAAGAGACCGGTGTTCTCAGGAGGCCAAACACACACGTACACACCCACCCCCACACCTACACACATACACATACACTCTGGTAACTCCTGTTGCCCGGACTCTTACGAGACCGGTGTCCTCAGGAGGACACAGACACATAAACACAATCATATCAGACACACACCACACACTGCACAGAACATAAGGATCATAGATTAATTCTATATTATTTATTTTTTAGTTTCTCATTTATTTTTTATTGAACGATTTGAGTTTTTAACTTAGATCACACCACATTGAGCACTCAAACAATACAACTCAAGCATTTCATTCAATAGTACATTTATCTAACTACCCTCGACTTTCAATTTATTATTCATTACTTTTATATTTTTGTACTGACTAAAATGTTTTATCGTAATAAGTTTTTGTAAAATTCTGGTTAATGTAACTAAGGAAGAGCGAAACCTCCTAGTACAAGTATTTTATACTTAAAAGGAGGCTTCAAAATATTATATAAGGTAACCCTGTACTTTGCGAACGAAATAAAACATTTCTATTTCTATTTCAGTTAGGAATCTGTCAATTTAAAGTGAATAAAAATTCATACAATTATAAAAGTGATTAAATTTTTATACTTTACTAGCTGACCCGCCCGCGATTTCATTCGCGTGCAGTTTAGTAATACCCCAAGTAATATTGGTTTCCATGTAAACTAAAGGCAAAATTTCAGTCTCTCTTTTCCAGTTCCTAAGATTTAGTGATATGTCAGTGAGTTGCCTAACTTTGACTCCACACCATTGACCTTTATGGTGTGAATTTCAAAAAAACCCTGAAACTCATGTCTGTTTATTTTAAGAAGGCTACGAACCTCTCCCTAGCGTAAACGGATTTTCCCATGCGGATTTGTTGTTGTTTCACGTAGAATGAAATGGGGCGCGCTATGAGTGAGAAAGTGCGTCTAACCATCTAATGCGAAGCTGTCATGTGGCTGTGTGCGTGCGCTTGGTGTTGGCACCATTTTTTGATTTTTTTTTTGTACTTTCCGGTTAATTTTGATTTCAAAAATATTTTTGAATATTTATAATGTTGAATATATTTAGGATGTTTGCAGCGCGGCAGATTTTCGAATATAGGTGTCTATCATGCATAAAAAATCGCTTGAAGATGACTCGATTTGGCGGTCAAAATTAGTTTCGCTCTCATTTAAATATCATTATGTTATTTCAAAAACTAAACTGCTGTAAACATAACTATTTTTCATCCGATTACGTATGGAAAATTTCAATAAGATCGGAGACATAGTTTCCAAATGAAGCGGAAAGTACGTTTGTATGGGAAATAGGACTATCCGTTCCGTTCTTAAGTCATATTTCTACGCTACAAATTTTGACTTGCCTACCGTTACGGTTCTGAAGTTATTATAAAAATGACCTTTGACCCCATTAGTATACGAATTTCCAACGTGGTTCGCGAGCCTGCAATGAGCTCTACACGAGCGGCTCTCAGCCAGCAGTCTTGAAGAGACCCAGATTGTAATTGGCCGGAAAAATAGAAGCAGGCCGCGAGCTCCATTCCTTAGCGGTGCGAATGATGAAAGTGGAGGAAACATATTGCGCTTCAGAAATAAATATCCCCCTTGCCTACAAAATATTGAGAAAGGGGGGGGGGGGGGGGGTACTTATTTGTGTCGCCCACTGTACTAAGCTGATCAAAATTCAAAGTGCTTTATTTCGTAAGTTAGGTACCTTACCGGATTCTTCGACACGTCAGAAAATTCAAATCAAATAAGTATAATTTGGCGTAGTTTAAAAACGATAAACCGACTTCAAATTCCTGAACCTACCTCTTGCTTACGCCCGTTGCTGTGGAAACTATTTGTTACCAGTCATTGTGATAATTTGATTGTTTTCAAAAACCTAATACTTAATCGATTTGGAATCCCTTACTTTTACAATGTTTTTAAGTTTTCTGGGATAAAATACTTATCCCCTGGGGATACAATTTTTATGGGACTACCTCGGAATCATTTTCTATACAATAATGAAAGAATTTTCAAAATCGGTCACAATTGGTGGAAATATCACGTAATAAATATCGTCGAATTGAGAACTGGGAAATAAAGTGATCACTTTGAGCTTGCTGTTCTTTCAGAATGGACAGCGCAAGAAACGATGGCTTTCAAAAAAGCTCAAGACGAGAGAATCGCTCTGCAGAAGATGGTAGAAGTCAGCGAACAACCAGCCCAACGCCAGCCCACCTCTATTGCCGATGCTGCCTCCGGAGTAAACGCTCCTTCTCTTATTAAGAACTGCGACTTGGCATCTACATCTACCGGGTAAATGAAATTGATAAATTTCGGTTCAGGTTGGGTGAATTTTAAATTTTAGTGTTAAGTGAAAATCTTTATTAAAAAATATAATTACAATGAAGTAATAGAAACAAATTAGAATTTGTATTTACAATTGAAACAATTGAACTAACAGCAGACTGTTACAAACAATCTACAGGTAGCTCAACTGGTCCATATCAATCCTACTTAATCTTAATATAAAATTTCCATGTCACAATGTTAGTTACCGTACTCCTCCGAAACGGCTCTACCAAATTTTATATGCGTATTCAGTAGGTCTGAGAATCGGCTACTATCTATTTTTCATACCCCTAAGTGATAAGGGTTGAAGGCAAAACAACGTTTGCCGGGTCAGCTAATATTATTAGGAAAGTAACTCTGTCCATCTGTCTGTCTGTTATCTTTTCACGACTAAACGGCTGAACGGATCTTAATTAAATTTGGCAGGGAGGTAGATGGTATCCTGGGGACGGCATAGGGCACATGAAAAGCGCGTGCGAGGCCGCGTGCAGCAGCTAGTACCGTATGAACTTACCTTACAACAACAAACTTCGATTTTAGTTTTTACGAGAACGGGCCCAGAGTTGTAGACTAGATTCTTGTGACTGATGATGGAAATGTTGATAAGGATAAATGTCCTCTTTAATATGTAAGCAAAAACATGATTTTTACGCTTACGACGCTCTGCTCTGTCCCAATCCTATGAACGCGAAATCCTATGCCTAGGTGCCTATCCGTTTCACAAAATGGCGTCATATATATTCCTCGTTAAGGGTCATACGTTGGGTGTTATTCCAACACAAACAAAGTTCGTAGTCAACCTGCTCACATTAATAAAGCCATTGTCATTGTATTGTCATCGTAAAGCGATTCGTTTTGCAGAATTCAGCCCCTGACTATGTGACAACGTAATTGTATCAAAGGTTCGCGTCCACAGTATCTAATCGGAGCATACGCGGCGTGTCGTCGGTATTTACAATATGCCGATAGGGCATCGGCGTTATAGGTACAGTGGCGTTTATTGTTAGATGACCCTGTTACGTCACTTTCTATGAATACAGAACTATTTAAATCTAGAATCCTTTGTTAAAATGAAGAGATAGCAAGTCGTTTTATATAAATATATATATATATATATATATATATGTATATACAGGGTGTTCGGAAGAACGTTGAACATACTAAAATGGGGGGGAGGTGGGGTGATCTGTTAACTAACAAGCCCACAAGATTTCACGCGATCACTTAGATTGTCATAAACAAAAATATAGATCTGGTCTTGAAAAAAAAAAATATTTAGACGGGTTTAAATGTACAAATGCGCAATATTCTAGAAATTAAAAAAAAAAATTAAAAAAATTTGAGACCTAAGTACAATCTTTTGGGCTAAGTAGTTAGTTAACAGACCACCCCACCTGCCCCTCATTTTCGTATGTTCAACGTTCTTCCGAACATCCTGTATATACATTTATATATATATATATATATATTATTTTTATACATATAAAGAGGAAGTGCCTGCTGCCCTTCCTCTGGTAGGTTCCCTCAGTCGGCTCTTACGACATCCACGGGTTGAGTTGGAGGGGTCGATATTCGTACGCCGCGGCCCCACGGCCAATTACATTATCAATTATCATACATTTTTATGCTCCTTAGTAAAAAAAAAAAAACACATTTGTAAATGACCCATCCGTGGGTCATTGACATACGTAAGTGAGAACTTCAAAATGCACCACCGGAGTAACTCTGCTAACTAACCAGCAAATTAACTGTTAAGTTTAATAGTGTTATTCTGCTATAAGTAGCAGAGTAGCTTCGGTTACCACACTGAAACTACTATGCTTCTTAAAGCAGAATATCACCAAAAACTAACAGTTAATCCGCCAGTTAGTCAGCACAGTAGCTCTTCTAATCTAGCAGAGTACGTATCCAAATCAAGCAGAGTAGGTGGTCAATCTTGCCGAGTGGGTCTGCTACGTAGGATCGCTGTAAAAATAAAACATTAGAATACTCAATAATTATTTATTAAAATATTGTACACATCACAAAAAATGATTAGAAACATTGTGGTATATTAACATTACGTAGTCTTATCTGATACATAATGTTTAATTACACCACCCCGTACATGTTTCCCCATTCAGTTCAAAAATTCAAGATATAGTCACAAGTAGTCACAACGTACAAATGTACGAATGTAACAATCCCGTTCAGCTCAAAAATTACATAGGTTTATATTAAGGAAGCTGATATGCATACTATAAAGAATTCACAAAGCGACTTCTCTGACTCACTGATGCTGATGTTGCCTGAGTCATATTCAGTCTCCTGTAAAAAAAAAACTAAAAAGTTAATAAAATCCCTTTTTAGGGTATAAGGCATAAGCGGGATATAAATGGATATGTAAAGATATTTTTTAGGACATAAATCATAAAGCTGGCTAATGATAAAATGCTTTGGTAAGAGACCTCTTATCAAACGATAGAAGTAAAAAATCGCGCTTCATGCACTTCCTCTGCTTCCTTCATGTGCTTTCGTAAAATAAAATATCTCTACAAACGTGGCGCGACCGCCACATGCAGTTTTTCTTACATTTACGACAGAGAATATGTGAAGCCGTATTAGTAGTACATACAGTACCTAATCCCTTCCCTATACCGCGGTCTAAAAGCTATAAGTAAATAAAAATGTATCGTACTTACGTTGTAATTTAGGGATGTACTCCGCGAGACCCCACTGCGACAAAGATTGCACACTTCTTCGTCCGCCATTTTGAAGCGTCTCGTATGGCGTGCCGTCCTTCGCTTTGCGGCGTCTTGTCTGGTAAGGCCGAAGTTCTCTTGCGTTCGCTCGGCGGGATGTTCCTGGTTAAGGCTTTGCTGAGGTGTTCGGTAGACCCGGTTGCTTAGGTAGACGCGTTAAAAGAAAAGAAATGCGCACTAAGATACACTACGACGTATCAATAGAGGGCAGCGACTCGCCAACGCAGAACCGAATCACATTTGACTTTGAGTTTTATGCCAGGGAAATGCGTGATTTTTACTCTGAAATCATTTTACCACAACACGTTTTTATTTTTTATTTTACGCGATACCAAAGACATTGAATGCGCGGTATATAACACAATTTTACCACAATATTTGTAATCAAATATAGATAAAAACTTTTAGCCCTATGCCGCCACGTAACCGAGATACGGCTAGTTGGTAGCAGTGCATACGTTTAAGTCTAACAGAATAACTGCTGACTCTAACCGAGATACTGCTAATCAAATCGTTTTATGGCTAAAATCAACAGATACTCGGCTAACGATTAACCTATATCTCTGTTAAGTGCTAAACAGACATACAGTTAAACTCTTAACAGAGTTACGGTTGAAATAGCAGAGTTCAAACTACAGATATTAGCGTTCTTCACTCTGTTAATGTTAGCCTGCTTACACTGTTAATATTACACGAATGCACGGTCGATTCTAACTGAATCGGTTGGTAGATATTAACATAGTATTTTAAGTAGTTGAAGTCGACAGTTTTAACTGCTAGATTAGCAGAGTGTTATGCTATTTTTTACAGTTTTACAATAACCGTATCGACTCGTTTGTTAGTAGCAGAGCATTTTTGTTAATTTTAAACGTGTATTCGGTAGGAAATAACCGTTTTGCCACTAGCAGAGTGAAAATCGCGTTTTGTTAATGCCCGTTTTCTCAGTGTAGAAATCAATATAAAGCAACAAATCCTTGCGCTCAGTACGCTCTGATACCGAACCAGTGGACGCGTAATTTAAGATTGGTTTAGACTAGCAAGTTTTGGCTGCTGGTAGGTATCTTAAGCTAACATTTGCAGAAGTAAGCACCAGTTGCTAAACTATATAGTAGATGTTGGCTTGCCTAAATGTAGGTCAAGCACGGGGATTCTTCTCTAGGGTAGATTAGACTACCATGACATCGCATCGTCATACATCATGTACATTATTGAAGGTGACAGAATGAATTTCAAATAATTTACACATTCGATAACAAGGTGCATATTCCCTAGGGGCAATAATACCCGGGCTGGTTTATACGGTTAAAATTATAAACACTTTCCGCGAGTCGATTTCTTTGAGTTTTAGTGAGTATTAATCCCATATTATAAAGTTTCACTGAGAAAAAGACCCCATTCTTCTCCTGCGTCGGGATGCGGGTTCAATTCCCGCCTCCGGACAAATCTTTGTATGATCTGCAGATATTTGTGTACACTGTTCTTTGTGAACAGTCCAGTATTATTTATTTTTAGTTATTTGTACGAATATTTCTTGTTTTCAAACAGTGACATAAATCGTTGATTCGGGAATGGAGGTAGAAGAAGGAAAGAAAATTGGTATGAGAAGACGAAGATCAGATCAGAATATCCAGATCTCCAGTTCTAATGAGGTTTGCAACTTTATGCATTATTTTCTATTTAATAAATAAATCGTGGGACATAAAGTCTTTATTGACAAAGAAAATAACAATCAAATAATATAAAGAAATTAAACTAGTATTTACAATTGAAACAATTCAGCTAACTGCAGACTGTTGCAAACAATCTACAGATAGCTCAACTGGTCCATATCAATACCAGTCGGAAGCGTCCCCAAGACGCTGGCTGCATTGCCCCGCTGTATGGCAATGCTAATGCGCTGCGCCAGATACTCACCAGCTCTCGGGTCACGCGTCGACCTGGCGCTCAGATAATTTTTTGAAAACCCGGAGAGCCTCGGTACCCTACGGACCTAGGGTCTCGGCTCCAAGGGGAGCAAATGCGTAGGCTCTGTCGAGACCTGCATATTTGCGCCTCTTGAGATCCTCGGCCAAATCTGCCGCCGAACCAGCCCTCACGGATGTCCTTGAAAGATGGGAAGCCGCAAGTGTGTCGACACATGTAGCGTCCCACACAATAGGCCTCCCTAGCTCCCAAGGGACTAAATTCATGCCGTCGGGGCCTCTTACCATCGTCACGCAACAGACCATTCGGTTCGAGAATAAACTTTATTATCGTGAATGGTCTATTCTTATTTGTTTGAAATACAATAACTAATAACTTTTTTGTCGTCGACCTACTACATTTGCTTTTGACAAGAAATCAAGTATGTTCCTATGTCAAAGTGACTTTTTAACTTGCATCCAAACAATAGTTGCCAATAACAAAGAAATCAAGTATGAACAAACTATGAAATAGTGAAATAATTTGGAGTAAATCCCAAAATTCAACAGCCATGACATTGTTCTCGATAAAATTCAAAATGAAATGATACCTATGCGGTATCAATGGGTGCGAACGAAAAAACTGATCTCAGCACCACAAGTTCTGATATAGCCATATTACAAGAAAAGGGTTTTATTTTAGAGAAATTAATCGGAGAAGGGTCTTATGCCAAGGTACGTACGCAGCGTTATATGCGCATACAGCGCATTATGAAAGTATGTGATCAAAAATTCTAAAACTTCTGTTTACTTTTAATTGTTTACACTAAGCTAAACTACTATTCTCATGTAAGTGTCTTTTTTGAGAATAAATATATTTAAACCTAAATAATACAATACAAAAATTCTTTATCGTATACGTTTGTAAGTCTCAAGTTTGTAAGGGATGGATGGATATAATATGGTTATTTGTCACTCTTTCAGGCAAAAACTATTGAACCGATTAGGCTGAAATTTGTTATGGGTATAGTTTGGGACCTGGAGTAACATATAGGCTATTTTTGATCCCGATAAAACGCGGGCGAAGGCGCGGCCGGCAGTAATAACTATATTTATTACGGTTTATACTATAAAATTTGACTTGGCTATGTGCTTATTTTGTACGCCAAAAGAAATAAAGTTATCGATTATTATTTATTTATTTCCAGGTGTACAGATCGACGCACATGATAGACGAGACTCGGCACGCAGTGTTGGCTTGCAAAGTGATAGACACGGCGCAAGCCCCGCGCGATTATCTCACCAAGTTCCTCCCTCGAGAGCTGGACGTGCTGATCCGCATCAACCATCCGCACATCTGCCACGTCTCACACATCTTCCAACGTCGCGCTAAATACTTCATCTTCCTACGGTTCGGCGAGAACGGAGATCTGCTAGACTTTCTAACGCAAAACGGAGCCGTCCCCGAGAACCAAAGTAGATTGTGGATGAGGCAGATGCTCTCTGGCCTGCATTATCTACACGCTTGCCACATCGCCCATAGAGATTTAAAATGCGAAAATATTTTAATCACAGCAAATTACAACGTGAAGATCACAGATTTCGGTTTCGCTAGGATCGTAAAGCAGAAGGATAGAGATATTCTAAGCGAAACGTATTGTGGCTCTCTGTCTTACGCGGCTCCCGAGGTGTTGAAAGGCGTGCCATATCTACCAAAGTTTGCGGATATATGGTCTATGGGCATTATTATGTACACTATGCTGAATAAAGCCCTGCCTTTCAACGAGACTTCGGTCAAGAAGCTTTATGAGAAACAGGTGCCGTTTATGACTTGAAAGTTTATTCTGTCGATGGATGTGTCAATCACGTACACCTGCAGGCTTCGCCAGAATACACTAGACAAGATGATATGCAAGAAATGCGTAAATTTTTTAAGTGATGGTATGGAGTCAAAGATTTTTGGCATCGCATGACATTCTTGTCTAGGGTTCATGATTTTATATCTTAGCTATCGATTACTAACGGTTGTGTTTGAGACATTTCGCCGCTTACGTCTAATTTTATACAGTGTGTTCTTTTTAAACGGGATAGTATGAGGGCACCCATAACCAGCGGAGGTACACGCTTGACCTGCTAATACGGTTGTAACCAAAAAAGCCCTGATGTTTCCTAATTAAGGTTCACTTTTCCTCCTCTCGTTATGCGTTTCCACAGACTGTCTTTAAATGAACTGTAAATTAATCGTTTATTGTAACACCCAGGTGATGCGTAAATGGCGTTTCCGCACGAACATAGTGAATCAGCTGTCCACAGAATGCAGACAACAAGTGACGCAGATGATGGAGCCCGAGGCGAAGGCCCGGCCCTCCGCCGACGGGATCATTACGGGCGCGTGGATCGGCATGGATCCCAGACTCGCCAGTTAGTTGTGTACTGTAGTAGGTACGAACAGACAACTGGCCACATACAGAATGTTGACAAGTAACGCGGATGTCAGTTTTTATATCGCGATATTGCAGGACTCCTTAGTCCTGCGCTCATAAACACAACATCCGTTTTACCGGATCCGTTTATATTCCCGTGATGGTATATGTAGTTGTAGGAGCGAGTTTACACACCTGACAGTATATCGGATCCAATAAAAGATTTTTTCCAGTAGCTAATAATCCGTAAAAAAACGGTCCGGTAACTACTATTTTACTAATATTATTCTTATTATCTGCTAATATTTATTTTGGGTCTAGGAGTTTTCTGTGTATTTAGTATTTACCTTTAAAAGTACTTACTTTGGGATATACATATCTAATGCTGAGTAATCCACACAGCATCATCTAGCCCCAAGCTAAGCAGAGTTTGTGTTATGGGTACTAGATGACTGATATACATAATACTATACATACATAGATAGGTATTTTTTATTACACATAGACAGAACACCTGGAACAAATATTTGCAGATCGTACAAACATTTGTCCCGAGGCGGGAATGGAACCCGCACCCTCCTGCGTCGCAGGCTGACCTTCGCCCGCGGCGCCACATCGGTCGTCGATGTAAAAAAACATACAACGCAATTGAATACCATCGCCATTATCGTCGGTTAATGATTACTATGTCCAGCTTTTTATTCATTTCAGAGTATACGTTCATGGAAGAATCACTGCTGAAGCAGGCCGAAGAAGATGCGGTTAGAAGGGCGGTAGAAGAAGAAGAGACGGAAGTTGAGAGGATTGCGGAACTTAGGCGGAAAGGAAGGGGTAAAGGTAAATATTCCTCCTCCACATCAGCACTCGTACGTCCAATGCTGGACTTCCCCTAGTGAAGATTTGCCATTATGCCACCCTTCGCAGCCGGATTGGTGATACCAGTAGAGCTGAACAAATACACAGAAGGAAGATGCTGTCCTTCTCTACTTTCTCTTAACTTGAAGGCCGTTAACTCGGAAAGGTAGTTTTCGAGAAATCGGCGAAAACGTTTTAACACATCGGTTGAGTTTTATTTGTGTCACTTATTTTATATCCTATTTAATGAAAAATCCTTTTTGCACCGAGCAGTTAAAGTATTTTAACCCACGCTTTAGCGATGTATTGTGGATTTGTTATTTTCAAGTTAAGGACAAGTCAAAAATTCTGTCATTAAACTGCCTACGAAGTTTTTATATCTCTGGAACTATTTGGAATTTTGGAATGGTTGTTAACCGAAAATAATAAGTCAAAATGGCAATTTGAGGGTTAATGGCCTTATAGTTAACAGACGGCAGTTCTGGTCCGTAGTACCTAGAGCCTTACGTCATCCACGGGCTGAGTTTGGGACCGGTTTATACGCCCTGACCGCATTTGCATAAATTTTGCTTGTTTTGAATTCACCATCCAACCTTATTATAAACTAGCTGCTGCCCACGCCTTCGCCCGCGTTTTATCGGGATAAAAATAGCCTTTATTATTCTAGGTATCAAACTATTCCTATATCAAATTTCAGCTTAATCAGTTCAATAGTTTTTGCATGAAATAGGAACAAACATCCATGCTTACAAACTTTGACATTTATAATATTAGTAGGATAGTAGCATTAAAGAGTGTAGCTCTAGTCGGATCAATGATGTCGGACCAAGAATAGTTAATTCTTGGTCGGACCCTTCGTCTTCTACTTCCCCCTCTATGATGTTTCTTAACCCTTTGACCGCCATGGTCACATATACATAACAAATCACCACCGCCAACGGCGTTTGGAATATCTTTTGTTCACTTTGTGCTTTAGCGTAGAGAACACGGGAATGCATTTTTGGTGCGGCGGTCAAAGGGTTAAGAAACGGTCATGTCGTATATGATGTAGAATCATTAATTCAACCAATCAATTATTATTTGTTACAGAAGGGCTAAAAATATTAAAAGACGTGGCTGAAAGTTCAATGCCTAAATCACAACAGTTGTTTGAAAAGGACAATAATAATTGACATAAGGACATCCATCCGTTCAGAAATGAAAATCGACGACCACATTCATCCAGTATTTATTAACTTTTACATTTTTATAATAAAGTATTGTAAAAATTACTTAATTAAAACAATTATTGTACAAAGGTTTTGTTGTTTTCGTTACATGATAAGCTGATGGTATTATCCATCTATTATGTAAATATCAAAAGCTATGGAAGACGAGGGCCTATCTCGAAACACGATAATTGTAGATATTGGCACAATATTTAGGAACGGGGCTGTGAATACTTTTTATGACATGAATTACAAACGAATACTGTACAACTCTCAAAAAATGGAGAGAAGACGTTTACTTATTGTACTTGTGCGAATAATTTTACTGTACAAACTAAATACGCTGTAGACACTACTAAGACCCGAGTTTACCAACAGATCGTTAAATTTTAAACAGCCGTTTTGTCATTTTTACACTAGTTTTCATACATTTAACGTCAAAACTAATCGACGTGGCTGCCTAATTGTCCGATTATCTTTTGGTGAACACAGACCTAAGACCTGGTCTACCCCAAAGACCAACCATTCATTGAAAACAAGAACTTGTATAGGTTAATGAGTGAAAGCTGGCGCGATCGTCTTTTATTTTTCGTATACTCGCGAGGTCTACTTCATTACGAAATTTCGTTTCGTTTGATTGGTACTCTAATCTAACTGAAATTTCGTACAAAGCTGAGCTGCCTTTTCTTTATGGATTGATTTTTAATTTTTTTGACACTAAAATCGGTCTCTTGACTTCAATCCGAAAACGCCTCTTTCGTAAGTACCTAAGTGAGAGTTGCTGAAACCGGATGAAAAGAACTAGAGTAGGCTCCTGTATTAACAGATTTGTGACGTCAGCTTGTTTAATTAGGTATATTTAATTAATATAATAAATAAATAAATAATATTGGACAGTGCACACAGCATCATCTAGCCCCAAGTCTGGGTACTAGATAACTGATATACATACATAATATATTATATAGATAGATATTTTTTATTATACATATAGAAAATACCCAGAACACCAGAGACAAATATTTGCAGATTGTACAAACATTTGTCCCAAGGCGGGAATCGAACCCGCAGGCGGACCTTCGCCCGCTGGGCCATATCGGTCGTCAAACTGATGAAAAACAAAAGCTTTAAATAATTTATAGATAAAAAAGCGATTGTCTTTTATTTTCGCTGACGTGACAAATGCTAAACAGTAGATTATACGAAAAACAAAGTGGATCGCCCCAGCTTTTAAAAAGGTTACACGTCATACAATTAAGATGTTACTGAGGACACAATCAATTTCCCAAGTGATATTTAATATTAAAACTGTTAATAAATACATTGATGACACATTGTAGAAATGCTAACAATGAACAGCAAAACAACGTTTTAAAGTCCCAATATCAATAAAACCTAAGTATTAATAAATACACTACACATCTACATGATAACTTGTAGCTACGGAATTAAGACCAGAATAATATTGTCTGCGTTCAGTCGATTATTATACCACTAAGCTACTTATTTTATATTTCAATAAATATGCGTTAAGTACTGTTTTATGATATAAGTCCATCACAGATGTAGCTATAATAGTATATAGTAATATGAATCATAGCAAGGCATAGCGCTATATATTTTCTATACAATTTTCCGAGTGACTGCACACGCAGCCATAATTTATATTTCTACGACGTCACCAAGCTATACCGTAGCATCGTTGCTGTAGAACTTTAATTATTTAATCAATTTCATTGTCATTGTAGGATATTTAACTGATTTTGACGTTATTATATTTAATAATGATATGAATGTGTATAACGCTTAGTAATATATGGACTATAATTATAATTTGTGTAATAGGATTAAGGTCGTTCAAATTAATAAATAAATCGTCTCCGTGTGTACGTGTGTGAGCTTGCTATAATATACATACATATGTATATCGGTATATTATGGCTACGTCTGTGATGGGTTTACCTAAACGGCGAATTGAGCCTTTCTACCAGAGATGTGCTTGGCAGCTGAGCGGCGGAATCTTGAAAACTAACCCAACGGAGGATCGCTTAACTATTAAATCTAAAGGTGCTCCCTTCACCGCGATAATTCCTCTGTAATATGTCTGTAATAATTCCAAAATTTATTTGATTAGGAGACTAGCGTCGGCCGCTATGTATTTTATTGTGATATTACGTTTAACAAAGGAATTTTCTAAAATCCCTTGGCCAGTTTGTGATACCTATCTTTTAATGCCTTTGTAATAGTTTTATTTTGTATAGCTTAGGAAGAGATACGAAGTTGCACTTTTTGGCCACCAAACTCGGTTTTCGCATCTCTTACTAAGCTATACCAAATAAAACTATTACAGAGGCATTGAAAAAGCTTATGATAGGTATCGTTAAACAGAATCGGACCTAAACCGAACAAGGAATTTGTTTGTGAGCTTCACAGACTTCCTGAATGACGAGCAATTGGAATCTCGATTTGAGCAATCTGTTGGGAGTGGAATTGGTCGTTTTTACAATGACAGACGAAGCGTCTATAATTACAGGCTGCACTATTACACTCGGTTCTCTTCCCTCACTTATTCTAATACTCGAAACTGAATGTAACATACAGGCGAATGAATACTCCCGGTGATGAACCCCTTTAACACTTTCACGGCCACTATGCACATGTCAACCTCAGGGGGCAGTGAATGCGTTAAGAGAAGCGATCCTGTTGCTTAGTTTTAATACATTCCGTGCAGCTACAAAGCTTAGTTCTAGTGAAAACCCTCTTTTACAAGATTTATTCCTGTTAGACATTTTCATAACGAAATCAAGTCTTGGAATGTCTATTGATATTGCTGTTTTGTCAATTTAATACCAGACATACTACATTCCCAATATATATACTCATCAACACTTTAATATATTACTCTAAATTAATTAAAACTTGATATAAAATTAAATATGATTTAAATATTAAATACAATAACGAATTAAATCTATTTTTAATGCAAACTCCATTTTGGCAGTTAAGACTTGAACAATATAACTTAATTTAGTTTATGACAATTTAGTTATTCAAAATTTATTTTACTTAAAATGACCAATAAAATGGTTTTCTGTTAATAACAGAGAATTCTTCTCAAAATGTTACCTAATTAATTATTTTGATCAATCTAGCACCAATAAGTAATGTGCTTTGGTTTTTAGGTTCGTTTTATAACTTAACGCGATCGCACCTAAACTCAGTTCATACTGACAGCTTTATTCGTCCGTTTAAAATGATGAACTTTTAAATTTGGTGAAATATTTACCTACTTTATTATTAGTTTATATACTTGAGCTAGCTGTGAAGGGCATAAAGTTTTTATACATAACTTCCTCAGGTTCTAGAACTTATTATAGATGCCATTTCGACATAATTTTTTATTCATTAGTTACCAATAAGTATTTCATATTTGGCAACTCTTATCTAAGTTTTATACAAATACTATAACAATGCATAGGTTTGGTCGAATTTTATTAAGTTTACTGAGGGGCTACTACGAACCTTGTTTGTGTTGGAAGAAAACCAACGTTTCCACGTTGGTTTTCTCGTTCAACAAACGTTGGTGTTCTACTAACTCGCTTACATTCATAATGAATTCGTCAAATTACGAAAGTTTTTATAGTAAAGTTCGTTTAGATCCTTCATAAGGGTGCGTTCCCACCAGAGAGGTGTGATAATTAAGTAAAACAATAGGTTGGTTTAATTTTTTTCAGTGGTTTTAGCTGTCTACTTCGCTTTCTGGTGGAAAAGCATCCTTCGTAGTATCTTCAAAACAATATCTTCAGACCAATATACTCGTGTAGTGTTATTTCGCCCATAATTGTCGTCCATTGACGAACATATTCGCGATCTATACTTAGTTTGTTTGTAAATTGGTTTAAAACCCTTCGTCTAGGTTCGTAACTAAGATTTCATAACTGGTTATGTATTAGGATTTTTTCACTGTTTGGTAACCAGTTATTAAACAAGACGTTTTTCCATTTACTACACTACACAACGAGAATACGTTCAGGTTACACAAAAATAACTTATAGTAACATGGTAATTCAAATCTTATACAATACAATAGCAATTAATATATATAATTATTTGTATTTTTTTGTGTCAGTTGACTGCTGTAAACTGTCAGACATTATTTTAGTTTGGAAACTGGGCATTCGTTTGATGCATGGCATTACTGGGCATTTATTGAAGCTTTGTAAGCTTCAATAAAATACTTTTTGTTCCTTTGAAAACAACAGTCTGGTGGTGAAATATCTGTTCTTCTTTCTTGGAAACTCTCCCACAGGTGGAGTATTATTCTGCCTTCCTTCAGACGTTCTAATGTATTTTTTCCGCTCTTGCTTTCTCTGTGCAATGTTTCTAACTTCTTGCTATCCAAGATGTAAAAAAGCATTGTGTTATATTTTCCGTCTATAGGTTTATATAGGTCACCAATAATTTCAAACGGGATATAAGGCTCACTTGACTGTGTGTTTGTATTTTTGTTTCAGTTAAACTGTCAGACATTACTTTAGTTTGGAAGTTGATCATTCGTTTTTCACAGTTTCATAAAAATACTTTTTTCAAACAATAGTCTGGTGAAATATCTGTTCTTCCAAACAGCTATTGAAAACTCTCCCACAGGAGGAGTATTATTCGGCTTTCTTTCAGACGTTCCAATGTATTTTACCCGCTCTTGCGTTTTTCTATGTAATGTTTGTAACTTTTTGCTATCCAAGATGTAAAAAGTCTTGTGTTATTCTTTCCCGTCTATAGGTTTATATATGTCACAAATAATTTGAAACGGAAATTATTTCCAACGAGAATCTCTTAGTCATGTATGGTCTCTTGGCACTTTTTTCGTAATAATGAAATATAGTGAAATTCATCTTTGAATTTTTGATAATTCTATACTTACAAGTAAACCTACCCAAGTAGACAGCAACAGGTTATGAAACAGTGATATCCTAATACATAACCAGTTATGAAATGTTAGTTACGAACGTGGACGAAGGGGTTGTAAATGTAACTGAAACTCTCAGTTGAAGTTATGGTTACTATAGTCTTGATTAGTATAGTAGTTAAGAGTTATCAGTAACTATACAGGTGCTGCTCCGTTGCGCTGCGTTGCGTCGTCGAAGCGTCGTCGTAGCGTTGAAGCTGCATCATTTTACATATGAATTTTAATGCATGCCTCACTTTCCGTTGAGTTTTCAATAAAGTAGTATTGCGCTGCGACGGAGAAGTGTGGCTTCCCTCTTAGTGAATCTAAAGATGCCGCATGACGTTTCGCAAGCGTCAACCAATGCCCTGTCCATGGCGAAGTTACAGCGCTCTGGTCTCGTCAAGCGGGGGAGAGACAGCCGAGGTGACGCCCGCTGCCGCTGATTTTACTCTCATCGTCTGTGGATTCAATAGTAACAAAATATAAAGTTAGTTACAGAGGTAAAAATTATGATGTCGCCCAACTTTGATTTTAGCGACAATACTGTGGTGAGTCGAAGTATTTGAATTATTCGCGTTATAATTTTTCCCGTAAAGTTTAAAATAACCCCCTCTTTTCGGGTATAAGTCATAAAATATCGATTATTCATAAAATATAGAAAAATTGATAAGAATTAAAATTGTAGGAAATTTAATTTCAAGCAAATCAATATCAGATGTGGTGGTACTGTTAGATTGTTTGCTCGCTGAATAATTACAGGGATATAATATTACAACTATGATGAATTTGATCACCTATCTACATAAGTATCAGTTATATATTATAACTAGCTGCTGCCTGCACCTTCACCTTCGTTTTATCGGGATAAAAAATTGCCGATAAGTTATTCCAGGTCTCAAACTATATCCATGCCAAATTTCAAGCTAATCGGTTCAGTAGTTTTTGCGTGAAATAGTAACAAATATCCATCCTCCTAATCTTACTCCCTATCCTATCCTACTAATATTATAAATGTCAAAGTTTGTATGTATGTAATGTATGTATGGATAATAGCAAAAACTACTGAACCGATTAGGCTGAAATTTGGTATGGGTATTGTTTGGGACCTGGAATAACATATAGATTATTTTTTATCCTGATAAAACGCGGGCGAAAGCGCGGGCAGCAGCTAGTACTTTATACGGAGAAGTAAAGAAAATAAACTTTATCCCCCACCTTTGATGACCCACGTTTTTGTGCAAATGCTGTCAAGATGCACTCAATATTTGATTTATTGGATACTAGCTGCTGCCCGCGTTTTTTCGGGATAAAAAGTAACCTATATATTATTTCAGATCCCAAACTATATCAAATACTTTTGCGTGAAAGAGGAACAATCATCCATGCACCCATTCTCGCAAACTTAAGACATTTATAAATATTATAGTAGAATAGTTACAAATCAACCTCGTTGGGAGCCTGGTTCTACGGAGTGATTCTGAGTTAAAAAAAACTTTTTATAATATATAACTCACCCAGAAATATCTTCAGTGCATCAACATCAAGAAACTAAATGCCCACACCAGTTTTATATACAGATTTTCCAAATCCACCCTGTTAAATTTGTTAAAACTCACACCATTTGAAATAATATGTTTATGTGCATATCATATATTAAGATATGTAAAAAAAACAAATGTGCACCACAAAAAACTAAGCAAAAATAAGGTTGAAATTCAAACATTTGTGTGTTATATACGACACCAACAGCATTGGTATTTTTTAAATATTTTGTACTAAAACGTTTGATTTTAAACCATTATAAAGAATAGACAACCCGTGTTGGATTTGTTCAAAGAACTGAACATTCTTAAATATTCATATTTAGCTTGATCAAAATTAATTGATTTACAAATAGCCCATAATTTTTCTTGTTCACTTATTAGATCAAAGTATTATTTCTTCATAAAACATGTCACAAAATCAGTTAAATTAATTTAGATTGGCTTATTAAAATGAATACCACTAACTACGACCACAAAAAATACATAATATTTATACATACATTTTTTGTGAGAGGTATTAGTTTTTATTACCCAACCTAAATTATGTGTAATTTAACTGATTTTGTGACATGTTACAATGTTATTAGTAAAGAAACTGAATCTGAATCAAAAACAGAAAAAATAACTAATCTCCTTCACCGGGCTATACCAAATATGTCCAAATCCAAAGTAGTTCTTATTCTTTTTAATTTTATTGGTGATATTTTGGGTCTTTGCGATCATATCTATCAAATTCACAATCCATCACAGGGTGTCTACCAGTTAGTATGTTAGTGCGTGACTTACAGGCGACGTGGGTTCACCTGAGCAGTCGTCGACGAGCGGACAGACGAGGTCTCCCATATCAAGGTCGTCTTTACTCTTCTTGCGCTTTAGGGAGAACTGGCTTTTCTTTGGGACCTGGAACATGCAAATACAGACGTCAGTGGTTTTTTCTGTTGGATTCAAGAGATAATTTTTAAAAGCTGATCTCTTTTATGTTTTCTATACTGAGGGCCTGGATTTGTGACGTCAGCGTAGATAATTGTATAAAAACCAGAGATAATCGCTTCCGCTTCTAAAGTTCTCTATACCTCTCAAGGTTGCCTGGGAGAAATCGCTCTCAGCGATAAGGCCGCCTTTTCTTTATTTGTATTTTAGATATAAGAGATTTTGTGTAATTTTTAGTAGGTACAATAGTATTCATTCATACCAACATATTATGTGAAATGGACGAAAATAGATTTCAGTTCTAAGCTCATGTGCTGCTTTAATCTACGGTTGCGTGCAATCATATAAACCGCTACATAGTACCTAGGTAAAAATGTACTATTTGTACCTCGATATCTCGTATGGTGACTAAGTTGACACTTTGTCCCCATAAGCCATTGGTTGGGTCGCGCCACAGACGCTGGGCAGTGAAAGCTTTAAGATTTATAATGCAGGTATTAAAACAAAAAAACTGCCAATATAAACCAACGTTCAAATTTTTTGACGCAAACAACATAAACAACCAGTCCTTTAGTAGTCTAGCAAAGACTATTTTTTAATAAGAATACTGCAAACGCTATCTTGGATTTTTGTTTCCTCCATAGTTAAGCTGCTTAAATTATGTGCATATTATAAGCTGGTCTCCGCGGTTTCACCCGTGTTAAATTCAAATTTCACATTTCTAGAGGGATAAAAAGGCCTTTTTTTCCCGTAAATGTCCCATGGAAATTTGATGTTTTACCAGGACAAAAAGTAGCCTATTACTTTTTTAGTTACTCTCCATCCTTTCAACTAACTCTATGCCAAAAAACAAGGCGATTGGTTGTTTAGTTAGGGCGTGAAGGAAGGACAAACAACCAAACACTTTCGCATTTATAATATTAGTAGGATTATAGGAAAGGGAAAGTTTGGATATTTGTTTATTTAATTACGCCAAAAATACTGAACCCTTGTAGGTCCAAGTATTTTCAATTTACATAGTTCTAGGCCTGGAATAAAACATGCGGAATTTTTTATCCCATGAATCAGTTTCGATGGGATAAAAATAACCTTTAAACATTTCCATAGAAATAAGCCGTGCCAAGCCGCGGGCAGAAACTAATTGAGCAGAAACATAAAATAATGTACCTTATATTTAGTAGTTGCCGTGAGGGGTTGATAACCTAGTGTTTGTTCCGCGGTTCGTTTCTGCTGTATCACATCCCGTCCCAAAAGGTCGTTGAATCTGCAAATAGGTCAGGTTTATTGTTGATATACTAATGACAACGAAGTAAAATTTGGATGTAGCAGGTAATCTCTTCTCCGGAACTATGGTCATTATATCCATAGAGTCATATGATATCCACATGAGTGACACTCACTCCGTTTGAGTGTTATATGCCATGCTTCGAAAAAATTTGCGCAGCTCGCTTTGCTCGCCAGCTCACTTTTCCTGATGTATAATTATCAAAATAATTTCAACAGTTCACTGTCACTCTAATTTTCTTCGTCATTACCAGGCCTAACTCCCTTAATACGTAGCAGCATCCACCGTTAATTTAGAATAGAATAGAATAGAAATATTCTTTATTGAACACCAAGATAGAATAACAAGACAGGAAAACACAAACACAGAAATAGTTGCACAATGGGCGGCCTTATTCTTCCAGGCAACCGCCAAAGGTTGCCTAACTAAATACAATAATTACGTGTCCATCCAAATGGACACGTAATTATTGTATTTAGTTTTGAGAATGTGTTCCAACCATAATTGCATACAATTTTAAATACTTAATTTTGCACAAATTTCTAACAAACTAATTTACCTCTGTGTTAGATGCCGTCGCAGTAAGGTCTTGTTGGCCGGAATGTTCAGTAACGCAGCTAATAACTCAGCCGTGAATCGCGGCTCTAACAGCATAAGGCCTCCGTGGACTCCTGAAAACACAAATAGCATTACAAAGGTGCCAAGGCTATCATTTGGAATTTTTCGTAAGGGCTTATGTATTGGCTGTTTCATCGCGAACTCTATATAAAGTTTGGTCGGACGTGAATGCTAAGACCAATTTCGTATGAGCGATAAATAGTAAATGCTGAACAATCCACTCAGCATAATCTAGCCCTAAAGTAAGCAAAGCTTTTGTTACTAGATTCCCATCTATTGTGGCTCGTGCGAGCCGTAAATCCTACAGCAGCGTGGCGAGCAAAGTGAGTCGTATTCTCTCGTATTGACATTTGACATGCTGTGCCATTGAGGCAAGCGAAAAGAACCACTCTGTATGCTGCACTCTAGCACGCACCAGACGTTTCACGTAATCCACTTCCGCTGCGTCCTTGGCACAGCATACCCGATTGTTTTTATACGAACCTGCCCCGCGTAGATTGGGCGCATACTCGGCGAGGTCAATGGCATTAAGCCACTGCATGCGACAGTGCGAGGATCAGCGTGCGAGTGAGGCATCCCCCGCGTGCCCCTCCCTCGCGCCGCACTCCGCCTTTTCGGCCGCGCGACGGATCATCGTCTCAGGGTTAAAGCAAATGGCTTGTTACCTGCCCCGCGTAGATTGGGCGCGTACTCGGCGAGGTCAATCGCCTTGAGCCACTGCATGACACGGTGCGAGGACCAGCGTGCGAGTGAGGCGTCCCCCGCGTCCCCCTCCCCCGCGCCGCACTCCGCCCCTTCGGCCGCGCGACGTATCATCGTCTCAGGGTTAAAGCGGTTGTCGCGAAGGACTTGGATGCCTGGAAACATTTGCAAGACGTCGTTAGAAAGTTTTCACGTTTTGACAAAAGCATGTGGCACGTACCGTCAGGAGTTTGGCAGTAAATCTTGCATGATCACAGCCAGGGTTGTTGGAATTGGAACTGTCATCGAAGTTTGTCTATTTTGGAGCTAGAGTCGTTCAGATTGATGATTCTCCATGAATGATCAATCTGTACGACTCGAGCTCCTTTCATTCCGAATATCTAATAATTTATTTATAATTTTGCTTATCGTTAGTTCGTACATTCGCCTGGCCAAAAGATGGATAAAGCGGATGTTTAGATATGGTCCTTAGCAACCAAATCGTTCTAAGCCAAGCATTTTCTTTGACTTTTAGCAGCGCCATCTACTCGAGATAGTGGAACTACTCCCGGTGGTCAACTGGACCAACACTTATTATATTTATTTATTGATTTCAATTCATTAGCAGTAGTACCTCGTCTGATAGAGAGTGCGTGCAGCGCATGAGAAATCCGCAGATGCGCGTGTAACTCGGAATGCGTGAGTCGGTGTAGTGCACGTCCATCCAGGGCCGCGTCCGCCGCGGCTGCTCGCGCGAAGCATACGCCTACGTCTTCTAACCAGCGGAGAGTCCACGCGGTGTCAAGACGGCCGGACGCTGTGAGAAGGGCGTCGCCATGCCCACCCTGTAATAATAATATATAGGTAGAGTGGGGATGCACAATACACATACACACTGCTTTACTGTACAAATACCTCTTCACCAGTGGAATAATGGGCAGCCCCTTTCACAACATTTCATTCACAATGCTATGACAATGGTTAACCCCAAAAATTGTCGCTATTGGTCGTTGATTTCCGCTCGCGTGCGTATCTGGTCCGCGTGCGTGTGGCCCGCAGTATTGGAAATCATGAACTTATAAGTTACAGATAGACCGCACGCGGCCGTGGGTGGAAATCCGCATCACAGAAAAAGGGCCCTTGAACTGGTTTTACTAGCAAGGCAGGAGTCTAAATGCGGGCAATGAGTACCTTCAGCGTATTGGTTAGACTTTAGATAAAGGAAGGGGACTATGTTTAGATTTATTCATCAACTTTACATGGTTTACCACTCAAATCTACATAGGTTAGTACGAGTTCCTACCAAGTATGTTCGGTTAAATTAAATGTAGAACATTATTTAACCACAACCATTTGAGTGTGTCCGAAAGTTTTGAGGTTTTCTGATCAACTCAACCTCACAAAACTAAAGACGGATACTGACTTGTGTTACGGGATGTAATGTAACGTGTTACACAGCGAGCGTTCGTGCAGCCAGTGCGGGAAAATAATACCCTCGCAACGAACAACGAGACGGATTTTAGCGCATGGCGTAACGTTTCATGATCGCTACGAATGGTACATTACGCCTCGCTACAGCGGTCAGTACCTATACAGAAATTTTCGCAAACGAACAAACGAAAGTTAGCGATTAGCTGCTCCGAGACTGATGAGAAAGTGACGGCGCTAATTTTATAATTTATAGAAAGGGACCAAGATACTAAGTATAAGCGATGTAAGCGAAAAAAAAACTTTTTTCCCAGTCTATGAAACATTTTAAAAGTGTTATTTATAATTTGTTTAGATATTATAATTGCACACCTTACTAACCATGATTTAACTGTTATAGGTAGCTAAACTTAGAAATAAATCGAAAAAGTATAAATCGAGCTATATTTGAAAAATAATTCCATCGAGAAAAATTTCACCAATGTTTCGGCTCTTTAATTCATTTAATAAAAACCTTCAAATTGTAGTTTAGGATAAACTGAAATCGCCACTGTTTAGGAGAAAGATCTCTTCAAAAATTAGCAATTATTTTTAAATTTTTTACATAGCACCATAAGAGAGTTATAAAAGTCTTACCAATAGGTCCGTTAGCGCCAACACAATCTTCTTCTTATGCATCGGATGTTTGATCGCTAGCTCCTTCTCAATAGCTTGGTGGGAGGCGGAAGCCAATATCCCCTTGCCGTCGGGGGTAGCGCCAAGCCAACTCCTGGCCGCGGCGCAGTAACTCTCGAGGCCGAGGCTCTCGAGCCACCCGCATGTTGTATCGCAGTCCCATTGTCTGACGTCTGTTGTTTGCCTGTAACCAGAGAAGTTGTTTTTTATTCTTCACTGGCAACCCGCCCCGACTTCGCACGTGTAGTAGAGCATATATCATATATAAATATATATATATCTCAAAGGGATTCGGCAGTGTTTTCGTTGAAAGCTCCCAGGCGGCTTCACTTTTTCCGACACTTCGAACAAAGGGTTCAAGGTTTTGTGTAAATTTCAACCAATTTACATACACAAAACCTTGACAAATGATATACTTTACCTTCCTCATAAATAACTCTATCGATGGTGAAAACCGCTCGTTCAGTAGTTTTCGAGTTTATCGCGAACAGACAGATGCGGCGGATATTTTATAATATACATGTAGTGATTATTTGAGGGACTTTGAGTCATTGATATGACTATGTCGGACCCGTATGTTAACAAACAAACTTCTTAAAACTAAATTGTATCCAAATATAACCTACACTGAAGGTGAAAAGTTTTATGACTGTACATTAATATTGTTTTTGAACTTATGGTATACTTTGGCAAGATTTTACATCGTTTTTGGGAAACTAGGCTAAGTTGTTCAAGTGTCCGTAAGATATTTTTGATTGATGAAGATTTGTGACTCAAGGCAAAAATTTGTCTGTATTGTCTTTTATTTTTAATACATTGTTAATTGTTTTTGTTGATTGAGTTACAAATAAAACATTCTTATTCTCATATGGAAAAGCGTTGTTTAATGTTCTGGGCAACTTTACATAGTTTTATATACTTAAATCTACTTCTCTTAAAAATACTTAAGGCGAATTATAAGGGGAAAAGACGAAAACGACGTCTTTTTCGAACATGTATTTGACAAAAATATAGATCGTGGACCTTTGAAATTTATATATCCGGTAACACATATCTTAAAGTATTATGTGCCGGTTTCAAATGCTTGCCGGTAGTTATAGTAAACACTCAGAAAAAGTTTAGAGAAACAATATCTTCAGGTGAATGAGCACACTTTTTGGCGGTGTGTCTTATTCGTTTACTACCAAACTCAGTATAGTTATTCATGTAGCTCGTATGCTTCAATTGCCGGTCCATTTGTTTTGAAATAAACTCAAAATAAGAAGTTTTAACGAAAAAACTATTTACGCCTACTAAAACGTCTCTCTCCCACGAACGATTGCTCGCAAAATTTGATTAGGCAATGTTAGCGAGGGCGCGCGCTAGGCAAAGACGCGACGTTGCGAGCTAGCGGCCGGCTCGAGTGCGAGGTTGCCAGACCAAACAAAACAATCGTGCCGTCGTCTTCGTCGTTGTCGCAGCCGTCACGCGTTTTTCTTTTTGAATTATCATGCCTACATAATATCATCTGAAGCAGTTTCAAAAATAATGAAGTACCTACCTAATTGATTTTCCAAAATTCTGTGTTGTGTTTTGTCTTTAGTATTTCTTCTGGAGTTGTGTTTTAGTGAAACAATAAGAATATGGGAAGTAAACAAGGGCTGAAACACCTGTACCTACCATGCTACCTATATCTGAGGGCCGCCAAACACGGAATACTCGGGCAGTTAGCCATTGATCAACATACACGGACTGGCGACTGCTTGACCGCACGATCTTCCGAAGCAGTTCAACTGCTCGAGTGGTTCCGTGTATGTGTGTATGAATGACTGCTCCAAGCAGTCCGTGTAGTACCCGTGTAGTATGGTTGGTATGGTGGCCCTTATAAATAATAATTGCTTAGTCCCCTAGTCAAGTTCTCAGGCATAGTCTAATATCGATGCATCGATGCATAGAGTAGTGCCGTTACAGAGACTTATTAGCATCGTGTTTCAATACCAACTTTTTACACACGCAACCGAAGTAACATTTCCTAATCTGTGGCGCAACTTTTAACTAAGTACCTAATAATTATGTATCATACGGCCGAATACTCAAACGCAACTCAGATGTAAGCACGTCTTATGTCGCAATATTTTGACAGTTTTCAATGAAAATCTGTCAAAAAATCGTCACTTGAGTCGTGCTTAAATCTGAGATTCGTTTGAGTATTCGGGGGTTAGGTACCTACTAATTATTGACGTAATTGTTATAATTATTATAATATATATGTATATATGGCTGAAGTGGCGATAGGCAGGCCATTAGAGATGAGTCCGGTATTCAATAACTAACTCAGTACCTGTTAGCATGGTCCTAAAATATCTAACGCTATTGTAATATCCGCATACCGCTAGGGAATAACTGTGCAAAGCGAGCATCGCGCCTAACCGACCGTGAGCCATAACTACCCAACGCTTCAATACCTATACTTACCTAACTATCATCTACGCATAGGTACTAGCGGACCGTTCACCCGTAAAGTTATGTAGCTGCAACAAGTATTTGGTATTTCTAACCAAATCGGTTAGATGGTATTTGTAACCAAATCGGTTAGATGGTATTTCTAACCAAATCGGTTAGAAATATATTGGGTAGAAATCAGAACAGGTATAGAGTATTGTAACGTTATTGGGTACCAGTTGGTACTAGCGGTATTGAAACAAAATACCCAACTAATAACCGGTAGCCATAATATCCAATAACTCCCATCCTTACAGGCCATATAGCTCGTAGAACCGATAACCGTTGGGAAGTAAAGGTTCTCGAGTGGCGACCGCGATGCAATGCGAAACGGAGCGTGGGAAAACCTCACACTCGATGGACCGACGATATCGTAACGGTCGCAGGGAGTCGTTGGATGGAGGCGGCTCAGGACCGCTATTCGTGACGTCGTTTGGTGGAGGCCTATGTTCAGCAGTGGACGTGTACGGGCTGATGATGATGTTAGATATATATATATATATATATATATAAGAGTAGACAAAAATTGATCGATCACGATCGAACTTGCAGAAAGATCGAATCAAAAAGACTCGATCGTTTCGCGGGTCGCGAAGACCCATGACTTGCCACTGCCATGCCGCGCCGGTGCGTGCAGTCTATCGTTCGATAGATCGGTCGTTTGTATTTGTCGGGAAAAACTATCTTTCCAGTCACGCCATAAGGTTCACTGTGTTTTGCATTGCATTAATGAATTGATTGACTCACTCAAAGACTCGATCGTTCATATTTGTCGGGAAACAACTACCTTACCGTTACGTCATAAGGTTCATATTTCTTTTACAAGCAAATTGAACATGATTCCAAATTCAATCAATCGAACGAAAGACCCGATTGTTTTGAAAGTCGCGGGTCACGGTTTTTTCGTGAAAAACTACCATAATAGTCACAACATAAGGTTCAGTTTTTTGACTGTCATGCAGTCTGTCATTAATTCAATCAATAGGTCATTCGTATTTGTCAGGGAAAAACGACCTTAACTTTCACATCATAAGGTTCACTTTTGTTTTACAAGCATCAACGCCAGAATGATAGACTGAACGATCGAATCCTTTTAAAACTAGCGATTCGATCAATCACTCACGGGTCGTGATCGAGTCTTTGTGATACGATCGATCACGATCGACACAGGTCTAGTATTATGTCTTATGGCATATTACTGTGGGGGAACTAGAGAATCCCTGCGCAATAAATTCAAAGAAATAAATATAATGACCGTACCATATCAAAATATTTATGAAAACTTATTGTACACTCATAGAAATATCGATCGATTCCCTAAAAATTGCGACATACATAATGTAAATACTAGAAATAAGAATAAACTCGCTTTGCCCAAAACTAGGCTGCACAAGATTAGTGTATCTTTTAAAGGGCAATGTATACGTTTCTACAACAAATCTCTGAGTGACTGAGTTGCAAAAATTATCAATAAATAAATTCAAACAAACTATCAAACATATCCTTTGTAAAAAGGCTTATTACAAAATATCAGATTATCTTGAGGATAAAACAGCATGGGACGACTTTTGCTCCAACTCGAAATCTAACAACCTAACAAGGTAAAGGTTTCTTGTTCGCTTCTTTCCTTAAAAAGATTGAAGTGAACAAAAAATCAAAGTGATCACTTTATTTCCCTGTTTTACTTATGTAATTTTAATTTTGTGACGTGTCCAACAGTCCACGTGCCCTATAAGGTCTAAAGGAAATAAAGCACTTTGATATTTGATGGTGGAGGGGTAGGTAAGTATGTTTTTTTTTGCGAAAATGTATAAAGGGATTTTATGGGACCTAGGGAAAATTCCGACTTTTCGAGATTTGCCCCCCTTCTTCCCCCCTCTAGTGCGGCTCCCAAGCAGAGCTATTTTTTTATGGGGATTTTATAGAAGAGGACAATTAATTTGGAATGCGATAAAATTATTGCCCCCTTGCCAACAAAAAATCCCTCCTTTTCACATCGGCATCTGGGAGCAATCTCGCTCCCAGATGCCGATGTGATAGAGGAGTATCGATTGCGGGACCGTATAGAGGTTTTCTACTCAAATTGGAAAAAAAAATCACCCCACTTTCCCCAAAAAAAAACTCCCCTCTTTTTGTATCTCCCAAGCGAAGTGACTTGAAAGAAAATATTTTGTTGGGTCTGGTAGAGGATCAAAATAATTTCGAAAACAAAATGTTTCCCCCCTGGCCCTTTGACCCCCTTTTTAATAAAAAACTGAAATTCGGTCTAATTTTGATCTTTTTTTCATATATACCTTTTTTCCTATATTTGGATACCATGTTATGTATTTTTCTTATTATTACATAGTTTACCAACCATATTCTATCAATTGCCTACCTACTTTCTTGCCTACTACAACCTTTCACTTAGAGAATATTTTTTCTTGCGGGTCATTAAATATATAAATTTCTTTATTTTTCAGTAAAAGAAGATTAAGGGTTCCGTTAAATTACTTCTTTCCAGATCAACTTACCACATCATAGTTACCATACCAACCACTTACCTAGCACTGAAAACAAGGACGAATATAATTTTTTACACAAGATAGTGAATTTATTTTATTATGCCGAGTGTTCTCATCAATATTAATAAAAACTTCAACAAAAATAAATTTAATAATATTTGTTTTACTAAAAAGATATTTGTAAAAAATGTTTTAATCCTAAGCCTACCTATATTCATATACATCATATAATATTTTTAGACAATTATTATTCCTTTGGACAGTTTCTCTCAAGGGGTATCTCTGATCATCATTACTCTGTGTACTGTGTTTACGTATGTACTACACTAGTGCGCGCCATCTAACTGCAGTGGAGGACACCGCGCGCGCGTTTTACTTGCTCCATAGATGGCGCGTGGTATCCCCGCTAGGCTGCCAAATGCCCAAGGTCATTTGCCTTTGTATGCGCCTTAAATCTAGAACGAAGTGGTGTGGGGATGTGTGATAGAAATTAGGAGGGATTTATAGAAGAACTTTGGTGATGCAAAGCACATTTTTTTTCTTGCTAACGATATGTAGGTGAAAAGTCGCCTAATGTCCTCCAAGTGTGCGTAACTTACCAAGGCATGATGAGCGGCCGAGATCGAGGCGTAGACCGTATCGAGGCTCGCGCGAACTCATCGCCTTCCAACTTAACGCCTCCGCTGCCGAGCCGCGAACGCACCTCGCGTAGTGACGGAGATGGACTGCCGCGACTTATCACTTCGTCTTTATCAGCTGTGGAGAGAAAACGTAGAAACTAACTTAGTTTAGGGCTAGATACTGTATGTATGTGTAAAAAATCATTATTTTAAACTAGCTGCTGCCCGCGCTTTCGTGGGCCGCAGCTAGTTAGCGAGCAACTAGGCAGCGCTAAAAAATAGCCTATATGTTATTCCAGGTCCCAAACTATACCCATACTAAATTTCATCCTAATCGGTTCAGTAGTTTTTGCGTGAAAGAGTAACAAATATCCATACATTCATACATCCATCGATACAAACTTTGACATTTATAATATTAGTAGATTTTTTTTGTTTTGCCTTTTGACAATGTTATTTAATTAACACAAAAGAACTAACACTTGATAAAAGATGAACTACGATAATATAATTGTCCAAATGTTTTACCAGAATTCACAAAAAAAAAAATTGCGCCGTATGAGCACTTGGTAAAGCGCGCATCTTATATAGTTTAGCAATTTTTATAATACATTAATTATAATAAGCTAAAGTATCTATGGTTTTATCCAAGTAACATATCGAGTACTCCGTAGAATAAAGTCCGATCTGGGAAGTTGACACTCTACAGACAGATGAATAAAAAAATATAAATAATGCTGGAAAATTCACACAGCAAGCTAAGCAGACTTTGTGTTATGGGTACTAGATAATTGATATACTTAATATAATACACTACATAGATAGATATTTTTACTATAAATAGAAAACATCTAGAACACCCTGAACAAATATCTGTAGATCGTACAAACATTTGTCCAGAGGCGGGAATTGAATTCGCAACAGGATACCCTGTCTCTCTCCGCAGATCGGACTTTATTCTACGGCGGAGCCGTCATGAGCGAAGCCGAAGCATTTGAATGGCATAAGTGTGGCAAATTCATCATCATCATCATCATCAACCCGCACACGTCCACTGCTGAACATAGGCCTCCCCCAAACGACGCCACAAATAGCGGTCCTGACCCGCCTCCATCCAACGACTCCCTGCTACCGCTACGATGTCGTCGGTCCATCGAGTGGGAGGTCTTCCCACACTCCGTTTCGCATTGCATCGCGGTCGCCACTCGAGAACCTTTATGGCAAATTGTCCAGCACTATTTATTTTTCTATCAATCTGCAAGCGTATTAATTTATCAAGCGTCCTATTTGGACTCCAGCCCCTCCAAACTTAACAAAATATGTGAATTGGGAGCATTCACATATTTTGCGCTTGACATCCGGAAGGGTATGTACCATCATCTGGTGAGATCATTTAGACGTCTTAAACGGTATCGATTAAAAAGAGAACATCTCTTTTTCATATAGACCGTACGTCTTAGTTACTACTTAATAATTATTTACAAATAACAACATCAAAAGCGCAAAGCTAAGGACCGTCTACCTTGGTCTGGCTGGGTAGAGGTTAAGTAAGCGCGCATTTCTTGGATTATTTACTGGACGCATTATGGATTTTAGTTGAATTAAGTGTCAGTTGGGGGATGGATAGCATAACACTTTAATGTCGGTGGGCAGGTTCTGCTTTGTGTTTGGATCTATTCTATTGGGCAGTGTCCAATGGACCCACGGGACGACGTAGTCAATGAATTTGTCAGGGGAATACAAGAGCTTCGTGTGACCTCCAGAGAACTAAGTTGGGAAGTGTCCAACGGACCCACGAGGCGACGTGAATGAGTGTAAATAAGCGTATCATGTGTCCTCAACCCCCTGAGTCCTAGGTTTTGTTCCCATGAGCAAAGTGTATTGTTGTGCGTAAACCCCCAGACCTGAGTAAGGAGCTCAGAGACAAAGAGTGGTATTATTCTTGAAGTATCCCTCATCTCAATCATGTGAGGGGGATACAAACATGACACAGTAGCCGGCGTAGAATGAGTGTGGGGAATCCAAGCGCGTCATGCGACAATCCCCAGAGACCCTCAGAGCACAAGCTCTACTTAGCTATATGTAAAAGGCACAAGGGCCGCTAATGAGTGTTTGGGGAATACAGGCACGCCCAGTAGCCGGCTTAGAATGAGTACGTATGAGGGGGATTCAAGCGCGTCATGCGAAGACCCCTATAGACCAAGGTTGAGCACACACTCTGTATGGATGAGTATAAAGGGCACAAGAGCCGCATGTGAGAGGGGCATACAATCACGGTACAGTAGAATAAGAGTGAGCGGGATATGGGGAATATAGTCATGCGACAACCCCCTCAGAGAATTAGGTAACGAACCGAGTGTTGCTGAGTAGACACCACAAGGCATAGTAGCAGGCATGGTCAAATATGTAGAGGGGGTAAAACGCGTCATAGTTGGCGTAGTGTTCCCATGTGAGAGGGAGTTAAAAACACGGCAGAGTAGCCGGCGTAGAATGAGTGTGAGGGGGATACAAGCGCGTCATGCGACAACCCCCAGAGACCTAGGTTGGGCACAGAGTGTCCGCGGCCGCGCGCCACCACCGTGTTGCTCAGTTTACCGAACGCGACGCGCGACTCTGACGTCACAATCGACGACCGCGGTAGTGATGAGTACATGTGGGTGTTCCGTTCTATTTGCCGGCCGTAGTTTGCTGGTGGGGTCTGGAAAGGAAAGGATACAATTTTAAAATGTTTCAAAGAACTCTTATCTTGGTTTCCCCGTCGGCTGCGACGACGCGTGGGACGCCAGCGGTACCACGGGCGTCCCACGGGTGGTAGAAGCGAAGAAGGCCAGAAACTGCACAGGACAGGGAAAAATGTCTACTTCTTTTATCGGAGACGAAGACACCCTTCGGGATGCTGAGCCATAGAAGTAAGTAAATATATATACAGTAGAACATGATAAAGGATACTGGAAAATTTCTCCTAGCATAATTAGCTTAAATTCTAGATCTCAATAAACCTAGTCGGCGCGGGCCGTGTCAGTGGCATCACGGTCGCTTGAAAATGAGCCTTATCATTATCAACTTAAGGTCTACTAACACGAAGCGGCGCGGGCCTTGCAAGCCAAATGACGGTGTATTGAAATATGAGCCTTATCATAATGAACTTAAGGTCTACTAACCCGAGGCGGCGCGGGCCTTGTAAGCGGCATGACGGTGGCTTCGGGCGGCGGCGATCTCTCCAGCAAGCCCCGCTCGGCTGCTCTTAATCGAACCTCACTCAGTTTGGACAGCAGCTCTAGCTTCTGAGTCTCTAGGGAGGATCTTTGTAGCATTTCCTGGAAGTAAATAAGTTAAGTTTTATTTTTGTCGGAACTGTACGGAATTTAGGCAAGGTCTTACAAACGGGAATAGGAACGTTTTACCTATGTTTACCTGAAACTTTCTTACAACTATTATAATTAATAAAACTGATATAATAAAAAAAAACTGTATTAGTTAAAAAAATATTGCTGACTAGCATGTGCCCGCAGCATTACAAGCATTTTCTGATGTAAAAATTAGCATAACTAATATATTGTGTAATATTTCTGTTGTGTGTAACATTAATATGTTGCATAATATGATGACTGATATACATATTGCTGACTAGCATGTGCCCGCAGCATTACAAGCATTTTCTGATGTAAAAATTAGCATAACTAATATATTGTGTAATATTTCTGTTGTGTGTAACATTAATATGTTGCATAATATGATGACTGATATACTTAATACAGTATTTATTACATGGTATATATATTTGTAATGTACATAGAAAATACCCAAAACACCCGAGACAAATATTTGCAGATCGTACAAATATTTATCCCAAATCGGGAATCAAAGGCGCTACTGCGTCGCAGGCAGACCTTCGTCCGCCACGCCACATCGGTCGTCAAAAATTCTACCTGCGACTTCACTCAGCAGTGCGGCGAAAACACATCCTATCCGTTCAATAAACTGTTGGTAACTGTATCATGTGGTAGAATCCAGAATAGGGAGATCCAAAGTCACCGACATAGCTCTCAGAATTATGCTGAAGTGGAAGCGGGCAGGTCTTATAGCTCGCAGAACTGATATCTGCAGGGGAGTAAAGGTTCTCGAGTAGCGGCCATGATGCAACGCGAAACGTATTGTTGGGAAAATCTACTCGATGGACCGACAACATCGTAGCGGTCGCAGGGTGTCAATGGATGGAGGCGGCTCAGGACCGCTATTTGTGGCGTCGTCGTATGGGGGAGGCCTATGTCCAGCAGTGGATGTGAGACGTGTATGGGCTGATAAGATGAACTGTATCAATGAACAGAACATGGAATCCCATTGAACAGACAACATACGAACTTATGCATAAAAAAGCTTCAACTCGAAAACTAACAAGGTAAAGGTTTCATGTTCGCTTCTTTACCTTAAAAAGATGGAAGTGCACAAAAATCAAAGTGATCACTTTATTTCCCAGTTTTACTAATGTACTCGTAATTTTAATTTTGTGACGTACCCTTCAGTAAGCTCTAAAGGAAATAAAGCACTGCACAGCAAATGAATGTATGGATATTTGTTATTCATTCACGCAAAAACTTCAGAACTGATTAGGCTGAAATTTGGTATGGGTGCCCGCCCGCGTCTTCGCTCGTGTGTTATCGGGATAAAAAATAGCCTATATGTTATTCCAGGTCCCAAACTATACCCATACCAAATTTCAGCATAATCGGTTCAATCGTTTTTGCGTCAAAGAGTAACAAATATCCATACATCCATCCTTACAAACTTTGACGTTTATAATATTATATATAGTTACAAAATGTACGATCTTTGTGTTCTTTAAATAAATAAATAAATGCTCGAAATAATTTTTTAGGAGGGGTTAATGAACGCCTAAACGATGGGCAAAATTAGCTCTGAAACATAAGGCCGATCCGTAACAGATTTATTACGGAGTTAAATGTTCACCCTTTTAGAATTTAGATGTTTGTTTACTGAAGGCTCCTAAGTAAAACCTTGTTTACATTTTCGATCCCCTAACAACCGCAAAGTGAGAAACCCAAAATTTTCACTTCATTCGATTTCAAAATGTTTGTAAACACTCTGCCCGAGTTAAAGTTAATTCATGGAGACTGAATTTAATGAGCTTTTGCTTTTAGGAGTACCTAGATAGATATATAGATAGAAAATGATTTATTGCACACTTAACAAAACAGTTTACAAACAATTTGAAACAAAAAAGGAATGTGACAATTGGCGGTCTTATCGCTCAGGAGTGATCTCTACCAGACAACCTTGGATGGATAGGATCATTGGATTGAATGCGGGGATCTGTGCGCATTATTTATTACTTTTATTTAATGAAATATTTATTCGGCTAAGATGAATCATCGATAGCATACAAAATGTGCATGCGCGGGCCTGAATTTAAATTACAAACTTATGTAACTAGTAACATACGTAATTCTATTTAAAACTTACATGAGCGTAGTTAAGTAGAAAGCGACTAGCGATCAAACACTTTCTTAGGTAGCTGGTCGCTTTCTGCTTAACTACGCTCAATTAAGGATCAATAAGGTCATATTTATGTTTATTATGGTAGGTAAGTTATACGAGGCCTGTACAGCTATTCTAACTCGATCGAAAAGTTACCGTGACTCGAAATCTGACACAAATCCGCGCGAAATTCAAATAATTCGCGCGAATTTCAAATATTTTAGTGGTTTTTATTATTTTCTGCGTTCTACAAGCAATATCAATAGCAGAAAAGTAGTTTACCGTAAATCGTAAAACATTTTCTATGAACCCATGTTTTAACTAATGTCGATTCCACTCAACTTTTGGAGAAATTAATAATTTATGAGATGTATTACTAAAAATCAACATCATTACCAAAAGCTCCATTAATCGTACTTCATTGGAACATAGATTCAAAAAAAATAATCAGCGATTTATGAAAAACTACTTTTTAGGTAGTTTTATTTCTTGTAGAACGCAGAAAATAATAAAAAACGCAAAAATATTTGAATTTCGCGCGGATTATTTGAATTTCGCACGGATTTGTGTCAGATTTCGAGTCACGGAAATTTTTCGATCGAGTTAGAATAGCCGCGCTGAAACACTCGAGTGACTTTCCTCCGTACGATTTTGCACTGTACGACTGTAGGGAGACAAACTAATAAATGGTATCTATACCACAAAAGATTGCATTACATTGATGAAAAATACGCTAATTTATACCAATCACGATTCATTTTATCAAAGACTACTTACTGGTTAACTTAACCAAGTTTAACATCAACATAATCTTATATTAGAAAGGTTTACTCGAAGTCGGAGTGAACCTTTCTACAAAACATCTGTATTAATTAGTATTAGTACATTAACCTGATTCAAGCATCTCTTTCGCATTAGCATACAAAACACATAAACGAGATGCGAAATAAGACTGTTTTACGTACCGCGCTGGCTAAGTATAAAGTGGATAGTATTTTAGTCGAAATATGACCTTATAGTTCCAACAGGTCATAATCCTCAACTGTACCAAACCCCTGTCTATAGGATCTTTAAATAACGTTGGGGGGATTATTAATAGTACTTAGTTACGTACCTACTTATTTTTAAAGTAACGACGAAAGGCCTTGTGCCAGTGGCGGCGTAGCGAGGGTTGGTACCCGGGGCGGTTTTCTACCAAGAAGCACCCTCCCCCCTTCCGGAACTACTGAGCCGCCTTGGGAGTTGACAATCCTGACCCTCGACTCGCAACAGCAAGCACGGCGAGCGAGAATTTTTACGTCATTCACGAATTTTTGGGGATAAGGCGTAAAATTTGGATACGAGCGGCGATAGGCGCAGCAATATTGCGATTGTTTCGGCAAAAAGCTAGGAATATAAAAAAGACACCGAAAAGGACGTAACGGCGAGCGGAGCGAACAGTTGAAATTTTTATAACTTTTTTGGGTAATCATAAAAGTTTTGGAGAGTTTATGGCGGCTGAGAAAATTGTAAACAAACTAAGACTATACATTCAACGGCGAGCGAAGCGAGCCACGAATATTGTTATGTTCTAACTGTGTGTGTGACTTGTCACTGTCACCCCTTGGAGCTTGGTACCCGGGGCGGACCGCCCCCCCTTACGCCGCTAGTGCCTTGTGCCTAAACTCAAAGTCGCCCAGCGAGCATGGAGAGAGCTATGCTCGGAGTTTCTCTACGCGATAGAATACGGACATCCGTAGAAGAACCGAAGTAACCGACATAGCTCTCAGAATTAGTAGGCTGAAGTGGCGATGGGCAGGCCATATAGCTCGTAGAACCGATAAATGTCGGGAAGTAAAGGTTCACGAGTGGCAACCGTGTGCAATGCGAAACGGAGTGTGGGAAGACCTACCATTCGATGGACTGACGACATTGTAGCGGTCGCAGGGAGTCTTTGGATGGAGGCGGCTCAGGACCGCTATTCGTGGCGTCGTTTGGGAGAGGCCTATGTTCAGCAGTGGACAGCTGATGATGATGATGATTTTTAACGTAGGTACGTAACTAAGTATACTTTTTATTCTAATTTATTTGCAAGGACTTTTGTTATATTACTTACACACTTAATGAACAAAAGTTAAGATCACTTGAGTCAACGGAATATGGCTGTTTCATATTTATTTACTTTTAAACTGTCGTTTTATTAATGATTTCAATTTTAATTCGTTTATTGAAAACCAGACATAACAGAGTTCTCCAATACGTTTTACGTCCAGGATCGTGTCTATAACAGGACACAATGATTCCAGAGTTGCGTTATTAATACGTTTTACGTCTAGGATCGTGTCTATAACAGGACAGAATGATGCCAGAGTTACGTTATTAATACGTTTTACGTCTAGGATCGTGTCTATAACAGGACAAAATGATGCCAGAGTTACGTAATTAATACGTTTTACGTCTAGGATCGTGTCTATTATAGGACACAACGATGCCAGAGTTACTTTATTGATGTATTAAAAAACGAGCTACATATTAAAAAACCAATATTCCCCTTGCTCGTCAATTTCAACACGAGTAGCACTTCTTTTTACTCCAAAATAGAACGTGTGTTGTACGCCCGCACTCCGAGCCACATAGTTTCGTAGTAATAACATTTTTTAAATCTCGAATGTGCGACCTAGTTTCTGCACTACCCGTAAAACATGCATTTCTGCAGCGAATTTCACGAAATACCTGATCAATTTATATTCTAGAAACGTACTGGTATAATTTCCTAGCCACGTCTGCAGTGGAAGAAAGATACGCACGTAGAGTTTAACTTTATAAGAATTTCATATTATAATACCATGACATAAAACACAGATAATAAGCTTTAAAATAAACTCAGATGACATCAACATTACCTTTTTTATACAAGCGCCTTTATTTAGACCATGACTTAGACACAGCCAGAGTAATTCCGTAGGTTTTGAATCATAATTATTTTAAACCTTTCTAATGGATCGTTGTTGAGCTAATAGACAGAAACCAGAACACGGTAGTTGTAATGTTAATGTCTAAATAAAATCCGGCGGAGCATCAGAGTAAATAAACTGCTATGTTTCGCAAGAAAAAAGCTCGTACCGGAATCCCGCTCCACAGTCACGTTATTGCTTTCAATATTACGAACATGAAAAAGATAAACAGACATCTGGATTTATTTATTGTACGCTTACTGAGTAATGCGTAAGGCCCGTGATACACAAAATGGGTAGCGGGGTAAAGGTTGCGTTATAAATTAATTAAATACTTAACAATATTAGAACTTAAATAACAAACACACGCAAAAAATAACAACTATAAACAACAAAATAGGCTCACTTTGAGCCTATTTTAGGTTTGTATCACTTAACAACATTTGGCAGAAAAAAAAATGGACTTACATAATCGATCACCGCCCAAGTCAATGTCATCAGAATCCCCGCAAACTATCGGGTCATTCCACCTACTTCTGGCACAAAACTTAAACGTGCAATATGTTGCAAGCAATCTATGTATTACTGGTATTACCTAGCTATGATGCATAAGTACAGGTCGCGTCATGGTTTAATAGCGCTGGCTATTTTTCGATATTTACACCGCTTTACACCTGTGCAGGACTCCACATTCACCGAGCGCTATTAAACCGTGACGAGACGTATACTCATTTATTTAATTTTTTATTTTTCTCTCACAAAGGTTATACAGAAAGTTTGGTTTACATGACGTGATATAATATGTATACTCTATACGTGATTATAATATGAACCTGCTTTATGAGAGACTGGTGCCTGAAAAGGGTATAAAAAACCTGTATTACATACTACTTATATCACAGGATATACACTTGTCACAGGAAACGCTCCACTCGTGTGGGTAGCGTGTTCAAGCCACGAATACCGACATGGAATTATTTAATCTCGGCCAAGAGTGATTCTGTTACGGGTAATAGCACTCATAACTTGCAAACAACCAGGCCATGTCTGAGTGCTTTGAATTGCGGCCCGCTACTGCTATGATTATTCAATAGGCATAATGTCCAGGATCGTTGCTAGGAAAGCTAAACGGGTCGAAGATATCAACCATTAATAGGATCAACAGACGAATTCAAGAGACTTTCTTCGAAGAGCGTCTGATACAAACCTAAAATTTGCCCACTTTAAAGTAAAGTAAAAGGTGTGTCACAAAAGATAGTATAAACAAATAGTTACACCGTGACAACGAAAAAGAACAAAACTTCTCTGATGACAACTTTGGAGTTGTTATTTTTTGCGTGTATGTTTTTATTTTAGTTTTAATATTATATTTTACTAAAACGCGCAAATATAAAGCTTTTAAAGCATTCTTTCATATTCTTGTGTTTAATACATCATTTGAATTTAAAGAAGCAAGATCTTTCACAGCATATGTGCGTGTTTTTATACGCCATAATATAGAGACAGACAGCAAGTTAATGTCTTGTAATAATAATAATATGTTCGTGAATATTTCACAAACAGCTAGATTCAACATGATCTGGATGAGGTTAGTCGAGGTGGTCCCTATACTGTGATGGCCAAGTCTGAAACCACAAAAGTTAGAGAAAAGTCGTGAAAGGAATAATGTCCTCGATTTATAAGAAAACAATAACTGCATATTTAGTTTCTTTTTATTTTTAAATTTTGACTGAAACATGATTTAAAAAAAAAAAGTTATCCTGTATTATTGATGCAATGGATTCTATTGATGATAAGGATCAATCTTTGCAAAGATATGTATTACTAAAAATAAAAGGAAATTGTTTATTTATTTTTATTTTGACAGAAGCAACTTGTAACTTAATTAATAAGCTCCTTAATAAACCTAAGCGATCTCCAGCTTGCTTAAAAATATATACCTAGTAATCCACTCCCGGCCTCAAAATAAGTCCTACCTTTTACAATTCCACAAGGATTTAGGACGCGCTGAATGCAAAGCAGTTTACGGTACCGCCTCGCTGTGATTTAAACATTTATATGACGAGAACAGATTCCCAGGAACAATGGACTCTACAGTTTGTACCAAGACAACTAGCAAGTTGTCGCAAAACTTCGCGACCGTATCTTTGTGGTCCAGTTTTAGTTTGAGTAGGTTTGCAGTAGCGATTTGGTTACTTGAGTGAAAAGTTTAACAAGAGCCTTATTAACTGAGCAAAGCTGTATAGCTGTTACACAGTTTGTTTGAACTGATCGTTGAGCTGAGTTACCTACTCAAAACTTAGATTGCAGATTTCAATAACTTTATTTCTTAAGGCTTACTTTAGATAAAATAAGCACTACGACAAGTCAAATTTTATATCTACTATAAAAAGCTATAGTTTTATTTATTATTGATTTATTGACATAATTAGAACGGCCTTAGGCCAATTATACTAATTACAATAGGTTTTAAAATTAAACATAGTTAGATTAAGTACATATGCTATAAAGAGTTACATACCTATGTCAAATAATCAATAATCTCGTTTAATTAAATTATTATATAAGAATTATTATAGTTTAAGATTCATGTTATTATGGATTTAAACAATATAAAGTTACGAATTAAGTATACGTCAAAGTTCGTCAAAATTTATAAAATAGTTATTATTATCAAATAATAAATAACGTGTTAGTGATTTTCTCTTCACTTAAATTTTTTGAAAACTCGATTAGACCAAGACTCCAGTATGATCTGATCTAGATTTATCAGAAAGTAGCTATAACTCCAACTCCACGGCTGACATTATTACAAGAAAGGATGAAGTTCCAACAGGTCATACATACATATGCGACTTTCTTGCTCTTCGGTAACGCCCCTGCAGGTACTTATTCAAAAATTAACGAAGAATTTCGAAATTTTTGAGCTTTGGCAGTTGATTATTATGGAAGTTCGTATAATCTTACCTTTTGTAGTCTCTGGTCGCTGTCATCGAGCCTCTGCCGTGTTTCGTGCAGTGCTCTCTCGAGGTCCGCCATCTTCTCGCTTTGTGCTTGAATCTGCTCGGAGAGGACTTGCACCTGTAAATGCAGGCTTTCTTTGTCCGCCTCGAGTCTTCGCACGCGGTCTTCTGCATCGTTCTGTAACAATTACGGAAATTGTAGATTTTTTATTGTAATTTTATGAACTGATCCTACAGTCTACTCCTTTTACGGGGCTTATTTGCTAAGTTTTGGTGTTCTAGAATTTTGGTTGCAAAAACTTTGATCAGAAATAATATTATCAAACTGGAAGATGATATCCAAGTCAGATAAAAACTTAACACTTTTTAGCAAACTTCTAAAAAGGAGGAGGTTCTATGTTCAGCTGTAATGTATGTTTTTCTAAACTATTTCTATGTATGTTCGTCGAATACTCTATCAGTTGTGGATCGATTTGGATGATTCTATTCGCTATTGTATAAAGAATGTTCCCGAGATCGTGCCATAAAAAATGTATTCCCGAGGAATTAGTATATATCCCGAACATTTTCAAAAGGGTGTAAATATTAAGAAATGTGAACCCGGGTTTTCTTTTTCCAAAATAATAAAAAACAACACTTGTGTAGTGTGTAAACTGACGATAATAATTAATTTAGTAGGACAATCTTACATACTTTCCACAGGTTATTGAAACATTGGTACAGCACAAAGTTTTACTACAAACAGTTTCGTTAGTAACTATAATAGGTAGTACTTCTCTAGTTTCGTTATTATGGAGAGAATTAGATGATAACATAAACTCGTACTTACATCAAAAAACGCACGGTAAAAACTTAAAAAGTAACAAGTATGATTTCTGCCTTTCCTTATTAGAAAAAAATAAATGGCACAAGTTGGGAGAATCTAAAAAATTCTATCTACGCGAAAATGAACACGAAAATTTTATAAATTTTATTCACGAACGCTGATGAGATAATATATAATATCCTGGATACAGGGATGATTTCAAGTCCAGTGAACAATTGTTTCATATTAATATTCATTCAAACCTTGGTGTATGTGCGGGGCGGTTGCGGTAACGACGGGTGCGAGGGCCAAGAGCGGTCGTGCATGCAGCACGGTGGCGGCGGTGGGCCGTGGCACCAGCACACGGGTGGCCACCACCCGCCTGGCGGGCCCGATGGATCAGGATAACGGAAATGCTCATACGAATTCCAACGCCTCTGCAGCTCGGGAGGGGTTTCCGTCTCCTCATCCCGAAAGCGCCGAGGACGCGGCGAAGCGCGCACGCTCGTCGGGTGCTGAGGCGGTTTCGATGCCACCGAAGACCTCGATTTACGGTCCCGGTCGCTGCGGTCCGACGGCGCGCGACGCCGTCTGTCCAGGCTCACCGAGGCGTAATCCTCCGCTCCCGCGTCCATAGCAGCCGGTTCGGTGACGTCGTCGTCGTCTACTATGTTGCCGGTCGGCAACCACTTGAAATCGTCATCGCGCCGCGTTGAGTTATCCAAACGTCTGGTCGGCGTCAGAGTGCGGTAGTTATCGCTCCGAGGTTCATAATCGCGTCCGTCCGACTCTTCGTCGCTGGAGGAACTGGACTCGGTGCCGGAGGAGTTTGCACGGTTGGCGGCCGCGGCCTGCGACCAGGCCGTGCACTTCACCGTGGCCTCGTCGGGACTATCGGAGTCGCCGCCTGTTACGAGATTGTCGGTCAAGATCGCGGTGCGCGGTAGGAGCCTCACGTCGTCCGCGAACTCACCCATGGGCGAGTACAGGTAGGAGCGCACGGCGGGGCGCGCGTAGGGCGCCGCCGGTGCGCGCTCCGCCTGAGCCTCGTCAAAGGGCTCCGTTAAGTATTCGCAGTCGGACATGAGGCTCTGCCGATGTGACACTGCGCGACGAGCTCGGTACGAGTCACCTCCGAATCGCTATTTACAGTTTGGCTGACTTCCAGTTACGCTACGTCAGTGACTCGTCCGCGAACGTGAATTACGTACTATCCTGAGGGGGCGGCTCCTCGCTGGATTGGACGGAAGCGGAATCGCGTTCGGAGGCTTCGGAAGCCGTTGACAGAGGACGCTCACTGTATCCGGAAGTGCGACGCGACCGGTCTTCGGGTTCTTCTTTTATTCGCGGGCATTTGTTTTGACCGGCATGCGCACGCGCCTTGGCCGGTCGGGGTTTGTCTTCGGAGTCGTCGGTTCGACTATTGAGCGCCGCAATGGTGGCAGCGACGAGAGAGCCCCCGCGGCCGAGCTCACGCATGTTTTCGTTCAAAATGAGCTGAGCTTACTGGAATAGGGCCGACGCCCGCGCCCGGAAATAGAACGCAGTATGCGTCTAATGCATTCCGAGCACCCTTCTCGCTTTGATCCATGTTTTATTAGGTAAAGCAGAGTTTCTAAAGCTAATCACGTAAACATAGCCATCTTTGTAATGCATAGTAGTGAACTCTGTAGTCACTGCGAGTACTGGGTTAATCACACACATCAAAGTTTATTATTTACGAGCACACGTTCGCTATAAAAGAACGGTAAATCATGTTACATCAACTATGTGCACTCCGAACTGCAATGCACTCACCGGTACGTAGCTGACGTTAACACCTTCGTAGAGCGAGCGTTGCCTGAGCAGAGCCCTCTCGAACCCCCTACCTGGGAATTCTATATTCGTATGATCAACGCCCCATGCGTATATAAACTCGAGATTATCTGATACGTTTATGGTAGGCGGTTCGATGAAATGAGGATTGTAGGCCAGCTGCGGTGGATAGTAGGGCGGCGCGCTCGGCTCTACGCTGTCATACTCATTAGATCCTCGTTTAGGAGCTAGGCAGTTCATTCTGTTCGCAAAACTCGACTCTAAAGTCACATCAATTGATGTGAATGGATCTGAAAACATATCGATCAAAGTTGTTTAAAAAATATACTACAGAATAATATAGCGATGCTAGTTGGCTTATTTCCATTTTACAGTGTGGCAAAAAAAAATCGGCTGCGTTGCGTATTTCGATTGTTCGACGGCCTGGAACCGCTGGCTGCATAATTTTATTCTACAACCGGGTTTAATTTTATGGGTGGAGTTGGGGTGTTTTAGATTTCGGGTTGAATAACTTTGCCTTTTTTGAATTTCCAACGATCGCCCGATAAACGAACGAAAGAACTAATCCATATTATTATATTGTATTATAAAAGCGCAAGTAATTCTGTTTGTGTGTCTGTCCTTCCTTCCTTCTCACGCCAAAACCGAACTTAAAGAAAGAAGGAAGTAAACAGTATTCCATGGACATAGGCTACTTGAAAAGCTCGTACGAAGCCACGGGCAGAATATAGTTCTAAATATTTGGGTAGGTACACTTCCTTTTTCAGACCATCTATCTAGTTACATTTTGTGCTCCTGTGTACTACACTTTACATTTCGCCATTCTGTTAATATTATTGGAATAAATCTTTAAATAGAAAGAGAAAATCAGTTAACACACCTTTATTCACCGTGGTGGAACCGTTGAAAGATCGCGTAATTGGTAGAGTACTTAGAGAGTATTTTTACTTACATCCATTATGCCTCACACACACATTTTTCTCTATAGTTATTGGTAAATAAGTAATTTGAAGAAAAAAACGCAACATGGCAAAATTACCTACACCAGCCAATATCATTTGTGTATCACTTATTAAAGTTAATTATAAGTCAACTTTAGACATTAATAAAATTTCTATCGTTTCAGTTACGAAATTTGAAAAGTCCGGTATTGTTCGAAAATAGCTTCTACAGCTGTTGGAAATGGCAGGGACTGAATATTATCCTTAACAAAGAGAGGGGGAGCACGTGTTAGAAACAATCTATAAATAGAGACCAATATTTACAGGCGCTTGGAAGTTACGAACAGTTCAAATTAACCAGACTTTTCGATTGGAACTCTGAACTGAAAAACATATTTTGTCGCCATATCGGACATACAATAAATAAATTATATGTTTAAATTGCTACTGGTACCTACCAGTTCGAAACAAGAGCTTTTAAAATTATATACATAATAAAATAATTAAGGAAACTCATGCCTTCACACTTCTAAATCTTATCTTAATCGATGCACGATATTATAATATTTGTTACTCTTTCACGCAAAAACTACTGAACATATAAGGCTGAAATTTGGTATGGGTATAGTTTGGGACCTGGAATAAGATATAGGCAATTTTTTATACCGATAAAACGCGGGCGAAGGGGCGGGCAGCAGCTAGTTATTAATATTTTATGGCACACACAAAATTCAACTATGATAGCATCAACCATTTTCCAATAAGTTGTTCAGTGAATTGAATTAATTGATAGAGAATTGGCTCATCGGCCGCCATTGAACCGTCGTCGACGTAGTGCGTTTGCTAAATATATTCAACATTATAAATAATCAAAAATATTTCTGAAATCAATCGTTTATTCAAAATTAATCGGAAAGTACGCAAAAATACGCTTTCTCACTCATAGCGCGCCCCATTTCATTCTACGTAAAACAACAACAAATCCGCATGGGCCGGCCGCTGAGATTTGGGAGAGGTTCGTAGCCTTCTTAAGGGATAAAAATACTTCAATCTATTCATGATAAAATATAATATTACAGAGAACTAGTTTAGATTTGATCCTAGTACTTGTAGATGTTACTTGGGCTGTTTTTATATTTATATTTTTATATTTATTTATTGGAAAATCAGAAGCTTTTATACACAGAATAACATAGAAAAATATAACATAGCAAGCTTAAATTAAGGTTTTCACGGCTAGAAAACAGAGTAGCAACAATTATTGAAGCTATGCTCATACTAAGGCTAATTAACATTAATGTAACAAAAGGTAAAAAATAACAATAATAACTATAGATATCAAACTAATGCATCTCTTTCTCCGTCGAAAAATTCACCGCTCAGCCGCCGCCTGGCCGAAGGGACACTTGTGCAAAATAAGTCAAGGTCGAATCGCCTACACAGGGTATTAAAGTTATTGCTTGCTCGCCACACGAACGAATTTTGTCGATAATTGGTACTAGCATGAGGTACATATATAGCGGGATTAAATCTCATAGGTTTGGGGCGAGCATTGAATTTTATTCTATGGAGTAGATCGGGACAGTCGATTTTATTAGAAGTGATTTTAAGCAAAAAGGATAAGTCTGCAATTTCACGTCGTTTAGAAAGTGGGAGGATATGAAATTTCTTACATAATTTGAGGTAATTAGTTGAGCTATACGGAATTTTAAGACGGAAGCAGAGATACTTAATGAACTTTATTTGGATACGCTCAATCCTAGTGATATAAGTATCATAGCAGGGATTCCAAATTTGAGAAGCGTATTCAAGAACGCTCCTAACGAAAGTGCAGTAAAGGATCTTAAATGTCTTAGCATGGTGAAAGCAGGATCCACTCCTCATAACAAAACCTAATGCCTTGGAGGCTTTGGAAACAATAGCTTGAATGTGCTGATCGAACTTAAGCTCTGCATCGTGCAAGACACCTAGATCCCTAACCATACTGCTCTTCTGTAGCGGTTGCGATTTTAACGTATAGGTAAATGGAATTAATAGTTTTTTACGGGAAAAGGAAACAATGGAGCATTTAGACGGATTTAAATCCAGTTTGTTGATAAGGCAATAACTGTCCAGCCTTGAAAGGTCCGCTTGAAGATCAAGAGCGTCGTCATATGATTTGATTATTTTAAAAATCTTCATATCATCCGCAAAGCAAAGTACATGACTTTTTTAAAAAAATTAAAAAATATAATTAACAAAGATTAAGAATAACAAGGGCCCAAGCAGCGAACCCTGTGGCCCACCGCTAGGAATGGTATGGCTAGAAATATAGTTACTAACTACAACAGCCTGGGAGCGATTATTGATATACGAGGAGAACCACCTCAGTAGGTCACCCCGAATGCCAACGCTGCTGAGTTTGCCCAAAAGCAGCACGTGATCAATTCTGTCGAAAGCTTTGCTGTAGTCAGTGTAGACTACGTCGATCTGGTAACCATTGTCCATGGCTTCGGTCAAAAAGTCATTGAAAAGAACCAGGTTGGATACCGTCGAACGACCCTTGAGGAACCCATGCTGTGATAAATTAAAGGAATTTTGTAAGGTGGTTTGATTTTTAAGCAATACTTAGCATACATAAGAAATAACTTATGAAGATTGCAATAATTGCATATGATTTAAAGCATAATAAACATAATTTTATAATATTCAGCGATAGCTACCAACATAAAAAAGATAATAATCATGTATATTTTTGGATAATAATACACTTAATAGCCTATAACTTTAAACAGAAAAAAGATAGCATAAACTAACAGATAATTTATTACGAAAACTAATACTTGTAAGAATAATTTATATAATAGAGGGTACTGGTGCATTACTTTTGCTAATTCAATGTATTGTTATTATATTAGTTATTTACACCAAGTTTTTTTATTACGTGAGTTACATTCGTGTTTTTGATATAACTCAATGGCTGAGGTAATGACTTAAGCTCTGAACAGGATAAAAACTTCCAAGAAACGTTTGTAGGATGACCTAGAGCGTTGCATTTTAGGTGTAAATGTTCAGCCATATTTCTCGTTAGCTGCACATTCCTGCAAACACTTGTTCTACAGAAACAATCCAGGTATCCGTTGACTACACCTGGCGGTATACCAAAACCAGTTTGTAACTATGCCAGGATTCCGTCCGAACAACAATATCTACCTAACAGGAATAACATTTGGTAGATGTTGCTGCATAAACCGTTGCATGCCTCGACTGTCTAGTCTACCTAAACATATTTTCATTTCATTTATGTTTCATTTAAGTACCTAAATACTATGTCGACCCATTTATTTTCTTTGACTGAATGAAAGAATGCTATACTTCATAGACTCTGCGTCTAGACAGAAAACGTGTAAGTGAAAAAAATTTAAAAATTGTGTAATAAATGCGTGGACAGAGCACTAGTCTATACAAATAAATAAAATTGAAATGTATGTTGTATTGTAATGTCAGAATACAGACTAAATTTTTTGTCTGTGTGTGGTAACCTCCGAAACAGCTGGACCAATTTTGACGGGACTTTCACGGGCAGATAATTATAGCGGGTAACTTCAGCTACTTTTATTTTAGGAAAAGAATTAAGGTTCCGCGAAAATGAAATTGTGTATTCTACGCAGACGAATCCCGCACAGCTTGTTTAAGATAAGTCAATGTGGCACTTACAGAAAAAAACCTCAACCAAGGCTGAAGTTGACTGTATGCCTGCTTTCTACGGATGCGGGTGGCCTCTCGCTAGTGCCTTCCTAGACGAACTTTTATGTCTCTTTGTCCTTTACGTAGCAATCGATTAGTCTAGACCAGACAAGGAACTTTGATATGAAATAAGGATTTCCTATGATATATAATGTAAACTATGATTTAACTACACAGCCACACACAACAAAGTTGTGCGACGAACCGGACTATACTTTTCCGACGTATTTTGAGCTGCTGAATCGATATTGGAAGTCCTGATCCTGTGGTGAAAGACCCTGTGTCCCATTTTTTGATAACTTCAAAAAATGTTGTAAATACATACGCGTCTACTAGATCGCTTCGGGCGTTACTAAAGTGTTTTGTTGGGTACGCATTATACCATTAATAAATTACATTTGTATCCTCCTACTATAATATTATAAATGTCAAAGTTTGTATGGATGGATGTATGGATATTTGTTACTATTTCACGCAAAAACTACTGAACTGATTGGGCTGAAATTTGGTATGGGTATAGTTTGGGACCTGGAATAACATATATGCTACTTTTTAGCCCGATAAAACGCGGGCAGCAGCTAGTTATATTATAACTTGTTCTGACCGCGTGAGTTAAAAAAAAAACTTTAAATTAAATTATTCGATGTAACAAACTTGCAGCTTACCTGAACGAATGGTTCTTCTTTGTTTGTATGCCCCAAGTTCGTATATTGCACTTAATTCAACTGTAAATTCTCATAACCACAACAACGAACTTCGGATGAATGTTTCAAACTGTTGGAGCAGAATTTCGTGTTTCGTGTCGGACTATTATTGTACGTCTTGTCTTGTGGCACGTTTAGTGGCACCGGCGGCGATATCTTCTCATGTCAAAACAAACGCGCCTACTTTTAGAAACTTCAGAAACATACGTGTCAACGACAGACAATCGCAATATTCTAGCAGAAAACTCGTTAATATAATTCGCTGTTACCACAAAAAATCATTTTTGCGCTACTCATCTACCGATTATCCCTGGGGACGTTCGACTTCTATCCATTCGAAATTATTGTAGGTATGCATGAGGTATGCATTCGCTAACGAGTGCATGTAAAATTTGTTCGAACCCGCTATCTTCTCGTAAAAAAGGTAAGGTGCTCGGATTAACAGGGCTCCATTAGGCACAATACCTTATTGTGCCTATATCATCGATGTAGGTAAGATTTGATATTACAAATCTATTAAATAAATAAGCGCGGGACTGTTCTCACAGCATCATCAAGCCCCGAGCTAAGCAGAGCTCGTGTTATAGGTACTTACTATAACTGAAATTACATAGTTCTTAATACAATAAATACATCGTAATATTAAGAGATTATTTTATGTAATAATTAGCACTGTCGTCGCCTGAAACACAGGATTACCTAGTTTAGGCAAAATTGTTACACTTAGCTATATTTATTTATTAAGTGCACTATGTATTTTTCTATGTACAAGTTTCTTTGAATAAATTTTATTTATTTATTTATTTATCGATAAATTTAGTTTTAATAGAGTAAAAGTAAAGTTAGAAAAGTTATAAATTAAAACACCCACAGTAACTGGAACAAATATCTGCAGATCATACAAAAATTTGTCCCGAGTCTACCTCCTGTGTCACAAGCGGTCGTCAAATTTAATTTGCTTTAACTGTTGGGTAAGTCTCCTCTCTTTCCCATAAATTACGAGACACATTTCTGACAGATGTTTACTGCGACACAGCGAGTTCTCGCTGCAGAGACACATGTTAAGTTCCGCAATAAAAAAAAAACCAATGGCTGATGAGTCCCATCTTCAGGCTAATTAAAGTTGTAAAGCTACGCGAAGACAACAGAATAATGAACATTTTTGTCATGATGAAAAAAACACAAAATATGCGAAACAGACGACCACCCTCGCCCTGGTGGGAGGCAAATGAACTCTGGGCGGGCGGAGAGTATTATCATGTAGGCAGGGTAATAATTGGCTAGGTATTGTGAATTTCTGACAAAATAGCTGTTATATAATGATATTGTTGGCACCGCAATCTACACTCTTAATAAGAGCAAAATAATTGTAGATTTTATTTACTAGATAGATAAAATGTACTTTATTGCACCAAAGTTGTACATAGGCGAGCATAATGCTAGATAGCATTTTCTACCTGCTAAACTTTGGGTAGAGTGGACAACAATTTACTAGGTAGTCCCAGATAACAAAAAATACAATTATTAATTCGTGTGTAGCATAATAGGCACAAGAACTTTTAATTTTGTCTGAGGGTACAAGTTCTAAAATATAGCAGTTTTTATAATTCTTTCACCGACCTAATTAAAGACAATGGCAAATGTTGCTGAAATTGTATTTTTGAGAGATCTTATTCACCTCGTAAAACTACTACTAAATTGCTTTTGGGATGTAGAGCTGTATCAGGTTTATGTCTCTGCTAACGTTCGTGTATCTCATTCTTTCCTTTCTGCAACATATTGCTCGGTTTTAACACATCTTCGTTACCTACTGATATACGATACCTACCTGAGTATCAATAAAATAACATAAATAAATCGTGTTAAGGCTTACAGCATCTACATATCTATTCAATTATTAGCTGTTGAAACCGTGAAAGCATGTTTCCGCGAGATCATTTAGGTCAATCGTAGTTTACACGCCAGCAGCTAAATAGGAACAGGATTTCGTAATAAGGAAGCATTTTGTATCAAATATTTCCAACTGGAATTACGAAACTTTTATAGAACAACCATTTTATCGGTAAAATATATTTTATGGATAAATGTTTGCTACAAATCGCTGAAAACATAAAGCGATTTGAGTGTTTGTTGAGCTGCGGTGAACGTGCAATTTAACCTAGTAGCTATCGAAGGCAATACGAGAAATAAAGAAAATGCCTCGCTTGTTTAAAATGAAAATAGGTTTTAGAGACATAGAGCATATAAATTAACCGTTATTATTATGTGAATTCCTAATTCTTTTTTAATATATAAATTTAATATGTTTTGGTCTTTCTCCATTACATTTTTCAAAATGTTTCATCTGTGGTTGTTTTTTCTTGAGAAGATTAGCGCTCACAATTTTTCGTTGACTAGACTATAATGTTCTAATTTCTTTTATCTCTTTTGTATCTAATTACAATCCGAACAATAACATTAATGTTAACATTCCAAGTCTCCTCTTCCGCCGTAAAAAGTGTTTAGATCACGAGAAGAGTCAGGCATTTTATTAACTTCTTCTATGAAGTTGGCAAATTCGAAGGTTATCCTTGACTTAGGTAAAATTGGATAATTTGCCAACTTCATAGTCGAAGGTAATAAAATGCCTGCCTCGGCTCCTCTCGTGATTTCAACACTTTACGGCGGAAGTATCACCACGAGACATGACTTGGCATAATGTTAACAATAATGTTTTGTTCGGATTATAATTTTCAGCCACCATGTACGGAATTCAAACATATTTATACCATATATAAACAAAACACGGAAATCCAATAATTAGAGAGCGCGCAGAGCGGGCAGAGTTTCCAACTGAAATGCTCTGAATTTTAAATTACTCTTTGCACAGGCACTGCCGAGTCAGCATGTAAACAGAACAGCCGTCAATGAGATCGCAACAAACCTACCTATACCTACCCTCTCTTAAAACCATGATCCGACCGTCCTGACGTATTATATTACCTAGCTTTATTTGCCTACTAATTTTCATTCAATGGAAGCTACCATGAATAAAATATTTACTTAAACTGACATGGATATTTGCCTGGACCCGGACATTCATAAAGATTTTCGAATTTCTTAGAATAAATGAAGGTATTGTGGTTTATCCGTCTGAAATTGAATACGTCTGTTTCTAAAATAGCAGGAGAGAACAGATTATAAACGAGACTTGGCGTAGGTGGATATAAAAAATACACAGGTTTCTCATTTCAATCCGCGAATGCCACGAAGACCCGACGGCAAAACTTCATTGTTATGGGCGATTGACACTGACACTGTTGTATGTATTCGCGCAAACAAGCTTACAAAAGCCACATTTGTCCCTATCCTATTACCTAAGTACGGTAGTAAATTTACATTCCATGAATAGTAAATGCAGGATAAAGTTTTGAAAGCTTGTTGGCAAGCTTGATGGCAGACTTTATAATTTTGCAAGAAGACAGGCTATATGGATTGGATATTTCATATTTGTTGTAGATGTAGATATTCAAGACTGCTCGAATTGAGTCGTGTAGAATTTTACTTATTGTTCAGTTTTGATCTTAAGATTTTTGTTGTAATAATCTGGCGAAGAACCAGCGGTTGTCGCTGGAGTAAACATGTTCTTGCGTGGAGACTGCGACTCGGTAAAACGTAGTGTAGTACGCTCTCTGGCCAGGTGGGATGACGACCTGCGAAAGACTACAGCCAGATGCAGGATGCTATAGGGCTCATTAGGGGATCCATCAATAGATTAATATGGGTTGATGAAACGCAGTTTGCTCACATGCAGACATTATACAAGTAGCGCCTAAAGAGTTTGCTGAATATACTGAAGAAGTCAGAAGGTATTTACTTTGTTAACACAAAACAAGCCCAAGTTTTCAATTAAGTCAAAATAGGTCTTAAAAAAGGCTTCTATTTAGTCTTTGAACCAGGTTCACTTATGCCGACGCTCTTTAACAAGATGGTTAGATTGTCTAACTAAGCCGATGCTGTACGCAAACGCAACGTACAAGAAGGTACTACAGTTTATAATTTCTGCGTTACATATCATGAAATATGCAAATAATCGTTTGTGTTGAAGGTTGTGACGGAAGCTGGCTGCATAATTATATTCTGGGTGGAACTTTCCATTGTTTATAGCTGAGAATTTTCGCTCCCTGAGAGATCCTTTCGTTTCTTTTTCACTTCTTCCACTAGTGGACAAAAAATTTAAGTGAAGAGAATATCAATAACACCTTATTTCTTATTTGATAATAATAGTATAAAATTTGACTTGTCTAAGTGCTTATTTTGGAAGCCTAAAGAAATAAATTTATTGATTCTGATTCTGATCCGATTCATATCACTGTCATAAATACCTTAGGTTAGTTTAGTAACCTACCTACCTACACATTATTTCCTTGGATTCCGTTTGCGACATAGTTATGTACGATGATGGTTTGGATCGGAACCATCCGTTGTAAGTAATATATAGTCTCTCTCTCTCTCTCTCTCTCCCCTTTGCGTACAAGTTTTCCTCATCAAATCTGGGTAAGGCGCTCATAAAAATAATAAGGAACCCTCAGTGCTAGCGGTTACTTTAAGCCAACTCGTTGAAAACTGGGCTGTACCCAGACTCAGACAGCATTGTTCGGTAACGTAGATAACTTTGCTTACGCTTGATTTGATGTTCCTTATTGTATCCACAAAACCCACTGTAACTGTCCTGGGATAATGTTTTTTGCACGTACTCATTAAGGTAACATGCCCATTTTTCTGCTTGATTTTGAATGTGGATTAATTTGAATTAAAATGGCATTGTATTAAATAACAGCAATCCATATAAGGCAATTTATTTGTTAAACAGTTTATTTATTTAACTTTCAGCACAATACATAATAACGATGTGTGAAGAGACAGGTGGCTATTCACTTTATACCAGTTTCCAAAACTTACGCATTTTCTGATTTATTTATCTGGTTATATTTAAATAATGAAATTTGCTAAAGCTTCATACAATAGGTCCCAACATGGAACCAGTTCATTTATTTCTCCGTTAGGAACCTGCCGATAATGTTCAATTCAATTACCGATTGTTAGAGTGTAATGGATGTGGGGGTTCGAAGGAGACGGCAGGCGGCGCAAGGATAGGAGCGACATTATTTTCTTAACAAGTTCACGTATCTTCTGGAACGCTCTAGAAAATGGCGTCAGAGGCGCAAATGGTGCGATGCCCCACGTTGTACGCCAATTACATGATTAGCCACACGTAGAGCGCTTGTAGACGTCCGTTGTTTTCGCCGGACAACGGACCGAAAATAAACGGATATCCTTGTATACTGTGCGGTCAACCAACGGACATTTTATATTGCTGGACTCGCAGTGTTGTATGGCTTATAATGAGTGTGTGTACACGCACCGGACGCCGCCGCCGCCGCCGGTCCGGCGGCAAATCAGAATATCTTATACGTTTACAAGGATCTCCGTTTATTTCTACAATCTACAAGCGGCCGTAGGGTGCCATCAATGTATTTGCCAATCACTGTAAAGCCTCAATCATTTTATAATCGATACACGTCTTGTCATTAACTATGCCTCTTGTTGAGGATCCCAATTGATCCAAATAATTTTCTCATTCGTTTTGTTACAATAGTAGGGGTTTGTTAGTGGTAGGGTGGTGCCACCAGTGCGGATTCTTCGAGTGTAAAGAATGGGGTGTGCAGAACGGAAACGGGTGGAGAGCGGGAAACTCGACGGGGCCTACTTTCACGCCTGTCGCACTGATGAGCATTGGCAGAGGCATGCCAAATGACCCTTATATTTGTACATCATACTCATGCATTACTTGCTATGTATATAATTTTCTAGATTTTTTTTATATAGGTAGTTTTTTCATATCTATGTAATATAAATGTATTATGTATATCAGTCATCTCATGTTGTACAAGCATGACACAAGCTCTCCTTAGCTTAGGGCTAGATGATGCTGTGAAAATTGTTCATATGATTTATTTTTTGTTTACCTATTTAAGAAAAACTTCTGGGCAGTCCCGACCAATTAATTTTCCTGAGGGAAAAATCTCGCTTTTCCAATTTAGCTGTCAATCTGCGATATAATACAGTGAGAATGCTCGATCAATCTCAAGTGACGGTTTAATAACCATCCAGATTCCGAAAAATGTTTTCAGGTGCTTTTGCTTTTTCGATCCAAATAAATACAAAATCTGTAAGGGTAAATTCACCGTACCTACACAGGTGTAAACGCGGAACGCGGAATTGTATCAACATATTGGCTACGATAGGTATTCTATTCATTCCTACCACTAACATGACAATAAGTACTGAATTCTGATCGACCAATGAGCCCACAATACGGTATTTCCCGGCATTACCACCACCGAAAAATAGCTGAAATATCGGATATTAATTACATTCCTGAATGGGATACTACAGAGACCAGTACTACGCAAGAACTATTTAAAAAGGACAAAATGAATGGAGGATTATTTGCCCAAAAGTGATTCAGAACAAAAAGTAACAGGGGCTCGTTTAACTTTTATAAAAGAAAACGTTTAAAAGACTTAAAATAAACTGATGGTCTTTTTAGACATGATTAATGAGTCTGTCCAATTGAAAGAGGCCTGCTGCGGTTATTGAAACTTTGCAAGTTTTTTTATTGGAGAATAAATCTACCTGGGACTAGTTACTAGTCTCTGGCTTTACTTAGTATTTGCAGTACGAGGACATTCCTCAGAGGTTTTCAATTTCACTGTTCTAAATCCAATGATAAATCCGAGATTTTCTGCTCTCGCGTTCTTAATCCAGGAGACAGACTAAAAGAGAAAAAGATTTTTAGTTTCTATTCGTTTCATTGCAATCCTTTTTATGTCCGACCAAACTGATTGTAAGTATTAACGGACTTCAGTAATGCCAGTTCCTAAATTACTGATTCCTAAGATACCCTCAGTACGTGCACCTATATATCAATCGTGGATTATATACACTTTCAGCCCTTAACAACTTACAAGCCACCTAACCTACCAACGTAAGTGATTTCAATAACTTTATTTCTTTAGGCTTACAAGATAAACACTTAGACAAGTCAAATTTTATATCTACTATAAACAGCTATAAATATAGTTATTATTATCAAATAAGAAATAAGGTGTTATTGATTTTCTCTTCACTTCAATATGCGAACAATAAACAAAATATAAAACAATACAAATTAACAGCCTTAACAAAAAATCCCTTCATCATCATCGTCTTCTGGTCCTTATCTCACGTTAGTTAGGTGGTATCGGCACAACATTTGTTCTTGTACTCTCCTCTTTCACCTGTCTTACTCATGTACTCTCTCACACAATCCATCCATTTTTTCTTCGATCCTCCTCTCCCCTTATATGCATTCACATTTAAACCTAACACTCGTCTCGTCACATGACATTCTGTCCTCAGCATAACATGACCATACCACGCTAACCTGTAAGTGAACGAAAAATCCTTTCGTAGAAGAATGATCATGATGGTTAACATCAATAACATGAATTTGAAGCAAAATTAACCGCTTAGTGTTATCCTATCACATACTCCAGAAGCAATAAACGATGTAATAATTATTCAGGTGGGCAATGGAGGCCTAGAGGAATTCTAATTAGAGCTAATGGGCGCTCCCTGCCCTGAAACTAGGCTGTTAGTTTTCCTTGCGATAACAACGAGTTCGTATAATTTACGTTGAAACTTTGTAACATACTTTGTTATTCTAGTGTTGCTTGTTTGTTTCGAATGCTCTGTAAAACTTATGCGAGCTGTATGTCTGTATGTAGTTTGTGAGTTAACGAAGCTTAAAGTTTTTAGATGGGTGTTGTTTTATAAAACAGGTATTGAATAATGAGGTGTGGTGCGGACTTATTACATTTAGAGCAGTTTAAAAATTAATAGTTCTTTTAGTACATTGGTTACCACCGAAATACAAAATCAATCCAACTAGGCGTCGATAGAGGTCGTCACTCAGATCAGAAGCGTCAATAGTTCTGTGAAGGGTCTTGCAGACTTTGGCTATTTGGTCATAACCACGCGCGCCGCACCTCCAGCGAGTTATAGCCTAAGCATCTCAACAAGAACTTGGTGGGATAAAGGTAAGGGTTACTACTGTTTTGTGTCTGTTTAGCTAAATACGTGTTTAAACATTGTTTAATAGATTTTTTGTACTAAGACTATTATTGTATTTTGATAACTTCGAAGTAATCGAAGTTTGTATTATCATGACCCAACTGACATCATCATATCAGCCGATCGACGTCCACTGCTGGACATAGGCCCCTAAGGATCTCCACAATGACCGATTTTGCGCTGCCCGCATCCAGCGATTTCCCGCGACATATTGGGGCTCAAATAGGGATTTAAGGATTAGGTACGAAATATTTGTTTTATGTGAATTAAGATTACAATTCTACTGCGGAATTGTATAACCTGATATTCTAAAATACGAAAGAACTTTTCATCCAGTAAGGTTAACGAATTCAAATCCAGATGGATTTGAATAGCCAGTTAGTGTTTGCGACTATGGATTTAATCAAACGCAGCCCGGTGAGCACCGGCCTGTTGGCTCCGTTAATCGATCAGGCAACTTGCTATAACACTCCTTCAGAATATTAATTGGAAGTTGAATTGAATCGTCGACCCTTAGAATCGAACATATTTTGATAATCGCTGACTTTAACAAGGGTGTGAAACTTGGGACCATTTTCTTCGTCAATCACAATATTTTGGGTCAGAAAAAAAGGACTTATCGCAAATATTATAACTTTAAAGTATGGCTTTTAAGTTATTCTTTACAGCATTCTTACAAAACCAGATTTAATTGAAAGAATTGCAATATACCAACCAACATAACAAAAGCTTCTAAAATCCAACAGTTTCCAAAATATTTTCGTAAACTTTTCCACTCTGTCGAGTTGTACCACTTTCCGAAACCGTATATTAACGAGCATGAGCACACCTAGTATGCAGATGTGGAGCATAATAGTGTATTCAGGGAGGTTATTTACCCCGACAGGACATAGATGGATACTAGCTAAGTTCGTGTTGGTGCAATGAATGCCTAAGTGGGGAGCCACGTGGCGTCTAGTGCAGTAAATTTGCACAGTCCTTTCATATCCTTCAGTATCCTTTCATAGGAATGAATAGGCAGGACACCGTATAGCATGCGTGTTACCTGGTACCCCACTGTGCTTTGATGAAGCTAGAGGGATAATAGAGGGAACTTGACCTCATAAATGTCCATATAAGGACCAACATTTATGTATGTAGCTATATTTGATGGGTGCTTTATCAACGCTTTAAGCTTTCAGTAGCCACAGCCGGTCTTCGGTTGCTTGATGGTATCCGAAGGTCATCATCGAAACGGTCTATTTTTGTATGGGATTTAGTACAGCGACTTTAGCGTGGGGACATGGGACTACATAAATCTCACAAACAAAATAGGTGTCTCAATAAACTATCGACTGACCGAACCCAGCGCTTAATTCTTTCATGATATAGCCAGTATAAGCATCATAATATCATCCAGTTATAATTACTATAGCTCAATGCATAATATACAAAAAGTACCTGACCCAGAAACACGTAGAGATCTTTATCTTCGTTGTCAAAGCTGGAGCCGACGACGACATACGCATGTTCTGGCAAAGACATCCGAGGGCCGGAACAGCCTGTGTCGGATAGATCCGGTGTTTGGAGGACGGACTACATTAAAGGGAATTGACTGCGAGCTCAATCAATACAACACCATATTACTAGTTTCACAAATAGATGTTACGATAGTTGAATACAGAATGGCTAGATCGTTGGACAATTCTGAAATGATTATAGGTCAACATCAACCAAAAGACAAAAAGATCGATGAAGGTCAAGCGATGACAGCAAATAGTTGTTTGTTTGTGCTAGAATTTACACGCGAACCATACTAGAACGTATCTTGTCCCGCAGAATCTTCTTGTGTATCAATCTTCTTATTCCATAAACAGATGATTGATACGCACCATAAACCAGATCCGGAACTAATTTTGTAGGTCATACAAATATGTATTTGTCGCGGTAAGACGAACCTACAACTTTCTGCGTCTTAGGTGGACCTTTGTCCACTGCGCCATACAGAGGTCGTCCGAGGTAATAAAACAACCAAGTATGGTACATTGGGTCCTTGTTCGATCTTACCTCGATTTACAGCATTTTATACCACAAAAGCGCACTTGAGCTGTTTTAGGAAGTTCTTTGTCTTTTGACAAGCCTACTCTTGAAGCACTTGCTTGAGAATGCCTGGGATTTTTAATGCTCCAGTTCCAATTTAAAGAGGCATTACATTCGTAAACACGACAAACAGATATGACAGGTAAGCGAAACACAGTTCTGGGGAGGGAAAAATATTACTAAAATGTTTGTTGAGCACGCGAGAGAAATTCAATTATTATATCTGTCCAGAACTCCAGACCAGGGGGCCTACTCGGAAAACAAATAATAAAGTTTCTGATTCGTCTTCGTGCTAAACCGACTCTTATGTCAGTTACGTAAAGGTAGGATTTGGACAAAAACGAATCAAAAACTTCGGTTTCGTTTTTACGAGTAGGCCCGCAGGACCCCGCTCTACCGAGAAGTATCCAGCGCGGTGAAACAGCGATGAATATTCATAGATTGGGAAAATGCAGTTACTATTAATTTCACATGCCGGCCTTTGAACAAACATAGAGAAAAAAATCTGTGATATTATTGTGGACTAGCTGACTGACTTCTGATTTCGCTTAGGTAAGTGGTACATAGATAAAACGCATGATTTTTATATACCCAAGCAAACGTATAAGTAAACGTATTCTATATTTGATGCCTGAACCACCACGACCACAATAATGCCAATATTCCATTTCACGCACGCCAATATTCATTTCACACAATCCCCAAAATGTTAATCATTAACGTTTATTGGCAACTATGATAGCCCGCGTTAATTTGAGAACCCGTGTTGCAATGTTTGCAAATAAAATCCTTATCGACGGTCACAAGCCAGAGCAAAAAGGGTGAGCAATTAGAGCTCTCCCGTACAAAGCTGTTCACGAGCCTGGAGTTTCACAGGTCTTACCTCATTTATAAACGCGGAATCAGCTGAATATAGCCAGAGAATGCTTCGTTGCAAGGCGTCCTTCGATGGGAGGAGCGCGAGACAGATGCGGCTCGGAAAACCGAAAGAAAACTATTCTTTCATTTTTGTCAGCCTACACTGTTAAACCATACACAGGAGATGGTAGTATAGGGGAAATGATGCTGAACTACGACCTCAGGGTGTATATTACGTTGCTTGCATTAGCTGGGTTGACTTTAACGCCCTTATATCGTGGACTTTAAGTTTCTGTCGGTTTCTGCCTGACGTTAACCGATTTCGAGTCGATAGATGTGAGAAACCCCAAGCCGCGCAATGGCTTGCGTGAACACCTGAGCACGACCGACGCTTTGTTCCTACGTCCTACCTTCTCTACTTTCATATTTCAAAGAACGGTTTAAGCCATAAATCTTTCTAAAAGGCATCTCTTACGAAGTTACGAACGAAACGTTTTATTGGGAACATTGCTTATAAAATACATTGTCAGGAAATAAGATCGTAAAGGTGTTCCCGTGAGGAGACAAGGTTAATTAACTTAACAAGAGTGCGACGCGCCAAGTGAAAATTCTTCCGAGAAGAAATTCCCAAGATTTGATTTAAAATTATAATGGGAAGACACTTTACCGTCGAAGTTTCCGCATTTAGGGTAGCCTTCAATTTCCTTACTGTCAAAGAAAAGGTCAAGATTTAATTAAAAGCGAGACATATTTGCAGAAAATCTGTATTTTGTTACCAATTTATTGAAGGGTTTATTGTCAGAAAGTTCTGCGACTAACTATAAACATCAGAAAGTATTTCAGTTGTAAAGATCATAAAATGTATTATATCTGAAAGCAGTAGGCACACAGAAATGGATAAAACTATTATCCGTTAACAAATTATGTTACCGGGAATTGTTATCAGGAATTTCTTTATTATGCTTATTTTTTCTAACATCATTATACTGGCCGGTTTCTAATTTCCCGACGGGTAGGTAGAGTTGAAATTAAATAACACCAAGAGCCTCAAACAAATCATTACAGTGCGCCCGTTCTGCTCTTGGCACTGAAAACTTTTAATTATGAACATTATTTAGCCTGCCACGAAACGATCGAAGTCTGCTTCAAATAGGAAACGCTGCGGACCTTTAGACACTTCAATTTAAAATGTAATACTGTTGGGTAGTCACACCAACAACTTACAGGTAAAGTTATATTAATTTAAAATTACTAAGTACAAACTCGAATAGGCTGTTAAACTATAATAGTGAACATTGTATAGAGCAGACAAGAGGTCTAGCTCGACGTTGATTGATCGTTAACTGTAGTAGTTAAAGGCTAACGAAGAACTGTACAAATAAAAAAAAAGAAAAGAAAAGAAACATTTTTATTGGTTCACAAAACAAAAATACAATAATGAAAAGGGATAATAGAGAAAAAAAAAACACAATGTGAGACCAAAAAGCTGCCACTCAGCATGTGCTGCAGGAGCTCAGGGAGCAACTGCAGCGCTGGTCTTCTGTGACACCTTAGCGTAGAGCGCGTCACTGGCTATGAACACACTCTTTACAATACAGGTAGTTAAGCAAATAACATAAATTACCTACGTTAAGTGAAATTTTATTAACAAAAAAAAAACCATAACGAGACATGTGCGATACAGGTGGTGAACTATAACAGATTTTTTGACAAAACACATAAATTGAAATAGAAAAGAAACATGTACTTTGGTTTCGAAATTTCGCTCAGCAAAAAAACCTGAACTTTAAATTTGTCAAGATAGGTAAACTTGTGAAAGCCACACGGTTTTGCAAGTACATATTATTATATTACATTTCAGTTAAGATTGTGGTTGAAGAACTTGAGAGAGACCCGGTAGAGATCAGACCACCTTATAAAATTAATAAACAATGTTTTCTTCTCATTCTGACTTATGTCTATAGAAGAAAATACACGACTCTTACCTATTGCTTAAAAGCTTAAAGTTAAGAGCTTTATAAGAGGAGTGTTCAAAATAAGGTACGTTTTATAAGACTAGGTACTTACAAGAGCGACAGAGTTGTTGTTATGCTGCAGCCAGCGCAGTATAGCGCTCGCAGTGGTGAAGTCTGGGCGGGGGGGCGGCGGCACCGCGTGCTGCAGGGCCGCTGACAGCTGCTGCGCCAGCTCTAGCGCACGCGCACGGGCCGCCCGCCCCGGTCCGCTCGTCACGCCGCCGCCCGTGCCGCCTGCCTCTGGAAATATAGACACGCTGTAGCTACAAGGCTGCCGTGGCGATCGCAGCGTAAGAATAAACCCAGCCCATGGATATCATAACAGTCGAAAGATAAAGATTATTTTGTCTAAACTGTGTACAAAAACATCTTTTAACTAGATGGTCACATTGTCGCATCATTGTCGTCTCTATGTGCGCCACATATTAAGGGAACCTATGTACTAGCTAGAGGAAGGGCAGCAGCTTCCTTCTGTGTATCGTTCACACCTCTACTACGATCACCAATCCAGCTGCCAAACTTGGTGAGCCCCTCGTTTGGGAAAGAGATGTTCAGCAGTGGACGTGTGTACCGATGAAGTATGTATGTAAGCTAAATGCTGTAGAAGGATTAATACCTGTGCCTTACGTTGTAGGTTGGGCAATGGATCGTAAAGTGCACTGCTAGTGTCTGTGCCCTACAAGGTTTCGCTGAGTATGTGAGACGAGTATAAGAGCACAAAGATCTCTCATCAACTACCTAAAATATGATTAGCGAGTTGTATAATCAGTTAATCACGCAAATACGACGTATTTAACAATGATTAGATCATTTAAAGAACAAGTTCGTAACCGACATACACGCAGCAGCAGACGACATGGTGCTTCAACCGATCCGTGAGACAAGATTTGACAAGGTCATAAATTATGACGTGTTCGAGAATAGCGATTGGTTGACGGTCGAACGTTGGCGCCACGTCGCCTGCTACTGCTTCTGCGAACTTCTACCTGTAAACATCTTCATGCAAGCGGGGCGTATGCTATTTTCGTCAAATAGTAGTATAGTATCAAAATCCTTATATATTTTCCCTAGCGTAGGGCTTGGATCAAACGGGGGCTCATTGATGTCTCACAGTATACAACTTTAGTCAGGGCCAAGAGAAGTAGGAAAGGCAACTTCCGATTTACGTCTCCGGAGTTGAGGCCTGAATCAAACGGAATGAAGCTCTGACGTTCGCCGGTAAGTGAGGTAAGGATCTACTAGGGTAAACTAGGAGCAAAGCAAAAAAAATACCTTTTAGCTTTGACAGACCAATAGAAAAGGCTTGATTTACCGAAGCAAATTGCAATCAAAACGTCAACAACCTCAACTAAACCTCTGGGCAATGCGAGACAATCCTCGTAGTTTGGTTAAACTGAACACAGCCACAAAAGTCACTGAAATGTATTCCTGTAACCTTTATTTTAAAGCGAACTGTTCACTGATTGAGAAAAGATTACAGACTAGCTCAACGCTAGTGTTCTCGTAAAGAAATGAGACCTCGTATCAATGACAAGGTATTCATTTACGGAATCCAAAGCTGCTATACGATCTTAGGTAATGCTTGAATGATCATTGTTGTTCATGCGTAGACTGTTTTTATTGTTACATAATATTCATGGGAATTGATTTCCAGAGAGGAATACAATAACCACCAGAGAGGAATACAATAACTGGCATAATGAGGTCTGTGATTGTGACTTCTCATTTTTTTATGGGATTTAGGCAATAGAGGCCTCCTACCAGATCCCATAGAAAAAGGAGACGTTACGATCATGTCTCGAAAACATGGTCAACAGGACTCAGGGCTCTGATTTGGTTATTATTAGTAGATCTGGTATTTAGCTATGACTGTATCCAAAAAATATTATTCTTCTTGTGATGAGGGTGAAACTAGAGGCATAATAGAGAAGATGCCTTTATGGGTAAAGGTGCTCTTGAACCCATTGTCATCCAATGATGGGTCAGTAGATGACAATGGGACAGACTGAATTGTTACGTATTTATACCTTGGTTATATTATAATAGACTCTCAAAAGAAAAAGAAAACGTATGTGAAAACGTCCATTCTGAACTTCGAATCTATAGAACAAGACACAGAATACAATCAACATTTCACAATATAAGCATTACAGCCAGTAAAGGTAAGCAAAACGTACATAACCTCGCGACACAAATCTCCTCGAAATTACTCCACTCGCACAAATCGCGCCGAGGCCGAGTGAATTGCATCCGCCCAGGAACAATGGGCCTTTTGCTTCGAGTACAAAAAACGGAAAAAACCCCATCATTTCACCCTTCATTATAAAACTTCGTAATATCTTCTAGGTGTATTGCGATACCATTAAGAGTAGGTATCTTGAGAGCGATATTGCTTTGAATATGCCTTTCTCTGCAGTGGGATGATGCGGACCTATAGTAGTTACTAAAATACTGAAGATAATGTTCCGCTGTTTACCGTCCTTTATTTTTTATAGAGATAGTTTCGGGACGGGGTTCGGGTAACATAGGGAACGACTGGTCTGATTCTAATATTTCTTGTAATAATAGGTATGTACATAATCCTTGAGCTAAAGGCTATTTTATTCAGGTAACAGACGTGACCGACGCTCAAGGCAGAAACCTGAAGAAATGTAAACTAGAATTATTATATCTAAGTTAAATATTTCGTGAAATTTTAGATAGGTAATGAAATTAACTTTATTGATATTATGAAGCTCCGAAGGTCTAACGCAAGATAATGCATCGACCCTACTGCGGAACGACGTATCAATAACTAATCTGCACCATCTTCTAGTTTTATGGATCAGGGAAGTTTGAAATTACTTTCATGAAGCTTTCAAATCTAATATTACGCTAACTTTCTATGAGGTGATTAATTCTAAGACGTTTGGACTAAGTAAGTATGGAAAATAATGGATAGGAAAAAGTTAAGTCATTAGTCCTCAGTTTATCAGATACAATAGTGAGGTTTATTCCCTTTTCGAGAGCGGGTATACTCATGTAGGACATATTATTGTGTGCGAACTTCTATACGATTACGTATACGACGAATTCTAAAATTCGATTACTTTTGCTCTCTCGGCGCCTTCGGTAGGAATATTCGGAGGATTCAGCTTGCGAAAGAGCTCTACATTATTGAAGTAAATCTACGTTGAGCTACCGAAACAATCAAATTAATTAGATTCGTAAATAAATTAAAATAAATAGCGTCATTAAAAACACAAATAATGACAAACAACTATGTAAATGAAACAATCTACTAGTGGCATAGGGTGGTGTTCCTCGAAAGATAATCGGAAAATTAGCAGCTTCGTCGGTTAACTTTGACAATGGTCAAGTAAGAAAAACCAAAAGATACGACTGGTGTTCACCAAAAGCGTCGGTTAAATGAAAACTTGTGTCAAAAGCGTCAAAACAACTATGTATATAAAATGTAACTGTCTGTTGGTGAAATCGGGTCTAAATGTATCAAAAGCGTCAACTAAAATGTAGTTATCCAAGTAGCTTTTCGACGAATACATGGCCTAGTGATTCAGTGATGCTTACGTTGCGGAATCTGCGAGTCTGCAACATCTGGCTCTCCGAACAGGCGGAACGTACAGAAGTCCAGCAGCCACCATCGTGTCACGTGCTCAGGTAAATGCCAGCACCCGGGCATCCTTAATCACATTTCAATTCACTAATCACAAAAATAAACATAGTCCTAGACACTCTAGACACGACACTGAACCTTAACCGAAGGTGTACATCACGGTCTGAAGACACTTCTGTGGAAGCACTTAAATTTAAACAAACTTGCACATAGAGATCTAAAGACGCTTCCGAGAAAGCAAAGTAATCCATATAACTAGATGGTAAGTAAAATCACCTCAAACGATTCAGGGATACGTCCGAATTACTCCTTTGCCCGAATACAATACATGGCAGGACGTAGCGTGTTTGGCGAATGTAGGATTAACGACATATATGATTACCAGTAGTATTTGAGCTGTATGTGTTGGTTGATGTAGACGCCGAGATACAATAGGATCCAATCCAATAGATCCGCCCGCCTGGCTAGACAGCTTATTATACCGAACAATGTTTCTCTATTTTGGACGGGGATGATACAAAGAAATTTTATAGAGCTTCCAATAAAGGAAGAAGGCTACACCGAGAGAATTTAAATTTACGAGATTAGTCGAGATCGTCGTAATTTGTAGAGTACAACCAGAGCCTAATTTTATTTTATTAAGTAATCCACCAGCGGTACATTTTACAGAAACAGTATAAAAATAGTTATGCTAAAATAAGGTCAAATAATGGATTACATGGTGAAAGTAAAAATATTTTACCAAAAGGTGAGTCAATAAAAGAAAAGAAAATAATATTCTTATGCAATCAATTAGGTAGTACAAACAGTAAATTGAGAAATTTATTTCAGGGTCTTATTTTATTACCTTCTTTAGGAAATTGATCTAGCTTCTAACTGATAGGTGTAATGACCATAATTTTTTTATGTTTAGAAAACTTTTAAATACAAGCTTTTATATCATCTAGGACCAAAGTGCTTGGGAAAACAAATCCAACGAACCGAAACTCGACATGGTCAAGTCGTTTCGTTTCGGAGTTCCTCTGGCCACCTTCCGTTTCTATCATCAGACCAGCTCGATGGTACCATGAAATTGCATTGTCACTCAACTTACTTAAGTATGCCAGCTCAATCGGTTGAAGATAACTGGTCTAAAATTGAGTCTAAAGTTTCCACCCGAATAAACAAACATTGGAAATTAAATAAAAGCTTGTTAAATGTTAATACGGTAGAAAGATATTTTATCAAAAACGGAAAAATACATTTTCACCAAAACAGACTAAGCTTACATTACACGTGTATCCTTTTCGAGGACAGGGAAAAGGAATTGTAGGTATGTCGTCTAATCTGCGATTGTGGGGACGTCCGTTTTTCAAATAGAAATGTGAGGTTGCGATGCGGGGCCAGATGAATACTTGTTGAGTACAAAAGGAATGGGCATTACGGACTGCGGACGAGCCACGGCCAGAGCTGTAATTACGAAACTTCCGCTTTTCAACAAAAAATAAATGAACCCTGTCGAACTGCGAGGGAAGATTCGTTACCGTTTAGCTTTTTCGAGGGTCTAACGATGGAACGTAACTAAAGTTTCGCAACGGTGTTGAACGAGTTGCGTGTCCTTTATAAAATGAACTCTCGAAGTTAAACATTATTAAAAGCTAACGTCTTATGTAGGATAATCCTTAAAAATATTATAAATGCGAAAGTGTGTTTATTTGTGTATTTGTCCTTGATTCACGCCCTAACTAAGCAACCAATCGACTGATGTTTGGCATAGAGTTAGTTGAAAGGATGGAGAGTAACATAAGCTACTTTTTGTCCTGGTAAAACATGAAATTGTCATGGGACATTTACGGGAATATTCGTATTTTTATACGAAAGTTCGTCCTTCCTAGCAAAATTACCAATCGACTTGATTTTTGGCATAGCAAAGGTTGAATGAACGTGAAGGAACATGGCTTTAGGCCCTGAAAAAACATACAAAGAATATTGACCTTTTTATCCCCCTAGGAATGTGAAATTCGAATTTAACGCGGGTGAAACCGCAAGGAACAGTAAGTTTGTTAATAACTGTCAATTAAACGACGTCTACGTTTTGATATGCCAATAGACTAGAATCCTACTAATATTATAAATGTCAAAGTTTGTAAGGATGGACTTATATGGATATTTGTTACTCATTCACACAAAAACTACTGAACCGAGTAGGCTGAAATTTTGTATGGGTTTAGTTTGTGACCTGGAATAACATATAGGCTATTTTTTATCTCCATAAAACGCGGGCAAATGCGCAGGCAGCAGCTAGTCCAAAATAAATCACAAATATTATAAACGCGTATGGGCTGATACGAGGATTATTATAAATGCGAAAGTTTGGATGTTTAGATGGATGGATGGATGTTTGTTACCTCTACACGCCTAAATTACTGAACGGATTAGGCTGAAATTTCATACAGGTAGTTCTAGGCCTCAAATAAAACATATAAAGAAAGAAATAATAAATAATGAAGGATAATTCACACAGCATTATCAAGCCCCAAGCTAAGTAGAGCTTGTGTTATGGGTAATAGATAACTGATATACTCAATATATAATAATACACTACATAGATATATATTTTTTATTATACATAGAAAACACCCTGAAAAAATATTTGCACATCGTACAAACATTTGTCCCGAGGCGGGAATCGAACCCGCAACCTGGTATATATGCTACTTTTTATATATAAATCAGTTCCCATTAGATAGAAATAACCTTTAAACGTTTCCATAGAAACAACGCGTGCAAAGCCGCGGGCATAAACTAGTTAGCTATCTATAATAATACAACGCATTGGAATTTGAATCGATGTATGTATCTTACGTTATCCATTTTCATTTACGAGCACAAAGCACAACAAATATGCACCTAAAGTCGAAGAGTAACACAAAACAAATATTTGTTTGAGATAGATAAAGGGAAATGTCACCATGGCAGCATCAGACTAAGAGAGATTAAAATGTTCAGTCTCTGTAATAAATACTGACCCGAGTGAAACATACTTGAGAAAAGTATTAGTCTAGCGTCTGCTCGCGGCTTCGCATGCAATTTTTGGAATAAAATAAATAAATAAATAAGGCTGGACAATTCACACAGCATTATCTACCCCCAAGCTAAGCAGAACTTGTGTTATGGGTACTAGATAACTGATATACTTAATATAATAGACTATATACAGGGATATTTTTTATTATACGTATATAGAATATAGATAATCGCTTCTTAGCGATAAGGCCGCCCACTGTACTTGTTTATGTTAATATCTATGTGTTTTATTTATATTTGTGGTGTACAATAAAGAGAATTGTAATTGTATAGAAAACATCCAGAACACCCTGAACAAATATCGTATCGTTGCAGACCGTACAAACATTTTTCTCGAAAATAAAAGTACTTAGCCTATAATTATTTTCCAGATCCAGATCCGTATATCTGCAAAATTTCAGCCCGATCCATTTAACCATTCAGTAGAATGGCATAGGTGTCTTCTAGAGTTACGCAATACACCGTCGGCCGCAGGCCGCAGAGCCTCAAGTCTTTAACCAATGTGTGTTACCAGTGATGACCTACGGATCCGAGACGTGATCGCTCACTATAGGCCTTGTGCATAAGCTCAAAGTCACCCAGCGAGCTATGGAGAGGGCTATGCTCGGAGTTTCTCTGCGCGATAGGGTCCGGAATACGGAAATTCGTAGAAGAACCAAAGTTACCAACATAGCTCTCAGAATTAGCAGGCTGAAGTGGCGATGGGCAGGCCACATCGTCACTTTCTATCAGGTAAGATTGTGCTCAAACGAAGGTCTATCGACTATAAAAACAAAACGGGTTGTGCCGTTACAACGATGTTTGGCCTTATACGCTAAAATACAACCGGCACTTGGCTTTTATAATATTAGTCCAATTTACAATTTGTTTGTGTATTCATATTGTGAGCTTTCTTACTTATATTGCGAATACACAAATTCCGTCATCTCGGAAATCATAACAGGTCCTATAAATTTTACCGCCCAGTTTTAAAGCATGCTTCATCCAGTATTAGAGCTTCAAGAGTTATGAAAGACAGTAAAACGGATGAGCGGGTCTTAAGCGCTTGAAAAACTTTACAGCACTAGCCATTTAAATCTGCAATGCTAAGGACTTCGCTCCCCCGCCAAAAATCAGTATATGCCAGACTAGAGTACATAGGTACCAGGAGCTGGAAACTTGGCCGCCGTACCTAGTCGCAGTGGTATAACAATGTACTTTCATAATAGCAAACACGAACTGGTTATGAGTTTTTGCTCGCGAGCTCCAGACATTAAAGCTGCGTTTCCACTAGGAAAGCTAAACGATAGCCTAACGCGAAGGGAAGTCATAAAAGTACGTCCTATATTTTGCCAAGCTGTGCATAACTTAGTGATTCACTGATCCAGATCGTCCCGGGGTAATCCAGTTATACAAGCTTTGGCAAGTGTTTAAAGAACTTCGGTTTATAAAACCACTAACCGTTCCCCGCGGTTTCACCCGCGTTAAATTCGAATTTCACTTTTCTAGGAGGATTAAAAGGTTTTTTTCCCCGTAAATATCCCATGGGAATTTGATGTTTTACCAGGACAAAAAGTACCTAGCCTATGTTACTTTCCATCCTTTCAACTAACTCTATGCCAAAAATAAAGTCGATTGGTTGCTAAGTTAGGGCGTGAAAGAAGGATAAACAAACACACTTTCGCATTTATAATATTAGTAGGATTAAACTAAAAATTCTGGATAATATTCACCTTGTGCATAGTATATTTTTTACACATTATTTTTATTAATTTATAATACTGGATTTATACCGTATACTATTTTTTTATATTTTTACGTTTATGACAAGCAACAAGCGTTAAAATAATCTGAATCGGGCCTCTCGGGTAAATACCGTGAGTATTTTTTAATTATATACCCGGGGCCTCCCGGGTATATAATTAAAAACTCAGTCTCTCGTATTTTTTTACAAACCTAAGCGGATTAAAAAAATAATTACAGTAATTTTTCATGGTTGTTTTTGCACTTGATGCCACTAAATTGATAGAACTGACGTCACAGAAAAAAGTTATAAAAAAATCAGAAGAGAAATGAGACCCTATATAAAATTTGCATCGGTGTGTGACGCATTCGTAAATATTTCTCTAAATCAGTAGGGGACAAACCAAAGGCTCTTGGTAGAGTGCATTTTACTCTTCGTAGCGCAAAGGCATGTGCTCATTAAGCTGGATTTTATAATTCCTCAAAACTTTACATTTTGTTTAATAGGCCCGTATTTACTCAAGTGTTTTTAGGTAGCTATGTGAAGCTGACCTACATACATCATTGAGAACATTGTTTAGTCTTTTATCTTTTTATGAGATGAAACGATTTCAAAAACTAGGAAAACAATGACTCTACTTCTTAGTAAGTTACGATGCATATAGAAATGTAACATAATTATTTTTCGATTCTAAATACATAATAATACATTTTATAGGTATATTTAGAATATTTGGTACATTTCGTACATCTTATGTACTTAGTTGCTACCAGGCTATGCTGATCGTTAAGAATACCTATAGCACTGGTGGTGCATTAGTTCATAACTAACTTAGAATAAAATACTACTACATTTTAAGCTTACTTAACTTATTGTAAGAGTTAGTACTTATAACATAACTATGTAGGTAAGTATTTATACCAAACTCTGGCACGTGCGCACGTGATCTAAATAACAACGTAAGAATGGGATTTAGCGAGAGATAAAGAGAGGACAAGATAATGGATACTGAAATGTTTTATTTTATATGGATGTGTTTGGTAAAAACGTTGAGAACCAATTTACAAATACCTTACGACCCCACCAGCGAATGTTTATGTACAATTTGAAAGATTAATAGTTGGTAAGTAATATTAAACGAAATAAACTCCACTAAATAGTAAAAATACGTCATTAGTTCATTATAAACAAAACAACAGCTCTCCAATAAGTCGCGTATTCTACGTCGGAGCAATTTATTTCAACGAGTTCATTACGCTGCACGAGAAAATGTCGTGTGCGTTATCGGAACGTGAAACCGTTCGAACGAGTGGACCTCGGCACGAGCCGAGGGGTAACCGCGCGGCGACCGACTGACGCCGCCACCCTATTCAACAGTTTGCACCCTCTCACCCTACCCCTATTGACACAGAACAAACAGTAGTATCTACTGAAATACAGAAGTTTCAACATTCACTCTGTTGGTAGGTACATACTTACGTAAACCAATAGGGGTCTTTCATAATGTTTTATTGGGTAAAGGGATAATTGCGTGACTAACACGTCGTAAGTTCGGGAAAGAAACAAACAAGGCGAATGGACATGGGTACACTTGTCTTGCATATGCGACGGGTAGTTTCGTAAAGGGATATTTGCGAAATTCTCTTAAAGGCGCGGCGCAAAATGCGAAGACTGATATAACTACCTACAGTTTTTAAAATAAGGTGTCAAGGTTATTTAATAGCATTACTTAGTAACTTTTTTATAATGTTGGTAGAAGCTTCTAATCAAAACTAAGTAACAGAATTTTCTGGTCAAGGTCAAACAGCCATCCTAATGAAACCCCTCTCAAGTTGTGGTTATTGGTGACATTATTATTTATTCTGTGGCTGCAACAGCTACCACATACTCAATCAAACTATATATATTTTTATGAGTCATACAGTTTTTATGAGTCACACAGTTTAGATGAAATTTAATAAAGCAAAGATGCTATGTACCAAGATATTGGGGTAATTATTTTGGGAAATTAGATCATATTTACTGATAGTCTATTTCATATCACGTAGTCATGTGTGATGTGATAAGAAATAGCCTAACGCCCGAATACGCGAACGCAACTCAGATTTAAGCACACCTCAAGTGACACATTTTCATCGAAAACTGTCATAAAAGAGTAAGAGCCATATTATTACTACAACGGCCAACAAAAGAATGCAATCCTGACAGTTTGTCAGGATTAAACAGACAGTGTAATTTTGACACTAGTCATGACCAACTGACAGACGTCAGGATCACATTATTTTGTTGGCCGTACTTTAGAGCAGTGGGATGCTGTCCTCCAGGGCAGCATCAAACTAGTTTGTGGCAGTGATTTAAGATTTTTACCACAGTTTGGAAAGCAAAACAATGTTAAATTATTAATATTGGTTATAGGCTGTCTACTTATCTTATTACCATCATAAAACAAGAGACCACAAGAGACTCCTTCGCTGATTTGTTGGACTCATTGATAGATTTTCAAATTACTAAAAAAAGTATGTGCTACTGTTATAGGCAGCCTCTGGGTAGGTCTAGACTGTTAGAAAATAAATAAATAAAAACTTTTATTGTTCAAGAACGTTACTAATAGCTAATACATTCTTTACAATAAACTTAATCCTAGACTATTATGATATAAAATTAAACTAAAAACAAAGGTATAGGTTCATCATAAGTAACTAAGACTTGATGAGATTTTAAGCAAATTTCTATATTTTTATTACAGAAATTTACTTAAAATCCCAATACATACTCAGATAATAATGAGTATGAGGTAAAATCAACAGAACAAAGTTTTTCGCAGGAACAAAATCAGAACCATAACTACCAGTACCAGAAATATATTGAAGAGTTAAACTGCACCTGAACAATTCAATAGATAGATTTTAGGAAATCGAGACCTGGTTAGGCAGTAGACCATGAAATGATCACAGCCAAAGGATCAATCTGCAAATTGTTTAGGCTTACGAACTTTCCTTAATGATAAAATAAGATCGTTGTCGTTTGATGAAATGTTTTCCTTTTTCAGGTTGATGATGGCACAACTTACCGGCTATGATGCCATCCATCTGCAGAAGAGCAGCCTCCAATAACTTCGCAGGATCCGTGTCTGACAAAGTTGGGTTGTTGTCGCCATCGACTTCTGTAGTTTTTCCCATTACACCGCAACTAATTTTAAATCAAAGAGCAATTATTGCACTTTTGATTAACTTTACAAAAGTGATTGCAAAAATAGAATGAAAAGTAAAACTTTGGAAAAAGTTAACTTTTGTCAACAAAACTCGAAGTGAAGAAACTTTGTTTGACATTTCGACATTTCTGACTGCATAACATCGCGTTGACAGTTGGCATTGACATAATACGACTCTTGGATGATTGTTTCGTTTTACGGTTTTTGGCTTCCTTGAGATAAGTAGGTACATCAGAGGAAGTCCCATTTCTTTCAACCCCGCAGCCCCGTCGGCCTCGAATCCTATGAGGATTATTTACGATTGCTCGCCAGGACCAGTCCTAACTATTATAAATACACGCCATACATAGGACCATGGACGGAGCTCCACACACACTTTTAACACGCATGCGCTGCCACCAATAGAGGGCACCATTGGAGGGCACTTTTGCTATGTAGCCCTCGAACCAATCATGTTTTGGCCTGGTAATGATTTTTGCGTGCCATTGTTGGGGAGACGCTCTGCGAGATAGGTAACCGAACCGGCATTTTAGCTCCCTTAAATAAAGTGACCTTGTGTCATTAGCATGCATAAACATGACAAAATGTGCGGTAAAATGGTGTAAAAGCTATGGTGGTGGTGAGAATAAAGTATCTTTGCATCTGTAAGTCAATTCCATCCTGCTTATTCTAGTGCTTTTTAGGTACAGGCTTTTTATGGTAGGTACTTATTAATGAATCTTCTAAGCATTAATAACGGCGCATCCAAGTAACTCATGGTTCGGTGTAGGTGGTTATGGATTGTGTGCATGCACCAAAAGTACCTACCTACCTACACGGAAAAACTATAATGACAAGAAATCCATCGCATTTTAACTAGGGAGGACCTACTTATACCCGTAATAGTGCTGGTTTTTAATACTTAATAATTTATTTCTTTTCAAAACCTAATGTCTACGTAGGTACCTACGAGAAAACTACCCGCTTGTATTATGGTTTATCATTCTTGACAGATAAACCCCTAATTTGGTTGGGGTGTAATATTATTACCTAAGTACCTACACCACAGTTCCCTCCAACTACTACTACCGACTTAGGCACCTACCTACTAGCTTCCTTTTGTCAATTTTACCGTCTGGTATTCCAGATTTCCTCGCGATCCCGCTAGACGACGTAAATGGGTCGCTGCAGTTAGGAGAGAGGAGTCATGGATCCCAAGAAAACTGAGTGCGATTTGCAGTCTACATTTCGAAGATCACTGCTTCAACACGAATTCGAAAACTCAGAAAAAACTTAAGAAGGACGCGGTTCCAACGTTATATTTACCGGTTTACGTAAGTACCATAAAATAATCCTACGAATACTCATAGATGCATGACGCACAATCTATCTGATTGGTAGCTGTAGCGGTGCGGCAGTGAATGGGTTAATGCCTTTTATTACGGCGGCAATTTTAAACGATAGGTATCTTACGTACTAGGTATGTAGGTAGGTAGTCCGCGTCACGGTTTAATAGCGATGACCTTGATGCGCAGATGCCGATTTTTACATCTGCGCAGTACCCTCCTCCACTTTTGCCGAGCGCTATTAAACCGTGATGCGACCTGTACCAAAATTGAAAAGCGTTTTAGGTGATAGGTTACTCAATCATGGCGATCGAGTAACCTTAAACGCGAGATGCCAATCCAGTACCTATATATGTACCTGGGTACTACAAGATTTCGTATCTTGTACCTAGTTCCTAGATAGGCAGGTACCAAACGCAATTTTGAAACTTATAAGAATAAGAATGTTTTATTTGTAATTCAATCAACAAAAACAATTAACAATGTATTAAAATAAAAGACAATACAGACAAATTTTTGTCTTGAGTCACAAATCAACTTGACCATGTTATGCATTTTTGTCAGCTGTTCAGCCTCACGTTTTAATGATGTTCAAAATTTTAAACAAGCTTTGTTTTTCCAGTCACATGAAACAAACATTTTAAGCAGCGAGCCGTCTAGCGACCAAGCACTGGACACATCGTCTTCTCCAGAGCGTAGCGAATTATCAGAAACAAGCAAGCAGGAATTCAGGAGGAAAATACAGAAACAGGCGAAGAAAATAAAGAGATTGCAGCACCTCAACCGATGTCTGAAGAACAAAATAGAATCTCTAGAGGAGGCTTTAGAAAACAAGTGTGATAATAATCTGTCTATCTGAATCTTTGTGCAAAACTACGATTTAATGTTAGGTCGGTACAGTATGTACCCAGGTAGAGGCTTATGTCCGGCTGATGAAAGATATTTTCCTGATGATGATGTAGCAATTTTAATAGTTAAGTTTAAATTAAGTCAGTTCATCAGGTATTTAATTAGATAGTCAAGGAATTTATTGACAAAGAAAATAACAATTAGATAGTGATGTTTTCGTAAGGATTTTTATAACTGGGTTGACCACCAAAAAATTACGATTGGTTGACCCAATATACAATGAGACAGTTTAATAGCTTAGCTATTTATTATGGGTATTTTATGATATAAGAGCTAGTCAAAGAGCAAAGCTGTGCTCAATCAAAATTCTACGAATGTTGTTGGCTACTTTGGTAGAATTCATTCAAATAAAACAACAAAATGTATGTCATAGTTTATTATTTCAATTAGACCCTTTACCAAATTAAAATAAAGTAAATAAATAGAACTACATAAATTTATAGTAAGTACCATTTCATTCTAAACCGCGTCTGCGATTTATAAAATATCAACTGCACATAAATATTTCTTTTTTTTTTTACAAGCACAACAGCCATATTGTAAACTATTCTCACTTTGATAGCACCAGCTTCTCACTCCCAAAATGTTTTAACATTGCCAGTTGAACTTTGTTCGCGTTCGAAACGTATTCGAACATGAACAAACTTCAATAGCCAAATTCCATCGAAACTTCGTGCTTTTAACATTTGCACAAACTATTTAGGTACCAGGAAAGTGTGAAACCGAAGGAATGTCCTTCTGGCATAAATGCCACCATTGATTTGTTTTTCGAAATCGTTTGATAAATAACGTTTTATAGCATCGATGAAATTAACGCCACTGATCGATGTTTTACAGTCATATTTAGTTTCAATACTTCATATTGTGAACCAAGGAATAATTTTTAAACGCACACATCTAAACACTTTCAAAAATATCAATTTTACTTCAATCTCTATTAATCTAAGGCACAATATTTGATAATTTCACCACTCTGCTAATAGGTAAAATAGATTTATTGTAGGAATGCACAATTACTTATTTGATATTAATCTTATACATAATGTATATTTATAACAGCAATATTTCAACGACACAAATAAACTTCGTTAATTTTTCTAACTTACATATTAAATACATAATAACAACTTAGAATTACAAAAACATACATAAATATGGTAAGCTGTGTTTTGGTTTGAGGTGAGGATCGCTATTATAGGTACTAGAACATCATAAATATCTACTTACATATGATCTGAAAGTTTTATTAAAAAGGTGATAAGATGCCATGTGGCGTAGATTGCCTATTTATTTCTATAATCAACAAGAAAGTTATTTTGCTTCACATAATATATTATTCTGCTTTTCATATTTTAGAAAGTATGTTAAGCTGCCACTCAGCTTTTGACCATCCCCGACCGACGACAGACAGCCGTATATAACACAGCATTAAATGAATTTATACATGAAAGTGTAACACACGAAAATATATTAAATTTATTCACGTTAAATTGGAATGTTTCGCAATACTGGTCAACTCTATATAAAAAAATTCATAATGAACAACAAGCAATACTTTTAAAGTTTTACCGTATAACTACTTCACACATAGAATTTATGTTCAACTGCAACAATCAACAATATTTATAATATTTGTTTTATCAATAATTAATAATTTTGAATTGGTAATCATTTTTTCAGCTGTCTTTATACAAAAAATATAGTGAACATTTCCTTTACTGGTAGATTTGGTGTTCTTTCTAGTTTAGATAACAGAAGTTATACATAATATTTGCAATCTACATTATTATAGCTTAAGTAATATCATTACCGCATAAAATAAATAATTTAAGTAAACCTCTGTTCTATACCATTTCATGTTTATACTTACACCTAAACTCTATAAAATATATTACTCTATTAAATATTAAAGGCAATATCTAACATTAGATATGGACGGATTAATTGAAGGCGCCCATTGGGGTTACCGATTAATATTACTTAATTAATAATAGCTCTTAAGTCTAGTTCCTATGATATTATTTACGGCGACACGCAAGGACCGATACAATAAAATCCGTTCTATAATAACCAACAATGAAACAGCAAATATAGAATCTCTATGAATAAATAATATAGTGTTTATCAACTCCGGTAACTCACTACGTCCCATATGGACAGAGGCGTGCGCCGATTCTAACTAGGCTTACACTTGTGTGTACCTACCTTATCATACCAATATAGTAAAACAACACAAAATACGAACTTCGTTGGTAATCATAATTTCAGTTCCATCCAAGTCAATTTAGTAAACTTATCAGGCAAGACCACAACCGATATTAAGTACTTAAAACTAAAGGAATATAATATACCCCTTAGACAAGACACAAGCGAGGCGTTATTTCAAGAATTTAAAGATATGCTTTTGTAAATCAATCAAACATTGTCCATAACATATCATGCATATCATTTCGCTCCTTCCTCTTTCGATATTTTTATCGTTCATTCACTTGTTTCTTCTAAGGGGAGGTAAACGAATGGAATAAACTGACCGGTTTAGTTGGAATAATTAATTACGATAAAATATACATAAAAACAACACCTAAACTATCGTTAACATTAATTGATATCTCTTGGACGCAACTGGACTTTTGAATTTTAATCTCCAGCAATATTTTCCTTCTAAGTACATAACGATAAAATATTTCATCATATTGAGCACAATTTCCAACTATACTATAAAATTGTTTAGAACTCTTGAACACGAGATCTGTTCCTTTTGACGGATATCCAATATAATAGGCACTTTACGACAGTGCTAGGCACATGAGGTTGAAAACTTCCGTATAGCAACATTACTACAAGTATGAAGAATTTATATAGAATCCCAAAAAAATGTGACCTACATGGGACTTGAACCCGCAACTCTCAACTTAGTCAGTGAACGAGCTACCCATTGCGCCACAAGGTACCCGATTAGTCGAACATTTTTGGGACTTCTACGGACTTTGCTCCGCCACCATGTACAACAAGTATACTTTTTGTAGTAAAGAGCATTTCATTTTGATGCCCTTTTCTCTACAAGTACTGTATGCTGAGTGTGAACTGCCATACTGTTTACTACAAAGTTTGCGTAACTTTATTTTCTATGGAATTCCTCTGAACAGCGCTCCAAGCGGGAAGTTTTAAAAATAGGAATTCCATTGAAAATAAAGTTACGCAAACTTTGTAGTAAACAGTATGGCAGTTCACACTCAGCATACTGATCATACAAAGCATTTTCTTCTATCTATTCAATAAGAATAGCTTTAAATCACTATTAAAGCACTTCAATGTTTTCCAAAGACTGATTGATATTATGCTTTTGTGCGAATATAACACGCCCAATTTGCAGATTCATTGAGCAAAGTGAAAAGTCGTTTGCTAAACTGTATATTTACAGGATACAAATAAAATTTATTCAGTAATTTTCTAAACTCTTGGACGATATAATTTATTCAGTTAAGTACATGATTTTTAGATAAAAATAGGTAATTTTGGAAAAAATAATATAACAACAAAATAAAAATAAATAACTTGTACATAAGTATTAGTCGTGGACTTGCATCACATGCACTAAAAGAATAATAATATAAACGGAATGTTAGAAATTTAATTCCTGTCGGTACATAATCACAATAATTAAAAAATCACGGATATGTAGGCTTTGCCTTTAACTTGTCAACAGCGAAATGTAAAAATATATTAATTTGTACAATCTTCACGATAAGTTTTAATAAATATTTTGTAAAATTCACTATCGCACCCAAATACTCTAATATAAGATTTTTTTTTAATCACGGTTATATTGTGTACATTTAAGTACATAGGCGAAATACCTTATGTTTTTTTATATATCAAAGAACGTTAAGTAGTCATTGTTCCCCACGAAAACACGTCTATCTCAAATCATGGAATGTATTTTAGTTTATTTTGGAATGTAAAACCGCCTAAGCTCACCCTAATTCGCAAACCTCTACTGGAATCGTTAAAACGACATTAATTTAGTTAATTTTAAAATATTACCAACTTATCGCACCCATTTTTAAGTACTAAAATATCCATATAATTAAATAATCGTTTCAAATACCCTGAGGTCCTATCACGAATAGTACACGTTACTTTATAGAGCACCCGTGTGGCAATTGGCTTAATTTTGAGTTACCTACAATCGTAAAACTAACGTATTATATTCGTGGTAAGGTCTCTTATCGCTTAAATAAACCTTGACATAATTTGCACTTTCAAACAAAATCAGCTTCGGGGGGACGTTCAGCGTAGCGTATCGAAGCACTTCATAACCATTCCTTAACATAGTTAAAATAAAGATAAAATAAATTAGAAAACAAAGTGAAGTACATTCGACGCTAGCTTTGTATGCATTACGGACCGTTTTAGATTCAAACCGTTTTGGACACCACGAGATGAGCTATACTGAACCTTAAAGTTACGATAAATTGCTCAATATTAATGAATACACCATTACTACCAGAATTTTCCCATAAGATACACACGGCCACCAGTTTTGATAAAAATTCTGGCTAGACAAGCACAAGTTGGCTATAAATCGGTACCTGGCAAGGTTCAAAATAGATTAAAATCGTGTGCCAACGGCTTCAAGCATAGGTCCTAAACATACAAGAAGTGCATCATCAAACTTAGAGTCAGTGATCGAACGTTCCCCCAGCAAACAGTCATTGGTGGCTCTTTGAGAGAAGGTGCGAGTTGAACTCATAAACATTGCAGCATTGTTCGCCGCATATATTACATTTCCACGGGTTGGAGTCGCAATGACAGCCTTTGTGGAGGAAGTAGAGAGTAGAATCAGGGAATGTTATAGAGCAGAAGGTACATACGAGGGACGAGGGCAGCATCGCGGTGTCTCCGTGTGTGGAGGTGATCACACCGCCTTCGGACGGAGAAGCACGGGATGCCTGTAATTAATAATATTCGTTGATTACATGAAGGTTATAACTTGTGGTAATGGCCAAAAAGCACAAAGCTGACTTGCACTAGATAGATTGCTCCATTACTTAGTCCCGGTATAATATTTAAAATGTTTAGGCCTTATCTAAATTTTGCTAGCTATTGGCCGTAGTTACGTAAAAAGACAATAAGTAAATGAATGAATGAAATTCTAGGTTACAGATTTGATGGAGAGAAGAGTTCACGAATGGTTCGTAATGATAACTATGGGTACCGAATTAATACTTCTGAGTTGATTAAATGAAATCATTTCCTCGAAGGAAAAAGTTTAATTTTTTTCTACGGATTTTTTGACTAATGGTCTTGTACAACGCGTTATATCAGTACGTCTTGATATCGACTCGTTCTCGAAACGTTAGTGAATGATTGATTGCGCATGACACTATGTGTGGGACATACGTTAGAGCCACGGGCGCGGCCGCGGGCCGAAATGCGCCGGCGCAGGTCTTCTCGCAATAAGCTCTTAAGCGGCGACACCTTGATCAGTGAAGACAGGCTCGAGGAGACTCCGCGCTTGTCGCCATTGGTCTCCGCGTCGCGCTCGCCGCAGCTGGACTCTTCTTGTTGATTCGGCTCCTGAGACACAAATTAATATTATAAGACTCGCAGGGGACCAGAAGAGATAGCGTATTAAGGAGGTGGTCTGTAACAGTGGGTGCAAGAAATGATAATGATGATTATAAAAAAGGGTATTTGAAACGATTATATAGTACCCATTTTTAAGTACCAAAGTATACATATGTATATGTAATTAATATATGTATACTTTAGTACTTAAAAACGGGTGCGTTAAGTGGGCAATAATTTAAAAAAAAAATCACTTAATTAATATAATTCTAACGAAGAACAGCATGCAAGCACACTTGACACCACCAATAAAATAAAATCCCTTTTGAAATGTACTCAAATATACCTTTCTCACGAATTTCATTGATTGATTTTACCACTGCTGTCACCCGATTGATGCGAGCTGGATCCTTCGCCGTTCATACTAGAGTATACCAACAATATCTGTGTGTTCGACTCACCTGTTTGATGGGTATGAGTGTAATGGACGGAGTGATGTTGGTAGGGAGGCCTGCTGATAGGGAGCTACTAGCGACCGTGCTGTCTCCCGACTGAGGCGAGCTGGGCCCTTCGCCGTTCATACTAGAGTATACCAACAACATCTGTGTGTTCGACTCACCTGTTTGATGGGTATGAGTGTAATGGACGGAGTGATGTTGGTAGGGAGGCCTGCTGATAGGGAGCTACTAGCGACCGTGCTGTCTCCCGACTGAGGCGAGCTGGGCCCTTCGCCGTTCATACTAGAGTATACCAACAATATCTGTGTGTTCGACTCACCTGTTTGATGGGTATGAGTGTAATGGACGGAGTGATGTTGGTAGGGAGGCCTGCTGATAGGGAGCTACTAGCGACCGTGCTGTCTCCCGACTGAGGCGAGCTGGGCCCTTCGCCGTTCATACTAGAGTATACCAACAACATCTGTGTGTTCGACTCACCTGTTTGATGGGTATGAGTGTAATGGACGGAGTGATATTGGTGGGGAGGCCTGCTGATAGGGAGCTACTGGCGACCGCGCTGTCACCCGACTGAGGCGAGCTGGGCCCTTCGCCGTTCATACGAGATTCTGTCAACAAATGCTTCTGTTATCGGCATAATCTAAGAAAATAATGTAAAGACATGCTCAAAAGAATAGAGGTCATTTACTGTTAAAGCTAAGCGGGGCGTAGCTAAGCAGTGCGACAAAAATTTCATTCTATGCCGCTTAGAACAGGAGGAAAGTAAACCTAGACTTCATAATATCGATTACCCTAAAATGCTTCAGTAGGTTAATAAAATAATCACAAACAGTTACGATTGTTGACGTTTGTTTATGGACTTTTTGCTTTTTGTTAAGAAGTCTATCAGTTCCAGAAAAGTTCTATGGCATATTCTCATTAAACAGGGTTGAGATGATATAAATAACATGTTTTTTTTTTTAAATCCTGTTATTTAAATCAATTGCTTTTTTCACTGCAATGAAAACAGAAGGCAGTCAAAAGTTTACATGGGAGTGCCTTTTAGGTTCTGCGCACACGCGCCATTTACTTGCTCTCCTGGATGAGGATTCACGGTATCCTCTGAAATTAATACTTTACGTATTTTTGTATTTTTTATTTTTCTTTCATACATTAATTGCAACTCTGCAAAATGTCGAAAAAAAAGATGCTAAACCAATGTTTCCGGCAAATCATAGCTGTTAACAATAATAAATAATAAATGGGTAAAATATTATTACATTTAAGACAGAAATTAAAATGTTTCAATCTTGGTGTCAGGCAAATGATAGCTGTTAATAATAATAAATAAATAATAAATGGGTAAAATATTATTACATGCAAGACAGAAGTTAAAATTATTCAATCTTGATGTTATATCTTTCTGCTACCTGCGTACATACTTAATTCATGTTATTAATACTTTGAACCTACCTTTCATAACTACCTATAAATACCTTAAAACTGGATAGACCAAAGCACTTAACATACAAATTAAAAACATGAAAAAATTATCGTTTTTTTTTAGTAAAGTCATAGTTTTTACCTTCCCAACACAACAATAGTAATACATGTTGTCAAAGAAAATAACAATCAATTAATATAAACAAATTAAAACTAGTATTTACAATTGAGTTAACTGCAGACTGTTGCAAACAATCTACAAATAGCTTAACTGGTCCATATCAATACCAGTCGGAAGCGTCCCCAAGACGCTGGCTACATTACATGTTGTTAAAACACTTTCGTATCAAACAGAAACAAACCAGTCTCCCAAAAGTCTCGACTCAAAAGTAACGAATACTTTGTTCAATGATATCTACGATATCATTGAACAAAGTATAAAGTTATAGTTTGGGCGAGGCAAAAACGATAGGTATTTTAGCTTATGCACAACAGGTTGCTAAGTAGGATCTCATTTAAAATGCACAAGGAACACAAAAACAACAATTTTAGAGGTCACGTAGATCCCAAATAAATGTTAGCCACACAATTAGGAATGTTAATAGCTTCTCATGTTATTAGCAGTGTGCCATTTATTTTCTTAATCGTTCACTTTCACTTTTCTCGTAAAAACGGAAACCATAAATACAGGTTTTTGATGCAGTTTTGTTTGCCCGTCCAAAGTTCCCAAACAAAATGTTTGAAACATCATCATCGTCAGCCCGTATACGTCCACTGCTGAACATAGGCCTCCCCCAAACGACGCCACGAATAGCGTTCCTGAGCCGCCTCGATCCAATGACTCCCTGCGACCGCTACGATGTCGTCGGTCCATCGAGTGGGAGGTCTTCCTACACTTCGTTTCGCATTGCATCGCGGTCGCCACTCGAGAACCTTTACTCCCCAACGGTTATCGGTTCTACGAGCTATATGCTATATGTTTTAAACATGCAGTTACAATAAAAATAATGGACATTGATCAAACAACACATTATCATTTAGTTAGCCCCAAAGCAGAGTATACATATTAGTATATATAATAATAATAATAATAGTGCTCGCTGATGTCACCATACCACATGATGCTAACCTCGTTAAAGCTGAGAAAGATAAACTCAGTAAATATCTTGACTTGGCTAACGAAGTTGTCAGCATGTGGGATGTTGATTCAGCGACCATCGTTCCGATAGTCGTTTCAGTTAATGGCGTAATAGCGAAGAGCCTCGATCAACATCTTATGAGACTCTCGCTAGGAAGTTGGATCAAGGGTCAGATTCAAAAGGCGGTACTCCTGGACTCGGCGCGTATCGTCAGGAAGTTCCTCTCTCTGCAGCCCTAGTCACCGGCCGCTTGAGCCTAGCTTCGCGGCCGGTGATCCACCGTTTTGATATATTTTTTACTGTAGATTAGTTTTATATGTTATTGTATTTTCTATAGTAAAAAATGTATTTTAACGAGATGTAAAATAAATGAAGTGAAATAATAATAACTTTAAGTAAGCATATCCTGACATTACGTTTAATATATATTACACTAGCCGCTGCCCGCACCTTCGCCTGCGTTTTATCGGAATAAAAATAGCCTATATGTTATTCTAGGTCCCAAACTATACCCATACCAAATTTCAGCCTAATCGGTTTAGTAGTTTTTGCGTGAAAGAGTAGGAAACATCCATCCTTACACTGTGACGTTTATAATATTATAGTAGGAAGTAGGTTTTTTTTTTTTAATCGTATATAGACCTTCGTTTGACCACAATCTCACCTGATGGAAACTGATGATGTGGCCGATGTTGTATCGCGAAGGTCTAGAAGACACCTGTTCACTCATGTCTTGTGAATTATAGTAGGATTCATGGATTGATATTTTTTTCTACATTTTTTGTACCCAGAATACCGAATATCGCACAAACATTTGTCCCGAGGCAGGAATCGAACCCACATCCTTCCTACGTCGCAGGCGGTTCTTCGCCGCCACATCAATCGCCGTAGTTCTCGAGAAACGCATTTTTTATGTCGTGGATTTTAATGATGACCTACAATACAATACAAATCAATTGGCGATTCGGTAGGTGATAAGATAATTGACATTACCTAGGTATATCAATCTTAATCTCCGTGCTATCAAGGAAAACTGCTACAAACAAATAAAAACAACATTTTGATTTTCATTTTCTCCTACCAAACTCCAGGAATCTATAAAACCTAAAGTATTTTGTAGACAGAAACCAATCTTGGTTTCTTCTCAAGACAAAGTAGAGAAACCAAGATCGGTTTCTTTTCAGACGAAGTAGAGAAACCTAGATCGGTTTCTGCTCAGACAAATTTGTAGAGAAACCAAGATCGGTTTCTTCCCAGTTAAACAAAAATAAACACTGACCTGAGTTGCCAGAGTGGTTCTGATTCTGTCCTGGCGAGAAAGTCTCATTATTATCCGCCATAGATATTTCCACGTGTGGTGTGAGGTAATGCATTGGAGGTGTTGCATTGTCTACAGAACGGGCGCCATTGCTGTCTCCACTGTCTGAATAAGCTGCCGCTACGGAGACTGAGAGGCCGGAACCTAGGGCTCCTAAGGCGTTGATAGCGCTAGCGTCCATAGTACCGTCGGCGTACGCTGCACTTGCTATGCCGGCCGCGAGAAGTGAGACGGAAGTGTTGCCTGGACCGGGGTTGTCCAAATCGATGCCGTGTCTGTTGAAATAAGCATGGTTTTAGATGAGACGTTCATAGAAAATAGTGGTGGGTTTGCGGCAGCCGCTGCAGCCCGTTTACGCCTCAGTACTCGCTTTTAAAATAGATTTTAGAACCACCACGCTTCGTCCACGATCAAAAACTCCTTCCGCTTTGATTCCACCATCTACCCGGGGGTTCGGATGTCAATACTGGAGCCGCATCAATCGTTCCCGTATAGGCCGTACAAGTCATCTACGTAAGTGCCAAATAAACCCGGCGGAGTGCGAGTCGACTCGCACACGGAGGGTTCCGTACCATCGTACATAATTATTTCGCAATAGAAACCCAAAAAAATAGGAACAAAGCAACATGTCGCGGTCATCCATCTAAGTAAAGACCGCGCCCGACGTTGCTTAAGGCGCAATATGATGTGACACTAGCGACACTCTTTATTTTTTCTTGTATTATCGTTATGGAAAAGAATTACCAAAACTTCTCGCCGTCAATTGTTAATACTCAGTATAAACTATTTTTCGATAAGTACCTCTCCAATAGTTTTGTTTCGTTTATTGTAATATTATGAGATTAGCACTCTTGTCGCCTGAAACGCAGGATTACCTAGTTCAGGCAAAATTGTTACCCTTAGGTATATTTATTTATTAAGTGCACTCATGTTTTTTCTATGTGCTAGTTTCTTTATGTAAATTTTATTTTATTAATTTATTAATTATTTAGAATTAGCAGAAAATGGTTTAAACCATTTTCACTTAACTTCGGTGATTGGTACTCAACTTTGTATGGGGGGGGGCTCCCATCTCCCTCTTAATTAATATTTATTTTTATTATTTGTAACTTTTATTACAAGTACTTACTAAGCACTTGAACAATTTAAACGCAGTTTAAAGATGAAGCTAGAGAATCTGTAAGGACCTCGTCAATAGGAATGATGTACTGAAGAATGGGTAATTTACTCAAGCACAATATGAGGTAGGTAATGATTCGTTATACCGTGATTACTGATTATACATATATATGTATGGCTTTGCCAATGCCATAGCTTACAACCTTACATTATGTTTTATTTTATGTTAGGATAAGGATATGGCTAGTTTTCTTAAACATGCATTGAAATATACAATTATGTATTCAGTCCAAGGATATTAGTTTTTAAGAAGTAAAGGATCATTATTATATCCGAAATGCGAAAGTTTGGATGGATGTTTAGATTTCTGTTACCTTTTACGCCAAACCACTGTGGCAACCATTTTACCAAGTCAAAAATTTGCATATAACTGACTAAAAAACAATGCTACATTTCAACCCGGAAAACGCGTGCGATACCGCGGGTGGGACTAGTGTTCAATAAATGAATAAGACAATAAATACTTGCCTATTGAAGAAATGAACCCGAAGGCTTTTCATAGTAGGTGCGCGATAACTACACAAGGGGCAAGTTTTGACCAAATCATGCTGTCCAACATGTTCGTTCTGGAAATGGGCTCTCATCGCGATCTGTCGCTGGAACCCTCTGTTGCAAATAGGGCAATGGTACGGCAAGCTTTTAGTGTGGGTGGTGAAATGTTCCGCTAGATGATCCTTCCTGAAAAATCTCTTCTGGCAGACTCTGCATTCGTAAGGCTTAACGCCCGTGTGTCGCATTTTGTGGCGTCGCATATTCGCGCCATTTGAAAACTTCATGTTGCACACATCACACTCAAAGAGTTTTCTGTGCGGTCTCGCGTCAGTATTCTGTGCGGCTGCCACATTGTTGTTGTCAGGGGAGCATTGAGCCATGTGTGTGGTGAGAGCCCGACTGCTTACTGTACTGAAGCTGTTGCATGTCGTACATTTGAGCAATGTACCTCCCCGTTTAGGTGTTTCTTTGCTAGGTGTTGGGATCTGAAATTTGAGTATCTAGTTATAGATTTAACAGGTTTAGAGCTCTTTTTATAGGGATTTAGCTACCTTTAGCATGTTTCCAACAGCCTGCAGTTAGCTCAACAGTTTCAATTACTAATATACTTATGTATATATTTGTAATTTGTTGTAATTCTCCTTGATACAATAAATTACCTTTACATAGGGTAATACTAAAACTATACATAAAGGGTTGTTGTAAGATGATAATAAAGTTTATGGAAATAATTTTTAAACATTTACTCTATAATTTCATCACAACTTCATACCATATAGGTACCTCAAAGAGCGGCCAATATTAGAGAGAAATGGAAGGAAATACAGGACTTTGTTAGAACTCTATAGGCTCATAATTAAAATAATAACTTGATACATTATCAAGTTCAAATTGAAATGTCAATAAATTATTTTCTGCCAGTAGGTGGTTTATACAGAGATATTTAGTATTATAATGTGTAATATTTTGAAGATTTCGTTAAAGGTTTAAATGGGAAGCCCCACTAATGGTTACATAGAAGTACCTATTACCAGTTTCTCTAATTGTTGCTTGCATCATTCATGATTGTATTTAGTTCCTGATTTGGTAATACTAAGATACTTTATTAGTGTAACCCATTCAGAAATCAACAATCATAAAATACATAGGTAGGTAAATTTCTAGCAGGACTGTCAGTTGTTTTTTCATATTTTTTCAATTATCCACGCTGATGTCACCAGGTTCTAAAAATTTACCATATCAGGTAGTCTAGCATCTAAGTCCTTAGATAGGTACTAGTTATAAATTTCGTATATTTTGTATAATTTACTTTGAAAGATACTCTAAAAATGATAATTCTACGTCCTTCTTATTTTAAGTTATATTATGCTTGGTAATTCCCAAATAAACTCTATTTTTATTTAATTATTTCACTCATAGTTAGTAAGTAGTCTGAAATTTAGATATTGTAAATCAAATTTCTGGTCTCTGCGATACAGAATTTGCCTAGTGTGGAGACCGGAGGAAACCTGAATTGAAATTTCAAGAATAAATATTACATATTGTTTCATTTTTATTTTTTCAGGTTCACCTCAAGTTAAAGGTAGGGAGTTTAAGAACTATTGATGACAGAATTTTAAATTAAAAAAGTAACAAATCAGGTACCAGGTCTGTATTTGGAATTCGAGTAACTGCTAAGAAAGGAGCAACACAGAAAAGTAATACAATCCTTATCATTGGATTGGGGAATTAAAGTTAGTTCATAGTGTTATTTTAAACATACCTGTGCTGTTAAACAAACAATACAGTAAGACATAATGTTGTAGGGAACTAATGAGTATGCAATTATATAAACTACTTGAACATATTTTCCAGGTGAATGCATAGTAAGTGCACAATCAAGATACTTAGTGTGCATAGGTACATTCTTGAAATTAGGTCAATGTTTTCCTTGTAGACAATAGCTTATAAAAACATTATAAAATGTGCTCACCGGTTCATTTTTGACTGCAACCAGATTCGGCGACACTGTCCCCGAATCGGCCTCCGTTTCTCCTTTAGATGACATCACAGTGCCAGGCAGGTGACTTTCTGAACATCACTCTCCCGCCGCCCTCAGAAACTATAAAAACATAAATACGTACTTCGAAACAATTTAGTTAGACGCTGCGCCACTTTCCTAATAAATGTATAGGCCGCGAGCTTACGGTAAATTCACTAAACAACTTGTTTCTCACGAGAATGGCGAGGTGACCCATTTACGAATATATACGAATTATCGACTCGCGCTAACATTCTACAAACCTTGTTTTAATACGGTCTATGTTTATCACACATTGCAGGATTTTTCACAGATGAATTATTGCGATTTAATCACGAAACAAACGTAAACTCACGATAACTTGATACGTCGACAACCAGAACAGCGGTATTTTTAGGGAGAGATCGCTATGTGGCCTAATTCAATGCTCGAGCTCAATGCACAAAATACGTGTTACTCGTCTAACTGTAAATGCACAATTATGTCAAATCCAACTGGATTTTTGTTGATTTTGGGTTTTCGTATGAACTTTGAGATTAATGAGCTTTTTATTTGGGTTTTCAGTGAAGTAATAATATTGTAACCAAAATCATTTTGCTAAAAACCAACACACCTGTGAAATATTTTTTCTTTTGGTTTGATAATTTTTGTTTTTTTCCTACTGGCAATCAAGGTTATTTTCATAGAAACTTCACCTTTATGTCTGTCTCGATCTTTTTTCAAAGATTATGATAACTATCTCGCTCTCAACGAGTCTGGTGTGTACGTACATACTAGAATCTTTTACTATTCTTTTGTAAATTTTGTGCGTGGATAGGCGTGGATCATCCATCATAAACCATTTAAAAAAGACGGTTTATGCCTCAGGTTTATGCTCTATCCAATATCTGTCCTAGAAAGAGACAGATAAATACGTCGTCTCAATTAAGTGAGGAAGAAAATTCTTGGCAAGTATTTACAATTATTATTATTTATGAATTTATGATACGCTGATGATGGGTGATACACTCAAGAGTTACCGGAAATACGGAGGTAGAACGAGGACTATAGCCAAAGCCAAGCCAACATAGAGCAAGCCAATATAGGCAGTGTCTTCAACTTCTTCTTTTACGGGTGCCTACTTGCTTGTTTGAATCAATGTCAGACGTATTCTATTTGTCACCAATGTCATTTTTTTGTATTGCTCTTTAAGGGTCCATATTTGAGACTGAAGAAATTTAAGAACATTTGTACAATAAGGTTGCAATAAAACATTTGATTTGAGTATGGGAACCTAGCTAATAAATAACATAGGTTGTAATCGGTATCTTCATTTCTAGATGTACTGTTTATAAAACTATTTAGTTATAATACCTATCTATGTAGTTTTATATTACAAATTGTCTTAAGTAGGTACATACGTAACACTATTTAAATAATAATAACTTTTATTTTGTGTGACACAATTTTTATAACATAAATAAATATGTGTCGGTACCTATTACGTTCTAAAAGGCGCTTCGGAGCTCTTATAGTCTTTATTATTTTTCGATTGTGGGTGGTAAATTTAATGATAATGGACATTTAATAAATTAAGGGCTTTGTCTTATGCTTCGGATTATGGGACTACCTTATGCTTCGATTTGCTTATTGTAATAAATATGTAATGTTAAACGGTGTTTTCATTTTAATGACACAAGCTTTCGTTTCTATAGGAAATAAAATATTTTAAGAAATTCAACTGTAGGTAGTAAACTAGTAGGGCAGTAATTCATCGATATCGATGAATTTTATCGATATCGATAAAATTTATCGATATGAATTGGGAACAGCACATCACTATTATTATTATTTTGTGTGTTGGTAGCCATGATTAGCGGATACATGTGTCATCTCCGTGTGTGTCAAAATTGTTGTTGCTAGGTTTGTTTTTCGGAGAACTAAGTCAAAGACAATGACGTTTAGTAGACTCATTTTGCTCTATGGATGTCCCGTCTCTTCCTCGTCAGTATTGTATTCTCTTTGGGTCGGCACACACGCCGAATAAAAAACTAGCTTCTCTTCATCTGTCTGTGCCTTCTATGCAGACTGTATATATTGACCCGTCCATTATGATTGGGGCAATTCAGTCATACAATTCTACTGATAAAGGTCCACGTTTCGAGAACTGACCCAGACCAATCCGCGGGCACAACCCTTAGGACAATTAAGTTTGGTCAATTTTTACACAAAAATAAAATTGAGAATATTATCCCTGGTGGGGTAAAACAAGTAGGTCGGAATAAAATTAGCGTCGTTTTCTCATCGGCCAAAGATGCAAACTCCTTTGTTATTTCCCCGATTTTGTCAATGCACAAATTAAACGCTGTCATTCCTACATATAATATTACCCGTATGGGTCTTATTCGAAACGTTCCGACAGACCTATCAATGGAAGAATTTGCGGAGGCAGTCACTAACCCAGTAGGTGCAAAAGTTCTGAAAGCGCGTAGACTGAATAGAAAGAAATTGGTGGAAGCTACTTGGGTCCCTACCCAAACTATAGTTGTCACTTTTCAAGGGCAAGTTCTGCCGTCTAGGGTATTCTTATTTTATAATTCGATTCCCGTCGAAATATACCAGTACCCGATCATTCAATGCAACTCCTGTTGCCGCTTTGGGCATACCAAAGCCCAATGCAGGTCGAAACCTCGCTGTTTTCGTTGTGGCCAGGAACACTCTGGCGATGCCTGTTATATAACTGAGGACACGGCTTTTTGTTTACATTGCTCAGGTAAAAATTTTTCCACCAGTAAAAACTGTCCCGAATTAGCAAGACAAAAATCCATAAAATCCGTCATGGCTTCCAATGCTGTTTCTTATGAGGAAGCAGCCTCTCAATTCCCTAGGGTTTCACGATCGTATTCGGAAATTGCCCAGTCACTAATCTCTCCTCCCCAGGAGCTGTTCTCTCCCTCCCAGGACCTGTTCTCTCCCTCCCCTTCTTATATTTTGTCCCCAAATCAAATCAACTTGTCCGCCCCTAAGACTCCAAAGTCCCATGTCAAATCTGTATCTACCTCTCCCCGTTCCCGACCTCCTCTTGGTAAGTCCTATGATACAGTATCTCACCGAGGGATAGTATCCAACCCTTCTTCCTTTCTTCCAAATGGATGTGGCTTAAAGGCCGACCAAGTGCTTCCTGAAAGTGATAGTATATTAGACATCCTCCTCACATTATAAATTAATATAATTATTTCAATCAAACAAAATTTACCGACCAACGTTGCCGCAAAATTGACACAATTAGTTTCCCTTTCTGGTTTTCAACATGGTTCCTGCGAAAGTTCTGCAGTGGAACTGCCAGAGCATTCGTGCCAAACTCCCTGAACTTCTTCACCTTATCTCATAATTTTACCCGTCAGTCATTGCCGTCTCGGAAACGTGGTTAAAGCCTGGATCTCAACTTCGAGTTTCAGGTTATTCCTGTCTTCGAGATGACAGGCCCGACGGGCGTGCTGGATGCGCCTTATTGGTGAGGCGTACTCTTCCCGTTTCTCGTATTTCCCTCCCCTCTCTTCCTCTTGACATCAATGCTGTTGGTGTCAAGTGCTTGGACATCTCCTTTATATCGGTTTATATTCCTCGACCTAATTCTACTCTAATAGCTATCTTCTTTTCTCCTCTATCCCTCCTCCTATTGTACTTTTAGGTGATTTTAATGCACATCATACGCTGTGGGGTCATCACTCTTGTGATACATTTGGCCTCTCTCTTCTTGAAGGATTTGACGATTCTAACCTATGTATACTCAATGATGGGTGTCCTACAAGAAGAGTATACCCATCTCAAAATCCCAAAAGTGCTGTAGATCTTTCCCTTTGCTCCCCTTCTCTTTCTCCTTATGTATCTTGGGAAATTCTTCCCCTATCATACGGTAGTGATCATTTTCTAATAGTCATCTCTCTCTCCAATAAAAGTTTTCCTTATTGTAATCCCTCTCCATCTCTAAAATATAGGCTTTCTGGCGTAGACTGGTCAGTATATTCTTCTTCTGTTGATCTTAAATTAGAATCGTTTCCTATTTCCCTTATTAATAGTTCCCCTCTTCAAGCTTATTCTGCTTTTATTGATATTATTATCTCATGCGCTGATTCACTCATTTCATTAAAGGAACCCAACAAACGTTTTTGGATCTCTACTCCCTGGTGGGATGCCGATTGCTCTGTTGCCGCTTCGGACCGCAAAGCCGCTGAGCTTGCTTATTCTTCCAATATGAGTCAAGAAAATTTCCTTGTATTTAAAAAAAATATCTGCTAAATTTAAAAGCATCATTAAAAAAAAAAGAAAAACGGTTGGATAGGGTTTTGTGAATCTTTGTCACCTAAAACTCCCTCTTCCATTATCTGGAAACAGATAAGGAGATTCAGAGGCGCTTGCAGCATTGACAATCCTTCATCCAAAGATCCTACCTCTTGGGTAGAATCCTTTTCGGACAAGCTAGCCCCGCCTTTCGTTCCCTCCTTTGACTCTATTCCTCCTCTCCCGTCTTACATCCCCTCCCAGAGCTGGTTAGATCAACCATTTTCCCCTAATGAACTTAGCATAGCATTAGACGGTCTGACAGACTCTTCCCCTGGAATTGATAATATCCCGTATTCATTATTATCCAAATCCCCTGATTCTTGCAAAAGAATCTATCTTCTATTAATTAATGCCTTTTTTGAACATGGCTTTCTCCCAGATCAATGGAAAACTCAAATTATCATCCCTATCCTCAAACCTGGAAAAAATCCATCGGATCCTAATAGCTGAACACCTATTGCGTTATCTTCTCTTCTCTGTAAGGTTATGGAACGGTTACTTAAACACCGATTGGAATGGTTCGTTGAGAACAGTTGCATTCTTTCAAAAACGCAATTTGGGTTCAGAAAGGGTGTTAGTACGTCCGATAGTTTGAGCATTCTCGTATCCGATATTTACTCTTCTTCAGCAGCTTCCTTCTGAGTATTTTTAAACACCAACACTGCGATCACCAATCCGCCTGCCAAGCGTGGTGATTATGGCAAATCCCCCCGTACATGGGAGACCATCCACTCGATGGACCGACGACATCGTAGAGGTCGCAGGGAGTCGATAGATGGAGGCGGCTCAGGACCGCTATTTGTGGCGTCGTACGGGGAAGGCCTATGTCCAGCAGTGGACGTGTATGGGCTGATGATGATGATGATGAAAGAAAAACAGTACTTAGTAGCTGTCTTCCTCGATATTGCAGTAGCTTATGACAATGTGTTACTTTCAGTCCTTAGGAATAAATTGTATAAGCTTAACGTTCCAGAAAGGTTTGTTAGATTCATAAGCTGTCTTTTGACGGAAAGATCCGTAGTCATAAAGACAATTGATGGCTTCCTACCTCCTAAAACTGTTTGGAAGGGTTTACCCCAAGGATCAGTTTTAAGTCCCCTCCTTTACAGCATTTACACACATGATCTAGATAAGTCTGACTCCTTCTGTGAAGTTCTTCAATACGCGAATGACCTAGCTTTGTATATGAAACATGACTCTATTAATTTATCAGTAGGAAGACTTAACTCAGCTTTATCTTATCTTAATGATTGGCTTTGTATCCATGGTCTATCTTTATCAGCCTCTAAATGCTCTTCTGTAGTCTTTACTAAAAAAAAAGATCTCTCCCTGATGTTTTGTTACACGTAGATAATGAACCCATCCCCCAAACAGATAAGGCTAAGTTCCTTGGAATTATTCTAGACTTACGAATGAACGGTTCAGCTCATATTGATTATACAGTTCAGAAGTGCGAAAAGAATGTTAACATTTTACGTTCTCTTTCGGGCGTCTGGTGGGGATCTCATCCTTATTCTCAAAAACTTCTGTACAATGCCCATAATCAGAAGTCTTTTTGATTATGGCGGTTTCCTACTGAATCTTTTCAACAAATCTGCTTTGTATAAATGAAATAAAATTCAGTCAAAATGTCTTCGCATTATTCTAGGAGCCATGAAGTCATCCCCTATCAATGCGATGCAAGTTGAGTGTGTGGACCGTCCTTTGAATATACGTAGACAGTTTCTGTTTGACAGATTCTTCTTCAGAATGAGTCAACATGCTAATCATCTACTTTTTTCAAAATTGAGTCATTTACAAAATCTGTACAGCAATCTCCCTTCTGACAAATTCCCTTGCCTTCTTCATAGCTACTTAAAATTTTCTTATTTAGCATTTTCGTTTAATCAATTCTCATCCTATCCTTTATAGCTTACTTCTTTTGAAGCTCTAATTTCACAACCTAATATAATTTTAGATTTTGGTATAAATAAAAATTATCCTAAAGCATTTACAATATTTAATTATCAAATTGATTCTTTATTTCCTGGTTGGCATCTGATTTACACAGATGCCTCCAAGGAATCCTCTGATAGTTTTGTGGGTTCTGCTGTATGGATCCCATTTACTAAAATTTGTTTATGTTTCAAATGTCCTCCTTTAACTTCAATTTTCACCGGAGAAGCTGTCGCTCTTTTAGAAGCAATTCTTTTCGTTAAGTCCCATAAATTAAATAATTCTTTAATCCTTACAGATTCAAAAAGCTGTCTTCAATCGATAACTTCTAATCCCTTTCGCTCTATGTCTCGGTTTCCTATCATTCTTAAAATCAAAGAATCCCTCTTCGAATGTCGCCGCATGGGAATTAATATTGTAATTGCTTGGGTCCCTGGTCACTCGGGAATCCCGGGCAATGAAGTTGTTGACTCACTTGCCAAGGATGCCTCTAACATTGGCTCCTTGGAACATGATTCAGTTTATTCACATGACTTATGTTTGCTTCCTAAGGTCTATCTCCAAGAGTCTTGGTCCAATTTATGGTCCTCTACGCAAAAAAACGTAGGAAAGCATTATGGTGCTCTTCAGCCCGTTATCCCTAAAGCCCCTTGGTTTTTTAAGTTTAAAAAATTAATAAGTCCTATACTTCCACTTTGTGCCGCTTGCGCCTTGGTCATACTTGTTGTCCTGTTTTTCTGGCAAAGCTCAGGATAAGAGATTCCTCGGTCTGTGAATGTGGGTTAGATGAAGGTAACGTGGATCACATATTTTTTAACTGTCCCTTGCTTCAATATTCTCTGTATGATATACTCCCTCTTGATATTTCGCGTCCTGTCTCTATGAATTGTTTACTTTCCCTTACGTTTTCACCTCAAATTATATATATTATTTGTAAATTTATTGATGTAAATAAGATAAAATTGTAAATATCTGCTTTATCTATTTTATGAAGTCTTAGATGACTTTTATGTTCTTATGCGATGTTTTTATTTAATTTAATTAATTTTTCCTCTTTAGAGTTTTAGTTAATTTCGTTGGATGTAAAAATCTCATTGGTGTTTTCAAGGTGTTTTTTGTTAAAATTTACCGCTCATATTATTTATTACTCGCCTCCATTCCAGGACTATGAAATTTCCATGAACTGGACACTGGCAGCAAAGTGGCAACCCAGACACATATTGCCAATAACAAAGAAGTCAAGTCAAGTCACTGCATGCAAGCAGCTGTTCTGTTGTAAACAATTAAAATTTGGACGCAATTTATAAAAACGAGGAGGGAATTGATACATATCTTATTCAAATACATCTGTTACTGTTCATTACCTTCTCAAATAAGTGTACAATTCATGATATGATTCATGATTCGGAATACAAAATAGTAAAAGACGACTATTCCGAAAGCGTGTAATGTGTTTTGAATAACTGGTTTGCTAATAAAGCATAAACTATGTGTTCTCCGACGCTTAGAACGTTTTTTAGTAGATGGAGGCTGTGGATCAGGCCGTTGCTGATCGCACTTTACGTGATACTCATAATTGTTTTAGTGCCCATTTTAATAGCTCATTCAATAAACAATGGCTTCAAGAAGTCAGATCAAGGTGCACTAGTGGCTGGCGGCTTTGTCCTTTTGGCTCTGCCCATCTCGGTGTGGCAGATAACACAACATGTGGTACACTACACAAAGCCTTCTTTACAAAAACACATTATTAGGTATGTTATGTTAATCTTTAGCCAAATGTTTCATAATACTTCGGTCTTATTGTGTCATACATATCTTTTATAAGTCTATTTGCAGAATACTTTTACTTGGTGACTACTTTTAACCAGTAATACTAAAATTGTATTGGTTTTAGGATATTATGGATGGTTCCTATTTATGCTCTTAATGCATGGATTGGATTGGAATTTCCGGAACACTCTATTTATGTTGATTCCCTCCGAGAGTGTTATGAGGCCTATGTGATATACAACTTTATGAAGTTCTTGCTGAACTATCTGAATGAAGACCATGATTTGGAGGCTGTTTTGGAGACTAAGCCTCAAGTAAATCATCTATTCCCACTCTGCTGTTTAAGCCCATGGGAAATGGGAAGGTAATTAGAGTTTTACTCAAATATTTTTAGTATATATTTTGTCATTCCTGTTCTTTGGTTACTGTAATGTAATGGTTGTGGTCTTCATGATAAGTCTTGTTGTATGGGATGATATCGCTCTCCTCACGATATATCCCCATCTCCCTGTTGGTGTTAATTCAGGAGCATTCATGCAGGGGACACCTACAGCAGATCTTATCAGGATGGTCCACCTCCAAGTCAATCTACTCCTCGGTCGTTAACCATCCACCTTTGTGTTTATATTATATGTAGTTTTTTATGTCTGCAGCATCATTTAATAAACCAAAACAGTGCTTAGCTAGTTTGAGACTTGCCCTCAAGTCTTAATTAGTTAAGTACTGTTGACAGATTACCTTATTATCTAACAAAACAACCAGTTTTTATAGATTTACTTGTTTCTCTTCACACTAATATTATAAATGTGAAAGTTTGAATGGATGTTAGTTACCTCTTCACTCCAAAACGAATGAAAGGATAAAGCTGTGAGTGCTTAGATGTACTTAGTTTTAAACCTGGAATAATGCTATAGCCTCTTTTTAATCTAGCAAAAAGCATGTGAAGCTACAGGCAGAAGCCAGTTTCAGTGTCTATTAAGTTCTCCGCCTCACTATGTTTTTTTGCAGAGTCTTTGTACACAACTGCAAGCATGGCATCCTGCAGTACACATTGGTACGACCAATCACAACCGTTATATCAATGATATGTGAACTCTGCGGTGTGTATGGCGAGAGTGACTTCAGTCCAGATAAGGCCTTCCCGTACATCATAGCGATGAATAACTTGTCACAGTTTGTTGCTATGTATTGCCTGGTGTTGTTCTATCGGGCAAACAGAACAGAACTGAAACCAATGAAACCTATTGCCAAGTTCCTCTGTATAAAAGCTGTCGTATTCTTTTCGTTTTTGTAAGTATAATTTTAGTTCTGATGATTCAGGCTACATATCACTATCTTTTCCCCAGCATGTCACTATCTTTCCTACATAACTACATCTTATCCCCAGCATAAATACAAACTGCCACTGGCAGTCTTAAGAATCGGCTTAGAAGATCACTTCCATAAAAGTTGTTAAAGAATAAGAGGCACACAAGATTATAGCTGGCGACATAGTCATCTGTAGTTGTGTTAAAACATTGACTGCAGGTTTTACAATGATTTCAAAGAACTTTAATAATTTTAATGGATCAATGAGAAACTGTATAGTTTAAATAAACATTCTTAGTATAATATCCAAGATTTTACTGCTGATTTCATATGAATAGACAGTTAGACATTGTATGTAACATTTTTCCAACTTCAAATACCATTCAAGTCTATACTTTGACGTATGTAATTAAATGTTGAGTCGTGAGTTGTGATTTTACTCTCAATCTTGCAACAGCGTCACTGTTGCAACATGCACTTTATTCCAAGGGAATTGGGTGTATTGCCATGAATATGAATTATCAGCCATTTTTGTCTTAACTCTTTTGTACCTACATTATGTACATACTTAAATGGCAATTAAGCTTATCATAGAAAACTATGCACATTATAATCATCCTCAGTAACTGACTGAAGTAGTTAATTTTTGTAAATAATGATAAAGTATTTACATGGAATGCTCTTTAAGATTACGAGTAAGTAGGTACAGACAATGTGGGAGGCCTATGTTCAGCTGTGGGCGTATCCGGGCTGATGATGATAGGTAGGTACAGGCAAAAATTGTCCTCCTGAAATGGCTCATGCATTCATCTCATCGATTTGAGATCAATGGACTCATCTGATGTTGATGATGTTGCCCACTACATCCACTAATTATAGTTTAAGTTTTAAGTACCTAGGCATTATATAATGTTATTAATTTCGTTTTCAGCCAAGGGGTACTTATTAACATTTTGGTGTTCAGTGGAGTAATTTCGACGATATTCGATATTTCTGACACAGCTAAAGTCAAAATTATATCTTCAAAGCTTCAGGTGGGTCTTCTTTACCTTTTTGCATCTTTACATCATTCATTACCCACAACACGGCGCAATTGCCCGTATGCATGTCGGTGTTACAGACGCTGGGCAGTAAATGCGATGTACCTACCTACTTGTTGTTGATGTATGTTGTTGATTATAGTATTAAGCTGATCATCGGTGCTGAGCTGAGAGTCGCATAGCTGGTCATCGCTGACCGTCGCCGCGTCGTCAGTGCGAGTCTGCGTCGCCGACTGCCCAGCAACGTAAACGCGCGGCGCGTTCGACCGCGCACCGCTCAGCGTTGAAGCTTGTCAACGCTGAGTGATCGTTCATTGGTTCATGGTCGTCATCCTAAAACGCTTTTATAGCAATTATACATATCGACCTATCAGTGCCGATGATCAGTGTGGCACTATACCCACCCCAAGAGGGCACTTGTACTCTCTATAACTCCTTCAATTATCCGTCTATTCTAAACTAAGTGCGTGTGTGTACTGTCCCAAATGATGGTGAATTGTGCTAGCAGATTCCACGGCTTAGTAGACAAATACTAACTAAAATCTCTCAGGACACGTACTAAATGCCTTATCCGTGGGCAGAAAGAGTCGATGTCGATTAATACAGCGCTTTACTTCGATAAGGGTAACTGTTTAAAAGTCTGCTCTGGATGTGCAAACCGCACCTATAGGTACGGATTTGTATTTTACTAATTATTGTTAATTATAGATATGAGATGATCTATAAACTAAGAAAGAAAATTACTATTAATGAATAGAAACAAATTAGATTTTTACAAACCTATTTTTACAATGTCAACTGCTGAATTTTACAAACAATCTAGAGGTAGCTAAACTGATCCATATCAATACCAATCGGAAGCGTCCTCAAGACGCTGGTGGCTGCATTGCCCTGCTGTATGGCAATGCTGATGCGCTGCGCCAGATAGGTGGTCCTCACCAGCTCTCAGGTCACGCGTTACTTCGATCAGACGCTCAGATAAGTTTCTAAAATCTTGGGTAGCCTCGGCGATACCCAACGGATATTTAAGTTTTTTTTTGTATAAGTGATTATGATAATATATAAAATAAGATAGACAAGGCGCTATGGTTCTCATTAGAGAGGCCTTTGTCCAGCAGTGGATAAATAATTGATATAGGCTGATGGTGATTATTATGATAATGACATAATATGTATTAGATATAATAAGTAATTACAATCTAAAATACTCTGTTCCCAGGACTTTCTAATCTGCATAGAGATGTTCCTAGCGGCGATCGCGCACCACTACAGTTTCTCGTACAAAGAGTACATGTCTCGCGATGATCATCTGTCGCCGTCGTGCTTCGGATCCTTCCTCGCGATGTGGGACGTTTCTGATGTGAAACGGGATATTACAGAGCATTTGGGAGTTGTTGGTGAGTTGGTTTGTCATCATTATCTCAATGTTAGCCTCTCCCATGGAATAGAATATACTAGAACTTAATGCTGGATAGCATTTTCTACCTGCTAACCTTTGGGTAGTGTGGACAACAATTTAAGGTAGTGCTAGATATCGAGAATTACAAGAAACATAAAAAATGTATATACATATATGTATAATTAATAATTCGTGTGTTTACCATTAACATAAAAACACATTTAGACGTAATAAAATATACTACTTACACTATTAGATACTTAAGAATACATAAATACATACATAAATAATAAAGTATTATAGAGTACCGAATTATTCCTGGTAATTATAGACTCTAGATCTGTAAACATTGACTGAGGATACCTCGCGATATTCCAATGGAAGACTGTTCCATAGGCGAGTTGCTTGGACGGCAAAGGTTTGGACCCCAGTATACCGGTCCGCTGCCGCCTGCCACGTCTAACGCTTCACCGTTAATTTATCCTTTACAATACAAAGCTCGTATACTGGCTGATGATGATGATGAATACAAAACTCTTTATTGAAGACCACAAAGATAAATAAAAAACATCGACATTTAACATGAACAAGTACAATGGGCGGCCTTATCGCTTAGAAGCGAGGTCTTCCAGACATCCTTTGGATGAATAGAAAATGTACAATATAAGAAAGGCAAGGTTGTATACAACTTTAATACACTACTAACTTATACTTTATACCTACTTTAAAGCCGGGTTCGCATCGCGAAAGGATAATGAGCGGGAAATGAGAGATGAGTGGGCGGTGTTGAATTTCAGCGCTTTCTGCTCGCTCAGCCCTTTCCGCTCGACTATTTGTTGGTGGAAATACAAGTATGCAGTTTACTCTTGTAAGTTAAACGAAGTCCTGAATGGGACAGCCTCCTGCACCGTGCCCCTACCTTGCCGGTGGAACCCAGAATCCTCCTGTGTTTCTTTTTAATACACGCTGAAAGCTGTAGTTCATTAAAATAATTTATTGCTGGACATTCACCCAGCATCAACATGATCATCAGGATGGCTGGACCAAACGAGGACATAAAACGTGAAAATATTTAATTCGCTCTCTGATGTTATTATTATTATTATTAGGTAAATCTATTTATCGTGATTTAGCAACAAATTAATTAAATAAATAGAAACTTAAGTACCTATACACCCGGAACCAATACACATCATTAATACAAACATTTGTTCGGCGGCGGGAATCAAACCCGCAATCTTTTGCCTCTTAGACGGATCTTCATTGCACTGCACGACTGTGGATTTACATATGTATTCATTTAAGTTTCATATTCCAGGGGGCACCGTCAGCCGGCGTCTCCGAGGAAAGTCCATGTACCGCATGCCACGAGGATGCGACGAAAGCTCACGACTCGTCAGCGCAGAGCAGGCTCAGTCTACGTCAGCGCCTAGCCTGACCACAGACACGCCGACCGTTGAGACACGACCCACTGTCTATGGTTCTATTGATACCACTCTAGCTTCGGAGACAGCTCGGAATGTTGAAATCGAACGACCAAAGGATCCTACAGTGTAGCTGCAGATTTACACCTAATGTAGGCCACACACGTTCATGTCTTCCCAAAAGGTACATGGTGCGCGTCAAGTAGGGATAGGTAAGACCCATTGCTCGGGATTCATTGATACTACTCTAGCTTCCATATATATTGTTATCAAACGACCGAACTATCCTACAGCGTAGCTGCAGCCCCTACCACGGGGATTGTTCTCTAGGGTAGAATAGACAATAATGACATCGCATCGCCATACATTACGTACATTATTAAAGTTGAAGGAATGAATTTCAAATAATTTACGCATTCAATGGCAAAGTGGTGTAGTTTTTCTCTATTCTACTATAGACAACAATACCCGTGCTAGGGGGGCCGATATGCGCCTAATGTAAACCACAAGTATAGATAAATAAATAATGCTGGACAATTCACACAACATTATCTAACCCCAAGCTAAGGAGAGCTTGCGTTATGGGTACTAGATAACTGATATACATAATACAATATATTGCATATATAGATATTTTTTATTATACATAGAAAACGATCAGAACACCCTGAAGTAAATAAATAAGAACCCGTATGAGTACATGATGGCGCGACAAGTAGGGATGTTATAAAGTAATCGATTTTATTATTATGAACGATTCTTATTGAAAGTTAAACAAAGCAATACCTACACTGTAATAAGGCGTGATGCATTAAATAAATAATGCTGGACAATCCACACAGCATCACCTAGCCCCAAGCTAAGCAGAGCTTGTGTTATGAGTACATAGATAGATAATTATTTATTATACATACCCAGAACAAATATTTGCAGATCATATCATTTGTCCCAAGGCGGTAATCGAACCTGCAACCTCCGCATTGCAGACGGACCTTCGTCCGCCGCGCCACATCGATCATTAATCTATTCAGGTTTTTTATGAAATTTTATAGAATATTTTTAACAACTAGGTAGGTAGTTGAAGCGCTATCGTGTAGACTTTTGACTGGACATGAACGTGTGTGGCCTACTTAACATTAGATTGAGATCTTCCATTCGTGTGTCAAGTACAACCTCCTGCCCGCGGATTCTTTCGTTTACTTATAAAATGTAGCCCATTCAACATGGGGATATTGATGTTAGTTTTCAGTGCAATGCAATAATTTGGTTTCGTGTTAAGATAACCTGTTTTCAACAAACATACCTACCTAGGTACAAACTTTAGGTTGAGAACGCGCAGACAGGCGGCGTTTTACTTAGCTATTCGCTTGGTGAGTTGCAAGATCTAGGCGTTAAGCAAGCCGCCTGTCGGTGCGTTCGCAGCCTTACCCGACCTTAGAAAAATTGAAACGTTTTTTTACCGACTTTGAAAGCTATATAGAATCTTTGGTGACTGCACCATGCACTGGTATGAACCGATAGGTTTTTGGGGGCTGGGGGTCATGGGATAGTGCAACCTATAGATTAGCCAAACTCGATGTGGAATGTTTGTAAACAAACCGCCCATACTAAACCTAAAATCCTCTCTGTTGTCGTGTCTTTTAATACGGAATTTACATTACTGGTCAATTTGTGATTACAATTACCTACTCATTTGAAACTCGATGCCAAGCAAGATTTAGTTTTTTTTTTGTCGTGGTTTGTTTACTAGGATACCACATGTGTTTGGCTAGTGTATACGTATTATTACAGCAGAAGCCAGCTGGCTGGTTACCGATCAAGAAATCGAATGAAATATTTAAATAATTATAATAAAAAATATTTGTAGGTATGCTAAAATAATTTGTTCACTAATTGATCACCGAGTAAATATTGAAATTTTTGGATGATAGGAACAGAATAAAGTTATATAAAACAATATAATAGATCCTCTACCTACAGAGTGGAAAGGTGACATTAATTTTTTGGCATATAAATAATATACATACATTTTAAAAATCAAATACTTAATGCAACACTAACTATAACCGCTTACGTATATTATAAATCAGAAACGTCGCGAGTAGACGTATAAAAGCAGTATTGCTTAAATAATATGTAGGTACCTATTTAAAGCTTTAAGCTACAAACTACATAGGTACATTACCTACATTTAATATTAAAAAGCTATTCTATCTATTACACCTATGTATTGCCTTTTTACATAACCTTAGAAGAGTTTATTTTACAATTGTTTTAAAGATATATCATCACAAACTTATTCATAAAATTAAAAAAGTAAATAAGTAATATATACATACTTATAGTGTTTATATATTTCATTTAAAACTTAAGTATTGCCTATTCTTGCTTTCTCTCGAAATACTGTATTTTAAAAGGTAATTTACTTACCTACGTCAAGCATCACATTGGCTACATGCAAGGGAATTTATTATAATATTTAAAACACACCTAATAAGTATGTATCTAATGTATTACAAAGTTACTCATAATAAATTTATCATCTTGGCTTTGGATCTACAAGGGATATAAATATAATTTAGATTAGGTATACTTATTATGAACTAATCAGTTCATTTTAAAGTCGCTGTTCCATCGCGGCTCACGCTGTGCCCGGTCACACGGCGTATGTTAGCTGTGTGGGTTCGTTTGCTTGACAACGTGGGTCCTACGTATCCACTGTAGCCACACTACGTGTACGCTGAGCACAGCCACGCGGCACATTTTAGCTGCGTGGGTTAGATTGTTTGACAACGTTGGTCGCACGCGTGCATAGCGTTGACAGCGTTGAGCTGCGTGGGTGCCATATTCGAGCAAGCCACGCCTGTAGCAGTGACGTCATTAATCCCATATTCGTGCGTAGCCTTTTCGTGGGTTGCAGTGGACGTTATCACATACATTTTTTTGCAAAGGGAAGCTATACACACCTTGTACCACATTAGGCTCTCCATGCGCGGCGGCGGTGGTGTGACAGCAGCTTAAATGTGAGAAAAAGTAATAAAGATGTACATTCCTGGTTTTAGTTTATTATTTTTGGTCTTGATTTCAAAATATGTTAACTGAAGTACGTATGTATGCGTACGGTCAGTGCCAAAAGTCGTTAAGGGCCGCAATACACGGACTGATTGGAGCAATGATTATTGACTACTTCAAGATGCGACTGCATAGTAAACAACTATCTTGTACGTACACACATACACGGTACAGCTAGAGCAGTTCAACTGCTTCGGGCGATCGTGCGGTCAAGGCTTGAGCAGGCATTGTATGCCTGGCGACTGCCAGGCATACAATGCCTGCTCAAGCTGTCGACTGCTCTCGCGCAGTTACCTCTACCTGCGCTCTTCATTCCACCTCCCGTACGTTTCCCGACCGCACGCTTCTGAAGCAGTTGTATCAACTGCTCCAAGCGGTTATCAATGACAGCTTCAAGCCAGCTGTCGAATATAATCGCCCGAGCATTTCGTGTATGTTGGTGAATTGTTAACATCCCGAGCAGTCCGTGCATGGCGGCCCTAACATGTGTCTTATTTTATATCTTTAAGTCAAAAAATATATACAAATTTTTGAGGTAAAAGAAAAAAAAGGGAATACTGGATTTTGATAAATTTAACATAAAAGGTTTACTTAGCTTTGAGTCTAGAATTACTTTAGGGCCTATTCCTACACTACCTACAGGCATATTTAAGTGAATTTGGCACTTAAACAATCAGAGACAGTGTTTCTGATGTTCTTGTCATAAATAACTATACGGATCTGCAATATTAATTTTATACTTATGTAAGAATTTATAATATTATTGTGATATTTATGTGTGACTTTATAATTTATATTGTTAAGTTTTAGTAATAAATAAAAGTATTTTAACCTCCTTTTTTTTGTTTACGCTTACTTACTTAAGTCAAGAATGAGTCAAGGAAGGGCTTCCTTCTGTCTATTTTTAACACCTCAACTGCGATCACCAATCCGCCTGCCAATAACGAGGCACGTTCAACAGTGGACGTTTATGCTGGGACCTACCCAGGTCACATTGTAATTTGTGCCCATGTCTTGGACCGACGACATAACGGCTGTCAGGAGATAGCACAGAACCAGAGAGGTAGAGTGAGATCCGGCAGGCCTTTGCCGAGTGGTACAGACTGTCCTGTTCTATTTTATAAGAGCCTTCTTTTTTATTTACCTACTGTCTCGGATAGTATAATAATGAATCAGAATCTATAACTTTATTTCTTTAGGCTTACAAAATAAATACTTAGACAAGTCAATTTTTAAACTATTAAACAGTAGATTGTTTTACAAGGGACTAAATCATCCCATTATATACGAGGATGACAAGACCGAGTTATAAAAAATATAATGGTGGTTTTGGCCCGAGTAAAACACTCTACTTTTCACTTCGATTGCGAGAAAATAAAACAATTCAAAATTAGACAATTTTCAGAAATTTTATTAAAAATTAAATATGCCGTTAGAGCAATTTTGAATGTTTAGTGATATGTTTTTCCCGGGCAATTTTATTTCGGTTCTCTGTGATTGGGATGTGATAATATTTTGAGTTGATTGTTGTGGAGTAAAAGTTGGAGAGACTCGACTCATGCTTGAGTTTCCTGCATTATTAAGATCTGAGTGCGGCTTCAGCTGAGTTGACATATTCATCCAATCCCGCGATGTAGATGCTTGGGGTTCTGTAATGTTTGGTAGAATATTGATTCCTTCCGTAATCCGCTGCGTGACGTGATACTTGTTTTGTATAGAGTCCTCTATATAACCTTCAGCCACTTGATCGGACCTCCATCTACCGTGCCGTTTTAATGTCGTTATATTCGCACCAGATTCCGCCAACAGAGTCGCGGATGTTCTGCGGAAACAATGGCCCGTGTAGAGTTCCGGATTTGGTAAATTTAGATAAGTGGCAATATCTTTAGGCATGTTACCAAATTTATTTTTGCCTATGACTTGCCTTGTGCATTTACCATTTTGATAATTTAGAAAAAATCTTCTCGTTGAAACATTAGTGGGACGTAACTCCTGATAGGCTTTAACTATATTAAGGTATTCTCCACTGATGACAAATTTACGCTCTTTGTTTGTTTTCGTGTTCGGCAGACTCACAGCTTGTAGGTTTGTATCCGTTTCTACGTCTTCTAGCGTTATATTGGCAAGCTCTATTCCTCTGCATGCACCGCTGATTCCATAAATTAAAGCAACCTGTTGAACAAAAAAATAAGTGTGTTAATAATCGTAATAACCTAGGTACATAATTTAGGTATGTAGGTAGGTATCTATTTATTTAGTTTGAGTAGAGTACATAAGTAGGTTACCTTTGTTGCCAAGTAAAAATAAAAATGTTTCGATTTCTTGTGTCGTCAAGGCTTTAGATTTTTTTGCCTTGTATCCAGTGGACAATTTCTTCAGTAAAGCCGTTAAATTTACATATTTTTTAATATCGACGTCGTGTTTCGTTTGTAAGGTCATTCTTAACATTGAATATGTGCTCCAAAGAGTCGACGATTTGAATTTTTTTCGATAATTCATCAAAATAAGTGAGAAAAACACCTTCTGTAAAAGAATCCACACGTTTCTCATCTCTCCATTTCATAAAATTTTCGTGACTCTAAATATATTCCACGTGATTTTGTCGGCAACAGATTCATAATTATTTCTTTGCCATTTTCTTCCATTTGCATATTAGCATCTTCACTATCACTTGATGACATTTTTCACCAAAGAGAATACAATACTTTTTCACGTTCACAATTTGGAAGTAAAAGACAGGAAATTAAACGTAAAAGTTTGTGATTTGGAATGAAGCAAAGCGTTCACAATTTGGAAGTAAAAGACAGGAAATTTAACGTAAAAGTTTGTGATTTGGAATGAAGCAAAGAGAATACATGGAATGAAGAAAATTCTAGAGATTTAGCGCCAATACCATCTTTTTTTTTAAATCTATTTAACCCGCAACGAAACAGTTCGCATTCTACCGTGAAGGGAAGAATCAACCTTCATAAAACATCACCAAGACGGTTCAATTTAAAAAAAAAAGATTGACGGAGCACCAAGAAGTCGAGTTTTTATGTAAGAGAACGAATGCTTTGTACGGACTGATGATTTTAAACAAAAATTAAAAAGAAAAACTAACTGCTACTTTTTAGCCCGAGGTATTAAACTCGAGTTTTAGGCCCGCTAAGCTACACTATTATGATACACTTTTTGAGCAAGAGAAGTGAAAATATAGTTATTATTATCAAAAAATAAAGGAGTTATTGATTTTCTCTTCAATTAAATTTTTTGTCCTGTAATAATAATGCTGAACAATCCACACAGTATTATCTAGCCCCAAGCTCAGCAGAGCTTGTGTTATGGCACTAGAAGACTATACATAATAGAATAAATACATAGATAGGTTTTAAAAAAAATACCCAGTACACCTTGAACAAATATTTGCAGATCGTACAAACATTTGTCTCAAGGCGGCAATCGAAACCGCAAACTGTTTTTATTTGCGTCACAGGCGGGCCCTCCGCGCCGCATTGGTCCTCAAAATACCTATAGGCTCTTATAAAAAAAACGTATTATATAGATACTCCATAAAAGTCACAACATTGGTTAAATATAATATGATTTATTTAAATAGGAAAATATTATGCATAGACATCGAATAACGCAAGGTAAATAATTTGGGTATTTTTAAATATACATATAAGAACATGTTAGCACCTAGGTACATACATAGTATACATTTATTATCGCGTGCGCACTATTTTATGGTACCATAAGGGGCTTCCCTGAGTCAGGGGTGGCGGCGCTGTTTGGGTCAGGGACCCTGACCCAAACAGCGCAGCCACCTATTTTATCGTATTGCGTTAAACAAAGGAATTTTCAAAAATCCTTTACCCTGTTTGTGGTACCTGTCATAAGCTTTTTTTTTTTGAAAAAGTTTTATTTTGTACTAGCTGACCCGTGCCCACTTCGTTGGGCGGTAAACATTTTTAGTTGTTTATATGTATAGCCTATATCACTCACAAAAAACGTGGTTTTCAGTATTAACTTAAATCATGCCAAGTTTCATTTGAATACATTCAGTAGTTTCAGTGCTATGCGCAGCCAAAACTTTTACTCTACTGCGGGGGTGCCACTGCGGCTTCTGCTAATTTTCGGCTAATTTCGGGATAAAAAGCATTTCATGCCCTTTCTCTAATATGAACTTAAATCATGCTAAGTTTCATTTGAATACACATAGTAGTTGCGGCGCTATGCGCAGCCAACAAATTTTACTTTCATCCCCTCTCCCAAGGGAACCCTATTGAAATCCGGGATAAAAAGTATCCTATGTCCTTCCTCGTAGTATGAACTCAAATCCTGCCAAGTTTCATTTCAATACGTTCAGTAGTTTCGGAGTTATGCGTGGCTAAGATACAGACAGACAGACATGATGAAAAAAAATCCTTTGTTTAACGTAATAATACGATAAAATAGATGGCGGTGCTGATTTGAGTCGGGGTAGCTCCTTAACGCGAAAGTTTAGAAAGTTCTACCTATAATGTACTTATTTTGTACTTTATTTTTTTACTAAAATAGTCTTAAATGGTAAAATAAATTTGGCTATTAAAACTACTTAAAGCAGCGATAACTAAGAATACTTGAGGAACTTATTGGAGGAGTGTAGGTACTCATTTATGCATAGTGAAAAAATATATCCTAAAAACGTGTTACACGTGGAATGTTGCAGCGAAAATTGCGTAGTAGAAAGAATATGCACAGATACCATTATACTCTAAATACATCAAGTGATCTTCTATTGGTGTGTTTGAAACATCCCCAGGTAAACATAATTATATAATTTTCTAGTAGAGTTCTTATAGTTACGAACGGAAGCTATTATTTTATAATTGTTACACATTAAGCAATCTAGCCGCAAGAACGAGATCGGCGGTGAGACAACTGCCTTATCGGCGGCATATGAATTATATCCGTGATTGTACCTGCGCAAATTTTCCACTCTCGCTGACAGTCATCGTACAAGAAGTTTGGCGGCAACTATACCTAGTTTCCTCTTAACATAATGACTAAGTTTGTTTGGTTGACTGTAAGTACAATAAATAAGAAGGCATTTTAGCCATCATTACCCAAAGCCTCTTCGTTCTTCAATTGTTTTCTAGTCTGCATAAAGTTCTCCATCGCACTAATTCCTGCCTTAATGCTATTCACTTCAATCTTGGTCCAAATAGACGCCATCATTAAATAATACAAGCACAGCGCAGTCATAGGCAGTTTAATTACATCGAATAACAGGAGTTCAGGGTAATACTGCACTGTGCCTATCGTGAAGAAGAATATTAGGAGCGAAAGTAGGAGGTAATGTTTTTTGGAGCTTTGCAGAGAGGGCATAGCGTGCTTGCATATTTCCAATGCGTGGGATATCGTTTGGTCTAAGTTTTCGTCGTTGCTGAGTTGTCGTAGACTGGGTGGGTGGTCGGGTTGCTTGGTGGTCGTATGCTTAAGTCGGAGCTCCAACGCGACGGCGTTATGGTCGGAGTAAGAGAATGGTTTTCCGGGCACTCTGTCTTCTAATGGATTGCCGAAGCTTACTACTGTTGGCTGAAACATCAAGATACATAGTGTTAGACATGTACAAAATATTCCACAAATAGAACAGTATATTTTTTTATTGCACCATCGATACATGAAATACTAACTAGGTGTATCTAGTGTGGTACAATCGGCGGCCTCATGATCCAACACAAAAACAGGTGTGCTCTTCCGGGAGTGTCAGGTGCCAGGTGACGTCACTGTCCGGTTGCCACTTTATGTCAACAAAATGTAGAAGTTGGGAAACAAATGTGATAAGGGTCAATTGAAAAATCTATTAAAAAATATGAATCGTCAATTATGTTTGCTAGATCAGTCAAAACAGCGTTAGTTAAACACGAGTCAATGTGATAATTGGTAAATACAAAACCACATAGTTTTATCAGATTCATACAGGAGTTCAGGGTGTTACGATTTTACGGTACTGGTAATACCAGGAAACAGATCCGTCTTCTCATTTGCCTATGGCGATGATGACGTAAGCTGGAGACACCCACGTGACCATTGTGTCTCGGAAGAGCATACCTTGTTTTCTTATACCATGGGCGGCCTTATCGCTTAGGTACAGCAAAATTACAGATGTTTTATGATACAATAAAGAACTTTATGAAGACAGAAAAAATCCAATCAAATAATAGAAACAAATAAGAACTTGTATTTACCATTGAGCGAATTGCAGACAGTTACAAACAATCTATAGGAAGCTTAACTCATCAATATCAATACAAGGCGGAAGCGTCCGCAAGACGCTCGGTGCATTGCCCCGCTGTATGGCAATGCTCGGGGTCACGCGTCGCTCCGACCCGACGTTCAGATAATTTTTTTAAACCCCGGAGAGCCCTACGGACGGGGTCTCGACTCTAAAGGGAGCAAATGCGTAAGCTCTGCTGAGACCTGCATATTTGCGCCTCTTGAGGTCCTCGGCCAAATCTGCCGTCGAACCAGCCCTCTTGGATCTCAGAAAATGGCAGTTACGGAGTTTTATCACTAATAAGACTGGATAACATATTGAACCTTATCTCCACATTGTAAGCCACACATTTTAGAAAAATGTGCCTTACCATCTCTGCTAAAAACATTTATAAAATTGTTTAAGGAGACAAAAAGTTAGTTCACACACCTCCCAAGCTGAACCAGTCTTGAACAGTATATGGTCGATCCTCTGTCCCTCAGGGTATTGTTTAGACAGCTTAGGGTTCGAGTAGCTGTTGTTGGCATTATCAGTAGTGCCTGACGCCTGCCTCACAGCGGGGTTACTGCCCTCGCAAACCATGTCATATGGATCTTGTAATGCGGGCAGCTGGCTGATTAATCTGGAAATGGGTAAACACGACATGTACGTAGGTAGGTATTTGTTTTTTGGCATGAGAAAAACAAGTGCGCGTAGCTAAGCGGTGGAATAAATAAATAAATAATACTGGACAATCCACACAGCATCATCTAGCCACAAGCTAAGCAGAGCTTGCGTTAAGGGTACTAGATGACTGATATACATAATACAATATACATTCGATATTGTTTTATACATAGAAAATACCCAGACCATCTGGAAAAATAATTTTTTGCAGATCATACGAACATTTTTCCCAAGGCAGGAATCGAATCCGCAATCTTTTGAGTCGCAGGCGGACCATCGCCCGCCGCCGCCCCATATCGGTCGTCAGGAATGTGGAATACCAGGACCCTAATTCCACTGCATTAATTACTTCACCATAACAATGGTATCGTCTCTCTCAATATGACACATTTTGTATTTTACCTTTGATGAAAGAAACTACAGAATGATGGAGGGATGCATCAAAAGTGTCATAGTTCCATTCTATCAACCTCTTTGTGCAAATAGCACCGCATTCTTTCATCTATGGACGATTCTGCGACGACACCATTCATTGCAATCATTGTCTAAGTAAGCCGATTGGTTACCTGAATTAGTTAATTTGACCCTGCGTAGTTAGGTAACTACGCAGGGTCAAATTAATTACGTATGTACGTACGTTATACCTATAGTAAGGCATCCTAATGGCAGCAGTACCTATGCCTACACTCTGTGAGACGTCTCGTCGAACGTGGCGGACGTTATCTGCAGGCATATTATCGAATAAGCTTCGAAAAAATCATAATAATCTATACGATACAAGACCTTGTCAAAAATTTGAAAAGAAACTATTCTAAATATTATTCTAAAAGCGTAGCCCCGCAGAGGATAGGCAGTGAATGCGGTAAGCTTTAATAGAGACTACATCTCGTTAAATAGAACAAAACAAGAACTTACTTGTAAGATATATCAGTTGGCACAGCATTCAGATCTCCGGCCAATATGGAGACGTCTGCCGGCTCCGCAGTCAAGTAGACCAGCTCGGCTGTGGCATACGCTTGCAGCACTCGGTGAGCCAGGTAGATGTCCACTTCGTGGTATACTGCATGGAGCTGGGGATAAATAATATGATGTTTCACAAGCTTTTATGTAAGGGCTCATATACACGAGCGGCAAATTGCCAACGGCAGAGGTACCTAACTATAGCCGTCGACGCGTGGACGGCTGCAGTCGACGGTTGCCGTCGACGGCTACAGTTACCTCTGCCGTTGGCAATTTGCCGCTCCTAACCTAACTTGCCCTGTTAGTATGTATGTACATAACAAGTGTGCGACAAATCTTGCAACTAAATTTTAAGCAAGTTATTCTCAACCGATTGAGCTGAAATTTGGCATACACATGTAAATTTGGCGGCTTTGCAATGTTATTGTACCATCGAGCTGATCTGATGATGGAGACAGAAGGTGGCCATAGGAATTTCAAAATGAAACGTCAAGTCTAAACCCCTGTCCTAAAATCCGTCAAGTTCGTTGGATTTGTCTTCCAAATCACAGGATTTTTTATAAGATTTTAAAAACTTTTTCTAAAATATTACTTAATATTCAAACAAACTGATTTAAAATTATAATATCCTACTAATATTATAAATGTCAAAGTTTGTATTGATGTCTGTATGGATATTTGTTACTCTTTCACGCAAAAACTACTGAACCGTTTAGGCTGAAATTTGGTATGGGTATAGTTTGGGACCTGTAATAACATATAGGATTTTTTATCCCGAGAAAACGCGGGCGAAGCCGCGGGCAGCAGCTAGTGTTTTATATAAGCGAAAGTAATTCTGTGTGTCTGTTACATTATCATGACAAAACGGCTGAACGGATTTTAATTAAATTTGGCAGAGGTATGCGGTATCCCGAAGAAGGACATAGGCTACTTTTTATCCCAAAAAAGAGCGTGCGTTGCCGCGGGCAGAAGCTTGTTTCTATAATATTTACTTGAGTCGGCTTTTACGGCATTCACGGTATGACAATGAGTTGGAGGCGTCGATTCTTTCACCATGACCTGAATTCTCACTTACATGTGTACAATAAACATTGATAAGCCTTTCACCACATCGGATGCGGCACAAGCCAATTCCCTTTCCCCCGAACCAGTCTCCATGGTGTATCTTGTGGATGTAGCCGTTCAGAGGCCATTGGTGGAAGAACACATCCTGGATCAGCCATTTGGAGAAGACACATAGACCGGAGCCAAGCACCCCGCTGAAAATATAAATAGTTTATCTCAAATATAGAAAGAAAGAAAGAAAATTACTTATTAACTATTACTCAGACACAACACAACACACAAACAAACAGAGAAATAAAGACTACTTTATTTCTCTGTTTGTTGTGGTCTCGAACTGCACGCAGCAGAGAAGAATGGAAGGGGCTGGAAGAGGGTTATGTTACAGGACACGTTAAAAATATAAAGAAATTTAATAAGCAAAGTGTAAATCTGCTATTGTAAATTTTTAGCAATAAAAAGCTTAAATAAAATTATTTCTCTGCTTGTAGTTCTGTAGAACCTACTAGGTATATAACACGTAGACAATACACAGATTAATAATTATCTACTAACACAAGTACCAAATCATTGGGTTGGTATTCTACGTAGCCCACTCAGCAAGTAGACTTACGTAGTTATTGTATCCTCTTTGAAGTAGACGAGCGCGTTTGTGTAGTTCTAACAGGTCCAGGAAGGCAATTCTGGCAATATCATCATCATCATCAGCCCGTACACGTCCATTGCTGAACATAGGCCTCCCCCAAACGACGCCACGAATAGCGGTCCTGAGCCGCCTCTGGCAATATATCTACTCGATAAATATGGCAAGAACTGTCAAAATATCGAGTGATAAATAAACGTATTCTCAAAATCTGCTGTTTGTTATTTATCGAGGGCTTTTCTTTGATGAGTTGCTCGATAAATCGCACGAGACTGCAGTTTTTTGTGGTACTCGATATTTATCACATGATAGTTTTATCCCTTGATAATGAGTATCACTCGATAACGTATCACCTGATAGGTGATCCGCTGAAGTTCCAACATGTCGATCAGTTTAATGACAGCCTACCTTCTATTTTTATGGTAGGTATGCCTCTTAGATTGTACCTTAGTTTTAATTAGTCTGTACTACCTAGATAGTAGGTAATCATTTTGGTGTAAACTGTGAGCGTCTGTTGAGTTTTTAATAATGTTGACTAATGTCTGATTCATGGTGCTCTAACACAAAAACCTAGGGTAATTTGTGAAAGAGCGCTGCAGCTGGTTTTCATTCAGAAACATTGCAATATGCATTAATCTTCGTCATCATCAGCATTATAATAGGTGCACTGTTGGACATAGGCCTTTCGAAATAAGCCATGTGTTCAGCTTGCCGTATCCAGCATCTATCTGCGCTCTTTCGCAGGTCATCATTCCACCTGGTCGGTGGGCGAATATAAACATACTGTCCAACAGTATGTTTATATTTGCTAAATTGCCTAACATAAAAAGTATAGTTAAAAACTAAAACCCGACTACATAAAAGTCTTAAACAAGCGTTCACCTATTGTCCATAGCATTTTCTTTTGATACTTAGGTAGTCGGAGGCACCCACCCCATATACCTAGGGTACAATTAGTAACAAAGGCCTCCGACTACCTAAGTATCAAAAGAAAATGCTATGGACAATAGGTGAACGCTTGTTTAAGACTTTTATGTAGTCGGGTTTTAGTTTTTAACTATATATATATATTTTTACCATACATATACCGATACAATATACGTATATCGATACATTTTTTCATTTGCCCATCCCTAGATGACCCGTTGCCATGGTAACAAATAAACAAGAGGTCTCCATGGCAACGGGTGTGTCATCCTTCACTCATGACATCAAACTAAATTAGACTTGAACTGTAACTAAATGTCGTCTCTTTCAAAATTTTATAGCGCTATCGAAGTGTTCCAGGTGTAATTTAGACCCAGCTATATCTTAAGACCCTGTTTTGTCGGACACCATATAGCCTATAACCATCGGGGTAATGAGACGAATCAATCGATACCTCACTTGTTGAAATCGAAGTAGTAGTTTCAGCGCTACGTGGGAACAAAGAAATCGACTACATACATACATAGGGTGCTAAAATCATAACCCTCCGGTAGTCGGGTAATAAATTACTGGTGAATATCTGGCGCAGCCATAGCGCATTAGCATTGCCATGCAACCGGGGCAATGCAGCCAGCAGCGTCTTGGGGACGCTTTCCACTGGTTTGCAACAGTCTGCAGTTGTTTCAATTGTAAATACTAGTTCTAATTTATTTCTATTATTTGTTTGTAATTTTCTGTTAGTAAAGGAACATACAAATAAAGTGTTCGGCAGACCGTGTGCCATTGGTAACTGGGGTTAGGACTTAGGTGCAAGCACGTGCAATAGCTTGGTGACTTTTTAACACTGAAAAGCCGCTCACATATTTTAAGGATTTATTTAAAGATTTTTCGATTTTTTTCCCAGAACTATTTAACCTTTACCTACTATAACTCTTTTGTACGAACTTTTTTTTATATATTAATATTTTTTATATTTTGGATTCATCTTTTGCGAAATAGTTATGTACGATGGTACGGAACCCTGCATGTGCGAATCGACTCGCACTATGTCGGTTTTATTTACCTAGATCACACGTTAATATTGTATTATTTTAATAGTACAGGTAACATGTCTGATATAATATTAAATATATTATATCTGACATGTTACCCATATTCTGAAGAAAACACACACAGATTTAAAAAAATCTAAATATGTAGATCCTGTTGAAAGATCAACTGTCTACCTAAATTATGGATCAAGAGATACAGCCACGTAAAAAGTAGAGCAAAATTAGCCAAAAAAATTCAGTTTCTTTTATGGGAGCCACCTTTAATTTTAATATATACGGTATTTGTGTTTTTTGTGTCCCCAGAGACAAAGTTATGTAAGTAAGTATTTGAATTAGTATAAAATATCTTACAACTTCCCAATGTGTATGTATGTATAATGCTATCGGCCGGAAGATAATGTTTTTTTATAGTTTTATAGGTTCCAGGGGAAAATGTCTAGGCAGAGAAGTGACACCATGTCAGGTTATTGACAAATTGATAAAATTCTATCAGTTTAAAGTAAATTACATGACATGTGTTAACACTACATAATTATCTTGACATAGATCTCAATACAAACAAATCAATTAAATGAATATAAATTTAAACTAACTCAAAGAAAATCAAACCATTTCTTACGAAAAAAAAGTAGGTAAAACCTATCAGTCTCATAAAAATCTATCAAAAAAATGTTTTCTTTAAATATTTATAATAAATTACTATAAAATACTTGTACTTATTCATTCTTAAAGAAAAATGGAATGTAGGTTGCCGATACGACGATTTTTTCGGTTGTTCGTTTGCACTTTGCACGTCGCTCCTACTCCATCTAGAGCTTAATTAATCGCTCATCTAGAGTTACCATGCCCAGCTTCATGATATTTGGAGGCAAAATTTTTGGGTATGCTTCAATCAATTGACAGGCTAAATAATATAATATGCCTGCATTTTTGCCATGTCATGCATTTTTGTAATGATTCTAGCTTGTGTATAAGTATAACGTAAGTGAGAACTGGATCAAATAAAACTAGATGCTTGCTAGCTTAAAAATAGGAAATAATAATAAGTTAGAAGTTAAATCGCTTTTTAATGTATCTCCATGCACACAAAATGCCAGAGAAGTGACAAAATCGCTAATAACCTCAAAATACAGCTAAATACGTGTGTGCTTCTATATTTCTATGCAACAATTATTGTTAGTTTTGACCAATGCAAATCTACGTAACAATTAAATGCACAAAACACTTACCAGGGTAAATACTGCAACGGCTGGCACAATCACATTCTATGACATCGAAACGACTACTTACTGATGCGACGCATATTTGTAAGAGTCCGCCAAGTCTGTCAAGATCAAACGTCCGCGTTTTCTAATTTTGCTCAATATTTCTTAACTAAAGTTCGCCAAGTAAAGGTGACTCTACTTTAGTGGCACTCACTATTATTTTTATGTTCCTAATACTTTTTTTACTTTTATTTCATTAAGATATATGTATATAAGATTAAAGATTACAAGTTTATTAAGCAATGGGGCATGCCAGGGAAGTATACATTTTTCTACCTTTTAGTCGTTTAGTAGTCTGAAGCTATATAATTAGCGTAATTTCAATAAATGGCTTAAATAAAACACAATATTAATATGACTTTACCATGTCTAGGACACTAAATAAATTAATTTTGTGGAAAATTTTCGATGGGGCCCATCGAAAATCTTTACGATACAAATACCGTATATTGACCCATGTTAATTTTGTTCAGTATGTGCCGACTTTTGTGTTGTAGTGTCAAGGTCAAAAGTCGGCGTTTTCTATTTTTGCTCGATATTTTTTTACTAAAGTTCGCCAGGTGCAGGTGTTTGTAACTTAGTGGCACTCAAAACTTTGTTATTATTTTTATGTTCATAATACTTTTTTCTTTTACTTCATGAAACTATATTTTATCCTATATTTAGGTACATAATTATTGAGCAAATATTATTTGTATTATTTAAATAAAAATATGGTTAAAAACAAAATATATGGTTACAAGTTTAAATTAAGACGATGGGTTATGCCAGGGGAGTATACATTTTTCTACTATATAGTTGTTTAGTAGTCTGAAGTAATATAATTAGCGTAATTTAAATAAATGGCTTAAATAAAACACATTGTCTAGGACAATAAATAAATAAATTATGTGAAAGAACTTTGATGGGGCCTTTGTGATACAAATACCATATATTGACCCATATATTTCATTTTTATTATATCCACCCGAAAAATACACATTCTGTAAAAAATTCGACTATCTACCTTACACGGTTCATGAGCTACATCCCGCTGATGGATAGATGGACAGACATACAGAGGAGACTTTGTAATAGGGTCCTGTTTTCACCTTTCAGGTACATACCTCTAAAAAGGTTGTTATTTCATCGTGAATATTTCGGAAAAATATCGAAAAATCTTGAAATAAGCCTAAAACTAGCAGAGCAGCATTTCAGGGTTAAAAGAGCCCCCAAGCAATAGCACTTGGTTCCACCTATCACCAGTTACCATATGGCACATGTCTTTAGTTTTATTTATATACCTACCTGTAAAAGTAATGAGAGTATGGGAGTCTTTGTTTCAAAGTGTCTTTGAGCCCAAGATAATCATGTTCGCTCCAAACTTCCTGAAGGCATACAATGTTGTGTGAGCTTTCAGATAAGTATTTGCCAATAGCTATGAATCTTTCTACGCGATCCTTAGATACTCCTGTTATTCCCCTGAAACAGATTTTAGGACAATGACAATACAGTGATAATAGGGTTGGTATACAGGTGTGCTTATTAATTAGGTTTGTGTTAATTAATAAATTAAATTAGGTTAACTGGGATATAGGTACACATGCCTAAGATTACCTATGAAAAAATTATTAATACCTACCTATACCTATTCTTTTTCAGCTCTTTTGCTAGGGAACAAAAACCTGAAGTGTAGAGATAGTAATCAAATAACAATTATTTCAAATTAAATTTAATTTTACTTGGCACTTTGTTAACAGTTTTAAAGAAAGAAACATTATTGATTCAGAGTTTATCCTGCCTGTTAGATAAATCTTAGTTTCTTGAAATAGGTACATAACTGAAGAAACCAGAATAAACTTACCAGCAGTTTAGTGTAAAAATGTTTAACTTAAACTCTATGAATGAGCCCATTGTTGTACTGAATTTTATGCCTGAGTTTAAGTAAGGTACACTGCGTAGAGTTAGTTTCTCACTACAAGTTTTTTATTTACTTTCACGCAGCAGCCACCACAGCAAGAGAACACAGCCACTGCACTCTGCTCTGCTGGCTGACTGCCGCAAAGTAGTGCAAAGAGAATACAATACTTGGACTGCTGCTGTAAAGAGGATACAATAACTACGTACAGCTGGCAGCGAAGATAAACTGAACAATTTACAAAGTACTTTAAAACTACCTACTCGCAGAATAAGACACACAATCAGCAATCAGCGCAGCGTTCTCACAGCCATAGAATAAGGCATAGTTAATTAAGCTGACTAGACTGACAGTGACAGTTCAAAATATGTCATCGCCATTTTAATGTTTCCACATGTAGACCGACCATAGAGTAAATACTTCATCCGAGAGACCGACGATGACTCACTCACTTCTTCCATTGAATTCTGAGTGGATAACCTTGAAGGTGCTTGTATGGAAAGAAAAGGCCAAATTGTTACAAAAAAAGTTATCTAGAAAGGTATCTAGAAAATCTGGATTTTGGGAGATACCTACTCAAGTTTTTTTAAACTTGGGATAATTCGTACCTTTGTTCACATTTTTGGGCATCATGCCCACAATTTAAACAATTTCATACGTTTGAATGTTTTCAGGAAAAGTATATTTTATGATGACCTTTTTAGATATTTTGTTAAGTAGGTAGGAAGGTTTCAAGACATGTATAAACTTAAAATATTTTTATTTGTATGGCACTGTATGTACCACAGTTCATTTTTTCCTAGAATAGAACTTTACATCGACTTTTTATATTGTTTTGTTACACTACATACGAATTTTCATAAAGTATTACTACTGGCAGAATCGGCATTTCATACACTAAACATAGCTACTTTAAAAAAAATTAAAGCATTAATTTATACCATTACCTACGCTCTGCCATAACGCCAACTCGGATTGTATTCACAAGTCTTGTTCATTAACTCCGTTCCTCTAAGAGGATTAATGATTATGAAATTTTTCATAGTTCGTACGGTTCGTATAGTACCTACTCTCTCAAATGTGTATAAATTTTGTTGCCATTTTCGAGTACGGTTATGTGTACGCTAGCTTGACGTACAGCTAGCGTACACACTAAGAATGGTTATTATTTCTTAAACAAATTGGACGCTATTTATTTCCCTTTTGCACTGCTTCTGCTCTATTTATACTCTAAACATTGGCATAAAAACAATCGTGAATTTGCTTATGTGTACGTTACCTTGACGGACACACAGATTCTGTTAAAAGATTTATTAATCTACATTTTAAAGTACCTAGTTACCTACTTACCTATTCTAATATATCTCATATTAGGTACCAAATGCTTCAAAAGTCCTACCTGCCATTAAATTTAAGTTTGTTAGAACATGGGTGATTCGAAAGAGTTCTAAAATTTGCGGCAAACTAGGTAGATTTACTTGTAGAAAGCACTATATTAATATTTTATAAAAATATGCGTTACTGTATCAGATTTCAATCGAATTAAAATACGTACTTATTCTGGATTCGAACCTATCAAAAGATAAAAATAAAAGACAACAACGTGGCTTTTATAAATAAAGTGTACTTAAATAATGTGACGCAATACAGTATACAAAAAGTAAACTATAAATTCAGATTTTTGTTGTAGAATGATGAGGAGCGCACTATCTGCCTTCGGCAAGTAGGGGGTACCATGGGGTAAGCCTATTCAACCACAGTCGATCCAAGCCAAGGAATTTATATACTACGTTAGTACATAAATTCCTTGATCCAAGCATAAAAAACTCTTATTTCAAATCTTAATTTTCATTAGCACAGTTTAAAATATAAATATGTATTTTGATGTATGTACCTATATTGGTATTCCTTTTAGGGATCTTAATATTTTAAATTGTTACTCTAGTTCTATTATATTATGTAGTCTTTATGTTGAGTAAGATCTGTAGTCCTGTAGTAAGTTGTTGGAATAAATAAAACTATATTTTATGGCCTGTGCTTTCTAAAGCCCTAAAAATTAGGATAATTTATATTTTTAAACCTCGAGAACTTGTTTACTTTATATCTGCAATCTATGGCAACAATTTTTGTTCTTAGCTATTTTTCTCAAATGTCAAGAATTTCTTATCAAGTGGTTGTTTTTTTTTTAAGTAGTTTAGATGCACACTCATTTTACCCCATGTATATCCAATGATCCTATCCGTACCAGGTGGTCTGGCAGATATCGCTCTTGAGCGATAAGACCGCCCATTGTCACTTATGTTGTTTTTGTCTCATTTGTAAACTGTTTTCTAGTTTTATGTGTGCAATAAAAGTATTTTCTATCTATCTTTCTATCTTGAATAAAGGTTAAAATAAATCCCATTCATTTTCTTTTCGTATACTTTGCAATATCTAATCAGCTAAATTGTACTAATTATTGTCCTAGAATATAAGAGTCAGCACAACACGCAGTTTTATTTTTTAATAAAACATTCTCATTATGTTCAGAAGCAGAACCACAGCTAACATTTTCTGATAAATCGACGATATTCGATACATCCATCTTAATTTTACGGTCGACATGGCCATCAATTGCTTTCAAAGCTCCTTTTATATCTTCTTCTTCAATTTTGAACTCGATATACTCAGTAGGTCCATTCAGATTTCGTTTAATATTTTCATCATCAAGTTTAGATTCCACATGGTCAATAGTTGCTTTCAAAGTTCCTTTAATATTTACATCCTCAGGATCCATTATAAGTCCTGCAATTCTTAAAGCGGTAGAAACTTTGGAGGCACCTTTGTCGCATCTTACTCGGCGACCAGATTTCCCTGCCGGTTGATTGCATTTCTTTGGTTTGGAATGTGTACTTAGATGAACAGCAAGTTTAGCCTGGAACAAATTTGTTAAGAAATAATAATTAAATTGTTTTGAAAAATTAAAAACCTACTTTAATTTCCATAATATTTGCCCTTTTTTGCGGAAAAAATACTAATTTCTCGGAAACAAAAGTCGACGACCCATGAGGCGCGGCAGGCGAAGGTCCGCCTGCGCAGGAGGTTGCGGGTTCGATTCCCGCCTCGGGACAAATGTTTGTACGATCTGCAAATATTTGTTCCGGGTGTTCTGGGTATTTTCTAGGTATTGTAAAAAATATCTATTGTATGTAATGTATTGCCTTAAGTACATCAGTCATCTAGTACCCATAACACAAGCTCTGCTTAGCTTAGGGCTAGATGATGCTGTGTGGCGTCTGCGGAAAATTCGCCGAGAACAATTCGTCGAAAACAATTTCGTCGAGAACAATTCGCCGAAAACACAATTTTTCAGATGTATGGCCAAACTGGGTATTTCCCGCTATACTTGAAAATCTTTATGACTATTTCTCGGCAAATTATTTTTTCGGCGAATTGTTTTCAACGAATTGTTCTCTGCGAATTTTCCGCAAATCGCTGTGTGGATTGTCCAGCATTATAAAAAACAATATTTTCATGGAACCCATCTTGGGATCATTCTCTATATAAGAATTTTCAAAATCCGACCACATAGGCGTTTTCTTATTTCAAAAAATAGTTTGACCAGACTGAAACTTTTGCGCTTTTTACCTGACTATCAAAGGAGGAGGGTTCGATACCATCATTATAGTGCACAAGTATGTGCGCTAACACATGAGCACTCTCTATTTCCACCCCCAGCTACATTAACACGCGTAATGAAAAGACCATCAACACATACCTTGCTAGAAACTTTTGCTCCACAAATTTCACAGTCATGCATGATTTTCAGATGTTTCATTTTAATGTGTTGTTTCAAGTTACTATTCCTAGTATAAACCCTGTAATAAAAAACACTCTTAATATTACTAACTAATTTTTTTATAATTACTTTAGAATGTGGTTGTCTCATGCAGAGGGTGCATGAAAACAGGGGAGACGGTCGCGTATGTGCTTGTAGAAGGATAGCGAAGCTAGTCAACGACTACACTAACTCGGGACACCGAGAACGCCTAGGGAGGCATGCACCGTCAGCGAGCTGCTGCCTTTCCTGGAAGACATCGCGGAGTTAGACTAGCAGCCTCCAACCCGACACGCAAAAAGGGCCCACCTGTGGCCTAGTTGCGGAAACCAGTCCAGGAACAAGTATCAAATGAAAAAATATTTAGTAACAATTCCGCGTATAACCTTCTCTGATTGTATTCATCAAAGTAAGTTGTCTATTAGTTACATCTCTCCACTAGACATCTTCAGGACACCACAATACTCGACATTGACTTTGAGATTGGTCAGCGCAGCAACACCAACAGAGTCCAGCCAGTAATGTTGCCTCTCCGAGCTCCTCGCGCCAAGCGGTGTATCGTGGAGAGACGAAAATAGTAGACAACTTACTTTGATGCTACCATCAGAGAAGGTTATACACGGAATTGTTACTAAATATTTTTTCATTCTAATATTATGCAATGGATTTCCGCAAAGTAACGCCTGAATCTATTATTTTTCAAGTATCAAGTAAGTGGTTGTCTCATACTCGCCTATCACAATCTTCATAAGTGCAATGGTAAAATGTTGGAGTGTGTCTTGTATTATGAATCCTTGTATGCCGTACCATATGTACCCTTTTGTAAAACTTTCGGCCACATTCATCACAGATGAATTCTGAAAAGATATAATAGGTATTAGAAGGTAGGTTATATGTTTTATTTCTCTAATGTTTCGAAAATATTTGATCAATTACACACATTTAGGGATTTTAATGAGATACGTATCCTGTGTTATGTTAAATATAGATTTCAGATTTCAATAACTTTATTTCTTTAGACTTTCAAATTAGTTAAACGCTTACAAAGTATTATTTTATACTAAAAACAGCTTTATATATCGCTCATTCCAAGAAAGTCCTATCTGTAGAGTATCAACTTTACAGATTGGTCATTCATTATTCTATGGAGGAGTCGATATGGAGAATAAATAGATAGATAGATACCTATATGCCACCTGAAGACAAATTATGATGGAATTGATTATGAAAAACAATAATAAAAAAGATAATTAAATCAAATATTGCTGGAGAATCCAATCAGTAAGTAAGTAATGGTACATTATTGACGAGTTCTGTAATGAGTGGAAACTAGATTTCGCGCTGAATATTCGTAGGCCGAATATTCGGTATTCGGCTGAGAGCGCCGCCGAACATTCGGCGAAATCATTATTTGTTGCACCTCTAATTGAAATTACCAGTCGCAAAACACAACAATAATGTTACATTACTGTCGCCTTTTTGCGTACCTAAGCCGACAAGTCCGACTTTGCTCAAAGAAGTTTATTAAAAGCAAGGGTAGGTGAGCTGTATGGATTAAAGAAATATCACAAAATCTTTTATTTATTAATTTTAAGACTTCTACCACTTTGCTGTTAGCTAAATCTTTAACTGGGACCCAAATACATCTGAGTCTCTCACCTAGGTACACCAAATTAAACATTATTAATCAGTCTTATGACTGTGAGATAGCAGATGAGAATAGAACACAAAAAAATAAAATATATACCTGTGTGCATCATTCTCTTGTGTTTCCAATATTTAGACCACAGTACAAATGCCATATCACATAATTCACAACTGTATGTCTTGTGCTGCTTCATATGCTTCCGCTTCTCCGTTATTGTGATGAATTCACTGCTGCATAGCTCACAACTAGAATTTGTTAGTTTCTAATAAGTAACTTATAAAGATAAATGTTTTTTATAACATTCTAAATTACAAACATGATCTTAGAATCTAATCAAAGGAACGAAGATTGTAGGTCTCATCTATGTGTAGTTGTCATCACCATGTGTAGCCTGAAAACTGGTACGTATCATGTTAATTTACTTATTTTCCCAATGTTTCAACAGGTTTACACACTGTTGTGGTAACAGGATGACTGGTAAGCGGAGGCAGCATTATTTGTATTTACCCTCACTTAATTTTAAACTTGTCATGTAAATCTGCATACTCGGATGACACACAACACTAACAGCGTTGCCTGGAAGAAATAGCTCTCAGGGATAAGGCCGCCTTTTGTACTGTTCATTTTTGTTTAGATATAAGATCTTTTATATAAGTATTTATTTTTCTAGTACAATAAAGTGATCATTCATTCACACTAACAGTGTCTGCTTTGCAGTGGCAGTAGCTCCAGGTACTCCGGTCATGCTGTGACCATGACAGTGTGTAACCCTGTTGAAATTTTGGGAAAAATAGTTCAATAAATGCAGTAAATAATGTTATACTAAGTTATACTCATAATTACCTGTTTAGATAGCATATGTTTATAAATATTTATGTAGTCTGGTTTTACTCATTGCTTAGTATAATCCTGGCCTGCCTACAATTTCCCTTAAACCCATACTTTTTTACAAACTAAGTCCAAAGAAACATCTGTATAATTAAAACTATTATCTTTTTAACTTGAATCCCATTATTAATATTTAATTTACCTGAAAGACTTCACAAAGGTATGTTGGTACATATGAGCACTCAGCTGGTGCTTCTTCTTGAAGCTGCAGCTACAGACATCACAATTGAACCAAGTTTTTCTACTGTGAACTACTTTTATATGCCGCTTTAAATTCTGGCGATTTACATACACTTTCCTGCATTCTGGACAACTGAAAACCAAGAGCAAAGAGAATACAATACTTACCAAGAGAGTATGTCTTATTTTTTTTATTATGATACTGAATACCATCAGTCAAGGGCAGAAACTAGTCTTTAGATTAAATGAGTTCACAAATTTTTGATGTTTTTTTTTCTAACCTGTAGATAACATTATATGTTTTGTCTATGTGTACGCTTTGAATGTGCCGGTCCAGATGACTTTTGTTAGAGTAGGATTTGTTGCAATTTGGTTCACCACAAATAAATTCCTTCTGTAAATAAAACAAAAGCTAAATAGCGATTCTGTCTAAGCGGTCGCGGATGGTAAGAGGCTTTGTACAAGTGCATTTTATCAGGTTGGCGAGTCCTTGCGGATATGAAATATGATGGCATGTAGTTGTTAATTTTTTTGGCTTTACTTTTACAGCTGCGTCGATGATGGATAGAACGTAAACAGAGACAAATAAAATATAAGATTTGAACACACGTGCGTATGTACATACTTGAAACTTACAATATTCAGGTGAATTTTTTCGTGCTGTTTCAGTCTGTATGGTCTGGAGAATGCAGTACCGCATTGTAAGCAAGTGTGTTTCTTTTCAGTTTTTCTTTGAGACTTTGTTTCATTCATCTTTATAGACTTTTTCAAAAAACATTTTCTAGTACATAGTGTTGTCGTTCCAACCAAGTAAATGTCAAAGAGAATACAATACTGACGAGGAGTAAATGTTAGGGTTGCCGTATCACAAGCTAAAATTGGTCGTATTTCAGGGGAAAAGTAAAAAACGGGCCGTATATTCAAATTTTATACTAAATGCTTACAAAATAAAAGATACAGTATACGGTAGGTATTAAATATACTCCTCTCTGTTATAAGGTTTGGACGATACTTAAAATTTGAGCTAATCTTGAAAGATTTCCCTTTTTGTCTTCCATCATTTTTGTAGCATATTTATCGTTAGGCCCTTCAAATTGTATACAATTGCTTTTTTTTCTCATGGCTTGATTTAGCTAATAAACAAATATGGGCAGTTACAAATAAATATGGGCATTAGTACGTGTCGTAACTAGAAACAAAACTTACACTACACAATATGTATTATTAAAACAATAAAATATTCATAAACTAAGTGAAGTCACGAAATATGAAAGTCGCTAGGTGTACAAAAATTAGTAAGGTACATAGGTATGTACCTTACTAATTTTTGTACACCTAGGTGCGGCACGGCACGTAGGTACGTGCCGTCTTGTTTTATCAGGTTATTTGATGACTATAGCTCATGGGAACCCTTAGCCAGAAAGAGTTCCAGTGCGTTCCGTTACACGAAGAAATTCTGTTTTTTCAGCGCTTTCGATACCGGCCGTATAATTTCTGCTTTGACGATTTACCCGCCCGAAAACCGTATAATACGGCAGTTGCCGTATCCAAAACATCAATGTCTAAAGGTTCTAAAACTCGAAAACCGAACATGCTTCCATGATTCGAAGCATGTTCGGCTCGAACCATATCGAAATTATCAAATCGAAACGAACTGTTCGATCGATCGAAGTAGAATAGAAAAAGTGTTTCCAAATTTCTTTTTGGAAAGCTGCTTAGTTGGTAGGGAAACTAAGCTACTACTCGATTTGACTGGTTGTTCGTTTGCTTGAGCTATCTTACCAAACCAAATGTTACTTTATCGTGTATCGTCGTAGTATCGTGGTAATATTTTTTTATGAAACTTGTTATTTTTATTTGGGTTGAGTCCATAGATCATATATTTTAAAGTTTTGTGCCTTGTATCTTGAAGCAAATTAAAAAGTTAAATCTGCCTAAAAAACTTTGTTGGCAAGTGAAAATTAGCTTTCTGTGTATGTCACAGTTAGTGTCCACACACATAACTGTCGAATGGACCGGAAGCTCGAAGTTCGCTTATTCATAGATAGGTACCAAGCCCTTTAAGCTCTTGGAGTTGACGTCCGAGTTTTTATTGCCTGTTTCCTACGCAACGGATAACAAACTTCGTAGCCATAACCAAAAGAAAGTTTTCAAAATATTATCTCTATTTCAAAACAATCATTTTATTGCATTACGAAATACCTAACGGAAATCAGAAATGATCCAGTACCCTGCTTCTAAGAAGCAACTATAGGGTAGGTAAGTACCTACCTATATTAACGCTTTGCGCTTCCATTCCTTCACTAAATCTCTGTATCAAATCTCCGCATCAAGGGAAGTTCTGTACATCGGAAACTATAGGGGTCGTTTTCCTCAGCTCGTTCTTCTAACTATCTTATAATTTCATCACACTTTTGGCATGAATTAGCTACCTTTAAGCATATAAGGTAGGTACCTATCCAGATCTGTAGGTAGGTAGGTGCCTTATTTAATACCTAACTTTTCAGATAGCCCTTGAAAACTGAAACAGATGATACAAGGATGCCATCCCTCGAAGCACCGAGTGAGGAACTCGGCTCCGCGCCACAAGAGAGCGTCGTCTTTTCACCATCGCCATCAGAAATATCAACTGCTAGCTCTCCGGAACCGCATCTTATACGTGCTACTCCCCTATTTCGGTACATAATCAAACTTGACAAACATTCTTACACTATGTTTTTTGGTTTTTAACATGGACATTGTTTTCACAACTTTTGAATTTAGAATTACATTTATGTACATACTTATTCTCTCTATGAATATAGATGGCGCTGTGAAATTTGTTTAGATGATACGTAATATAAAATATTTGTGGTTAAAATAAAAAATAATGTGGTATTCTTTCAAAACAAACAAGATTCGTAGTTAACCCGCTTACATCCATAGTGAATTATTACATGGTAGGTATATCATGAATTATTGTGGTTTCGTTAGTGCCCTTGCGATGCCGCTACCGGAACCTGAGCAACCGCAGGGACAAGATGAGCTGGAGCGCCGCTTGCCAGGTTACCAGAGAATTGTCATACCCCGGGAGCTTTCGCTTATTGAACTATTGGTAAGAACTTCACTAGGATAAAGCCTTAGTACACTACCAAGTGGAATTAAGAAGAGTGTCAATGTGTCACTCAAATACATCACTTGCAATATTTATAATAATTCTTCGATCATGGGTAAAGTTAGAATACTTTATAATATCTACCAGAAACAAAGCAGTGGCGCATCAACAGACGACGAAGTCCTACAAGTACGGGAGGCGCGACTCCGCGTGGTCGCTGAGAAAGTTGGCTTGAGGCGACTCAACGTGCTAGCTCCGAGACTGCGCTCTTTGACGCTAGATGGCAGCGCAATAACCTCGTTACGGGAGTTAGGGATTGGCTTGGTGCATCTCAAGGTAAGTGAAAAAGCTAGATAGAAAAAAAAGATGTAGGTAGAATTCCCACTGCTATTTTGAAGGAATTTGTATGAATGAAGTGTAGGCGCTGCTCGCGCGCCTCGACACTACATCATACAGATCACGTATCGACCTCGCCCCGTCTTACGAGCGCTAGAGGGCAGTTCGGAAGTAAATCTAGCCTGTGCTGTTTATTTTTTCTCCAGGTACTCAGCGTGAACCGCTGCGGTCTGACGAGCCTCGACGGAGTGTGGGGTCTGGGCGCGCTCCGCGAACTGAGCGCGGCAGGGAACCGCCTGTCAGACCTGCAGCCGCTCGCCGCGCTGCAGAAACTGCACACACTGAATGTTTCCGAGTAAGTTCAGTTCAGTTAAAACAAGCTGGCGTTAGGAAATTGTTGAATTATAATATATCTTCATTCATACACAATTGAACGGATGCATGATGTTATTTAAAATTTTATATATTAAGTATCTATGCTGTTTCAATAAATGTTGGTCTACATGATACTCTAGGTCTAGAAATTGCTTAGCGCCAGCTGTATTTATGAAATGCGTCTCTATGTCACAGTAATCCAATATCAGAAGCCGGTCGTCTCTGGACCCTGGGGATCTGCAGTTCTCTCCGCCGCCTCACGCTGACGGGCACCGCTGCCTCGGACTCTCTTCACTATCGGAGTGAAATTGCCTCGGCTCTGCCAATGCTGGTCTATCTGGATGACCGGCCTTTACACACTGATGTTGAATGTAAGGTTGCAGAGAATGCATTTTAAATTTCGCGGTTTGTTTACACATTCTTTGTTATGAGAAAACCGGTTACTCTTCCCATGTACAGATGATTCGGAAGGTCTGTTCGGAGTGGACTTATCGGACTCCGGTGAGAGTGACGAAGAAGTGCCGAATGAAAGTGTCAAACTCCCACATTCTTCAGAAATTGTCAATGTGCCGCCATCCGATGCCCAGCCAGGGCCGTCAAGTGATCATCAGGTGAGAAAAGGCAGTTTTACATCGTTGTGTAAGATTTTTTCATCATCATCATCATCATATCAGCCCATACACGTCCACTGGACATAAGCCGCCCCCATACGACGACGCCGCGGCGTCGCGTCGTCGTCGGGGGATCGTGCCCCATCCATTGACTCATTTGACTCCCTGCGACATGCTGCGACCGCTACGATGTTGTCGGTCCTTCGAGTGGATGGTCTCCCAATACTCCGTTTCGCGTTACATTTTTATGGGGTATTTATCGCGTATCTGGTGTTTGTATTTATAATACCTAATACCCTATGTTTAAAAAATGTAACATTGAGTGGTAAATAAGACGTAGGTAGGTAGTGGTAAATAAGTCGAGGCGATTCGGGTTATTATATAAATCGAGATTTTTTCATTGTTGTCGCCTTATTGAATTTATACATGAAAATACGTACACTGCTAATACACCGCGCTCTGTTCCGATGGCGGTCGTTTGGATACGCCACCGTGACACCATCTTTGTTACTCTATGTAGGTACAGTGTACAGTATAGTGTAAGCACCCGAGGTGGTCAAAATATCTTACTACCCATTGTTTCATATTTATATGAGCAGTCAGGGTGTTCAAAATTATCTTAGCAAACAAATCTCTCAGAGGTAGTGTGCAAACTCTTTTGAGTGAATATTTTTGAAGGTACATTTTATGCACAGATAATTTTGTGAGCTTTGTTAGCTAAGATAATTTTGAACACCCTGACTCTTCATATAAATATGAAACAATGAGTAGTAAGATATTTTGACCACCTTGAATGCTTAGAACAATATGATGACTCGAACTGCGAATATCAAATTGCTTTTATATGTTTTTCTGATCATTTTGACTACTCTAGACGCTCATATCAATTTGACGCTGACTGCACCTACCTATAGGGATAACGTTTGAAAAAGTCCGCCAAAAAAGTCGATTAGATATTAATGTACCTACCTACTACCAAATCCCTTATATACTTATATGTAAGAGGAGAACAGCATCCTTGGCAACGTAAACCTACAATTTTCCATATAATTTATTGACTTGTAAATACTAGTTGTTTAAGTCGGTATTGTTATTTGCAAAAACAATAGAAGTCGACATCTATTTTATTGCAGAAAATATTTGTAATCAGTATTACCTATTGCAATACACATGTAACCATTTTACTACTCACAATTAGGTGCAATGTACAAATTGCACTATAATAACATAATGGATGTTACCTACATAGGTCCTATATATTATATAAGGTAAATTTTTAAAAGCTAGCGCGGTTGTCTTTTGTTTTTCATATTATTTCCACGCTGACTGACGACGACGCGACGCGACGACGACGTCTCGTCACAAACTCAGGCCTACAGTGGCTACCGTATACGAAAAAAGAGGATCGCGCCAGCTTTTAATAATTTACCTGGTACCTATTTAAGTATTATAACTTCCTTTAATTTTACTTTTTCGTAGAAGAACCAAAGTCACCGACATAGCTCTCAGAATTAGTAGGCTGAAGTGGCAGTGTGCAGGTCATATGGCTCGCAACTGATAACCGTATATCAATTTTTCACTTCTTCCACTAGTGGACAAAAAAATTAAGTGAAGAGAATATCAATAACACCTTATTTCTTATTTGATAATAATAACTATGTTTATAGTATAAAATTTGACTTGTCTAAGTGCTTATTTTGTAAGCCTAAAGAAATAAAGTTATTGATTCTGATTCCGCTGGGGAGTAAAGGTTCTTAAGGTGGTTTCCTGACCCAAACTAGCTTCGCTACCTATTATCATATTATTACGTTAAACAAGCAAATTTTCAAAAATCCCGTTGTTTAACGTAATAATACGATAACATGTAGGTGGCGGCTCTGTTTGGGTCAGAGAAGCCCCGCGAAACGGAGTATTGGGAGACCATCCACTCGATGGACCGACGTCGTCGTAGCGGTCGCAGGGAGTCAAATGAGATAATGGATGGGGACCCCACGAACCTCCGACGACGCGACGCCGCGGCGTCGTCGTATGAGGGAGGCCTATGTCCAGCAATGGACGTGTATGGGCTGATGATGATGATGATATGTAACGGTACGGTACCTAACATAGTAGGTATACAGGTTCCACGGCTATGGGACATTGATGTAGGGCAAGTCAAGGTCAATACAGTGTAGTAGGTACCTATACTCCGATTCAAAAACCTGGATATTTTTTGTATACAAAGGGGTAACAAACTGGAAAATATAACTAAGTAATAGGTAGGTATCATCGAAGCAAAGAAGCTCGAAACAATTTTTGGTTTTGGGCAGCTTTCATTCATTATTTACATATATGTATCCCGTTCGTTTTCAAATTAAAATTTAGACATTTTTTGCTACACAAGTGAAATTGTTGAAGTTTGTGTTTTAGTTTTTAGTGTTTTCTTTGCTTTTACCTTGTTGTTTTATGTTATTGTTATCATTTTTTATTTAGTTTTCATTCATAACTATCTTTGTTGTCACAAAATATCTTGAATTCTTAATCAGAATACCAGTCAGTTACCTACACTGTATTGACATTTAATCCGGATTAGTTAAATAAGCACTGAGAGCCTCAAATATTGTCTTAGCAACAGTTAATGTTGTCGCTTCTAATGTTGTCTCTGTCACTAGGTAGGTAGGTATGTCATGTTAATTTTCTCTCATTGACATCATACATTGGAAAGTTTGTTTGCTATGGCAATAAAGAACACTTCGTATGTAACAATTTTCTACTTAAAATCCTTATTAAGTAATATTATAAAAGCGAAAGTGTGTTTGTTTGTCCTTCCTTCACGCCCTAACTAAGCAATGAATCGACTTGATTTTTGGCATAAAGTTAGTTTTGTTACTTTTGTCCTAGTAAAACATCAAATTCCCATGGGAGATTTACTGGAAAAAATACCTTTTTATCCCTCTAGGTATTATGTAAAATCCAAATTTAACGCGGGGAACAGCTAGTATGTTAATAAAACGAATGGACATTATCACATCTTTCGATGTTGTGTGCGATGACCTAAACAAGGTTTAGATGTTGTGTACCCATCAGTTAAGATTGTAGTCAAACGAAAGGTATTACCGAATATTTAAAAAAATCTGTGTCAGTTTCCGCGTCGAAAACTCTGAATTTCTTCCCCACGCCACAGATTAGGTAATGTTACCCCACTCTTGTTACAGGTCGCGTCACGGTTTAATAGCGCAGACCTTGATGCGCAGAAGTAAATTTTTAGATTTTACACCGTTTTACACCTGCGCAGAACGCCCCTCCACGTGTACATGTTGCTCGGAGTGCGTGGAACGCACTCCACGCACTCCGAGCAACATGTACACGTTTGTACACTAGTCTGATCAAAATCAGCCTGAACAAATAACCGGCATGAAAAACTTTTTAGTGGGACCTCCCTCTGATACCTGGGCGGACACAAAACGATGGTGATGGGGTCCACCTCGGCCCCATCAAGCCTCAGCGTCGACGGCGGCCCGCGACCACGGAGTCTGCTGGACTGCGCCCTTGCAGACCCAAGCTGCCTCCCAGACCCCGGACTGCGGTGGACCGGTCGAACTTAGTAGTTGCTCCGTCGAAGCTGCAGATAATGAATACGCTGTTGGGTACGTACGTAGCTTGTGTTTTATAAATATGGTTCTTTCTACTTTGCAAAAGGAACCCTAAAAACTGATGTTTTTAATAATAAAAATGTATTTCCTTTTCAAAAAAAATATTATAAATAGTGATGAGAACTTAATTTATATAATAATGAGTTTAGGTAATTTAATTGAAATTAATAATATGTATTATTAAGGACCTCTCATCGAGTGATGTTTTTAATCATCATCATCATCAGCCCATACACATCCACTGCTGGACATAGGCCTCCCCCGTACGACGCCACAAATAGTGGACTGAGCCGCCTCCATCCATCGACTCCCTGCGACCGCTACGATGTCGTGGGTCCATCGAGTGGATGGTCTCCCATGTAGGGAGGGATTTGCCATAATCATCACGCTTGGCGGGCGGATTAGTGATCGCAGTGTTGGTGTTTAAAAATACTCAGAAGGAAGCTGCTGCCCTTCCTCTGGTAGGTTCCCTCTTACGACATTCACGGGTTGAGTTGGAGGGGAAAACCTAAAAGCCACCCATCCAAGCACTGACCGCGCCCGACGCTGCTTAATTTTGCTGATAGCTACTCATACTTACGTGGTATTATAGAAGGACGTTGCTACCTTAATTTTTTTTTACTTTTTTTATTATTCGTTGTTTTAGCGGCAATAACAGTAGACACCTTGACACAATTTCAACAAAATGTAGACACTTTTATGGTCCATGAGATACAGCCCGCTGACAGACGGACAGACAGACAGCGGAGGCTTCGTAATAGGGTCCTGTTATCACCCTTCGTGTACGGAACCCTAAAAAAAGAAATAAAGTAAAAAGGCGTTTTCGGCGTCTGCAGTTTTCCAATTTCTTACATACCTTCAAGGATTTCCCAGATAATCTGACGCTTCCTAAGGGTCGTCCCATTTGGAGTTTCACAACGGTAGACTGGAATAAAAATAATCGACAAAATAATTTAAAATGTAGTGAATTCTGCCTCCTTACTAAATGGCAGCCAGTGGCAATTCCAAAGTTTTCGTGTGACTGAATCTGAATACCTACCTAAAACATTCTTAGCCTGGATGGTAACTCTACCTCGATTCAGATAATTTTGACGAACGTCAAAGAATATGGGGAAAAGGCCTCTGGGTCTTTGGCAACTCTTTCTTTTAATCAACCACTTCTTAACCGTTTCGCCACGAATAAACATTATTTCAATCAAGTACATTTTAAAATTGAATAAAGTAAACATTATGTCAACTGACCAGCATTATTTATTATATATCTCATTTATATATTTAATATTTAAAGACATTGGTACAAGTAGCGGCACGTAAGTCTAGCGCTGAGCTATACGCGGAGGGGATAGCTGCGCATGGGTAATGTACCACTAGCCCCGCCCTGGTACCTTATTTTTTACGTCTGCGCAATAACGGTCAGCGCTAAAATAACGTGCCGCTACTTGTACCAATGTCGTTAAATATTTTTCACCAATATTCCTTGGGTTTTGTAACCCTTTGTATGCATATTTATCCAGATTTTTGAATAGGAGTAGATACCTTTATTGTATTGTATTATATATTGTATCTGTTCGTCGGTGGTATCTGTATTTTATCATCGAAGCAAAGTACAGAAGATCGAAATATATTTTTTTTGTTTTGAAAGTTTTCAACTTTTTATTAAACTTCCGTTCGTTTTCGAATTCAAAACACAACCGTTTTTACTACACATGCGAGATTATGCATTGTTGGAAGTTTGTGTTTTAGATTTTAGTGTTAACTTTGTCGTTACCTTGTTGTTTTCTGTTATTGTCATCAGTTTTTGATTTAAGTTTTCAGTCATAAATGTCTTTGTTGACATAAAATATCTTGGATTCTAAATCGGAGTATAGAAACCTGTATTAGGTACATGATTTCATTTTCATTTACAGATGACGAGTGGCGCTGCAGCGGCAGTGACCTGACCTCGCAGTCGCCGGTCTGCGGCAACCTGACGAGGGCGCTCCGGAGGACCACCTCTAGGTTCAAACATCAAACATCATTAGGTTTGAAGCTTCGTACCTACTTATTTATTTAAAGAACACAAACATCATACATTAGTATAACCCAATATCTAATACATATGACAATTATTTGCGTATTTGCGTACATAACATTTTTCATAGAGTGCGTGCGCAGTGAAACAAAAATTTAAAAACTTAAAACTAAAGAAAGTTATATATAAAAATAGGTCAATTCAAGCTAAAGAATAAAACAGAAAAAAATAATTCAACAATATGCAGGTTCATGGATTTTTAGTATAAGCGCTGAAATGAGTTATCAATACATTTTTAAATTTATTCATAATTACCTACCTACTTTGAAGATTGTGAGCCTTATGTACTCTACGAAACGAAACAGTACACTGATCCCGTCAACACCGCCTGGCTGGAGGGTGTCGGCGACATGATTTTAGCGTCGGATTGTCCGCTGACTTGTGATGACAATTCTAAGTAATAATCTGGCCGCCGTGTTTTTCAACTTTTAACGAGATGCGATGTTGCCGTCAGACTGCCAATAACGCAGCCGGCTTTGTTGTCGGCGACTTAGTCGCGACTTTGGCGTGTAGATGTGCACTACTATAAGAGATATTCAGCGACTTGGAATTCCCTAGAAAATGTCAGATGTGGGCCATAATATGCAGAAAATTTTACTGAAGGCCAGCCGCTATGGGACTCATTGGTGGAGGCCTGTGGCCTTAGTAGAGAACCTTAATTTACAGCAGCACGGCTGGGCACTGAAAGCGTTAAGCCTGTAGAAAAGGATAAAAATAAAACGCAAACCAATGTTATTAGTAAGAGAGGCCTATGCCCAGCCGTGGACTAATAAATGTTGACGATGATGATGTTCTTTCATGTAGCCGAGCCCAATATGTTGTTGTTAAAATCTATCTATGAAGAAGTAAATATTTTTCCTTATTTTGTGACACTGATGAAATAGGATACGATGAACTTACACATAAAACAATAGAATTAGATATATGACTATAGACCTCTTACACTAACCAATATTAACTTATGGTGTATCTAACATAACAATGGTATTAAGTGTCACAACAAATAACCAAACTGGATAATAACAAGTCATCACAAATATGTTAATAATTGACAAAGAGACAGCGGTATTTAGCATTTATTAAATCCTATATCATCTATGGATTTCTGAGTACAGTAGTAAATTCAAAGAAATAAATATAATGACTGTATCATGTCATCATATGTATGAAAACTTATTGTACACTCATAGAAATATCGATCGATTCCCTAAAAATTGCGACATACATAATGTAAATACTAGAAATAAGAACAAACTCGCTTTGCCCAAAACTCGGCTGCACAAGATTAGTGTATCTTTTAAAGGGCACACTTCTACAACAAAACTCCGAGTGAGTTGCAAAAATTATCAATAAATAAATTCAAACAAACTATCAAACATATCCTTTGTAAAAAGGCTTATTACAAAATATCAGATTATCTAGAGGATAAAAAAGCATGGGACGACTTTTGCTCCAACTCGAAAACTAACAACCTAACAAGGTAAAGGTTTCTTCTTCGCTTCTTTACTTTACCTTAAAAAGATTGAAGTGAACAAAAAATCAAAGTGATCACTTTATTTCCCTATTTTACTTATGTAATTTTAATTTTGTGACGTGTCCAAGAGTCCTGTAAGGTCTAAAGGAAATAAAGCACTTTGATATTTGATATTTGAGTGGCGTTCATTGTAAGCTTCCCCCTTTTTATCACCGGTACGTATGGCTAAATTTAGGTAAAATTACACCATAAGAGCTCGTTTAGACACGGCGGGAACCGCGCGGTTGCAAACCGGGGTTTGTATCCCTGCTACGACTAACCGCGCGGTTACGTCTGAACGATTCCGACAATACTAGTATAAAATAAGACGCGCGCGGTTCCCACGCGATTTTGAAACCGCGCGGTTCCCGCCGTGTCTGAACGAGCCTTAAGAGTAGTGAAAACGCGCCGCGCGAAATAAAATGATGCTAGAACCGACCCAATATCGACTCAATATGCAAAAAAACTGCCTAAAATAATGGTTCAACAACTTTCTAATAAACTCCCATTAGAGATGATGCCAACTAAAAATGAAAATAGGTTTATGTTAAATCTTTTCGAATTACCTGACATCCTCCTAGAATCATCTAACCTAAAGTGTTAGATTTGAAAGAACCTTAGATTTAAGTAGATAAATTACTAGCAGCCCGCTCCGGCTTCGCACGGGTAGTAGAGCATAATCATAAAGGGATAAGGCATTGTTTTTGATGAAGGCTCCCAGGTGCGGCTTGACTTTTTCCGATACTTCCAACAATTATCGTTATATTTCTACCAATTTACACAAAACTTTGACAAACTATTATATAATTAAACCTTCCGTGTTAATCAATCTATCGATTTGTGTAAACCACATGAAAATCTGTTCAGTAATCCATCGATTCCCTGCGATCGCTACGATGTCGCCGGTCCATCGAGTGGATGGGCCAAGGCCCATCATTGTGGGCTCAGTGACGAAGCACAAAACCGATTTCTCTTACACAAGGTTTGTTTTGAGAATAATATTTGCCGTAACCTTTTCTACTGTTGGTTGATAAGCATTCTTTCTAATGGGAATAGGTTACGTTACGTACCGTCGAGGTATACCTTCTTTACGTAACTTTATTTAAAGGTCTGTGAGTAATGTGTGCCACGAAGGTACTTATTCAAAGGTACAGGCAATATAAATAGTATTCACTTCAGCTACCAATTATTTGATTGTTTGGGAATAACTATAACCGACTTCCCATTATTTTAAACAGTTTTTTAAAGTTTTGCGGGATAAGTAATAATCGTTCGGGAATATAATTTTTATGGGACCATCTCGGGATCATCCTCTAACTCTATAATTACAAAAGAACCATCCAAATCGGTCCATAAATTGACGGTGTTATTGACGCTGAATATATAACCTTCCCCTTGTTTCAAAGTCAGTTAAAAAGAGCTGAGAAATTACTTAAATGTACCGAGTGCTCCCGGGGAAGTTCCTGGTTCTCGTCTCCGCTTGCGGAGTGGTATCCTAAGAGAACCATGATCCCCACCTCTTGCTTGCCTTCATTGGCCGGTCTGAGTGGAGTCACGAGAGAAGCATCTTAGGATGTAGATTCGGGGGTGGAAGTGTCTAATGGCGGAATAACGAGGAAGCACGCTCAAATGTCATCGTGATGGTGAAATCGGGGCCGCACCTCTCGACACCCCATAGTCCCTTAGTCCGTTGCACCGATGTTGTTCCTTTCCCGGCATTTACGCCAACATTTTGTGGAACCCACCCAGCATTCAGGATACACTGGTTTTTTAAATTCAGTTGCATGATTTGTCCCACACATATGTAAATTTTAGCTGCTGCCCGCGCCTTCGCCCGCGTTTTATCGGGATAAAAAAAAGCCTATATATAATTCCAGGTCCCAAACTATACCCATATCAAATTTCTGCATAATCGGTTCAGTTGTTCTTGCGTGAAAGAGTAATAAATATCCATCCATACATCCATTCATCCATCCTTATAAACTTTAACACTTATAATATTAGTGGGATCTCATGTCGTTCCAACTGAGTAAATAATGTTGCACGTTGTGCACAAATTGGTTTGCTTGCTTAGCCCAAGTAATTAGTCAAACATCATCATAAGTGGCCAATTATTATCTCAGCAACAGTGTTTACCCAAGCGAATAAGGAAGGAAAGCCAAGTCTACTAATCTAATTATAGATTTCCCTATTAGGCGGTTTCCTTCACAATAAATTTTTATCATTAGAACAGTATACTGCACTCTACCTCAATCACACAATATTATAAATGGGAAACTTTGGAGGAATAGATGTTGTTAATTTCTTCACGCCAAAAGTACTAAACGAGAGAACGGATGAAATATTACATTAATAATGTAGGATTAGACCTGAAATGCGAGAATGTGTGGATTGTTCAGCATTATTTATCCATTTATACTTATAATAAAACTGTAACAGGTCCAATTCTGTACATTGAAGATATTTTGATTTTTTTTTGAAGGGCACTTTGTTGTCGATACTGATGACAAAAATGATTTTTTTCTATCATGTCTGTCTGTCTGTCTGTATCTTGGCCGCGCATAACTCTGAAACTACTGAATTTATTCAAATGAAACTTTGCAAGATTTGAGTTCATACTACGAGAAAGGCCATGGGATACTTTTCATCCTGGATTATAATAGGGTTCCCTTGGGAGAGGGGATGAAAGTAAAATTTCTTGGCTGCGCATAGCGCTAAAACTACTGAATGGATTCGAATGAAACTTAGCATGATTTGAGTTCATACTACGAGGAAGGACATAAAATACGAGTCCATACCCCAAGGCCAACAAAATGATTACGAAATTGTTATTAGTGTCGATAAACCACCTACTGGACAGCATCCGGTCGGTACATAGCTCTCGCTACCAATGATGTTGCCGTCGTCGTCCTGGTAGATCAGCACTGTGACAAGCGGGACATTGTGCTGCGTACCCGGGATGACCGCTTGCAACGCATTAGCGAAACGCACCAGGCAGTTGATGCTCTTCAGTACTCGCTTGTATATCCTACTGTCGTGGCGAAGACGGATACAACTTTGATCTTCAACATGTGGCCGACAACTGACGAGACTGTCGACACTAAAAAAGAACAGAACAAATGAGAGAAGACTGCGCGCTGAGAATTATGTAGATCTGCGAGACGCCATGAATCAAGATAGAAATTGTGAAGATTCAGGACGACTGGTGATACTTCCTTCCAGTTTTAGAACTGGACAATAGATATGTAGTGCCTGCCCTATTCTCTAGTATAGGTACGTAAATGTGGAGCTGTGTGACGTCCAGTCAATAAAAACTAGGTATATCTAGGTATATGTACATCTATATGCTACATTAATAAAAATATACACTACATTAATAAATACATAAATACTAATATATATAATATACATAAATATACTACGTTAATAAAAATAAGTAAGGTTTGTGAGGTTGTAATCTCTGAATCTACTGAGCCGATTTTGAAAATTATTTTACCTATTTAAAGCACGTTGTACTCACAAAGTACAACTAAAAATGATAACCGGCCAACGAAGTGGGCACGGGTCAGCTAGTTAAGAATAAGAATACGATATCTTTATTTGTAGCATCTTTAGATTTTTTTTATTGATTTAATTCGGATTGTCATCAGCTTATCTAATTACAATGGAATTTAAAATAGACACAGAAAGGTAAAATTTGGAATTCGCTAATATAATCAGAATAAACTACTTATGTGTGGTTAAAATTATTGTTCGTCGCCAATCTTGTATTGAATAAAGTAATGAAATTATATTAAAAAAAAACAATGAATAAAAATTAAGAATACTTCTAAAAATACATCATGTGCAAAAGAAGTTGAGAGTCATGCATCGCCTTGCGCTGTGAATGCTGGTATTGAAAGGGTTAATAATTGTTACACATACGTTTCAAATATTTTTTTTCTCAAAAAGACAAATATTACATGTCACTTACTTGAAAACAGGGTTTTTACATGAAATAAGGTTTACATAGGTTATGGTCGTTCAAAATTTACTCGTTCAATGTGCTACATCCTGCTGAATTCATTGACAGTAATTCTACTCGTTATTTACATATAAGTACCTACTCAGGTAAATAATATTCTAAAATGAAAACAAAAAGCTTAGAACATGCATGAGAGTCCATGAATGGAACACTCTATATATAGAGTGGGAAATATGTAGATAGAATACTACTACCGAAGTAACATTACCTAATCTGTGCTACTACTTACCTACTAGGAAACAAGCATACCATACATGCTTCTTATTGTGCTTAATAACACTCCCTTTAGGATAACGTACGACCCCCGATAAAAAAGTTACATTAAAATATATTAGATCTTGTCTATTAGTTTAACAGGGGCCTGTTAAACTTTATTTTGTTGACTGTACCGGTCTTGTTCAAATAATCAAGACCAACATTAACAATGCAAATTTGTATTTTTACAAGAAGCGGAAAAAGAGCTCATTGATGCCACTCTCGAAGATGCCTCTCGAGCGTTGGCGGCTGAAATCCCTCGGGCTCCGATTGCAGAAGACTGGATCAAATTCAAAGAGGAAACAGGGTAAGGAGTTCTTTTTCTACCTGCCTACATCATGATGAAATTTCATTATTTAATTTCCATTAGATGATGGAACGGCGATATTGTACGGGTCGCAGAGAGTTAGTAGATGGAGCCGGCTCAGAGGATCGCTATTTGCGGCGTCACTCGTCGCGTCGTCGTCGGTCGTCTTCATTTAGGCTTATGTATAATTTTTTCTCTTGGTTTATCGTATGTAAATCTACGACAGAAGCTACTACACTTATAAAGGTTATTAGAGATATTAGAATGAAAAATATTTAGTAACAATTCCGCGTATAACCTTCTCTGATAGTATTCATCAAAGTAAGTTGTCTACTAGTTTCGTCTCTCCACGAAAAATCATCAGGACACCACAATACTCGACCTTCACACAGCAACACCCACAGAGCAGCATTGTTACTAAATATATTTTCATTCTAATATTATGCAATGGATTTCCGCAAAGTAACGCCTGAATCTGTTATTTACGCTATTAGAGGTTGAATAGGTTTAAAACATTTTCATCGTTGATTCTACATTGATGTTATTACGGGCACCCATAATAAGAGAAGGTACGGGTGTCTTAAGAAAGATCAACTATTTTTTGGTGAAAACCATTTGGGCAAAAATAATGACCTTACAATTCTTGTAATGAATTTCATTGAATTGGATTAAAAAAATAACCGATACTGACCCACTTAAAGACACTGTACCTATACTTTGGTATTTTTAACGCAATAAATGAATGATTGATTTTCTGCAGCATTGACTTTGGAGTGGATTTCAAATATCGCGCACCGGAAAGCCAGCCGGGCGACGCAGACAAAGCAATCGAAAGGTTGGAGCAAATCGAGAAGGAAACGTATGAACGTTTCAAGAATGGCAATTCTTCAAAATACTTCACATGCGAGCCGCCAAACTTCGCCACCGTGATGAGCGACTTCGAAACGTGGAAGTTGGAGAATGTACCAAACGATTTGAACTTCTACCGTGCTTCGAGCAATGGTTGTTTATCAGATAATAGTGATTCGCGGTCGGATTAGCAGCTTTCCCTTTGACCAAATACCGCACGGTTGGTTTTGGCGGAACGCTAACGCTATTCCGCAACGAAGTGTTAACGGAAAAGTCGGCTTGAATGATTCGTTATTTCGAAGAAGCTGAAGTGCCTCCTCAACTGTAATTTTTGAAGGTTTTTTGTGATTCTTAAAATTAGGTATAGGTTTATTTAATTTTTTTATTCATGTACAATATTTTGTCAAAAGTTATTTAACTCAGCAAATTATGCATAGAAGTTAAAAACATTTTTCTTTGAACGGGATTTAGAAATTTTGTATCGCGAGGCGATATGTTGTTTGCCAATGTTTTTATATCTTTGTTAAAAAGTGTGTACCAAAAAAGTGTACAAGGGCAATATCTGTTGGTTTTTAGGGTGCCGTACCGCAAAAGGATAAAAAGGAACCCTTAAAGGATCACTTTGTTGACCGTCTGTCCCTTTTCTCAGGAACGCGTCGAGTTGAAATTAACATCAAATACTCAGTTCCAATATCTAATAAATCAAATTTCCCAGTCAACACAATTATAAGTTTTATGCCCGAATATTTAGCGTACTTTTTATAATTTTCGAGGCACTTTAGGACATTTATGAAGGTAGAAAGAGTATGTTTTGTACCCGATTTTGGTTGAGTATTAAGTATGGGTATTATTACCCGACTACCAAAGGAGCGGTTATGATATTTAAGTTTTTTCAGAAAGATGTGCAGTTACCTAATAATAGATGTGAACTGTTAGTTTCATTACAAAGTATAATTATATTGTTATGTTTGAGCAATGTTTTTATTTTATCTTAAAGTCGAGGACGAAACATGTCGCTGATTACATAACAAAGAAAATAAATATTTTTTCTCTCCGTATTTATAATAATAGTTTTTTGGGAAATCATAATAGTGTGCAAGGGCTGATTCTCAACGAACATAAACGATGACATAGACCTATCTATACGATACGAGATTCTGTTCGTTGTTTTTAAATATTTTATCTCCCTTTCACTTTGTTTTAATGATACGTATCTGAGACAAGAATAGGTAGGTACAGTCAGCGTCAAATTGATACGAGCTTCTGGAGTAGTCAAAATGATCTGAAAAACATAAAAGCTTGATTTGATATTTATGCAGTTCGAATTTGATATTTATGCAGTTCGAATCATAATAATGTTGTAAGCAAAGGTGTTCAAAATTATCTTAGCAAACAAAGCTCTTAACGTTTTGGTCTGGCTCTTAGGTTTTGGTTATTCTATTTAGGCGAGACAATCAGAATTTATTTTAAATGACGAAAACTAACTATATCAAAAATATGCTATATGTCGAAACTCTATATGACGAAAACTAACTCTATGCCAAAAATCAAGTCGATTGGTTGCTTTGTTCGGACGTGAAGGAAGGACAAAAAGACACACTTTCGCATTTATAATAGGACTAGCTGACCCGTGCCCACTTCGTTGGGCGGTAAACATTTTTCTATAAAACTCGCAAATAACGTGGTTTAAACGATGCGTGTTTAAACAAATTCAATAGGTAGAAGAATTTTCAAAATTGGCTCAGTAGATTCAGAGATTACCCCCTACAACCACACAAACCTTACTTATTTTTATTAGTATAGTATAGATTTAAATATACCTAGATTTTATTGACTGGACGTCACACAGCTCCACATTTACCTAGGTATATTATGCGCTTCAAAAGCTTTTGATAGTACCTACTGGAGAATAGGGCACTACACATCTATTGTCCAGTTCTAAAACTGGAAGGAAGAATCACCAGTCGTCATAAATCTTCACAATTTCTATCTTGATTCATGGCGTGTCGCAGATCTACATAATTCTCAGCGCGCAGTCTTCTCTCATTAGTTCCGTTCTGATATATACCAAACGCTTCGTTTTAATTTTGGCATAAGTGTCCACCAGAAAACTATTAAACAAACCTCGAAACCTTTGCAGGTGAGCAATGCAACCTTCTCTTATTGGTAAAATGTATCTAGGCATAGAATTGCACTGCAGAACTTTTTAGTGTCCAGTCTCGTCAGTTTTCGATTTACATGTCGAAGATTAAAGTTGTATCCGTCTTCGCCACGACAGTAGGTATATAAGCGTGTAGAGACTGAAGAGCATCAAATGCCTGGTGCGTTTCGCCAATGCATTGCAAGCGGTCATCCCGGGTACGCAGCACAATGTCCGGCCTGTCACAGTGCTGATCTACCAGGACGACGGCAACATCACTGGTAGCGAGAGCTTTGTACCAACCGGATGCTGTCTATTAGGTCGTTTATCTACTAATAACAATTTTGTAATCATTTTGTTGGCTTTTGGGGTATGGACTCGTATTTTATGTCCTTCCTCGTAGTATGAACTCAAATCATGCTAAGTATCATTCGAATCCATTCAGTAGTTTTTGCGCTATTTTAGGCCGAGAAATGTCACTTCCATCCCCACTCCCAAGGGAACCTTAACGAATTCCAGGATAAAAAGTATTACATGACCTTCCTCGTAGTATGAACTTAAATCATGCCAAGTTTCATTTGAATACATTCAGTAGTTTCAGCGCTATGCGCAGCCAAGAAATTTTACTTTCATCCCCTCTCCCAAGGGAACCCTATTGAAATCCGGGATAAAAAGTACCCTATGTCCTTCCTCTTAGTATGAACTCAAATCCTGCAAAGTTTCATTTCAATACGTTCAGTAGTTTCGGAGCTATGCGCGGCCAAGATACAGACAGACAGACAGACAGAGATGACGGAAAAAAAGTAAATTTTTGGCATCAGTATCGATAATAGAGTGCCCTCAAATTTTTTTTTCAAAATTTCTTCCATGTACAGAATTGGACCTGTTACAGTTTTTTTAAAAGTATAGATAAATAACACTTTGGGAGAAGATTGGCGTACATTCAGAGCAACCTGCGCTTTCTCACGCTTTTTTCGAGATATTAGTATAAAAGTAGCCTGCAAAGAGTAAAAACTGGCTGGTAGCCTGTATGTTAAGCCTGGCGGGCAAGTCTATTTGACGTAAGTAACGAGACGTGATCGTGACGTCTCCTTTTACAAGATTTGCTATAGTGCCTCTATCGTGTGGACGTGGAACTAGTACGCAAATCCCATACAAAAGTGAGACGTCACGATCACGTGTCATTACTTACGTCAAATAGACTCGCCCCAGGTCCAGATTTTTCAAAAATGCGATTTATACTTTTGTCATAAGAAGAACCATAATAATTTATGCGATATATACTTTTGTCATAAGAGATACTACTTTTGTCTTATATTATATTTATAGTATATATATTTATTTATCTTTATAGTGTAAGCCTAAATCTTTATTGTATTTATATTTGTTCTTCCGAAGGTTTCTTTCTCAAAGTCCAAGTCAGCTGTTTTAGGAAGATAACTACTGCTACCCTGTATTTAGATACTTACCTGCTGAAAGAAAGGAACTGGTAAGTTCCCCTAACTTATGTAATGCATGGCAACAACATAGATTTATACATACATACATATATATAGGTATAGGTGTACCTATATAATTAAAGCTATCTAGACTCAGATAGGTATGCTTGTAAATCTTGTAATGACCATGTTTCTTCCTATAACGATCATCTTTTTACTTACCCAGACACGAAGGTAAGTGTATGTTTCTATCATGATAAGTAGGTATTAAGCACTGACGAAACTAAGTATAACCATAAGATATGCCAGCCCATGTTGACTGCCTCTACCATACTGGACTCTTTCTGAGATCAAGGCTTCAAGGTATTGCTCACCAGGCCACCTGTAGACACTTCACCTTCCATCAGAAGTGTAAAGTTAGAATCGAGACTCATCTGTGAACAAAATTCTTCACTACGGACCCACGATACCCCTGGCGATACCCCTGGTGGTATCATGGGTCTTTTAAAATCAAACGATACCCCCAACAAATAGTGTTGCGATACTAATTAATAAGAGCTTTATCTTGACCATTCTTCCATTGAAATCATTTATTAATTGTTGCTGTGGTACATAATACACCAGGTCTTAAATCTTCATCATCATCAGCCCATACACGTCCACTGCTGGACATAGGCCTCCCCCGTACGACGCCACAAAAGCGGTCCTGAGCCGCCTCCATCCATCGACTCCCTGCGACCGCTACGATGTCGTCGGTCCATCGAGTGGATGGTCTCCCATGTAGGGGGGATTTGCCATAATCACCACGCTTGGCAGGCGGATTGGTGATCGCAGTGTTGGTGTTTAAAAATACTCAGAAGGAAGCTGCTGCCCTTCCTCTGGTAGGTTCCCTTAGTCGGCTTTTACGACATCCACGGGTTGAGTTGGAGGGGTCGATATTCGTACGCCGCGACCCCACGGCTTGGGTCTTAAATATAAGTTTTTATAATTCACATTATTTTATATTTTATAAGTAAAATTTTATCATTCGATTTTAAATAGCATGCAGTCATAAATTGTAGAAATAAATTGTTAAATGTTCGCCATAATTGTTAATTTAATTTAATTCATAATAAATCAAAACATAAAATGAAAACAGCTTAATAATGTCACAATAATCGTAATAATCAGAAATCACAGTAGTCAAAATAAATCACAATCATAATAATTCTATAATAAATTCCATTTATGTAAGTTATTAAAGAAATTCTTTCTTGTCATATTTTTTTTTTCCAAAAGCCAAGTAAATACTCTCGTGGACAAATTTAGCGGAACGCAAAAAATAGATAAAATATTGCACAAAAGTTGTACATAGGCGAGCATAGTGCTAGATAGCATTCTTTACCTTGCCTAACCTTTGGGTAGTGAGGACAACAATTTACTAGGTAGTGCTAGGTTACAGAATTTATAGGAACACTAAAAATAATAATAATAAGTAGGTACTGGCGGATATCATCTTCGGGTGTATCATATTGTGCAACCAAGGATGATACCCGCTATGTGTAGCTCTCGCCTTTAGATTAATTCTCATAAAGGGCCTCTGTGCTGTTGGCTTCGGCTCCACACATGCCTCCCTAAGGACTGGGTCACGATATGGCCCGTGATCATGGAAATAAGTAGGTACAATTAATAATTCGTGATTTTACCATTAACATAAATAAATACACATACATTTTTATATAATAAAATATACTAATCACTATAATACTCAGGTATTGATATTACTATAATACTCAGGTATTGATATTACTATAATACTCAGGTATTGATATTACTATAATATTCAGGTATTGATATTACTATAATATTCAGGTAATACTCAGGACGACCGATGTGGCGCGGTGGGCGAAGGTCCGCGGCGGTTGCGACGCAGGAGGTTGCGGGTTCGATTCCCGCCTCGGGACAATTATTAGTACGATCTGCAAATATTTGTTCAGGGTGTTCTGGTCGTTTTACAATGTATTATAAAAAATAACCATCTACGCAATATATTGTATTATGTATATCAGTTATGTAGTACCCATAATACAAGCTCTGCTTAGCTTGGGGCTAGATAAGGCTGTGTGAATTGTCCAGCATTATTTATTATTTATTTATAGGTCACAATAATATATATACATACACGATAGAATGTATATACATATATATGAATATAATATTATTTACGTACCGAATTATTCTTGCGAAAGAAAGTAGGTAGTTATAGAAGACATGCATTGAGGATGCCTCACGATATTCGATGGGAAGATTGTTCCATAGTCGAGTGGCCTTTACAGCGAAGGTTTTATGGTATCCCACAGTACAAGCATCCGGAGTTCTAAGCTGCAATCGTTTCGAGTCAAATAGACTAAAAATCGAGTCAAATCTCTCCACTTTGAGGTTCTCTTCCAACAATGTTACACTGAGCGTATCTTTCTCCGGATCGTCTCCATACTATGGTCCTTCCATCAACTGACTTCTGACAAAATCTGGAGTTATTAGTAAAGAGTACTTCTCCCCAATCATCATCATCCCAATTTAGATGCGAATGAGCAAAGCTGAACTATAAGCGACTCGATGACCTGTGGTAAGTCAAATATCAAATATCAAAGTGTTTTATTTCATTTAGACCTTACAGGACTCTTGAACACGTCACAAAATTAAAATTACATAAGTAAAACAGGGAAATAAAGTAATCACTTTGATTTTTTGTACACTTCAATCTTTTTAAGGTCTAAAGAAGCGCACAAGAAACCTTTACCTTGTTAGGTTGTTAGTTTTCGAGTTGGAGCAAAAGTCGTCCCATGCTTTTTTATCCTCTAGATAATCTGATATTTTGTAATAAGCCTTTTTACAAAGGATACGAGTATGTTTGATAGTTTGTTTGAATTTATTTATTGATAATTTTTGCAACTCACTCGGAGGTTTGTTGTAGAAGTGTGCCCTTTAAAAGATCGTGCCGAGTTTTGGGCAAAGCGAGTTTGTTCTTATTTCTAGTATTTACATTATGTATGTCGCAATTTTTAGGGAATCGAATAAGCAATGGGCCTTTGGCCTGCAAGTATACCCCTAGACCAGCTGCCTTAACTCTTCTTCTTATCGTTTTGGTGCTGTTACACTTTTCGAACTTCCTGTAGTTTTTCCGTACCCGTAGCGAAAACTACTTACAAATAAATCTGCCATCCCTCGCTAGTATATTCATAACTCATTGACCTAGGTCCGTTCCGAATTGTCCGAAGTTATGTCCGTTATGTTACGAGTTTATGACGTTTCGCAACATTTTTCTCCATCTAGCTAGAGAACAGTGCTACCTGTGAGGTACCACACCAGATGCTAGCAGGTACAGTCAACTTCAATAATAGCTGAATACCAATATTTAAAATAAAAGTTACATTTCATATTTAAACGCGTTTTAGAAAACTTCAATATAAATCTAACTTACTGGCGTTTGCCACAACCTTTTTCACAAACTTTTTACTTAATTAGGGTTCTTAGCCAAGTAGATTCTAATTCAACTACACGTCAAAATTTTTGTGATAAAACATCATGTATCTACCTAATGAAGTAAAAAAAAAGCTCATTGAATGATATTCCGCCACATGCTAAGTACCTTGGCTTGTAACAGGAAAGAAAAACCAAGAAGTGGCTTACTAAATCGTGACAGTGCTTTCTTAGTTATAACTGTATATCTTATCAAACCGGAGAAACCGGAAAACTGGACTTGAATAACTGAAGAATCTATCTTCACTCAGTCTCTCGTGGGCCACCGTGGCAGACACACGTATTGGCTGATGCTCCAATAAGATCACAATGAGTTATCGTTTATTTTTGTATCGATTGGTTGTTACCAATCTGCTTACTATTTTCTATAGCTTTTTAACGTTGTTTTTGTTCGGGGTGCAATACTGCAAGAATGCCTGCCACCTCAGGGACCCTTTTCGGCAGACTCTACGATTGCTGCCGCCTGCCCCGTTGTCGGATCCTAAATATGGATTACATAAATACGTCATAGTTAATGTGAGTACTCTGTTTTAATATATTATGTACCTATGTAATGTATCGTATTATGTATATTAGTTATCTACTCATAACACAAACTATTTATTAGCAGTAAGTATACAGTTAGCTTGGGGCTAGATGATGATGATAATAGGTATAGGATAATATATTCATTTATTATACCGCCTAGTTTTTCTTACCACCATTATAGAATAGGTAAGTAGGCAACTACTTAGAGCACCTGTTACCAGCTCTGATAAATCTATACTAATAATAGCCATATAAAGAGGAAAGATTTGATTGTTTGTGTGTTTGCATTGAATAGGCTCAGAAACTACTGAACTGATTTGAAAAAATTTACTGTTGGGAAGCTTCACTATCCTCGGGTGACATAGCATATCTTCAAAAAAATTCGGGGTCCTTACTAAAACTCCGATACTGTAACCTAAGGTGAAATTTGAATTTACGCGGGTGGAACCGCGGGGAACAGCTAGTAATATATATAAGGCAGTGAGTAAGAGAGACATAAAATGAGCAGGATAACCTGTCTGTTTTATACCTACCTCAACATCGATTGTGGTACTCGCCGCACGAAGGACGCGACGTGCACCGTTATTTTTGTACCTACCTCAACCTTGAAAACTGCCTTTAAAGAGTTAGTGGTAATTCTTTTGCGTGAACTGCAAGTTCAGCCGATCATCAGGAACCTATTCCTGAAAACATCAGGTAATTTTTTTAACTTTATATTGTTACTATATGTTCTTCGCGGTTTCACCGACGTTTAAATTCGTAAGCCGTAAATCTCCCATGCTTAAATCTCCCTCCTTTAAGCTGTAAATCTCCCATGGAAATTAGATTTTTTATAAAGAAAAGTAGCCTTTGTTACTCTCCATTCTTTCAACAAACTCTGTGTCAAAAATCAAGTCCATTTGTTGCTTAGTTAGGGCGTGAAGGAAGTACAAACAAACGGGTAGTTCCCATAATTGTTTTATGGAATATGACGTCATCAGACAGAATAAGTTTTTTTTGTTATTTTGTACTATGGAACATGTAATACTTTTATTTCTCAAATTGTTCTATAGAACAAGGTAAATAAGATCTCTTTATGATTATATTATCAATTTAGATTTAAAGAATATTTATTTTCTCAAAAATATATACATACATTTCACTTATATGAGAAACATCTTATAGTTAAGTATATTAAATATAACTTCGACAGACAAACAATTTTTTTAGTTACCTACCTAAGCATAAATGTAAGTTAGTCATGCAATGTAATTAGATACAACAGTTTTAAAATCTTCTAATATCAGTTACAAATAATATCAATGAAGACAAATAACTAAAAGAATTTATAGATTTAATAAGACATCAAAAACATTTTAAGACTACCCGCATTTATCAATCATACTGACCTCAAGAAAATAAACACAGTTTCGCATGTATAATATTAGTTAGGATTAGGTGGAAATGCAGGGGGATAATTCAATAACCGTCGCCTATCTCAAGAGATTTATTTGAAACCAAACTCAAAAACGGCTCTACCCTGAATTAACAGTGGGTGTGGCAGTGGGAGATCAGTCTTTAGTAGTTAATTGGGTTCCGGACACGTATTTTTTATTTTGTATGGTATTAATTACACTTGTCTCACTAACTGTACTGTAAGACAAGTCAAAACCGAGGTTGGTCGATACCGAGGGAAGTCACCACGCAGGGGATCCAAACCGGTGTAACAAATCGGTGATTAATTTTTCTTTAAGAATTAAGACCTGTCTTCGCGAATGTGTTCTTGATGATGGACAGAATCTGGAGTTCACGCAGTGTCAGTTTAGGTACCACTAATCTTGTATTTTATAAGATGTGAAATTTGTTTGTAATGGCACAGATTTTATAATACTACTAGCTGACCGGCCAAACGTTGTTTTGCCTTCGACCCTTATCACTTAGGGGTATGGAAAATAGATAGTAGCCGATTCTCAGACCTACTGAATACGCATATAAAATTTGGTAAAAATCGGTAAAGCCGTTTCGGAGGAGTACGGTAACTAACATTGTGACATGGAAATTTTATATATAAGTAGTATAATGGGTATCAAATCTCTGAGAATGACTCTACTGATACTTGATTAAATCATCGCTGTACAGTTGTACATAAATAAGCTGCTTTATTTACCTATATATCTCACGTAAATATTAAATTTAATCGCACGGAGTAACATGCCAGATGTAATAAAAAAATATAAATCATTTGATTTTGTATATTACCTACATTTTTAGTTAAGGGCCTACCATCTCGCCATTGTGTGAAAAGGATAGGCATAGGATTTCGCGTTCATAGAAGCGGGATAGAGCAGAACGACAAAACCGCAAAAATCATGTTATTGTGTTTTTACGGTAAAAATAATAGTAAATTTGAAAATGTAAAACATGTAACGTCTGCTTTATATTCTGTTTGTTTACTGTACTATATAGTATCAAGGCTTATTTTATAGTATTTATTGAATAGCTACGTTTAGCGACGATTAATTGAAAGTTTAGAGCGAATTTTGGATTGTTTTTCAATTGAGATTTTATGAAATCGTTATTTCAAAATATATGAAAGATAGAGTAAGTCCGGAACTTTACCATATATGTATATATTTCAAAGTTAAATATTCAGTAGTTTGGAAGATATGAACATCCGGCGAAGTTGAAAATAAGCAATTTGATATTGATACGAAATTGAATGATCTTAAAATTTCGAAAATGATCTAACAAAAAATTTGGCATTTCGGTGTTCAAAATACCGCCAATCTGTTGCAATTGGTTCCACTCCGCCTATGGTCAGTAGCTATATTATGGTCGGTCTGCCTGTATTTATAATAATACTAGCTGCTGCCCGCGCCTTCGCCCGCGTTTTATTGGTATAAAAAATTGCCTATATGTTATTCCAGGTCCCAAACTATACTCATACCAAATTTCTGCCTAATCGGTTCAGTAGTGTTTGCGTGTAAGAGTAACAAATATCCATACATCCATCCATTCAAACTTTGACATTTATTATATTAGTAGGATTAGTCGGACTATGCCTATGATCTAAGTAGACTTATCATCATGAATGATGATGATGATAATAGTCTAGTCATGCACGAGTAGGAAATAAAAACCTTAGCGCTTTGTACCTACAATACAAATTACAATGTACTGTCTAATCATAATCACACAATCACACTAGTTACATAACAATAGGTATGACTGACTGAGTTATTTCCTTATAGAAACAATACAATAATTATACTCAATAATTATACCGTACATGTGAGCAAAATAAATAAATCTAAATCTCAACTAGTTTCTGATCGCAGCTTCGCACGTGTATTTTCGGTACATTAAGTAGCCTAAGTTAGGTCATGATGTTGTAAATTGACTTGCATCTCGATCTGTTCAGTAATAGTGGAGATCTTAAGTGGGTAACAAAATATCTAATTTTGTTATTTCAATGGACCAATGTTATTGTTTTACTGATAATTAGATATTATTTTAATTAATTTATCTGATCTGCATGTCTGTATTAGTTATTTTATTATATAATTTTGCACACCAAAGCTGTTTAGCTGGTAAATCATCGCAAGGGACATTTAAAATAAGCATACCAACTTGTAACCCGTTGTCTGCAAATAAATGATTTGATTTGAATAAAATTTACATTATACAAACTTTCTGCTTTATGATATTAGTAGAATATACCCAAAGTAGAGTTTCTTTTGCGTGATTTCATACAGTTGATTATGTATCAGTTTGTGAGGAAAGTAACCAGCTTGACGTGATTGATCTTGTTTACGAAAGCTTTAGTATTCATGAAAATACAGAATAACTTTAAGTATGTAGGTACCTACTAAAAAACCAGGGGCGGCTCTAGCCCAAGTAGCGCCCGTGTGCAACCAATAATCAGGTGCGGCCTCCTTTATTAGACGCGCGATCAAAATGGATACGTACCAGGGCCGTCTTAACCATATTGGGTGCCAAGGTGCGAAAAAGAAAATTAGTAAAATCCGAAATAGGGTAGTAGTACCTACAACAATAAAACACGCAAGGAAGGAAAGATAACGGCCTAGGACGGCACGGCGCTGATAGATACAGTTTGGTGGTTAAACATAAGATGCGACATTCGTACTTAACTTTGAAAACCTCGCGGACATGGCAATGTGAATTTTAACAAAATTCTTACAACCTATTGCGCAATGATTACTGGCGTCATTTCAAACAAATTAAAATAGATGCGGCGGCGCGACGGAGACCCAACCGCTCAGCGCCCGTTTGCACCACACACCCTGCACAGTGCACACCCGCTAAAACCCTCCCTGTACAAAATCAAAACTTTCTCCCATCGTAGAGAAAACTGCTTGACTTGATTGACCTTGTTTAAGGAATAAATAAATAAATGTTTATTCACAAGGTCTTAACAGTAACTGGTAGTAAAGTAAGACCTAGTTATGTGGTCTTAGTTTGATCTTAGTTTTTAACACCTCGCTCTAAGTTCGAGACTTGTAATATAGACGTGAGGGATCTCTACGTAGACAAATAGCTAACGGTCGATCTTTGAGTTATCTTAATTTTATAGACACTGCAGTAAAGAAGAAGAAAACTTTAGTATCCCTCACAACACAGTTTTAATAAAACTACAGAATAACTTTAAGTATTTAGGTACTACAAAACCACAACTTTCTCCCATCGCTACGTCGTAGAGTCCACAAAAGAGGCATAAAAACTATTCTATCGATGTGGCGCTGCGGGCGAAGGTCCACCTCTGTCGCAGGAGCTCTGTTGCGGATTCGATTCCCGCCTTGGGACAAGTGTTAATACGATCTACAAATATTTGTGCCGGGTGTTCCGGGTATTTTCTTTTTAATAAAAATATCTTCCTATACCTATAATAATAATAAATCATTTATTTTAGGCAACACAGGTAGTCAAGTACATGATGTAAAATACTTAAAAACTACGGCTCATATAAAAATATATACCTTAGTCTAACATACATAAAATAAACTTATTTATCGTTAGTTTATAAGTAATCGTCCGCGAAAACGCCGGAACAGCACATAATGTATTGTATTAAGTATAAGACATGTACCCATAACACAAACTCTGCTTAGCTTGAGGCTAGATGATGCTGTGTGAATTGTCCACTGTCCGCGGCTCCCATGCGGCGAAGCCCATTTTCGGGATATACCACCTGACTCCTCGCCAAAAAAATTACGATCTTTTTAGTCAGTTTGTGTGGAAAGGTAACATACAGATAGTTACATAATTTAGCAATTAATTTATTTATAATATTAAAATTAAGAATGATTATTAATTTCAAGCATAAAGCACACTGTTTATTGTTCGTTGTATTATTTATTACCTAGGTACTTACATTCACAAGCAGAGAAATCTTGAGAGATGAATAATAAATTACTTATGTAGAGTTGATAAGAGTCAGTGCAATCTTATTTATTACTATCTCTCACCTCAGTATGAACCTCTGATAAAATTTCAGAGGGCTTGTTTATGAGCAAAATTAATATTACCATATAATATTACCAGGGGATCAGTAATTATCCCGCAAAACTTAAAAACAGTGTCAAATTAAGGGATTCGAAGTAGATTATTAGGTTTTTTAATACAATGCCTGTTAAGAAACAGTTTCCACGGCAACGAGCATAAACAACAGGTAGGTTCAGGAATTTGAAGTCGGTTTATCGTTTTCTAAAACACGCCAAATTATTATATGCTAAATTGCTAACTTATGAACACAGATTACCTCGTGTAATAATAATAACAAAGTAGGTATTTTAATGTTTTAAAAAATCAAGACGCGATATCGACGTTCCTTCCACGAAAGTGCGTGACAGTGAAGCGCGTTAATGTCTTTTGTATGAAAAATTTATACTTTGTTCTTACATATTTTTAAATTTATATGGTTAAAATTGGTTAAAATATTACGATAATTGTTGGAAGAGTCGGAAAAAATCAAGCCGCTTTCATCGAACACGGCGTCCATAGACAGCGCCAAGTCTCGCTCCATCCTATCCTAACTCTATAGACTTCATCTATAGAGTTAGGATGTTTTCACTACGTTCAAGTACAAAAAAGTCCGTGATGACATTTTTTTGTCTTTAAGTAAATAGAAAGATACAGAATGTTTGTCGGATAATCCTTATAACTGATTTATGGTACCTAAATGATAATTGTTGAGGGGTGAGAAAAATTCAAGCCGCCCGGGAGCTTTCATCGAAAACCCTTTGAGATAATTATAACAAAACGATGCATGGTGGGCAATATTCTTCTAAGTCCACGCGGGCGTCGCCGCGGGCGGGTCAGCTAGTTATATGATATATATTGAATTCTTAATGGATGTTCACATGTAGGTTTGGGATTATGGTATATTAGGATTATGTTTATAGAGAGTCTACCATTTAGTTTACGAAGTAACATTACCTAATCTGTGATTTAAGTATGATTGCAAATCATATAAAAGTGGAGAATTACTTAAAGCAAACTCGCGAATCGAAGTAGGTAAATCGTTTAGCTACATATGTATGTAATTAATTGGTTTTAGAATAATAAACATTATGTATGTATGTATTTAACAAGCTCTACTTATTTTTAGCCAACTTCAATAGGTTCTCAATTCGTCTGTTTTATTTTTTTTTTATTTTTACGGGCTTGAAATTTTTTCACTGTTATTATAAAATGATCTCGAGGGGGTCCCATAATTTTTATCTCCAGGGGATTAGTATTTATCCCGCAAAACCTAAAATAAGTGTTAAATAAAAGTAAGGGAATTTGAAGTCGGTTTATCGTTTTTTTAAACACGCCATATTATGGGGCTAGATGATGAACGCGAGGTCGCACCACCTTGGCTGGGCAGTGACTGCGTTAACCGACAGAGTGCTAAGACCACTATGGGCAGTTGCTGGTTCTAACCAGCAATTATTGTTTGATATGCAGATATTCCGAGTCTACGTGTTTATTGTACGATAAGTATAACTGCAATCACATAACCAGACACATAACACCAATGTAATCGAATACGGTATGCATTTGCGTGAGAATATTATTTCACAGCAAAACGAGATGTTCCGCTTTCGACTCAAAAGCACCTATTTTTCAAATTATATTTATATGGCAGAAATTATAAAATAATATAGGTGTTAAATCCGATAAACCGTGGGATAAAGGTAAAACAATGATATGCGGTGTTTTGATGTATGTAATGTAAATAAATAAATAATACTGGACAATCCACACACCATCATCTAGCCCCAAGCTAAGCAGAGCTTGTGTTATGGGTACTAGATGACTGATATACTTAACACAATATAAGATAGATAGATATATTTACATAGATAATACTCAGAACACCAGAGACAAAATATTTGCAGATCGTACAAACATATGTCTCACGATAGGAATCGAGGCCGCAAGTCTCTGCGTCGAAGGCGGACGTTCACCCGCCGCGCTATCGGTCGTCGTATATGACCCGGTAAAGAACGAATAAACAGTTTTATTTATATGTATACATACTTACCAAGCTCAAGCATGCGTGAACAAGCAGAATCTGTAACGTACAGTGCGCGTCAGAATTAAGTATGGGGGATACTGAATTCTGACGCGCACTCTGCGCGCTGTTCGTCGTTCTTTACAAAACATTGAGGTAGGGGGGTACTTATTTGAAACGCCCACTGTACGTAAATGAATTGTAGATGAGACGGGACACAGTTGGAATAATATTGCAAATTGTTTTCGAGCCACGCCACATTTTGTCTTGTTAACAGTCCGGCTCATTGATTGGCAATACAAATAAATATAGTACGGGTAGATTGAAGTAAATTGGACTTTATGTGGTTCAAATTAAGTGCTAAAATATCATCAAATGCAACTACCTACGTATCTCCATCTTCTAGAGTCGTTTTTCCAACTCAGGGCTGGATCTATCACGGAAGCAGCTTCTCCCGTCCGGCTCTCAGTATACTCCGTCTATCATGTTGTTATCGACAATGCCCTGAAAAATTACTGGTCCTGTACAGCAAAATTAACAGACGTATATATAATTGCTATTATTATTTTTTCAGGGTGTAAAACTTCATTATGTCGAGAGCGGAGATCCGTCGAAGCCGTTGATGCTGTTTTTACACGGATTCCCAGAGTTCTGGTACTCTTGGAGACATCAGATCGTAGATTTTCAAAAAGATTATTGGTTAGTATAAAATATAATGCTATTGAATGCATGCGTACAACAAATTATAGGGAAACAGACTTGTAGAGGGAGAGAAGGGTAGAGAATCAGAAGGATAATTATTTTTGAAAGCCAGTTCAGTCTCGATTCCAATTGACGTGATCGTGACGTTTCTTATTTGTATGGGATTTGCTTAGTTCCCTGTCCGCACGATAGAGGCGCTGTACCAAAATCTATGGGACGTTTCGCCCGATCTTGTCTCGATATTCTCGTCAAATGGACATGGGACTGGCTATATACATATACTTCTATTGCTGCGGATAGAGGCCAGTGGAGGACGAAATTTTTCAAAGTCAGACGTTGTGGCGTTTTTTTAAATAAATCAATTGCTCGACTATACTGAAAAGGGAGCGCTTTTTACTTGGGTATTTTCAAATTAAATAAAGTGGCGTAGATTGTTCTCACCCTGCTTATATAAATACTAGCTGCTCCCCGTGCCTTCGCTCGCGTTTTATCGGGATATAAAAAAAACTATAAGTTATTCCAGGTTCCAAACTACACCCATACCGTAGTAACATTACCTAATCTGTGCCCATACCAAAATTCAACCCAATCACTTCCATAGTTTTTGCGTGAAAAAGGAACAAACATCCATAATTCCATACTCACAAACTTTGACATTTATAATATTAGTAGGATAACAACCCATGATCCCCGAAAGATCCTCTCCATCTATTGAGTAGTAAGTTAACTGCGGTTTTCACTTTGTGGAAAATGCTTCATTAAAACTAACCAGTCTCACGTTTTCCAAGACCTAGATGGCGATATTGGTGATCTTTCATTTTGCAATGCTGTGCACGTTCCATATTTCTTATCTGATCTGCGCTAATGGGCACAACAAAACATAACAAAGGATTACAAAGATGAAAATAAAATTGTAAAAAAAATATAACTGGAAGAGATCGCTTCTAAAAGGCCACCCGAATTACATGTCTTATCTAAAGTCTCAGTTCTTTTTATTTTCTAACCGACTTCAAAAGGAGGAGGTTATCAATTCGTCTGTATGTTTTTTTTTATTGTAGGTATATTATGTATGTTACGTGATATCTCCGCTAATTATGGACCGATTTCGAAAATTCTTTCACTATTGTATAGAAAATGATCCCGAAGAGGTCCCATAGAATTTTTATCCCCAGGAGAATAGTATTTATCCCAAAAAACTTAAAATAAGTGTAAAAGTAAGGGAATTTGAAGTCGGTTTATCGATTTTTAAAACACGACATTATTATGTTGGTGTACATTATTGTATGGACGGAGGCGGCTCAGGACCACTATTCGTGGCGTCGTTTAGTACTATGTTCAGCAGTGGACTTATACTGGCTGATGATGATGATGAACGTATTTTTGTATTTGTAAATTTAATGCAAATTATAATGCTTTTTTACAACTAGATAGGAAGTTATTATCTCAATCTGGTCTCCATTTTTTGAAAACTACACGACTATTAGCCGATAGTAAAAATTACTGTAAAGTTCTTTAGGACACAAACAAATAATAGTCATTATAATCGGTGAAGAAAGGGATGCATTAAATGTATTTCGACTATTATTTAACTTATTACTTTTCTACCTTCTGTTATATCCATATTGATTAGCCTTAGTATGTTCATAGAAGGTGGTTCGTCAGGGGTTGGCTCGTTCCCAAAATAAAATTATATCAAAGTTAGTTTTATGAGGGGTTTATAGAAAATATTTCACGATTTGCGCCAAATTACTTTTCCGTTAATTTTATTCTTTGTAAAACACGGAAAAAAATTAAAATCACAAAATAATTTGAATCTCGCGCTAACCCGTGACGATCACCCTTAATAATTGTTGCTACTCTGTTTTTTAGTCGTGAGAACCTTAATTTAAGCTTCCGACAGAGAAATATACCCTATTTTTCAATATTATTCTGTTTAAATAAGCTTCTAGTTTTCCATTTAATAAATAAATATAAATAATGTACTACTTAACGAATAGATTGTTTAATTGCACAGGTGCGTCGCTGTGGATCAGAGAGGGTATGGTGACTCTGAAAAACCAGAAGGCGTGCAGAATTATAAAATAGAGCTGCTTATTGAAGACATTCGAGCGCTCATCCAGGAACTCGGTAAGTAAGGGAAATATCTGAACTCTGAAAAATTCAGTTTTACCAATCATAGCATCAATATTATGGTATCTAGCCTTTCAAATGGCTGTACCGATTTTATTCAAAGATAGATAAGAATACCGTCGATCAAGGCGTAATTTTTCAAGAAAAAAAACCTCCATCCCAATCGATTTATCATTTTGCGAGCTATATTGCACTGGAAGACACACTGATAAGTATACAATGACTTTAATTTACCCTTTTTCTCGGGGTATACATAAAACAAATATCGACCCTTCCAACTCAACCCGTGGATGTCGTAAGAGCCGACTAAGGAAACCTACCAGAGGAAGGGCAGCAACTTCCTTCTGAGTATTTTTCAATAATGCGATCACCAATCCGCCTGCCAAGCGTGGTGATTATGGCAAAACCCCCTCTACATGGGAGACCATCCACTCGATGGACCGACGACAACGTCGCGGTCGCAGGAAGTCGATGGATGGAGGCGGCTCGGGACCGCTATTTGTAGCGTCGTATGGGGGAGGCCTACGTCCAGCTGTGGAAGTGTATGGGCTGATATGATGATGATGATGATACTAATAAACAATATGTCAATACATAATTGTGCACAAAATGATTTAATGACGGACGAACGCACGACCATAACACAAAAAGGGTTCCTTAAAATAAGGAATCCTGAATATATTATCTTACTTCTTTACGCCAAAAATGGACTGGTTCGTGACCTGGAAAAACATATTCAATAAAATATTTTTAAAATGAACCCCCAGGGGCGGAGAAATGCATCCTGATCGCCCACGACTGGGGCGGCCTGGTCGCTTGCATGCTGCGCGACCGACATCCTGAATTGCTGCACGCTTTGGTGATGCTTGGAAGTACTTCTCGCGAGGCCTGGTTTCATCAGATCTGGGCCGATTGGAACCAGCTGTTGAGATCTTGGTAAGTTAATGTGTTTATGTAGAGCTACTGAGCAGTTGGCGCGGCCGTCTTTGGTTTTTCCTATACTATGCCCTCCAACATCTGTAGGTACCTAGAATGTATCTCGAATGTATGCCCGTTCTAGGCAGACAGCTCCACAGATATTTCCAACTGGTTATTTATTATTAGATCTCCGTGATCACGGACCATATAGTGACCCGGTTCTTTCGGAGGCATGCGTGGAGCCGAAACCAACAGCACAGAGGCCCTTTAAGAGAATTGATCTAAAAGCGAGAGGTACACATAGCAAGCATCATCCTCGGTTGCACAATATGATACACCAGAAGATGATATCCGCCAGGTGCAGAGACTATTGCAAACGATTATTATATTTATTATTTATATATTTACTATTAGATCTATGTATAACGCGGGCACATAGTAACTATACGAAATACAAAGACATTTGATGTCCACAGATATTTTCCGACGGATTATAACTATCCAGTTTTATAACCGACTTCAAAAAAGGAGGAGGTTCTCAATTTGACTGTATGTTTTTTTTATATATGTACATATGTTACTTACGCGGTGTTTCCGCCAATTATAGACATTTTGAAAATTCTTTCCCTATTGTATAGAAAATGATTTTATCCCCAGGGGGTATTTATCCCGCAAAATTTAAAAACAGTGTAAAAGTAAAGCATTTTGAAGTCGGTTTATCGTTTTAAAAATAGCCGGAGTTTGCGTAATAGAATGGACTAAAATTTAACATAATATATGTATTTAGTTTTTCTTGACCTCTAATGATCTATAGATACTTATATTATTTTTCCCGTAAAATCCGTGCAAAACCTCGTGCATGGGCTAGTATGGAATAAATATTGATAGGTAACCACTGTAGGCAATTTATTAATAACGACTTACCTACTATTCATCTACGTTCGTATATCAGACACGACAAGTGATTGTCATTTGTCATAAAATCGCTTACATTATTGCTTTGATAAGTCGTAAGTAAAGGTCAGCCATTGAGCCTCGGGCTTGTTACATCAGTTGTTATCACGCATCAGAATTCTATGGGCACATAATCACCTGGTATTGTCACACACACAATGTAACTTTCTATTTTGCCGATAAAAGATTCCGTAAGCACGAAGGAAAGTACTTAGGTTGGTACGGTACGGGAACTATACTTACAGGTACTATTTACACGTATGTCCATTAAATTATGACCCGACGTTTGTCAGCGTCAGCCATAAGGGTGCTCCGTGCAAAAAATATTAGTTCTGTTCATCAAACTGTTTAATATTTTATCTAAAACGAATCTAATAGCCCGGCTTAAGCTCAAACATGTGTGCATGCAGATTGCACAAACACAGTTCGCGCAAGCAAGCAGGCCACACGCTCCATCTTGCTTGCGCATACCGGCTTGTGCAAGCAAGATGGAGCGTGTTGCCGGCTTATCTTGCTTGCGTAGCCGGGCTATAATAAATGAGTAATCAAACAAATTATAAAATATCGCCAATATCATATCAAAATATGACCAATAAGGTTGAAATTGTTTTGAGAAAATATAAATTTACACCAATTATTTTACAGGGCGCTTTACAAAAATATATTTTTTCGGGGGTTTTAGTATCATTATATCGAATCTAGTAATAATTACAAAAATCTTTATATTTTAAAGCAAAGATGTGATATTGAACCGGTAGTTTTAATGTTTGTTTATTCGTTCGGTGATTCCTGTTTCATGTGAGAGTTAAAACCCCACGGTCTTTTGTTATATTTTCTACAGTGATTTATTTTATAAGACTAGGTACACAAAATATTTTAAAATGAAATATTTTACAGTGTAGATCATATGATCAGATATTGGTCATATTTTGTGATTACTTTCATTACTTATATAAGATTAGTTTTATAGAAATTTTTAAAACTAGAGGGCAGAATTGTGCAATTTTTCTCGGAGTTCCGTTAAGTATTTTTTTATTCTAATTTTTAAACACGACTGTCTAGATGATCCTCTTGGTTAACCGTCACCAAAACGTTAATAATTGTGTATTACCAACTTTAATTCTAGGCAGGTGGGATACGGACTCATAATACTAGATACGGAACAAGTGAGCTGGCCCACCCATCTGATGTTAAAGTTATAATCATCTCTCTTACAAACCATTACCTTGTGCACCATATGATTGCGAAATTACAGGCAATAGTTCCCTATCATTGTATGACATGGTAGGTACCGTACCATAGATTAGGCAATATTACTTCGTAAACCATGCCTACCATTACACTGGGGCGTTTACACAGTCAATATTTTCACGATCCTAGGATCGCAAGTATTAAAATTCGGCTATTACACGTGTGAATTATCATCATCAGTTTGCCGCAAGGAATTTATATACTAACGTAACATATAAATTCCTTGGTTTGCCGTTAAAACTAGATTGAAGTCGTGTTTCTGGTTTGAAGTTATAGGTCCTCCATGGCTGCCAGTTTTGCCGGTAGTCAAAATGAAAAGTTCCGAATCAAAACGGGGGCACACCCTTTTCAAAAAATTACGTCATTTTATTGGTGTTATAGCGAAACTAAGGCTTATGGCATGTTTAGATTCTATAACATGCTTAAATTAGGTAGCCAAACCATACAATGCATCATTTACAATAAAATACAGAGTAATTAAAACTATCTTTCTTTGAGGTACTCACTATAATAGTACGAAGGCAAACTCACTGTAAACTATGCATATATAAAGTAATATGCGGTTCGATAGGCGTATTAGTCCGAATAGATCCGCAGAGCCTCACGGTCTGCAAAAGATCCGCATGGGTATAAAAAGTCCAAAACGGACCAAAAACGTCCGGACCGGCAACATTGCAAACTAACATTGCTAAAGTGCGGGATTGCCGTGCCAGCTCACTGATACTAACCAGAACAGCTAGCAGAGAGCGGCGCTAAGGACTGCGGCTCTTTTAAAATGTACTCCCAAACTATATAACCTTTAAATGTTTTTGTTATTTTTCTAATCTTAAATTAAGCTTTACTCAAATACACCTTTCTAAATAATACATTTAGGTAATTTTTTTGTAATACCGGTAAATTATTCTCTGCATAGTTTTTGAAATGTAAAAATGTGAATTTGGAAAATGATGATTGTGTAGTCCTCTGAACTGAATTTAGGTCACGAGGGCCCGTCTCTACAAAGGAGACAAGCCATGTGCGCTTTAAATATTTTTCGCAAGTTTGTGCGAAACCAAACATATAGCTGTGTTTTCGCATTTTTTATTCAATTCGGTTATTTTAATATTATCTATTTAAAGGCTTGGCAATTTAATGTGATCCCTGGAAAACCTTGAGGGCGTTCTTTCCCAGGGAATTAGGTTATACAGCGTTTAACCTACGAAAGATAATATAAAGGATAATTTCATACAATGTAGAGCAAATGTTTTTGTTTCGTGCCTATTAAATCGCTCGCTAGCACAGCAGTGTACTTTATTACAGCCACTCGCTACGCTCGTGACTCTAGGTACTCTAGACTGCTTAGCTAGCTCGGGATCAGCATGATCAACAAAAATCATTTTGCCCACTTATTGAACAATTAAATATTTTCCCAGGTACGTCTTCATGTTCCGGATGCCGTGGGTCGGAGAGCACATGATCCTCATCAATGACATGGGGATGTACAACGACGTGATGCGGACGCGAACGAGCGAATACACCAATGAGCTTGACATTGATTGCTACAAATACTGGTTTGGGAAACCATGTAAGTGTAGGAATTTTTGACAAAAACGTGTAAAAGTGGACCTATTAATATTAAAATGTACTTACCTATACGTAGCGAATACCGCGTAGATTTGAACATGCCTTTTAAAAGTGTAAACTGACAGCACTTAATTATACAGATTCTACAAAACTAACTTGGTAAATTACCTATCTACATGGTGGTGATTAGTACCAACCGTGTACCCATCGTACCGAGTACCTACCCATACCCAATACCTACCCATCGTGTGCGAATCCGACTCGCAATCGCATTTTTTTATATGCTTTTTGTAATAGATTTAATAAGTCCGATTTCTTTATTTTTTACAGACGCACTGGTTGGCCCCATAAACTACTACCGAGCGAACTTCTGCTACTCTCTCCCCAATCCAACCGTTCACGAAGAGAAGGTCCCTTTCTTAGTTGCAAACGGTGAATACGACCTATACTTATCTCCCGGCCTGTTGGATATTATGAAAGAACATTACACGACCATAGAGACACTTATTCTGGATAAAGTTGGACATTTCAGCCAGCAAGAAGATCCTGTTCGGATAAACGATCTGATTAGAAACTTTTTGTCTAAAAATAATTTGTAGATTATGTGGTTTAAATAGCGCTTAGCATTTTTATCGACCCAGTATTTAAAAACTATAGGCGTTACACGAATTTCGTAGTTTTTAATGTCCAGTGTGTATAAACGTACTTAGGATACCTAGACAAAATAATAAACCTATAAAATTACCGATGAATGCTTAATGCTCGTCGAGACGTCTAGACGAGCAACCGAGACATGAAAGAGACCCTAAGCGCGACCCCGAGGCGAGATGAGCTCACCAATTAGGTACACACACTGCTCGGCCTGTCTCCTGGTTGCGTGACGAGTGTGTAATCCCAGCTTTACCAGTGTGCAATTTAATTAGGTTGTCTATGGTTATCTCTACTTATCCGACTTATTCTATCGTGACCTAGTACTTTTGTTAAAATTATTGTGCCTAGCATATACCTACTTTTAATGATCAGTTTATGTAGTAAGTACCACATACATGATACTAGTGCCTATGACATAATATTATGTACCTTCTTACTATGGCCACTAAATCTATAACGGGTGAATTCTTTATTGACAAAAAAATAACAATCAAATATGTAATATAAACAAATTAAACTAGTATTTACAATTGAGCTAACTGCAGACTGTTGCAAACAATCTACAGATAGCTCAACTGGTCCATATCAATACCAGTCGGAAGCGTCCCCAAGACGCTGCTGGCTGCATTGCCTGCATTGCCCAGATACTCACCAGCTCTCGGGTCAAGGGTTGATTCGACCAGGCGCGCAGATTTTTTTTTTTTTTTTTTTATCTCTAACTATTTTTTAACAAAATGTTTGTATAACCAAATATTTATATTGATAGGCGAATTGCTTACCCGACTGTAGTACTGAGTTGTAATAAGTACCTATGTGTCAGTGTAAGTTCCGATGATTTCGTGTTAATTATGAAAATAAATTTGTAGAGCTTGTGACTATTACGGGTCTTTTTATTTTTGTACAGCCCCAACATTAATAGATCGACTTTTGATATAACATAAAATAAGTAACATAGAAACAATTAACGAAAATATGTATGTTTTTGATGCAAAGAATATTGGAGATTTATAATTGCTTTTTTCTGTTCTGAGTTGAAGTTACCTACTTGTTTGAAACAATTGCATTTTTTGCATAGTGATAAGGTATCTGAATACAAAAAAAATTAATTTGGTTAATTAGTGTTTTATTTCTACCTATGGATCCCGTCTTTTCGATTACGCGCGACCGCTGCCGCCGCCGCGGCGCCGTTACCAATGATGATGGATGACTAACTGGTCTATGCCAATGACCGCGTACCCCCTTGACTTGAAGGTTAAGTATCTCGTAATTTGACAAATTAATAAACAATTTCTTATGTCATGTCATGAGACATTGATGTTACCGGAGAAATAAAGCCCATGACCCCCAACTCCCCATAAATTATATCGGTCGCAATACCAAACATCCTGTATAGTGGGATGTTGTAGCAGTTGTAGTCTCTTTAATATAATCTATTTATCTATTTTCATAATTTTTATAAACCACATTTCTAAACACATCAAAAACTGTAAATTTTCAATGTATATTAATATTATATAAGAAATTAAATCTGTTGAAGATGTAAGCGCAGTTCAGGAAGTTATTAACTCTGTTGTAAATTGGTGTAACTCAAATGGCATGCTGTTAAATACAAATAAATGTTTCCACATAAAATTCTCAAAGAAAAATAAATAAATAAATAATGCTGGACAATCCACACAGCATCATCTAGCCCCAAGCTAAGCAGAGCTTGTGTTATGGGTACTAGATCACTGATATACATAATACAATATATTACATAGATAGTTTAATTTTTTTATTATACATAGAAAAACAACCAGAACACCCTGGAAAAGAATATGGAATCTACATAATAGATAAATAACAGTTCTATTAGCCAAGTTACCGAAATAAGAGACTTAGGCGTTACACTGGATCACTAGCTTAAATATTCTGGTCATTATAATAAAATCATAAAAAGAGCCGCTAGAATGATGGGATTTACTAAACTTAATACCAAAGACTTCAAAATAGCCAGTACTAAAATCCTCTTATTCAAAACACTTGTTAGGAGTATACTTGAATATGCATGCGTTATATGGAATCCTACTTACAGTATACATTCTCAAAGAGTTGAAAGCATACAGCGTTCATTTACTAGGCACCTAGCATTTATTAGTATAGACCGTTAGTATAGATCACCATACCACATTAGAATAAAACATTTTAACATTGAATCCCTTTATTGCCGCCGTAGAATATTAGAACTTTCGTTTCTTCACAAAATCTTAAATAATAAAATTGACAGCAGTTCTATGGTTAAAACGTTGGCCTATTTGCCCACTAGAATCCCTAGACGTCCTTTATCTAAAATACCTACTCCACACACCATTCTTTAACAGTAACACAGGCCTACAGGCGCCTACCGTGAGACTATGTAATCAATACAATTTTATGAATACCAAAATTGAAGATTTAGACATTTTTTATGATAAAGCAAAAGTTTTTTTAAAAAAGCTGCTGGAATATTTTCAGCAGCCCTCATTAGAGTTAAGATTGTTTAATAGGAATAACAGATTGCCAGTCTGTTATCATTATCACCTTACTTAGTTTTATATTATCATTAAGATAAAATCCCGAAATTTAAGTTAGTGTAATTTTAAGTAAAACTAATCTCAATTTGTTAATTATAATTATGTAGTAAATTTAAGCATGATGAATGTTGTGTCCACCTCTTATAGGTATGTATATGAAAAAAAATAAATAAGATCTCAAAAATTTTTTTTCCATTTCGACGGTCCTTTAACTCGCAACCAGAGTTTTTCGACTTCTACGTCACATGACCTCGTGGCGCAATTGGTAGCGCATCCCGTACTGAGGGAGGGTTGCGGGTTCAAGTCCCGTCGGAGTAGGAGAATTTTTGGGATCTTATTAAAAATTTCTTAGAAATTATCGTCAGTGTGAGGCTTACGCACTATATTAGCAAAAATCAGTTATATTTATAATATATTAGAACTTCTTCGTCTCATATCAACATCTATTAGATAGGTAAGCTTATTATGTAGGTATTACTGTTGGTGTACCTATGTTAATAAATCCTACTAATATTATAAATGTCAAAGTTTGTATGGATGGATGTATAGATATATGGATATTTGATAATCTTTCGCGCAAAAACTACTGAACCGATTAAGCTGAAATTTGGTATGGGTATAGTTTGGCACCTGGAATAATATAGGCTATTTTTTACCATATAAAACGCGGGCGAAGGCGCGGGCAGCAGCTAGTAAATAAATAAATCTATCTACTATGTATTTTATCTTTACCGCTCTGTTGTACCGCGCCTCCATTCTATGATTGATATTTCCATAAACCAGTAGACTTATCATGGACTATACAAGAACACATCGCTCATTTGCGAGAATAACGTGACATTTACGAAAATGGCGATTTTCATTTATTAATTCAATAAGTTCGCCGTTTCGTGCTCTTTATTTCGGTAAAACCGTTACATTTCTAACGTAAAAACCCTCTAAGTTATGAAGGAAAGAGATAGCTTGTTACTAGGTTGTTACATTATAGCGCTATCTCTTTTGACTTGACGCTTCGATTCAAAAACGCGTCTCTTCAGTTGTCATCGCGCGCTGGCAGGTGGAAGTGCTCCCGGATTGCTTCAAAAACGTGACAAGACGAGTTTGTCACGTTTTAATGAAAGGTATGTATTCTTTTATACTATTACATTGAATGCTAAAACGTGATATATCATGGCTAAATCGTTTTTTTTGCAAGAAATAGGAAGCATCATGAGGTGTATTGCTACTGTTATAGCGTTTTTGAAGTAAAAATATGGTACTTTTCTGTATTATTTCAACAAGAATCATTGTATATGATAAAAAAATTCAAATATTGTATTTTGCGTGGCGTTTTAAATCGATTTATCTTGTTTTTTCCGAAAAAAATGTTTATTTTTATACTGTTTAGTTAAGTTGTACCATTATAGTGATAAAAAAATCAATGAGTGTTGATTTTGGATTTCACTTTTCAGATGGAATCCCGGTCCAAAAAAATTTTAAGGCTCATAAACTCGAGTAATAAAGCTGATAGCAATAACGACGTATCGCAAAATGAAAATAGCGTTGGTAAGTTTATCGTTAAAAAGTTAGTTCCATGATTTTTTTATTAGAGTGCTAAACTTCATAATTACTTCTTTTAGTGCAAGATGACAACGCAAATGCATCGAAACGTCGTCGTTGCGATTCGCCTTCAATCGCTTCGACCAGTATAAATATTAATGAGATTGGTAAGTTTATCGATTGAAAGTTAGTTTTGTGTCCTTTTTCATTAATTATTATGCTAAGCGTCATACCTACTTTTTTAGTGCAAGATAAAAATGCAAGCGCTTTGAAACGTCGTCGTGATTCGACTTCAAGCTCTTCGAGCAGCAGTTCTTCAAGCAGCGAATCTTCGGGACCATCTTTTTATGAAGGTATTTTAAAAGATTATTCCTACTAGCTTAGCCATAAACATATGTAACCTACCCAATGCTACAAATTGTGATATTGTTTAATCAAATATTAATTTGGATATTTTTATGTTACTTAAGATTTGCAATAAAGTGTAACCATCATTTATTCATTTTTACAGACAGCGATGACTCAGTAAAAGACCCTGATTATCAGGCTCATGGCCAAACTAAATATATCCCGAGTTCTGATGATGAACATAGTGATAATGAAAAAAATAGAGAGGAAGAAAGAAACAAAGTGACGATGGCGAAGAATAGAGTAATGAATACGATTGAAAAATTAAATGAATTAAATATAGCAGAGAACGGATCAATAAATACTGCTGCTGCAGATACAACAGAACGTGAAACTAAAAATATGATGACAACGCCGACAAACACCGAAAATAAGACTGATAACGATACAATACAACCTACTGACAGAGAATTCGATACTGCTATAGTTGAAAACAATATAACAGAGAACGGATCATTTATAGATACAATAGAATGTGAAAATGAAAATATGATAATATCGAACTTTGAAATCAGGACATAAATAACGCCGACAAACACCGAAAATAGGACGAGTAACGATATAGTACAACCTACTGAATTAGATACTGCGATAGGAGAAACTGAAAACAATGGAATAGAACCTACTCCAACTAAAAAAGGACGAAAAAGAACATTAAACGAAAAGAAATGGAAGAAAAATATTGCTAAAAGATTAAGAAACTGCGGGAAATCTTACGAGTCAAGTATAACAAAGAAAATTATTCCTGAGCGTCAACTAAAGGAACCTTGCAAAGAAACCTGCACATTTAAATGTCGTGCTAATTTCACAGAAGAACAGCCACTTCAATTATTGGACGATTATTGGAAATTAGGAGATATTGAAAAGCAGTGGCATTTTATAGCTACTTCTATCGAAAAAGTAGTAACGAAGTGTCACTATGTCAAAGTAGATTCAGAAGGAAATTTAATTGCACCTAAGCGTGATACGAACCATGCCTTTTATTTAAGCATTGAGGGCAAAACATTTAGAGTGTGCAAAACATTTTTCAAAAATACTTTAAGTATCAACAACCGACCAATAACAACAGCATTAAAAAAAACGAATAAAGATACTAATATTACAATAATGAAAGATAACCGTGGATGTCATCAAAAGCATAAGAAAGTGGATGACACAATAAAGAAAGAAGTACACACGTTTATAGAGTCTATACCTAAAATAGAATCACATTATACGCGAGCCAACTCAAAGAAACATTTTATCGATGGAAGCAAAACCATAGCGGATCTTCACAAAGATTATGTTGATGCCTGCATGACTAAAAATACTCCTTACGCAAATTATGTGATGTTTTATAGGATTTTTACCCAAGACTTCAATTTATCGTTCTTTGTGCCAAAGAAAGATTTATGCGACGTATGTGAAGCATACAAAAATTTATCACCGGATGAACAAGAACAAAAAAAGGAAGAATACGAAAAACATCACAAAGAAAAACGCCTATCTCGTTTAGAAAAAGAAAAAGACAAAATCAACGAGGATGTAATAGTATGTGTGTATGATTTGCAAGCGGTTTTTCCATGTCCTAAAGGAGAAATATCAGTTTTTTACTATAAATCCAAACTGAATGTTTTAAATTTGACAATTTATGATATCCAGAAAAACACCGTTGACTGCTTTGTCTGGGATGAGTCTCACGCAAACAGAGGAATTAATGAGATTGGAACTTGCATTTTCAAGTACTTAGATGGCATTTCTAATACTGGAAAGGATAGACGTCATATTTTACTCCGATAACTGTGCAGGACAGCAAAAAAATAAATTCATGGTTGCTATGTACCTGTTTGCTGTGCAAAAATTTCCAAAGTTAAGGTCGATAACACACAAGTATTTAATTAAAGGACATACACAAAACGAGGGTGATTCAGCGCACTCCCAAATCGAAAGACAAGTCAAAAGGCAATTACGAAGTGGACCAATGTATACACCAGATGCTTTCATCGGAGCTATAAAAGCTGCACGCAAAAAAAAGAACCTTTTCGAGTTACAGAAATTAGCTACAGTGACATTTTTGATTGGAAAAGTGTGTGCAATCAAATGAACCTTACCGTACAGAAAGATGAAGCAAACAACCCTGTTAAAATCACAGAAATTAAACAGATTAAAGTTCTGAAAGATGATCCTCGAGCTATTTACTACAAAAAATCGTATGCCGATGAAACGTATCAAAGGGCTATTGTTATTAAAAAGAGGAAAGAAATTGACATCGACGTCAAAAAAGCGTACGATAGAAAACCGGGTATATCAGAAAAAAAGAAAGCAGATCTCATGGAATTGGTAAATAAAACTCTAATTCCAGGTTATTACAGACAATTTTTTGAAGGTCTCTAAATTGTTTAAGAGTATACTTTTGTTTCTTGTACAAAAAAAATACACAATGTGCCAAATATTAATGGCCTATTTTGTGATACACTTAGAGATTATCTACCTCATAGAAATAAGATACATTAAGTCTGATAATGTTCCTTAAAAGTAAAAAAATAAATGTTAGTATGTAAGTTCATACAGTCTGATTAGATTCTTCAAAAGTCAAAAATAAGTGTTAGTTTGTAAGTTCATTGAGTCTGATTCTGGTCTTTAAAAGACAAAATAAGTGTAAGGTAATTGAGCCTGATACTGTTCTTTAAAAGTAAAAAATAAATATTAGTTTGTAAGTTCATTGAATCTGATTATTTTCTTTAAAAGAGAAAAATAAATGTTAAATTATAAGTTCACTGAGTCTGATTCTATTCTTTAAAAGTCAAAAATAAGTGTTAGTTTGTAAGTTCATTGAGTCTGATACTGTTATTTCTGAAATTTACTATCTACCTTAAATAAAAAGCAATACAGAAATAACGTGTTTTATTAAAATGTTCCATAAAAATTATGCAAAAATTAAAAAGTTATAACACATGCAACGTGTTAGGTAGAGATATTACATTAAAAATAAAATTTTGTTCAGGAAAAACGTGACATAATGTCCCTTTTTTTATTTTTCTATAAAAAATTGTATGATAATAAATAGATAAGGCGTTAAAATCCAATACTAAATAAAATAGGATGATTGAGCAACATTTTTATTTGATTGAGTCTTCTTAAAACCTTATGCACACAGAAATATCGAACATGCAAACTTTCAAAGACGATTTCTGAAAAAACAGGTGTTTGAAGATATCACGTTATTCTCGCAAATGAGCGACATAACGTAACACGTTAACGCGTTATTCACTTTAACATTAGAATTAATAACGCTGATAACGTGTTACATTATGTGTTATTATTATCCACAGTTATTATCATATGTGTATAGTATTATTATTCTAACCACGATAGATAAGGCTAAAGACCCTGGCAGCAACATAGATGAATGAGATTTGACGCAAATCAAACACATCAATCAATCTTGGACGAACAAAATCACCCTTCCCAGTCATCAACAAAAAAGTCAAGCCAAAAATGAAAGAAAGCTTTGTAGCTGGCAACTAAAACTAATGGCTGCCTTACCAAATTCGAAACAGCTGATGTGCGTCGTTTGGATTTTTGATAAGTGGTTCTAATTTAGTTCTAATCAATTCAGTACCTAATTATTAATTTAGATGAGACTTAATTTGTGCTCCTATATTGTGTGGATAACAACAGGGTTTGTGATTCTGGAACCGTGCGTTTGTTGTTGAACTTCAGGACCTTGGTTTTCTTCATAGCTGCCTTTTTCAGATGTCACTGACAATACAGCAAATAATTCTGGATGCAAAAAGACTTGCAGGTCGCCTGAAGGAACGGGAGACCGAGGCAGATGCTTTGCTAACCGAAACCCAGACGGCGTACAGGCAAATACATACAATGAAACAGGTAGGCAATTTGGACGCTTCAAAAGTAGACCACTTTGTACTCAATTTAGGAGAAACTCGGTCGTATTTGGCTACCACGTTGACAAGTTTACGCAACGAATGCTTGCTCATCCTCTGATCTTTAGTCTATCTCTATATTTTCATAAAACTGATGTGACCTTGAAATGTAACTTAGCTTTGGTAATACATACTACAAGTATTACCCTAATAATACAATAAATATAAAATTCCATTCATGTGTATTAGGCACCAATAAAGTACAAGAAAACTCATTACTACTGCATATACCTACCCTGTTTAAACTTTTCAGTACAAAGAAGATGTGGATACACTCAATGAAGCATCCAGAGAGAGACCTCGTGGTGCTCTCATAGCCAGCATAGAGAGAGAGTCTCGACTAATGCGGGATGTCCAGCGAGAGAACGGTGAGCTGAGAGCTGCATTAGAAGACCACAGGCGAGCACTGGACCTCATCATGTCAAAATACAGACAGCATACAGAAGGACGGATTTGGGAGTCTAGAATAGATTTTACTGCTGCTGTGAATGAGAAACAAGAAGAGGTATTTCACTTATGCATAATATTCATTTTATTTTAACAACTTTACAGCTAGCTTTTACAATACAGTGTTTGTTTTTTATGACTACCAATGTGTCGCAGCAGGTGAAAGTCAGCCTGTGACACAGGAGGTTGCGGGTACAATTTCACCCTGGGACAATTGTTTGTAAGATCTGTAAATATTTGTTCTGGTAATAGATCTAGATATATTATATGTATAAACATTTATTATTGTAATATATTCCTTGGATATTGTGCAAGTAAGTATACATATCAGTCACACATAACACAAGCTCTACTTAGCTCGGGGCTAGATAATGTTGTGTGGATTGTCAGATATTATTTATTTATAATATGCATGTTATGCTGCTGAAGACAACAAGTTTCCACTTCTAGTAGGTATTTTGTAAAAATACTTATGTAAAAGTATAAAGACACAAGACAAGAAAGAATGAGGAAGAAATTTGATGATTTCCGGTCAATCGCCCACGCGCTCGCGGAAATGGTTGCAAAAGTTAAATTAAATTCAGAATTTGGATTAAAAAATATACAAACTGTTTAGGTAATATGTTAAGTAAATGAATTAAAAAGGTACATTTTCAATTGCTGCTCAAAAAAATTATATCATTCATTAGGAATGTTTTTTCTGATCATAAGGAGTATGTCTAATTATGGGCAAGACTCGTTGAAGAGAAGTACACATTGACAAGGAAACCTTTACTTTCAGTTGATCAGGCAACAAGCAGAGAGAATCAATGAAATGGCCACTGTCATGTCTAAAGCAGTGACTATGGATGAGAATGCAGTGGCCAGACAAGAAGAGGAACTATACCAAAGGCTTATCACAGAAAATAAGGTAATAGAAGCTGAGTAAAGTGATTTATGTAGTTATTATATGAACAGAATGGTAGGTGCTGGCACCTAGCCCTCTTCCTTCAAACAAAGGAGAGATCCGCTATACAAAAGTTGCCCCGAACGCCCCCTTTCGATTTTAACAACACAGGGAGGTAAGGTAAACATAGAGGCAGGATAATGCTAACACATATTGCACAGAGAGGTGGGATAACATTAAAATTCACAAAAATTCGGCTCCTGAACTAGTTTACAACTATGTTTCCCAGCGAGCCAGTGGCTTATCCAGCTTCCACAAATAGCCCACAGGTGGGCTGTTTTTGTGTTAGAATAGAGAGGAGGCCTATACCCAGCAGATGCTCACAGGATGAGTATCTACTCAGCTTGTTCCCCATTATACATACATGGGTTGCTATTCAAACCTCTTGGAAAGCCAACCCATGCCATGAGTTGATGATTTAAACATGTTTTTTTATGATTCCAGGGCTTGCGAGAGATGCTGGATCTCTCTCGGAGATATGGCTCGGACCGCCCTAGCGCGCCGCCCATGGCCGACAAGGATGTGCAAACAGATGCGTGACGCGCGCCCCCTAACTACTGTAGCGCCACGCGCTGAAATGACTCTCCCTTACATGCTCCCAAGTTTATATTGTTTGTGCACCCATACTGTTCTATATCTACAAAAACGTGGTTGCCCTCTCAGGAACAATTTCCTATCATTACTCGTAGGGTAGCAAATAGGGTGCCATTGAAGAGATCGTGAATATGTATTTAACTCTATTACAGTCAGTCGATCATTTCAAAATATGGTTAGGTACCTACTTGTAGGCCTTCAGGGAAGTGAAACGGTAATAATTTGTTTGTTTTGAAGTTGAATCGCATTGTAGTGGCCCAGTGGCACACTTAATCGCGCTAGGGCTCTTATTAACAGTTTGAGTGTCCACAGCGTACGTGCAGAACTACCAACGCCCCTGTGGGTCGTGTCGTGCTGGCCCGCTGGGCGGTGAATAGCTTAAAACTACTATGTACCTAAAATAGATTCACTTTTAGCATCAAATGTTGAGAAATATGGCTGTAGGTTCAGATCAATACAATTTAAATGCAAGCTATTAATTGTGGATCGTACCTAGCGCGCATTGGTGCATATTTATAAATTTCATGTCCAGTAATGTCAAAACGCGCTAAAACAACTTTTGTTCGTAAGTTAGTTGTTTCCAACATGTATTGTTACTGCAATGATGTATGGGCTATTTACAACATTGCACTGTAGAAGTTCACAATAATATCGCAGTAGGTAAGACGTTGTGTGCTAGATTACTTGGAGTTGCGTTAGTGTAATTGTCATCTCAACTAAATCATTGATGATGAAATTCAGTTGTTTATTGTATTTTGTATCCGACCTATACAAATTGTATGAAAAACTGATTCCTATGTGCTGTAGAAGTACAAATGTGTGCCTTGCACTATTCACTGTTTTCTACTACAGCTAGGTTCATACATTGTTCAATGTAGATTTGTAACTGGACTAAGGGGGACGTCCATTTCTTTAAAGCCTGTCCAGTTTACAACTTGTACTGTTGTTACTTGCAGATTTTGGATCTAAGTCTTTTGACGTAAATGTACCTTTCATAGTTCTCAATTTATTAGAAGATAATTAGTTTCATACAAAATACAGCGAATAGTTTGAATTTAACACTTTTTGCCCTTTTGTGTTTGTTATTTAGGAATTAATCTGTCTAAGTGTGTTTGGAAATCCAAATGAGACCATCTACTTGTGAATCGTTTTAATCTAAAACCAAATCATTTGTCATGTCATGGCAGGAACTGTGATGATTAGTATTTTGCTGTTAATTGATTCACTGATAATGACTTACCATGTTGAAAATTAAATAATTATTATCATTGTAGTTAGAATGTGTACATTAGTTATGGCTTATTTACGTTTGTATGAACTTGTTAATTTTATCATTAGAATCTAAATTAAAGTAAGATCTAGTATACTTACATACCCAATTAAAATATAATATTCACTTACCCTCAGTTCCTCAATAATTTATTACATACTTCAAGTTTAAGAATCATTTATTAATATGTTAATCAATGGCAAAAGAAATCTCTTAAAAATCGTATCATAAGTATCCAAGAATACTCAGTAGTCTGAACCTTACATCCAGCCATTGTTTTAGTTACTGCAGTTCATCTAAACCTGGTGGTGCAGGGATCAATGCAATAAATACCCGACAAATAAAATCTTTAAGGAATAAAACCTGATAACAATTGTTACTAGTCAAGCCAACTAAGTGTAGCAACATATGCTTATTTTCTATTACATACAAAGGTTCTGTGGTTCTGATAGATACTATTTCAGATTGCTCTGAGATTTGCCAGCATCACTGAAGCGGCACACTTTCCTGGGCGTATTACCTAAGTATCGGTTGCATAAGACAAGCAACAGTTCTAAGAAAATTGGCACCTACTTTACATTGGATTTAACATCTTATGCTCTGCCAACATAGCAGATAAATCGTTCTTAAGTAAAAATTCCCTACCTAATCATTCTGGAGTGTATATTGTGTAATTTATCACATATAGATGCGATATTTTTTCATGCGAATTAGTATTATGAAGCTTTGAATGTTAGTAACGTAGTGTAACTAGGAGATTCGTATTCACAGTAGATGCATGAGCATGACGTATGCCATGGACTTACAACGGAATAAAGCAATATTATCCTTAACATAACGTGAGGTGCATTTGGTGAATGATTATTGAATTCACAATGTTAATTCTTTTTTATGTGGCCATTACCTACAGACAGTCATGGTGGCTTAAAACTACTGGCATGTTTGAAAATAAACAAGTATTAAGACTTATTATCACCACAGCTTATGTGAACTCCAGTCTTGATATTAATCGAGTTCTAGTTCAAAGCCACTTACTTATAGAAGCGGAGAGCCACAAAAGTGTGCTGCTTTCTAGACATAAACACGTACCAATTAAACTATTTAAACACTATTTTAATCAGAATTTATTTATAAATAAAAATTGATGTAAGTAAAGTAAAATATAGGATCGTAAGTTTTGCGATTATCTTACAAAGTGAAAAGTGAAGACTTGTGTAGTCTTATTATTATAATAAACAGAAATAAATTCGAATTTGATTCTCACATGTACCTAATAGATGTTTATAGCCAGCCAATAAAGTATAATAAAGCCAGTTTGTTAGAAATTAGAAAGTTATGTAGGTACCTACTTATGGTTTAGTGTTATAATAAATTTAATCTCTTAGAAGGGATATTAGAGCTGTTATAGATAAGACATGTTTGTTGCAATAGTTTTCGGTATTATTTTGGCAGTAACATATTTTGGGTAATGAATGTGAAAAGTATGCCAATAGTAACTTAAATTAAAACAATTTATTTCATACATTTCTATAACTACACCTAACTGCTTAAAGTATTCCATCTATCTATAACAGCTCTCGACATGTAGGAGTACATTCTAAGTTATTCTATTGGTTTTGAGTTAGTGGATCTTAGAATCTCTATTTGAAGTATTTTTTCATTGCATAGCAACTTGTTATTCAGTACCTAATAGGAAGGCACATAATGAAATAGTTATTCAGAGTTGATAAAATTATCTTAATTCATTAGATGTTGGTTAGGTACAGAACAGTTGAGTGAGTACTTACCAAGTAGCCAGATTCATAGTTGTTATAAGCAGTAGACTTTAGTTAAAAATATACTATTTTTACAAATGAATACATAGATATTGTTAAACATAGTTTCACCGTAGTGTTTGTCCAAAATTATAATTTTTAAAGATAAAATTATGATATATCAAATGAGATTGCTTACATAGAAATGGGCTGCAGTTATGTTAATGCATTATTTTAATCCTTAATTACCTATGTAATATTTAATTAGATTTGTTAATAAAATCTGACTACTTATAGTGGCTTACATTTCTGAAAACCTTTACCAGCCTATACAAAACGAAAGACCAACTCAGCATACATTTTATGGTATATGAAGTTTTTAGCTTGTGTTGTATGTAATAACATAATGATACTACCAATGAGATTGGTACCTTAACATTTAACAACACTGTAGAATTAAACAGTAATCTAGCTTCTTGGTAGAATACTGAACAATATAATGTATGTATTGATGAATACTTAAATATATGATACTTTGCAAAGTATTTAGATTCTTGTATTACTATAAATCATAACACTTGTCTTTGCAGTAAAACCAAATTTGTATAAAAAAAATATATTTCCACACAAATGCATCTTCCCTGGGTGATCAAATGTTCATAGGGAGAAAAATATGAATCATGGTGGGGGTATGTCCTTGGATCATACACGGGTCTGAGTATAATCTGTGGGGAACTTGAAGGAGTGAGCCCCTAGAGCCATGATGTTGGGAAGAAGGCCAGCATTGGGGATGATGTTCCAGGATAGTGTCAGTGTTACATTGTGGTGGGCCCTGAAAAATTATAACAGGTAAGAAAGGAATAAAGGTAAATAAAGTTTTAAGATGATGTTAACAGCGATTTCATCATTTCTTGCATATTATTTCCCTTTCAAATCAAAGGTAAGTTCTTGTTAAATGAACTTGCGAACAGCCTGCTCAGGCTTGCTATTGTATACAAATGGTGAGACAGCAGTGGAGAGGTTAAACACTAAGAAAAATTCATGATTCATAAAATGTTGCTCAAAAGTAGAAATTTTTGAAGATCTTTTTGAATGATTTTCACTTCTACTAGTGGACAAAAAATTGAAGTGAAGAGAAATCAATAACACCTTATTTCTTATTTGATAAAAATAACTATGTTTACAGTATAAAATTTGACTTGTCTTAAGTGCTTATTTTGTAAGCCTAAATAAATAAAGTTATTGATTCTGAAATAGGCCATAATCACATGTGCGACAAAGTCCATAATTAAGATTTTAAAAAAGTAGAAATAACTAATACTCACTTGAGACCATTACCATCATCCCAGAAATAGTACTTAGTATTCATATTCTTAAAATCTAGGAGAGCATTTTCACCACGCAGAATAATTTTATCCCACAGTACAACTTGGTTTAACTCATTGTTGGGAGTGATGTATTCAGCCGTTAGATACAGAAACAATTGTTTAACATTCCAGTTGAAGAGGTGAGAAAGGTCAGTCTTGAGATCGAAGGTTAGAAAGCCAAGATCATTCCTTTCCCGGGATGCTCCATAGTCTGGTACATTTTTACTGAAACAGAAGGAAAAAAATTGTGCTTTGAGATAAAAATTCATGATTAATCAAGTAGGAACTTCTTCCACCATTGGAATGGAGTTTCTGTAATGACCTTCATTGTCTGATCCTAATTGATGGTTAACTTAACGCATATTCTGAAGAGTCCGTGAATTTGACTTTCCTAAGTCGGGATCAATAACTAGATAAGAATGACTAAGATGAAGCCACGAGTGCAGGGCGGTAGTCTCGATGAGCAATTTTCGTGAATGAACCTCTGCTTGCAGGCAGCTTTATTTTACGGGGCTCTGGTGAATTATAAAGTTGAAATTATACTTACACGACTACTTTCACTGTGTTCATCTGTGCGGCAGTTCTGTAATCTACGGTGAGCGTCGAAAGAAAACACAAAAAAGTAAGGCATGCTAAAACGCTTAGTGTGTATGTGAGGATTGCATTTCCTCTGGTTAGCATAGAATACATTGTGACTTGATTTGTGATCCAGTTATTCCTGTACCAATAATATTACAACCAGGAAAAAGATAAATTCACTTGAAAAACTCGGAGATTTTCGTGTTGACGTTGCGTTGTGCTGGTTGCGCTGGTCCGTGATATTTGATTTGACTTGACACTGACATTTTAAGACACGTCATCGTACTGTCAAAACGCTTTGTTATTGGTCGTTTGGATTCTAGTCTTTTGAGCCTAAAGATCCCGGTAGGATCAATGCTTTGGTTAGATAACTTGTCTGTTTTTTATTAATTCGTTATCTAGAGGATTTCAGGATATTAACACTAGTATAGTAAAGGTATTCCTTTCTAAGTTATTGAACTTTACATATTAAAATGAAAAAGAAGGTAATTAATAAAGATTAACCAATGGATTATCCATAAATCATTGTATTAACGAAACAACATATAAAATCACTGAAGCGATAACTGTAACTATTGCTGAAATTAACGCAGTAGTACCACTGCCGTTGCATGGCACTCCGCCAGGGATAGAACGGCAGAAGCAAGCTCTCGTGGTGAAGCTGCCATTTCTTTGCGTGTAGCAGCCACTTGTGATGGCGTGGTTATTGGTGTCTACTGCCCGAGTGCACATATATGTCGAGTTTTCCACTGGAATAATAAAAATATTGGGTAGGTTGATAGTAAGTAATCACATTCTAAATCTTTCGTGTCTTCTAGAATAAAGATACCAGAGGATACGAAGGTAGGTGCTATCCTGTCCTAAGCATATGGTTTAATCATGATGATGACCTCCTAGCTGGATTTCGACCACGGTGGCGGCCAGTCTCAACGGAGACTAGCCATGTGCACAGAGTATATGATAGTGCGCAAATGTGTGCGCAAACACAGGTGCACTCTATATTCCTTCACTTTCTTAATATGATGGGACGGCATACGGCAGACCGACACGACCGGGGAGAGGTTAGGCGCAGGATCAATAGCCATGCTTTACGAGGAATTGGGGTGTAACACCGCCAACTTCCTGACTCCGGGCTGTCAGGAATTTTCAATATTGTATGCAGGTAGGTAGTGTAGATTATAAAGAGCGTCAAACGTCATAAACCAGTTTGTAGGTATAAATATAGATTTAAGTACCTAGTTTATTACTTTACCTTGTCCATTGAAATAGTAGGTGTAAGTAGCGCAGATGTCGTTACTAGCCATAATACAGGAAGCGTTTAGTTGATGGTTTGACCAGATGTAGTGCACGTCCGGCCATGTTCCATCGTCTGGAATAAAAAAGATATGATATGAAAAACGACATATATAAAAATACTAGCTGCTGCCCGCGGCTTCGCACGCTCTTTTCATGTACCTGCCCTAAGTCCGTCCCCGAGATACCATCTACCTCCCTGCCAAATTTCATTCATATCCGTAAAGCCGTTTAGGCGTGAAAAGGTAACAGACAGACAGCTGTCAGACAGAGTTACTATCAAATTTATAATAATATAATATTAGTAGGTTATAGGTACCAAATCGAACAAGTAAAAGTCTAATTACATGAAATCTCAGTTCCCATGCGATTTGACGTAGGTAGGGCAAGGACGAAGTTAGGGAGGGTGTCAGTTCAACGGTAAAATAAGTTAAGGACTAAGATCTCTGTATATCCCTCGGTTATACAAGATCGTTATACTCGGTTATACGAGATCGTAAAAGAGTTAGAACTGGCCATTCTTATGGCCAGTTCTCTCTAACTTCTGAGATTAAAGTCCATAAGAAGGTGGGTAAACTTAGAGCCTTAGGGCTCTAGCTAAGATATACCCGCTCTCTCTTAGGTCTTCCTGAACTCTAAGTCTCTTCCAGTATTTTTTTGAAATAGGTAAGAAAGAACCAACTTCTTTTATACTTACAAGAAGCAACAAGCGGCTCAAAGCAAGGCACGCCGCTCGACAGTCTGGTGGCGTCATTGCAGGTTGCATTCAGGAATACACTTTCGTTGTTGAACCTAGGGCCGAGCCATGTGAACTGGAAGCATCTGGCTTGAGGCGTTTGAGCGGTCACTTCTAATACCAAACCTTAGGGAGAAATTAACGGCATTGTCAGGATAATTTAAAGACGATTTGTAACATCCCTTATAGCCCGGCCACACGCTCAAACATTTGTGCATGCAGATTGCACAAACAGAGTTTGCTCAAGCAAGATGAGCCGGCCACACGCTCCATCTTGCTTGCGCAAACTGTGTTTGTGCATGCATGTTTGCACAAATGTTTGAGCTGTGTTTGAGCGTGTAGCCGGGCTTTCAGTTATTACAAAGGTGTTTCAGTAGGTCTTTGTAGGATTTAAATTAAAAAAAAAAACGTTTATCATAGAACGGAAACTAGCAGAACACACCAATGCTGCCAACAAAATATATGTAAATAATTATCTAGCTATTGCCAGCAGCTTCGCAAGAATTTCTCCGGAGTAAGAAGGCTGTAATTTTGAGTAATCCAGATCTAGAACTAAATCCATGCAAAATTTTAGCACTCTCCGTTCAGTTGTTTTGCCGTGGAGAGGTAACAAACGTCCATCCATCTTTTCAAACGCTGACATTGGCGCTAGATGGCGTTACGAGTAGCGATTTGAGAAACATGAGGGCTGATGATAATTCAAAGCCAAACATAAAAAGCCTCGACGCTGGTGAAACTCACTTTTCTGAAACATTTCTTTTGTGAAAATTTACTATGATTCGATCTACGCTTTAAAAATCTAAGTACCTATTCAAAATTTAGCCTATTCTAGATATTTTAACTTAGGTAGAGATTTATTAGGTATCCAAGAAATAAGAATGTGTGAAGTTAGTGAAACTTCTATTATTAGTGAAAATCCTACATGATTTGATCTCAATTCCTAATAAGTTTCACTTTGATTCACACTGGATTTGATCTTCATGAGTGTTCGAAAAAAAACTAATATAAGCGTCAAATTACCACATTTTTTATTTAAAAAACTTAAAAAAAAAGTAACCAATGTATTTGTGTTTATTTGAGAAATATTTTTCTATGAAAACTTATAAAAATAAGTTCCTATTATATCTTCATTCAAGATAAAAATCCATTGATATAGGTATGTATATCGTGATAAATATCATGTTAAATATCCGCTGATATATATCGGCGAACCCTGATCTTCATAGACAGATTCCTAGATTTCCATCGTGTTTAGATAAATTACTTACAGTCTAGGAGTTTTTAATTCGAGTTTACATTATAGGTTTACCATCTATTGGGAGCTCTATTGTTAGGTTCTATGTAATATATAATGAAATGGTAAAGTTCAGATGAATATCTACTCACATGAAATTAGTAGTCCCAAAGCGACAGAAAGTATAATCCGACACATTTCACAAACATTGGGTTCTCTCCAAAGTAAACAATGTTTTGTACCAAACAAATAGAGATCCACCTACTCAAGTAGGTTTGTACGTAAATGACAATTGCATTGTTTACTTATCATTAAAATTGTTATCACTGATATGATATCATTAGTTAGGCGGAATAGATAATTATGATTTATACGATAAGATTATTCGTTTATTAGTTCGCCCCTAAAAATAATCGTCGTTGCCGTTTTAGTTTTTTTTATTCTTATTTCTTAAAGATTTAAGAACGGGGGTCTGTCTTGATTGGTTCCGGATTTATAAGGTTTGAAAATCCCGGATACGGTTCCGAAAAGCCCATATGCCGGATCGACTTGAAATTTGGTACACGTAGGTACGTTTTTTGACCTCCTGAGAACAAATATAAACGAAAATTGGAACGTTTTTAATTGTTTTTGTGTTTTAAATAGAAGTTAGTCAGAAGTGTAGAAAATAACAATCAAATAATAGAAAAAAAAATACAACTAGTATTTACAATGACGTTTATACGGGTCTGGGCTTATAAAAATCCAAAAAAAAACTGATTTGAGAAAAAAAATCATCATCAAAAATATATATTTCTATAATATGTAGTGAGGTTGTAGAAGCTGTATAAATCATCATCATTATTAAACTAGGTAAAATTGTTTTAAAAGGAATACGCGGTATTTCTAGGACTCTGTTCAGGGATCAATACGCTACCTATTTATAAAGTCGATAATTAAATAAAATTCCGGTTTTCCTCTTCCACCATATTCAGGGAGTATGGACTATGGACCCTTGCTTGGAAAAGATTTTTATGATAAAATCAGACTGGTTGAAAATCGCTATGATAAAAACGCTTTTGATAATAATTCCTTTTCGAGCGCCTCTTCTTTGATTCATATTGCTGCAAGAACGGTTTACTTTGAAACCCTTCGGAAAAGGGTTCTGTAAGGATTATACCTATAATCGTAGCAAGACTAGCAAGCTATATGTAACAGTAGCAACGAGGAATATTTTTTCCCTTATAGCCGAACTCCTTCTCAATAATTAATTATATAGTACAGGCATTTGCAGAAATGCACTATGGAAGCAAGGGCGTCGTCAGTCGCTGGCCCATGGGGGTGGGGTAGTTGAACACCCATTGATCTAGAATCATGAAATTTGGCAAGAAGCAAGGTCTTAAAGCACAAATAAAGGAAAAATCCAAAAACCGTCGTTTATTCACACATAAAATAATACATATTTGATACTCACCATGGACGGAAAACCTATAGGGTACTTACCGTTGACTTAGAATTATGAAATTATGCAAGAAGCAAGGCCGTATATGGACTATACGGCCTTGCTTCTTGCATAATTTCAGTAAAGAGAAAAATCCGGAAATCTGAATATGTAGTTAACTCATGACAAAATAAAAAACTTCGTTTTTGCAAGCAACCAAAACCTAATAGCGTACCTTACCTTCATCCCGTTGACCTAGAATCATGAGATTTGGCAAGAAACAAGGTCTTATAATGACGGAACGGAACCCTCGGTGCGCGAGTCGAACTCGCACTTGACGAGTTTATTATTAATTTTCACGGTGGTGGGAGAGTATGGACCACGCGCAAGATATTAACTCAGCGAAAATTTTGTGGTTGCGTTTTTTTTTTACAATATATTTTACTCTTGGTTCCTACTCTGGTAACATAAACTTGTAGCTTCATTCGTAACACCATCTTTAAGATGGTTTGTTTTAGGTATATTGCACACAAGGTTAAACGTTTTGCGGTTTGTGTTTTTACTGTGTTCTACAAGGAATAAAATTAGGGTAAAAGTAATTTGCCACATATCGTAAACTAATTAGGGTTTCTCCTTTATTAATATCAAGGTCTACGCCGCTCGTATCGTAAGTCGTAGCGAATTTGAAATTTATCGACGCCGCCGTAGCGTCTTCGTATCGGTGGGGCGGCGGCGGCGGCGGCGGCGACGGCGGGCGGCATGCCATCGCCCTCGTCGTAGCTTCATTTGTACTCCTCATTATCAATCTTGTACCCTATAATTGTAGAAAGGTCTACGCTGTTTTCGTAGCACTGTCTACGTCGTAGTGCGTATAGTATTGACTGACACTGCGAAGTCGTTGTTTAATTCATTATTGTCCTCCCAGCTCACTAGAGGGGTTATTCCATTACTTACTACCACTGATATCAAGGTCAACGAATCTGTTACTTTATGTCTGTCTACGCTGCTATGTGTCTGTTTACGCTGCTCTATCTCATCAAACGACGTCCACCGTTGGGCATTAAGCCTCCCCCAAGGATCTACATAATGACCGGACCTGCGCTGCCCGCATTTAGCGGTTTCCCGCTGCTCTACTAAGGTAGTCCTAGCTTCTTATTTCAGTTTCACAGAAAAGGATAACAAGGATTTTTTTCGCCAATCTGAGCTTTTAAATTCATTCAAATGAATAAAAAATAAAAAATTGTCTGCTTAATCATCATGACCCTAGCACACAAGTATCTCTTAGTCATCATCAGCCCGTATACGTCCACTGCTGAACACAGGCCAAACGACGTCACTAATAGCGGTATCTTAGTTTGACCATCTAATAAATAATTTTATGTCATGTAGAATATTGTTGGAAAGGGTAATAACTAAGAAACAGAAAATTAAATTCAATATTACATTTACCTAGTTTTTAAATGAAATTTGAAGTTTCCACGTTTTATAACTTTTACCGTAGACCGAGAATTTATGCTTACCAATTCTCAGTCTACGACTTTTACACAGATCTTTGACTTTGAATGAGCGTAACTCTTTTTTTAAAGGGATTTGTGTCAAGTTGTAATTTATCTAGATTAAGTTTACATAGAAAAATACGGCACAGCCTATTTTATGGAATTACAACAAAAAAGATTTTGACGATTTATAGATAACATTTTGGGTGAAGTTAATTGAATAACTTTAAAAAAATATATCTCAGAAACCGTGACAATTAGTACGTCTACTGGAGAAATGTAACCCATGAGTATGACATAATTTTTTAGGGAGATGGAGATCTCCCTAAAAGATTATGTCAGTCTCAATCAAGTATCCATATACATCCTGTATATATGGATAGTTATTTCCATGCCATCATAGATAGGGATGTTCCCAGTCCAGAGACGAGCAAATGGAATTATTCCCTTCAGCCGCGGGAACATAAGCCGATTCGGCCTAACCTCGTTCAATCAGAGCTGTAAAAGTCTGCATTCGAATTTGGCACTTCAAAAAATTGCCGATGCAAGTCGGATTCATCAAATCTTTGGTTATTCTGTTTTGTGAAATGTTTGCTCGTTGATTTTGTTGGATATATCCGGGCCAATAGTTAGGATACGTGGCGCCTTAGAAGGCTTAGAATAGTTTATACAAACGAGGTATATCCAAGAAAATGGGACCATTTTGCCATTCAAACCGTTAGCAAAAAATACCTACTTCAACAGCTTGTTATTACTCTATGCGTGAAGCAGTGTGCGTAGGTTTGAGATGCGAAAGATTTCGTATTCGATTCGCCAAATATTTGTACCCATAGTATAAATATTTTCCGGCGTCTGTTTGTTTTGTGTGTTTACCTCAAAATAATAATGTATTCTCAAAATAATAGATTCAAGCGTTACTTTACGGAAATCTATTGCAAATAAAAAATGTTTTTTAGTAATAATTCCGCGTAAAATCTTTTTTCGCCCGCCCTAATAAATATAGTTACTTATGCTAATATTTGTAATGAATCTATTCCCAAAAAAACTAATGTATTCAAGTAACTTCCTAGTATTATCTTTTTGGTAACATAACACAAGCTTTGCTAACTTTTGGGCTAGTTGATCTGGGAAGTATCTAACATTATTATTTATCTTTTTATTCATCATCATCATCACAGCTCTTATGTCCTCCACTGTTGGGTCTATACCCAGATAAAATGGTTAATATTACGTAATAATTCCGCGTAAAAGCTTTTTTTCCCCACAAGGTATACTTTCTTTCAATTCTCGCCAGCCCCTGTGTCCTCCTTTTTACTAGTCCACTGCTGGATATGAGCCTCCCCTAATGACCCCCATAACGCCCTGTCTTCTTTAGTTTTTGCATCCAGCATCCTGACTCTTTTTAAGGTTTTACCTGTAAGTACCTACACTTGTAAAATAAGTCAAAAAAAAAATTAATCTCCCTGCAGTCCTTCGTAGGTGGCTATCCCACCAAGCTGGATAGCGACCAATACGTTTGCCGGGTCACGGTCTCCACTCAAGAACTTATTTAACCCAGTGGTTGTCGCTTCTTTGGGATGAGATTACGCCACAGCCGTTAGCTTTGGTGGTCTCTTCCTTGTACTTGAAACCTAGTTAATATAACAATACATGAATAACATTATACAGGAAACATATTTAAATGTTATTGTATTAACATATTTTATACAATATTGACATGTATCTAAATCGCATTAAATTTAGATTTAGATAGGCAAAATAACAATGTATTAGACACTTAAGTGATATTATAAATGTGCTAGTGGTTTCTTTTTCACTTCTTCCACTAGTGGACAAAAAATTGAAGTGAAGAGAATATCAATAACACCTTATTTCTTATTTGATATTAATAACTACATATGTTTATGGTATAAAATTTGACTTGTCTAAGTGCTTATTTTGTAAGCCTAAAGAAATAAATTTATTGATTCTGATTCTGAATAATATATTCCTGTGTACATAAACGAATAAACGATTTTTGTATTTGTAAGAGAGTACATCATTTATTTGTCACATAAAAATCACACATACAAAGTCATTGCAAAGTGGCAAAATGAAAACATAGCTTAAATTAATTATTTGTCCCAGAAAACTTTTGAGCAGGTAATTTTGTGTGTGCTGCAGCTTGACATAAAGGCGTTATTTGCGAGACATGGCAGGCCTACTGCTACTTCATTATTATTTGGAAAAAATAAACTTAGGAAATTACATTTTCTGGGCCGTGGGGCCGCGGCGTAAGAATATCGACCCCTCCAACTCAACCCGTGGATGTCGTAAGAGCCGACTAAGGGAACCTACCAGAGGAAGGGCAGCAGCTTCCTTCTGAGTATTTTTAAACACCAACACTGCGATCACCAATCCGCCTGCCAAGCGTGGTGATTATGGCAAATCCCCCCCTACATGGGAGACCATCCACTCGATGGACCGACGACATCGTAACGGTCGCAGAGAGTCGGCTCAGGACCGTTATTTGTGGCGTCGTACGGGGGAGGCCTATGTCCAGCAGTGGACGTGTATTGGCTGATGATGATGATGAATTAAATTTTATAAATTTTTCTTACATATTAGATGCGCGTCTCCAAATTTTACCGAGTGAAAAATTGTAGCAGGTTCATTTATGAAGTTTAAAGACCAGCCATCCATTAATCTTCGTTTCATAAACTCTGCTCATTGTTTCTTTCAAGGCACCCCTGCCGTATGAAACGGCTTTAATTAAGATATCATGGGAAATAAACCTCTCGCCTTTGAAATTACTTTGAATATTAGCTAAATTGGATGTTTCTAGGAAGATTGTTTACTCTTCCTGTATACTTAGAAATGGTTTCTTAATAATAAGGTGTTTTCAGTTAATCAGTAGAAAAGGCTAATAATTATGTAGTTTGATTGTGACTTTGACTTACTACGAGGGATATAAAAATAATATTTAACTTTTAAAAATCATGGCCCATGCATCTGTACTTACTTAAGTGCTTATTTTGTAAGCCTAAAGAAATAAAGATAATTAAATCTTAAATCTGCGGAAATATAGCTAAATCAAAACACCACAAATCATGGTAAATTATTATTTTTGATAAATATAAAAAACTTGTTGCTGAATCACAGTAATTTGAGTAATTGAAAAATAGTGCCAAAGTCCGATTTTTGCCAATTGCGTCACCAAGTCATGTAACTCATCATCATCAGGCTGATGATGAGGCTTTGTGGTGCAATCGGTAGCGTGTTCCCTGCTGAGTGGAAGGTTGCGGGTTCAAGTCCGATCTAGGTCGTAAATTGGGATCTTACCTATTCATATTCTTAGTATCATACTAACTTACTTATACATATATCCAAATCCAAATATCTGAATAAGTTATATAATATTTTTATTTAAACATTTTTATGCAATTGTATTTCTAATTTTAAATTTTTGTTTCGATTTTAATTTATTTTCCATTGATTTAACTGCTTATTTGACTTTGTACAAAAATATTGCACACCGTACCGGTAAAATTCATTGTTTCCCATATTAACATACGACATCTACATATGTACATAATGTACCTTACACACATGTATTTGTTGCAATAAAATAATAATAATCATCATCATCATCAGCCCATACACGTCCACTGCTGGACATAGGTCTCCCCCGTACGACGCCACAAATAGCGGTCCTGAGCCGCCTCCATCCATCGACTCCCTGCGACCGCTACGATGTCGTCGGTCCATCGAGTGAATGGTCTCCCATGTAGGGGGGGATTTTCCATAATCACCACGCTTGGCAGGCGGATCGGTGAATAAAATAATACTTAATTATAATAATGATATAAACCTATACCGCTCAGGAGTTTGGTTCGAAATGATTTGTGTAGTTATAATAAAAGAAACAAACAAGTACAAAGTTATTTCATTATATTATTTAATTTAACTAAGACCCATTTTTCATTAAAGAGAATGTACAAAAATATAAAATGGTATAAGGTACAAGATTTACAATACGATTATCACAATTAAGTAATTTAATTTTACGTACTTACTAATACAGCTTATATAATTTAAAGTATGGTATCTACAAACCTAGATATTTATATTATTGTAAGTATATTTAATTTATGTACAAACAAATGAGCTAAGTATTTATAAATTAAATATTTACAATCAATTTTAGATATAAATCGTATAAATTTTGTTTAACACAAAGCTTAGCAGACATAAAGTATTACTACCCTAGGGTTTATACCGTCTACCGAAGAAAACTGGAAGAAACACAAGCTTACAGTTTTCGTGTTTTCACAAAGGCTATAAATCCTATCGTTCTGCTGCTCCTGCATTTTACAGCCTGCTCACCCACTCGCGATGCAGTTTGTACGAGTATTTTAGCAACGTTGCTGTTCACGCCATAGTTATTTTTTGCCTACAATCTATGGTTCACGCGCGCTTTCTGTCCACTCACACTCGCACTATGGCTATCCGTCACGTACACTTAAAAAGCACAGTGTTCGAATTATGAACGTCCACTATTAAACACTAGATCAACCGACGTAAGGGTAGGGTGCGAATGGCGGCGGATAGTAGCCGGGGAAGCCAGGAGCGGCGGAAGGTTGCACAGCGACAGATGACGTTACGTATGATGTGACTTGTGTCGGCACCAGTCGCGATGTGAACAGCGTTGTGTATAGCGTTTTAGCCCCAAAAGTCAGCTTTAGAATCTGACTGTCGGTCGCCATCACCTCGGTGTTTACGACAACGGGCGTCGAAGTCAAGGAGAACTGCGGCTGTGGGAAGAGCGGGTTTTGCTGAAGAGGTATAGCTGGTAAGCTGCTTGTTCCAATCTCGTACTCTGTTTTGGTCACGGTAGCGACGACTCGCGAAATAGTGCTTTGAATCGTACTCTTTCCATTAAACACGGGAATCACATGTGTATCGTAGATTGTCTCGTATTTCAGAACTGGTTTCGAGGTAGTGACCACATTAGGTATCTGTGCGGCGGCTGCTGGGTTCAACAATCTGAGTAAAGCCAGTTGTTGCGCTTGCTCGGGAGTTAGTGCTGCGGGAGCTTCGGTCACTTGGTTTTGCTTACTTTGCGCGTGAGCCTTTTTCAATCTCAAATGGTTGTCTTTATATTTGTCGACTTCAGTCAAATCGAAATCAGAGCCAATGTTAGCGAGGTCCAGGTCTGGGGGGAATACCCGACGAGGAACACCGTCTTCCTCTTCGCTGTCTCCGAAGTCCAGTTCTAAGTGTAATTCCGAACCAGCTTCATCGAGACGGCTATTGAATTCTTTCAAGGTCTTGCTTGGAATAAACTGGAAGTAATCCATAGGTGGTAGGGTTTTAGTAGCGGTGACAAATCTGGTTACTTGATAGGTTTGTATGAATGTTAGACTGCTGGTGAGGTTTACATCTGGCCTGACAACGGGTAAGATGTGAGTTTTTAGCATGTGCTGCGTGGTACTGAATGTTTCGGTAACCGTTTCTAGTGGAGGGGTTTCCATGTCGGATGAGAGCGTGATAGCAGGCAACGTTGCGATACTGGAGTCTAAATTGTGGTCTTTTCCGTAAGGAGATGCTGTCGCTAATATGTTTTCTGTCAACGGTTCGTTGAGAGAACTTTGCGGGCTAGGGATTGCAGTTGGTTCTATACGCTTCTCAATCGTCGTCGTTACTGTGATGATGCGAGTGTTCTTTACGCGACCAACCTGAAAGTAACAAAATAAAGTCAGTTTAAAATCTAATTAAAGATTATTTATCGGATATTTATCGCGTACCTTTTGTTATATTTTCCCCTACGTTTATATCGCGTTACAGCGATCGTGGTCACGGGGCGACCAGTCGCCCGATAAATAATCTTTAATTATGTCAACAAATCGCGAAAGTTTAAAAAGTTTAAAATCTGTTAGGGGATCTGAGCAGGCTGCGTTAGTAAAAAAATAACTTAATTATGTAGAGTCTCTCATGATATTAAAATTTTCTTGAATTGGTGCATAGTTTACCTGGAAGGTATATGGAGATTTGATAGTAGCAATTTCATAGTAAACATCGCTAAAATCAGCAGGGGTAGAAATCGCTACTTTCAGTGTTTCAACTGGAGGGGGTTTCTCAATAGAGTTATCATCAGTATCATTTTCAAGCAACGTGCCGGGACCACTTTGAGAGCCAGATAGTTCTAGGTCATTGTCAGATCTCGCTTGAAGAGATACATCGTTAGATTGAGGATCGTCGAGAAGTGGGTTTGGATTTGGTGTGGTTTGCTGTTCCTCATCGCCGTTCATCTTGCGGATGGTTACTTTAGGTTTAGGGCTAGTTTTGTATTGCCAGCGTCCTGAGCCCGGGGCACGGTTGAGCTTGAACTTGTAGATACTAGTCGAGGGACTTGGTGTCACTTGTTCTACAGGAGAAGCTTGTATACGAGGTTTGAAGCCACGTCTCTGCTCGTTGTTCCCCGCAGGAGTCACTGCCTTCGAGGCGGAAATCCGGCTGCTCTTCCTTCTGTTGGAATATGAGGCTGATGATGGGGTTGTTTCACTGAAAACAGAGACGGTTGCCAGTTGAGGTTTGTGCGAGGTTCGGCCAAAGCGTGCACTGAAATAAGAAATTTTTGAAATCAATGAAAGTACTACGGTGTAGTTTGGCAGGTGTAAAGGGATTTCTACTTACCTTTGAGCTCTAGGAGCATGGATAGTATTTCTGTTCTTGTACTTTTTAATTTGGCTTGACGGTGCGTTATCGTGTCCTTCGTTATCAGATACAACTGGAGCTCTGTGCCGATTCTTAAAAGAGCTACCTCCACTTTGCTGTCTACGTGTGGTTTTACTGAAACTATCTTCATCCACGATCGAGGGCGTAGGTTCTAAATTGTATTTATGATTTTTAGTAATAGCTGGGGCTCCAGTTTTCAATATTCTATGTGGTTGAGATGGTGATATCTTTCTGTGTCCAGACCCAGCTCCGAAGATTTTAGAGTTGCTGTTTAAAACCTGTGCGTATTTGCCAGAAATGTAGGTGCCTATGACACTTGTCTCGTGGACAGTGGTGAGGCCATCCTTCACAATGGTTCCTCCGAGAGTGGTTACGAGACCAATGGGATGTTCTTCATCATCTGGAGGAGGTGTTGGTGCTTGTTGTCTGTTCTTATGAGCATGTTTAGGTTTCGGACCGTGAGTCTTGGATGGTCGTATGTTTATGACTTTGTAAGTTTCCTCAACAAATTCTGATGGTTGTCTTGAGAGGAAATCGTACTCTGGTTCACCAATATTATTGTTGGTGACCAGTATCGCTGGTTCATCTTCAACACCGCTAGATTTTACATTGACAATGCTGTTTACTTGGGAGCTTAATGGGGCTTGCTTGACTTCGACTTTGGAGCTTAGAGTAGCTTGTTTGACTTCAACTTTACTACTAACGACATTTACAGAACTCTTTACGTCGTTCTTTTTATTTGACTGTGAGCTTTGCTTAGGCTTTTGAGAAGGTTTTGGCGAGTTACTTCCTACAATTTTCGATGGCCCAGAAAATACTTCGACTTTAGTGATGATTTGTTTCTGTTCTTTAGCTACGACCTTGGGCGGCTTCGGTTTCTCCTCGCTTTTGGGCGCGGATGAGACCACTGAAATAGCACTCGAGACGGGAGACTTGCTAGTTTTCTTGTCAGATATTTTGCTTGGTTTTATCAATTCAGGGCTTGGACTGGGTACAGCGGGCGGTGGTTTCGTTTCTATAATATTCTCTTGCGCTGCTTTTTCAGTAGTCGGTTGTTCTGCGAAGAATGGAAAAAAAATAACATACAATTTAAGTCTTGTGGTTTTCTGGTATTCACGTTAAATTTCAAATGAATGACATTATAATTTTACTGCAACGTTTAATTAATATATTAAGCCTGGGACATTAAAGTGTTCTTTAGTGTTCTTTCTTTCGTAAGGAGCAAGGGAGGGCTTGCTCAGATCTACCCAAGTTAATCAAGAATTGATCCCTACTTAGGTACTTAAGTCGGCTATGGGCTCAGCCCCTGCAGATGTACTTCTAGTACAGTCTGGAAACTCAGGGCAAGGCCCTTCGGCCTTGGCTTTTGTTTCCTTGCGACGTATTTTTAAGATTAGGCACATGATTTGATAAAAATTAATACATCTAGACACATAACATAACGTAGGCTCAAAAAATTTAAAATTATGACCTGGAGGAGGCGCCGAGTGTGGTGAGAAGACCATAACTGTGTTCCCAATCGTTGTCGTGAAGTCCAGGAATCCATAAACAGTTTGCGTTAAGAAATTTCCATCCGCTGACACTGTACAGCCTGTAAAGAACAAAAAATATTGTTTAAAATAAAATGTCAAGTGTACACATACATATATACAATTTTTTTTCTCTCCCAATAATTGAACGTATAATAAGATATTTATTTGTGCGTAAAAACACCAAAACTACTGAACGGATGGGAGCTGAAATAATGTATTGATGTGGGCTTTAATTTAAATAAAACTCGAGTAAAACTGCGGGCATAACTAGTTTTTAAACAAATTGTTAATTGCGCTCTAAGAGCGTATCTAAATAACGCCATAACGCTGATAAACGATGTATCTAGTGAAGCGTCAAAAATAATATAAAATGCGATATTTGCGTGCTTGCTAGCTGAACATAAAAAACATCAGCAATCTTTGTACTCGTAAGGGAGCAATAAGTCATCCATATTCAATATCAAGTATACACACTAAGACTACTTACCGAGCTTTATGCAAAAAGCTTGAGGGAAAATGCGCTGATAAAAGCGAAAAACTGGGAGCTACGTTACTTCAGTATCATTGGATGGCAAATGATCTGTGTTAATACATTTATATGGCTGAAAAGGATACCAAACCTTTTTAGGCACCTGTTAAAGGTTTACTCAAGTTGTTCTAAATAATAATACTGTCTGGATCCGGCCTTATAAAAACACCTACGCGGAATCTTTAACGGCAATCAAATAAAAAATTATAATTTCCGTTCAGAAAACTATATTTAAAAATTTACAAAATACAGACGGCAATGTCGAGAGAAAGCTAGCAAGAATCTATTTACTAACAAATTGAAGAGATGTAGGTAGGTACTATCAAATTTTAGGCAAGGTCAAAGAGGGGATTTTTGAAAAATATGAAAATATCTACGTTGATGCGAGGAAAAACCTATTCACGAGATATCCTCGGTATTTCCAGCTTACTTCCGCACGATTTGCCATCAAGTGGTGTGAGATAGTCCACCTTAGATACGCATCGGGGGCCCACACCCCCACTATTCCAATCTTTGTATTTTCAATTACTTACGAAACCCTTTTGGGCATTTTGCTCGGCATTATTGAAGGGTAGTTTTACATTTCACACGCTTTTTTTTGAAGCTAAATTCTATTTTATTTTTGTTTAAGCAATTAATATTATGCTCTTCTATGTCAGTTAGCATTTAAAAATAATCAACTAAAAACGCAACCTCTTTTGATATTTTATCTGATTCCTCAGTAATATGTTCGTTTTTTTTTTAATTTACCTGCCCTAAATATTATTACCAGTGGGTATTATCTGATTGCTTGGTATTTATTAGCCAGTAGGGTTTATTCCCATTTTTTATTTGGTACCTACGGACACCTCACCCTTTCATGCGGCAGTTTGTGATTTTGTTATATTTTTCTGGCAACCCCTGACACACCAGGGCAACTTTTTGAGGACGTTAAAGTGTAAAAAGCCTATACCTATTTAAAACAATAACATTCCAGGTCTGAAAAAGGTCTAAAGAAACAGGGTAGGGAATTATTTCAGCCCGTAGCCAGAGGAAACTAAACTTTATTAGCTACACAGTATTCACTGGGATTGTGCTGTTCTGTGAAACATGGTTTTAATTGGACTGAACTTTGAATAAAGCCTGTTTTTTTATACACCGAGTTTTATATGAACCGATGTTTATATGATTTCCATGGATGGAAGCTGTTCAGTAGTTTCAGTATATTCTGCTCTTCAAAACGAATCTCTTCCTATCCTAATATTCTCTTACGTTACTTTTTAGGGTTACAGAGCTAAATGGCAAAAACACAACAATTTAAGTTCTAATATAATTCGCTCACGAAAAATAGAATTACGTTTTCAAGCATGAATTAATTTTTCTTTAGCTGAAAAAGCTGCCTGTATTTGATTTCTTCCCCCTATGTTCTGCCGCTCGCATAACCTGTACCGTACCTATAGAAGGATTTGTTTGTATATATATTCTAAAACAAATCTCTATACTTACACAACTGAGCGGCGACTACCAGCATTGTAATGACTCTAAGCTCCATGATGATTGTGTTATTGTTCCAATTCGTTATCGAGTTGTTCCCTCTAATGCATAATGAATCCTGAAACAAGGTAAAATACAAATTTCATTATTTGCTTACAGAACACTCTCATGCCAGGTAATAAATAATGCAGGTCCCTTATTTTGTGTGTACTACATTTTTAAAGTATAAGTAAGTATAACCTAGTTCTATAATATCCTATAGATAAAAGCTGTACAAAAATCTCTCATCGTAAAGTTCAAAACAACACAAAAAGTAGGAAAAATCCCGATAAAAGTGCTTTTAGTGTTAATACCTCAGTTTTTTCAAAAATGTTAATACTATAGCTGCAGATCGAAGTGCTTGCAAATAAAATGCGCTTTTCGCATAAACGCGAAATCGTATATCAAATGGAACGTGTGCAGGTTACAAGGGTTGGTTGGTCACATTTGTTATGTTAATTTCAATGGGAATGAATATGAAATCGACGTGTGTTCAGTAACGCACGAGAGCACAAAATAATCACTCGATATGCAAAGCGACGGTCGGCCGGTTAGTGGCGCCCTGGGAGCGGGCAGCTACCAGAGAAAACCTATTTCGGAAAAAAGGACCATGAAAATAAACGATATCGGTCAATTTGGTAATTGAAAAAGTTTTTACTGCATAGTGCCCAAGTTATATAAAAAGAAGAACGTAAAATTTCATTAGTACCCTTTTTATATAGAATAGTATATTTTATATTAATATTGTTTGTTTGCTTACATAATTGCTTTATTGCGGTTTCTATAGTAGAAATACGAGTATGTTACCAACTTAATTCACACCTTATCTATTTTGTTTAATGCTTAGAAGAGGCTGGTAATCGCAAAAAAGTGAGTCCTAAAAAGTTTGACCTAAGTCATCGTAAAATGAGGCAAGAAGATCATACTAAAAGTAAAGATAGTTAATAAAAATCATAAAATTATAGAAAAATTATGAAAACAACAAATCAAAAAATATTGAGGGATGGACCTATCCTTTTTTGGTCCAGTTCATTGGCTAGCATAATATGTACATTCGAGGCCAGAGTCTGAATCGTCCGAGACTGCGCGGCGCCATTCTCCTCATTTCAGCGGTCTACCGATTCATTGAACCAATAGAGCTTTTAAAATAAGCATGTTAGCCAGCCCGTTGGCATATGATAGTCAGATAATACATTGTTTTGTTCCATTTTAACGTAGTTTTGTAGTTTGGCCAGTTGGTAGTTTCTTTAACACACCGACGCACATGTTAAATCTCTAACATATTATACAACAGTCCCACACCGCGTCAGTCTGTCTGTTCGCGATAAACTCAAAAACTATTGAACGGATTTTCATACGGTTTTTAAACGTCTGAGTGATCCATGAGGACGATTTAAATATATAATTTGTCAAATTTTTGTTTAAATTGGTTGAAATATAACGATAAAATTGTTGAACGTTCGGAGAATGTCAAGCCGCCTGTGGGAGCTTTCATTGAAAACGCTGAGATATGCTCTACTACCCGTGTGAAGCCAGGGCGGGTTGCTTCAAAGAAAGAAGTATTTGATAAAAGTCACGCCGCGGTAAGCGAATGTAATGTTGGCTCTGAATCTTTTTATACAAAATGACATCTTTGACGCGTCCGTAAAAGGTTGCTTTTTCGCAGCTGAAGACGGTTGTGTCTTATTTATGAACAGAAAGATAGTAAGACAACTAGTGAATTAAAATAATTGGTCTTTTCGTAGTCGGGTAACAAGATATAAACAAATATAGCTTAAAAGAGGACCCCATGTTATTGTAACTATTTGTAACGGATATGCTATGTAACAGATGATTTCTTTTCATATTTTTCATGAGAATATCAACAAGCACTAAGAACAGGTCAATATAAATCTATCTAGCTAGACGCACTAAGCTAAGAAAACGATATGAAAGACATGGCGTTGGAAAAACCTAAACAACACTATTTAGGCACGCTTCCTTCCCTCAGACTTTTATTTGTATGCCTACCTACTTTTAAAATGCAGCACGAGCGAAAATGTTTGTCCAAGTTGAATTTCCTGTTATGATACGTCGCGTCTTGTGATTCAGGTCCAATTCTGCGTATCACGTGATACTTTATCAAGTGATACTCACGGGGTATCTGCAATTATTATAATAATATCTATAATATTTATCGAGGGTTTTTCTTTGATGAGTTGCTCGAGTCACACGAGACTGCAATTTTTGGTGGTACACGATATTTATCACATGGTACGTTTATCACTCGGTATTTTAACGGTTCTTGCTATATTTATCGAGTAGATATATTGCTAGAATTACCTACCCTCCAGGCTAGCCGAGAATGTAATTTGGCTCAATATTAATGTATTACATTACCTTGTAGATGCAACCGACTACCACTAAACGGCTCAATGGGCCGGCAGCCATATTAAATCTAGATCTTTGAGGTTTATTATATTAATAAATAAATGCGATTAATATCATAAATAAAGGCGAATAATATGTAGTACCTTGACACTCAAACGGCTGAACGGATTTGGATTAAATTTGGTTCAGAATAATTTATATCCTGGATGGGTATATGCAACTTTTCCGATTCCGGAATAGTGCAGTGTTTCCGTGGCATGATCATACTTGATCATCGTGGGCCAAGGTAGTTAGAAATATTTCTAAGTTCTGGAGATGTAACAAATAGCCAGGGGTCTTTAAATAAATCTGCCAGGGATCTATAAGTACGAGTATCTTAGGCCTACAATCGCCTACTGTGCCAAAGAGATCATTAAAAGCAGTAGCCTTACCATGGATTATAATATAACACATAACGTAACGCGTTATCAGCGTGCTAATTTTAACGTAAATAACGCTCCATGTTATTTAAAATGCGAATAACGCAATGAAACAAAGAAATTAGCGCTTATAACACGTTATTCACTTTCACCTTTCAGGTTATAAATAACGTGAAGCCTATTTATGTTAAGAATAACGCTGATAACATGTTACGTTATGTATTATATATAATCCATGGTAAGGCTACTGTTTCGACTATCAGTAAACAAACTTCACAAACTGCATTCACTCATTCATTCTTTTAGTAGCACTTCATTCGTTTAGCGTCATTGCTTAATAATTTACAATAATTTTTACATATTTTTAGGGAAATCGATTTGTTTGCAACACAAACAATCATGTTATGTTCAGATTTAGGTCTATAATCTGGATAAAAATCCATAATTTCAATATTTTTAGATGTAAAAGCGATTATAAACTGCATTGTAAACTTGTTATTACATAAAATTCTGAGAAAATCGACTCATAATTAGCCAGAGGAAAAAAAATCTGTTGCACGAATATAATTAAAAGCATTATTTAAATATAGCTTTGTTTTTATTCTCTAAGAGATTTTAACTGAAGTTAATTGCAAAGGCGTTTTTGTATAAATGGAAAGGTTTCTACCTACCTACAAAGTAAATTACCTTAAGGGTATAAAAGTATGCTTTCATCTTTAATTTCTAGTTGAATTCTTAGAAGTATGCTTGGATGATGCAGAATAAAAAAAAATCGGCCTAGTGCGACTCGACTCACCCACGGAGGGTTCCTTAACATCGGACAAAACTATTTCGCAAAAGGAACCTTATAAAAAGATTTAAAAAATCAAAACAAGCAAAAAGCCAACAGGAAACGTTCACCCATCCCACTATTGACTGCGCCCGACCTTGCTTAATTCGGTGATCGGTATTCAACTTGTTATGGATCTTGGACCCCATAATTATTAAATTAATTTTATTTTTATTATTTGTTATTATAGGGGCAATATTAAACACACAACAATATTTAAAGAAAAAAGTAAATATAAGGTAGTGTAAAGTATAAGTAAATATAAAAGATTAAATTAAGGACCCTGATTTTGAGGTGAGGGTAGTTTATCCGGGCACCTCACCGATACATTTAAATTTCAAGCAATAGCTTCTAACATCATAAATCGCTACGCATGTACAGGTTTGGAGCTGTAAAGCAGAAACACAAACTATTTGCATGAGCAACGCAAGCTCGCGACCAATAGCAGATGCGACGCTGTGACATCGATCGCTACTTTCCTATCCCCTGCTAGGGTTACCATAATACCATACGTTATTATTGGGATTCTTGCAAGAAAAAAACACTGTACAGACACATAGCCCGGAGTCAGGAAGTCTGCGGTGTTACCCCCTGAGCCTCGGAAAGCACGTTAAGCCATTTGTCCTGGGCCGGACCTCGCCCCGGTCGTGTCGGTCTGCGATTCAATAGAGAGTGCACCTGAGAGTGCACACACTTGGGCCCTATAATTTATGTCCTGTGCACCTGGCTGCTCTCCGTTGAAACTGTCCGCTATGTTCGAATATTCGGCTAGGAAGATATTATCATCAAGTGCGCATGCCCAACAATAGAGTTGATCATATATAGTAGTCTTGTCTGACTCCACCATAAAACCGAAGACCCTAAAGACTAAACAGACTAACTAAACAGCCAGTTCCTCGTACGCTGATCATCTCGATTAAATCTTTTGTCAATGTCAATTCGGCAAGAAAAATAACTAATTGACATGATAATTGAACATTGAATATTTAATCAGCTATTTTGCCGGCTATACAAGGCGGGATCAAATCAAAGCTGCTATAACACAAAATTTGAAAGCGTGTATGCCTAGTAATTTCCTTGTTCTCTGGTTATGCGTTCAAATAAGAATATCATTGTTACCCTACCAGACAAGCCTTGTTGGCACAGACAGCCTTATTTCATGCAGCCTCTATATTCCAACGGGCACCATACCAACCGCAAAACGATGCCAGCTGAACGGGTATCCATTGACGCGAGATCCTTGCTCAGAATAGATCTGACCGGGCTAATCAACGGAGTCCTTAGTACCAGTTTTGCATTAGTTTACGGTGACGAAAAAAGTTTTCGTGTCTTTCAATACATTTATCTATGTGATGTATTGTATTAAGTTGATCAGTCATCTGGTACCCATAACACAAGCTCCCTCTCTTAGCTCGGGGCTAGATGACGCTGTGTGAATGTATGAATGAACACCTTATTGTACTAGAAATTAACATTAATAAAATATGTTATATCTAAACAAAAATTTATAGAACAAAAGGCGGCTTTATCGCACCGCGCTTAGAGCGATTTCTTCCAGGTAAATCTTGGGATGGAGAAGAAGATAAAAGAAAAATGGGGTTGATAGTACACAGACAGTAACAGAGCTATTATAATACAATAGATTGTCCAGGAGGGACAATTTGGGGAGGCCTATGTTCAGCAGTGGACGTGTACGGGCTGATGATGATGATGAGATTCTCCAGGTAGTAAATAATTACTAACTAACCATTTTATATGTTAAATTTTAATATGAAACTCGGTACAAAACGATCGAACCATGTACTTCATTAATAACAAACATAGTAAATCGTATAAACCAAAATCCGAACAACCAAAGGATGCCTATAATGATATTTCAAAGATACACGAATCATTAAAACGCTTTGCATCAATCAAAACTTTATTTAAGGTTAATGGGTCCGCAATTAACACCTCTCCAACACAATATAACAATATCGTGATAAATTGAAATGTTAATACACCGGAAATCTGACGTGGCATTACCAAATCGACACTTATGCATCATTAGAACCTCGAAGGTGAAGGATAATAGATATTTGTATAGAATAGACTCAAGAAGCGTCATTAGGAACTTGAAGCAACTGAACGAACGGAACTCAGTCTGAGGTGCGAATTTTTTACTGTTTGTATGTACATACGTTACGCGATATCTCCGCCAACTATAGACCGATTATGAAAATATACCAAATTTCAGACCAATCAGTTCAATCAGCAGCCCAACAGAAGCCACAGACTTGTCTCTGTGCCCTTCAGTAGAACCGTCGCTCCTGTCAACTCTCCACTGCTTCATACTCTCGCCGGACTTAACAGACTCCTAGAACCCAGACTGCGATATCTTCGCAGATGAATGGAAAAATTTAATGTATGCCTAAGATTTTGTGAGAGTGATGAATGAACGGATACTTGCTCGTTTTTTTTAATGCTGGACAATTTTTTAATGCTGGACAATTCACACAGCATTACATAGCCCCAAGCTAAGCAGAGCTTGTGTTATGGATACTAGATAACTGATATACATACATAATACAATATATTACATAGATAGATATTTTTTATTATACATAGAAAAACGACCAGAACACCCTGAACAAATATTTGCAGATCGTACAAATATTTGTCCCGAGGCGGGAATCGAAACCGCAACCTGCGTTGCAGGCGGACCTTCGCCCACCGCGCCACATCGGTCGTCATTTTTGTTATTATTATTTTAATCTGCATCAATAATTTCAATATTATCAAAATCTTATTTATTATTTCATTTAATTGATTTGCCCATTAACTGAAAGCGAATTAATTTTGTTTTTGCTGTTATGGTTTTAAATATTCTTTATAATAATTTAAGCATGATGATGAGTTATTAATTATAAGTAACTAGTGTAATTGGTTTGATTAAAAATCGTGTTAGTTAAATAATAAACAATATACAAAAATAAAAATACTAAATAGACTATTTATTTATTTATGTAGGTTTTTTATTTTCTTTTAGTATATTCAATATACTTTAGTAGGTTTTTGTTATTATAGTGCTTATGCCCGCACTTTGGGTAATCTTAAAGAATTTTAATAATATCCCAAAAATGTACGATTCCGGCGGGACTTGAACCCGCGACCCTCCTCTGAATACGAGGATGCGCTAACCAACCTATGGTTAGCGCATCCGGCGGGACTTGAACCCCTGACCCTCCTCTGAATACGAGGATGCGCTAACCAAATTTTTGGGATATTATTAAAATTCTTTAATACTTTAGTAGGTTTATATTTCAATTGATTATATTTATTTATCTATTATTATTAGGTATTTATAATGTTATGTTAATATTTATCTTAAATCATCTTTGGTACACCCACTATCTTTCTTAAATTCACAATTCTTCCCATCCAAAGGTTGCCTGGAAGAGATCGCTTTTAAGCGATAAGGCCGCCCATTGTTCTTGTCCTATGTAACATCTCTCTATTATATTGTTTTTCTGGTGTACAATAAATAATGTTTGTATTGTATATATTATAAAGCGAGACATTACGAGTTTGCGAAGTGTAAATATAGAGGACAATATATAAGTACTGTGCAATTTTAGCTCCACTATTAAAAGCTAATAAATATCATTGCCAATCCTATTATCCCAGTAATTTTATGCTATTCGTATCAATTTAGTCGCTGATCCTGTAATGTAGGGTCATAGGCTAATGTACATTAGAGCTAGTGAAATAAACGCCTATGCTAATGCGCGCATAAACATAGACGTGATATGCCAGGGTATTGCTTTGTTGTACAATTGTATGAATACAAATCAAATAAAAAACATTTATTTGTAACTAAACATAATTTCGTTAAATACAAAAATACGGAAGAAGGTGTAAAGGTAAGTGTAAGATTTTGGTCTTTCTTAGTTTAGCTACAAAATGGTCCCAACTCAGCTTATGCAGGTTTTAAAAACCTACACTGGTTTACTGTTGGACCGTTGTATTAAGTACAAATTCATAATATAAAAGCGAAGTGTTACAGCTACTTTACAAAACAAAATAAAATGAAAGTATTTTAGCCATCATCATCATCAGCCTTACACGTCCACTTCTGGACATAGGCCTCCCCCGTACGACGCCACAAATAGCGGTCCTGAGCCGCCTCCATCCATCGACTCCCTGCGACCGCTACGATGTCGTCGGTCCATCGGGTGGATGGTCTCCCATGTAGGGGGGGATATAAAAACTTAAATGAACTGATGAGGAATAATACAGATGTGGTCAGCTTGAGATTTTTTATACGTTAGTATTTGAAGCAAGATGGTTGAAAGACAGGTTCCTATCTAGTGTTTTTAATAATTGTTAGACAATTCAAATTAAACGTAATCCTAATTAGGAGTTTTATGTCCTTCCACTTTACCTGGCTCTCTCAAGTAGAGCCAGGTAGAACCAAGGTAGAACCAAATATTTTATTGACTACAATTATTAAGATTTTCAATATAAGTAGACATACGCTTGTTGAAAAGCTTCCCTGATAGGTAACCCGGTTTCATAAAATAATAATAAAAATGTTAATTTCCGCAACTTCAAAAGATGATCGTAATGATCCTCGTGCGTTATTTAAAGATGCTTCAGTATTATTATCAAAGCTATAAGTATCTTTCCTAGAAACGAGCTAGGGATCGTATAGAGATATATTCATAATTGTGCTCTCAACAAATATTGTTTTCATATATCTCAAGAAGCAACTTCAAACCCTTGTCATCATACCTTGTCTTACCACCGTGACATTATAGTACCATTGAGTTACAACTAGTTTCAACTTTAGACAACAAAACATAGAGCTCAATATCATTGTTACATATTAAATTCATCATTATTATTAACAATCCGATATTTCTAATTCGGATTCCTCCACAATCCGACTGTTCCGATTCATTTCAGGGTCGCGAATCACGATCACTCTATCGACCTATATCGAATTATTATTCATTGTTCTAAAAAGGTCAAGATGCTCGAAGTTTCGAAATCTTTACACTCGTATAGTAAGTACCGTAACAAAGTTCTATTTTAAAATCATCATTTTGGATTATATTAGTTGATGTTTTAAACACCAACATGCAGCTAAAGTCATTTCAATGTCATATTCGAATATTTACCGCGTACCATTTTTATTTTTGTTAAGCGGAAATCAAAACAAGCGCGCGATAAAATAGGTACCTACTTGATACAACTTTATGATAATGATAACTGTAAACTTTTTAAAGAATCTGTGCAACAAGTGTTGATAGTAGGCATTTCTATAGGCAACATACATATTTCCCAACATCAAACATGTACTGGCAATAAATACCTCTTAACAAGTTGACCTAAAATAATGTATAAATATAATTTTATTTCAACCAGGTGATAAGCTGGCCCGTGGGGCCGCGGCGTACAAATATCTACCCCTCCAACCCAACCCGTGGATGACGTAAGAGCCGACTAAGGGAACCTACCAGAGAAAGGGCAGCAGCTTTCTTCTGAGTATTTTTAAACACCAACACTGCGATCACCAATCCGCCTGCCAAGCGTGGTAATTATGGCAAATCCCCCCCTACATGGGAGACCATGGATCAACGACATCGTAGCGGTCGCAGGGAGTCGATGGATGGAGGCGGCTCAGGACCGCTATTTGTGGCGTCATACGAGGGAGGCCTATGTCCAGCAGTGGACGTGTATGGGCTGATGATGATGATGATGATAAGCTGGGCGAATCCAATAAAGAAAATTGACAGTCGGTCAAAGACTCTACTAACTATGGTCCATTATAACTAAGCTACGGGTTTGCTCATCCTATCTCCACCTTTAAAACTTGTGTCAAAAGGGCACACCTAAAGATTTGATACATTGGAGCGCAAAGTCAGACACTTTTTGAGTTATGAAGTTCTTAACCCTTGGTACACACATCGGCTCCACAAACAAACTTTTGTTAAGGGGCTTTAAACGCGTGCAAACTGATTCAAAAAGAACAAACAAGTCGGTTTTAATTTAAACCATGCTGGTTTTTCGGCAATCGGCCGTCGACGGGAAAAAGGAAAATTGGAGCATATGTTTGTTTAGCCAATTTCAGGTCAATATCCGAATACAGACGCGTCTAGAATTCCATTGGACCTGCAGCTTTGTATGCATCTGTCAGAAACAACCCAAGTTGATTTTTATGAGTTTTCTAACATAGTTATTTTTTATCATAAATACCGGATGCTGTTTCGTTTCAGTATTATTGGAATAAAATAATGCATAAGATTGACTTTTTGATCAGTATCGTAAAATTATGGGTTTTTTTTACAATTTGGCTGTTTCAGTTCGGGCGATTATTCAAAAATCTTTGAAAGCAGCTTAAATTATTTTCAAATCAAATTAAAGTCTTCTTTCGGTAAAATATCTATCTACCTCTCCAATAATTAAGATACTTTCCCTCCATGTGGCATGGCCGTGGGACGGCCTGTATAACCGTTACGTTACAGGTAAACTTACGTTATACTATACTGTATAACAGAATAATTATAGCTAAAATCAACTGTGTTTGGGACACCCTGTATTAATAGGGTTGAAAGCATCCATAAGAGCAATCGACACAAGCCGTACAAGCAAAATATTTGCGCTCCGCACTCGCTGATATATTGAGGATGTAACTCACGAGCGTTCTGTCTGCCGCCATAATAAATTTTGTGACAAACAATATTCCCCAGTCCTTTGTCTGCTGGCCGCATCGATAACAATACCTTGGAAACCTCTACAGCGGTGCCGTTTTCTATGCCATGGGTAGGTTCCTTACAGGATATCTTGCGAAGAGAAGGTCTAAGGACGAAGGACTTAATAAAAAATAGAAAAAACCGTATGTTGTCAGAAGTTAATATGGGTCTAAAAACAAATAACAAAACAGTAACATGGAGGTGGTAGGTATGTATCAATGATACATAGGCGGCGACATTGTCACTATCCATCAGGTGAGACTGCGGTAAAATGAAGGTCTATTGACTATTAAAAAATGATTGAGTACTTTGTTGCACACCTTTTGTTATTTGTCTGTCTAGATTTGATGGTACGGCGGCCTATTTTTTGATCGCTACATATTTGTTACGTTTATCCATGAATCTGAAGCTGATTCTGCTGCTAAACTCAGCAGCGGGTTGTCTTCATTTCGTACACGTGATTCTCAGTTTGCACACTTCAGTTCACTTGTAGTTTTCTTGAAGGTTGAAATTTGCACAAAAAAGTATACAGTTCTTGGCAAATGTTTTACGAGGCATTTTGATTTTGAAGGCCAACAAGTAGCCGAAAATTGTCCCATGAATAGAAGCTAAGATCTTTATTTTTTTAGGATCAAAATCCAAATCATACAAATTCTACATGTTCATAATGAAACAAAAATGAAGAACACAAACAAAGATCGTTGTTGACTCACACATTCGAAACACAGGCGCACAAAAAAAGTTTTGTGTACTGAGGGGTAATGCATGCAGAAAAAATTACGAGAAGGTATATAATTTTATTATTATTTTTAAGGTTTTCTCGAGTCAACCCCCGATTCTAACTTCAGATTCGTATTGACCGGGAAAAAATACAAAAGAAATACAGTCTGACTCCCAGCACACATAATTTTTTGTAGGCCTGTATGAAAAAACTGAGGAAAGTAATTAGGCACTCAAACATTAACTCAAAGAGGAGAAATATGCAAATGCGGTGATAATATCTAAAAGTAACTGACTTTCAATAAGGCTCAGTGGTAAAAGTAATTAATTACCTTGAACGAAATCTCTAAGGGGTCGCATTGTTTCCATTAACATGCTTTATTGAATAATTCATATGAATCCATTGAATTACATTTAAATTCATTAGTCTTTCTCTCGTATAAAGAAATTGAGTTTTGTAAGGGGCCAGAAAATCTGAAAGAAATGAATCCAGTTAGGATTCATTTCACCTTAACTTTTGATATTCGTGGTAATATTTTTGTTGCGAAATTTTCATCTAACGCATAATCGTCCCATACACAGTTTTTTTCGTGATGTTTTTTTTATGACGTACCTTTTACCACAATCTCACCTGATGATAAGTGACGATGTGGACGTCGATATATCACAAAGGTCTAGAAGACACATATTCAAAAAAATTTAAAACCCTTTCTACTACTTCTACTACCAACTGTCTAAATTCTAGACAGTTGGTAGAAGAAGTAGTTGACCATGGTCTATTCTAGACTCTAGAATAGACCATGGTCCTTTAGGCCTTTAACTATATAAAAAAACACTTTTGGTAGTAAATGTTCTTTCCAAGTACATAGTCTACCTGTTATTGCTATCCAGGAACTAAGATGCGTTTAAAAGCATATAAGCTTTTGCAAACTCCACTAAATTATTGAGCAATGGCAACTAAAACCTCATAAATGTGCAAACCATTGAATAAATATTTGAATTTTAAATCTTGAGACGTCTAGCTTGCCTTAATGGAAGAATAATTGGTGCACAGTACGTGCTCCTTGGAAATTCCTTTATATGGTAAGGCCGGTGAATAGGGAGAGATCGGACCCCCTGTTCAATGCCTGGAATTCGACTTAACTAATCCTTCATTCAAAGAGGTAGAGTTTTTCTATTAGAGATATGCTGCGTTTGTTAAACGGTGGAGTATGTCAAACCCCAACCCAGCCAATAGTATTGTTAGATTTTTTAGCTAAGTGATCTTTTTAGCTATTTGATACATGTCACCGCCTATGTACGATTTCTTCCAGGCAAGCTGCATATATAGAATAGTACCTTTGCAAGAAAATATGTAAATCTAAATCAAATGACCCGAGGACTTCTGTTAGTTACAAAAGCCTCCAGCATTCGGACTAAAGTTGACTCTGGCTTAAAACACCTTGTGTTTTAGAAGCTTCAAAGTACTCAATAGAAAACAAACATTGGTACAATCCCACAAACGGCATCGCCATTGCTCACCCCGGGCTACTAGGAAACATTAGACCTTTGTAAGTCTATGACAAAACAGACTATTTGTTTTGCTACACATTGGGAAAACTGGGTATATGGATTTGATTCAGGTTTTGTTTCTTTCGTGGTATAAGTTTGTTAATAAATACTAAGGTGACAATACACTGGTTTGTTTTAGGTTTTGTTTCTTTCGAGGTATAATTTTGTTAATAGATACTATAGCTAAAATATACCGTACAGGCCAGGCGTTATGGCGCTTATTAGAGGAGGACTATGCCCAGCAGTAAGCTCGTATGTTGATGATGATTATTAAGGTGAAAATTATAATTTTTGTACTGGTAAGGAAATTTTTCTTCCAAGGCAGAAGATGAAATAGTCGAAAGTATCATTATATACGAATTAGCGAAATCTTTTGAACATCTTCGCAAAGAAACAAGACTTAAATCTATTCTTAAGTCCAATTTAGCTACTATATATAATACTACCTACCTAAATATAACGCACCCGTGCCCAGATAAAATTGAACTTAACTAAAGCTATTACGCTCCGCAATTCATGAAAATTGAATCTTATATTTTCGCACTTCAACAAATGAATTTCAATCAAATTCGTAAATGTTTCAAAGCGTATTACGTAATGAATTCACGAAACTCACGCACCGGGTCGTAAGCCAGCCCGGCCGCAAGGAAATTCTTTACGTTTAATCCACAAGCTACCATAATTTGAATAAAATGCCCATGTGACGTAAAAATTCGCTAAATAAAAATTGGTTTTTGTGTTTCAACATAATTTTCGTTTGTTGAATCAAAAGCTTTATTATTAAGGGTTTCTTTAATTTGGATTTATGTTTCAGTGTTTAATGATAGGTAGGATGTTTTGTAATTTTTTATCTTTGTGTTCAAATCGTGCGTGAAATGTTTTCTCATTTCCCATTCCGTTATCTAGACCCATATCACCTAATTCGATGTAATCGAGGCGGTATGATGCCAAATTGTGTACAAAACTATTGTCCTCAGTATACGACATTAATTTTGTACATAATTTGGCACCATACCGCCATCACTCCATCCTTTCATCTAACTCTATGTACATAAATCAGTATATAATACATTTATGCGAGTATATGTACATACATTCAGGTTCTAGTACAGGTAAATAAATGTATCTTTACAATACAAATGATACGTGACGAATTTCGTTGGTGTTTACGTCAAGGTTCTTGGTCAAATTTTCTTTAATTTCATGGCAGTGCAGGCAGGTGGTCTAGTAAAGGTGCATACACCATGAGTTTTATTTTTATCATAGCTTTATTAAAGGTAAGAATTTTTATTAGCAACATCTTATTTGCATGTCCGTGGTTACATTAGTACTTACGTGAATGAATGTCTCACTTTCCTTTTTCCATTTATCTATTACTATATGTTTCCCGCGGTTTAATCCACGTTAAATTGAAATTTGAATTAACGTGGCTTTCACATTTCTAGGACACATGGACATTTCTAGGGGGATAAAAAGCTTTTTTTTCCCCATAAATCTCCCATAGAAATTTGATGTACAAGAAGTAGCCTTTGTTACTCTACATCCTTTCATCTAACTCTATGCCAAAAAATTATTCAATGGCTTGCTTAGTTAGAACGTTAAGGAAGGACAAACAAACAAACACACTTTCGCATTTATAATATTAGTTAGGATAACCAGTTTTCTTAGGTGCAGGCGTCAACATCGTCCTTTTCACCCTAGGTCTCCCATCCGGCCTGCGTTTATTCGGATCGGACCAAATCGTGATTGCTTTTGCCCAAAACTCCTCCAGTATTCAACACACATGCTTAGCTCAGACTTGGGACTGAAAATTTACATATTATAATTTTATTATTTCTAAAAAACAGACTTCGAATCCCTTATTTTCACTGTTTTGTGGGATAAACATTTCCACCCTGGGCAAAATTTTAATAAAAAAATATGGTATCAGCTCGGGGTAATTCTCTATACTTTTAGGTACTAAAATTATCCAGCTCTATGCTCCTTCTATACAATTGTGAATAAAATTTCTAAATTGGTCAATAGCTAACGGAGAAAACGACGAGCATAAATAATAAAAATTAAATAAAAAAAAACATTTGTACTTACAGCCGAACATAAAACCTCCTCCTGTTTTCGAAGTGGTTTAAAAAATATTTAATCTATAACGGTAAGAACAGTTTTTTACCCTAGACTTGTATTGCCTAAGACAACTCAATAGATTATGTGCTAAAACCTTATCATAGCCACAAAGAAAATCCCAAACTACCGATCAAAGCTCCAATTTCGCCGGAACTACTTTCAAACTCAACGTAAGATATTTACTCGTTGTACTATAGATATGAGACGATGAACTGGGTCGAGCTAAGCTACTAAATTCTCGATAAAGTTCTAGCTTTGTTGTTAGCGGAAAATTGTGTTAATGCACTGTAGCATATTCAACGCTGATGGGTTGGCGCCGAAACTGATTCAGTTTCTGGACCGGCACTATCATTGGAGGTATCTCACGATTATTATTTCTTACTTGCGATAAAAAATTAAATTATGATAAAATTTAGTTTTTGGAATCCTATACCAACGCTGCTTTTCAGCTTTTTCATAAAAAAAATAATCTAGGTTTTTTTTAGACGATAAAACCAAAAAATGAACTTTCCATCTAATCGGAAAATAATATAACCTGTCGATTGATCTGTGGCTGTGGGTAGTTATTGAATTAAAAGAAAATCAGAAAGAAACAAAAGGCAAACTTAAAAAAAAAACGATCATCAACCATTCAGAATTGTTTCTTTTTGTGTCTAGATAACGAGACTCCAAGCTACACGATTCGCTACAGTTCGTTGCGCCAATGTGTTCGTGGCTTAACCGTAGCTAGATCTATTGTCTTATCTTCAGCTAAGCCACAACAAACGTTGGGAAACTGTACCCACTTTACATAATTCATCTGATGCATCCATGTCAAGGACCGTCACGTGTTTCTATGGGCGAGGCTTTGGTGTTAAATACTGACAAAATATATACATATAGGTACAAAGCAGTAAGAAGAGTAAGTACCAACTCAATTATATCACTTTTTTGTGGTCTGCATTGTTCCACCGCAAAGCAAATCAAAACTTCTCTTTTTAATTCATTCGACTTTTTTCTGTAAAGAAAGAAACTTATGGTGAAAAATGGTCGTTCCTATGCATGAACAAGGCAAAAAGGAGTCCGACAAGACTTCTCTAAGCATCTCAAATCTGAGCTGTGTTGCCAGGTAAAAGTAAAAGCTTAGTTATCTACCAAAATAGGGTGTAACCCTGCAATCAACATTCTTCCTTCAGGTGGGAAGCGGATTCAATCAACTCCGGTTATAACTTTGATAAGCCGTTTTCCTAATTGAGTTCAAACAACTATGTATATAATAGCACCTAATAACAGGCAGACTGAAAAGATCTAATAGATTGAGGAGTGTTGCTTGTTGTCAATTGTTTTGTTGAAATTTAATTCTGTCAATTGTTTATTTCAAAACTAGACGTATTTTATCTCTTACGCATCTGTCATTATGCCTTGGTAAACCTGCTATTTGTCTGGAATGCGAATCCTTATTTCATAAACTTGAATGTCATCATTGTTAGCACGTAGCATATGGCATACCATCACAGAGTCTTCATGAGTCACTCGGATCAAATGCCTCACCTTACGAAACAAGGAGCATCATTTCAACAATGATCGTGTTGAGGAAGCATCTATAAGGTCTGTTGGGAAACTTCGTAGAGTTCGTGGATTCCTACCGAATTGTGAGATTTACCTTAGTGGCCCGGTAATATGAAAGATGATAGACTTACAAGAACATTTCCACTGTATGAAGGTGGTATATCGAGTTTTTGCAAGTAACGTATCGAGGTCGACTACGAATAATATGTAGAACACCTAGGAGAAGAGACTTAAGAATGGGCTGAACAGTACGGTCAACCCTGGGCATGCCAATAGGCGGAAAAAATTTAATGAAATTTTTGTAAGAGATTTGATACAGACCCTTTTGTGTGTGGAAACATTTATAAATTACAAGTTTACGACCAGGAATTTAATAGCATTTATATAGATTTTGTCCACAAAATAAATATTTGTTGCCTACGTTTAAACATTTCAGGAGGCACGTGAAAATTCAAAGGTGATTCCGTAAACACCGCATACAAATTAATATAAGGGCAACTCGATCGTGGTCCATTTATTTCGTGTTATTGTGTTCACGTATCGGGCCGCCACCAGTATCCACTGAATTTGCATTCAAACGAGGTGAAATCAAAAATTTTGTACACCCACGACGCGATTGTTGTATAATAATGTTACTTCGGCGCTCATTCGGAATAATAAAATACCCAATAACCATTTGGCCCGTGAAAAATTCTAGCAAAACCGTTTTTGGTTTTTTCAATTTAACCGTTAGCTCATTTCACTCTTAAGATAAAATTAAAATTTTACGTGCGTAAATAGCTTTGTTTGTGTCGTAAATGCACTTTGTAGGCACAAAGAATCATTTAGAATTAAACTATTTATATATTTACCTACAAAAAGCAAAAAACTATAAAGGAATGTTAACAAATAGCAGTTATTTTAAAAATCCGTGTGGATGGCGCGACTATGCACTCAGGTAATGCATTCAGGTCACGTTGAAGTAGTAAAATAATAAAACTTTATCCTTCACGTCAACGTTTTGAATAAAATGCAAAACGTGTTTGGGATGTAGCCAAAACGATTCGATGTGTTCCCATCGAGTACACAAAATCATCGAATTCTTCGAGATAACAACTGGGAAATTGTTATACAAATAGTTCATCGGTCGTGTGCTTCTAAGTTATAATCAGAGATTAGCAGCTTCGTTTGTTCACTTTCTAATGCATGAAAACTTTTGTCAAAAACGTTACCGTCCAAAGATCTGAAACTGGACTGAACTCTCAACGGCTTGACACAAAAAAGCGTCGATAACATTGACTGATATGCAAGAAGCTTTGAAACAACTACTTAGAACTTTTGTTTTTAAATAAATCAGTGAGTGAAAATATGGTAGAGTAAGCTAGAGCAACTATAAGCTGTACCTAAAGTTTACTTTCTCATATCTTGCATCCTATTGAATCAAAAGCTTCGCCAGGCAAACTAATTCAGATACACTACCCAACTTTTATCGCTGAACAAAGAAAGAATAAGCATCTAAGTTTCTGTTATTTGTAGTTTGCTTAATAAGTTTCGCCAATGGGCATCTTCGGACGATTTGTATAGTACGCTGGCATCAATGATTTTTGAGCTGGTTTTGTAGGTACATACGTAGATTAATCTATTGAGGAAGAAGCGGCAGGTTCAGACGAATGTAAAAATCTTGTAAAGGAAAACTAAAGACAATATATTACTCGGGTTACTAGGGGATAATTAGGCGCTCGTCAATGGTTTTAAAATTATGTTATACGAGTACAAACAAATACTTCTGTCTCATAACTTCCTCGCGGTAATAAAACAATTACATTTATTGATAATTATTTCAAAATTGTTTGATTGATAAGAGTTTAGTTGTACACTGTCCGTACCTTGGTCCGTCCGTACCTATTGCTTTACCGTTTTTCGAACTTTATCGTTTATTCCGTTTTATTTTGCAGGTTCGTCGAAGCCTTCGCCGAAGACTTTGCTATCAGAAGATACATATGTATGTATATTGTCGACCAACCTGATTCCTGTACAAATGCGTCTGCAGATCCAATTTTACCAAACTTCGAATATAAATTTGGCTACGGCCTGTGTTGTTTGTCCTACAATGGCTGCCAACATAAATTACTGACTTCATTCGTCTCAAGAACTATCTAAATATTAACATAGGTAACGGTTTGCTTTCGATATATCGAACAAATATTTTTATTGTACTCTTCTACTTCAATATTTCTCATTTAGGCCTTTGCTAGTCGCCAGCTTGACATAGCGTATGTCATATGAACTATCAGGGTTGCCTGGAAGAAATCGCTCTCAGCGATAAGGCCGCCTTTAGTACTGTTCATTTTTGTTTAGATATAAGATCTTTAATTAATGTATTTATTTTCTAGTACAATAAAGTGTTCATTCATTCATTCATTCAACTATAAACTAAACCAAGTAAATAGAGCACAACAGTTAGTGTCAATTAGTCACCAGTCTCCAGTCTGGCGTCAATACAGGCTCAGCCTAGTGAGGAAGTCAACGAAAATCACCTGTAAAATATACTCTGCAAACTACAAAATGTACCTACAACAGTTTTTAAGTTACGCTTCTTTTATTTTTAGTTTAGATGTTATAGTATAGATTAAGTAATTAATGATACTTTATACTTTGTAGGTCTCCCTTAATGTGTATGTAACATTTCATTCGTCAATATTCCTCCTATTATTCAAAAAAGTTGGACAATGACGCACACATCACCCTCTATCCCCAAGCTATAATTTTTTTAATACACATAGATAATACCTAGAACACCCGGAATACATTTTTGCGGATTTCTCTGAAACTTATACCCAATAATAATAATCAGTAACTAGATAGGTACTTACCTACTAACTGAAATTGAATTGCCACGGAAACTTCGCATTTCTAGAAACTTCCGTGCTGTGTGGGTGCAGCTATACAAGGGTAGGATTCAGTCCTTTGTAAGACATCTTCAGAAAGAAGCTTACGCTCGGGAGACGGTACAAGAGACATTCTTCGGATTTTCATTCACACTACACGTTCTTAGCGTTAAGGTTTATGTATTGTGCGACTTCAATTTTATTATTTCTATGAAAAAAAGCTGCCCGGTGTTGAATTAAGGAGCACAGCAGAGGAGGGTACTCCTACCGTTTTTGAATTTGATTTGGTAGTGCGCCTCATTTGTCCAAGTTTGACAACCAGTTTACATTCAAAAATGGAACGTAAATCCGAATAGTTTTATTAGGTTTCGTTTTTGTACTCAACGTGCGTCCGTGGTATCTAATCTATTTACTAGGGATCAATATTAAATTCAAAAACAGAACCTTGAAGTTAATTCGACCTCCTTATTTTGACTCTCAATCTCGTGAATAAAATTGTTCCCAGCATATTTTTAACTAAAGTCCTAGTTGTTATAGTGTTGCCTGATATAAAAATTACCTTATACGTTATAATGGGTAACTCCACCTTTTCACCAAAGCTTTTGAAGAAAATATGAGACGCGGTTACGTGCATTATCTTCGCATAAAAACTAAAAAGCTCTTGTCATTTCGGCGTGGGTAGGGTAGGGTAGGGTGTAGTGAATAGATGCAGGAGCCGCAAACATCAGCGTCTCATCCCGCGAACAGGTAAACAGTGCACGAGGGTGTCATGAGGGCTGTCGCTACACAACCCTCATATTTTTTTGCTATAGTCCCCACAATAAACAGACTGGCATGTTGACTGGATATTCATATCCACATGTTTTTCGTGTTTTATTCTATAAGACTAATTTTTGCGATCTTGGAATGCAAAACTGTTTTTATCAAAGAAGAATGAATGAAATCGGACCACGTGTTGATGAATTAAAATTAAGTACATTTTGACTTTCATCCTGTCTACCAAGAACAAAACGGGTTTTTTCTACGTATAATAAAAATATCATGACGACCTCTGTGGCCCGGCGGCGGGCGAAGGTTCGCCTGTGACGCAGGAGGTTGCGGGTTCGATTCCCCGGGACAAATGTATGTACTATGTAGTCTATTATATTAACTATATCAGTTATCTAGTACCCATAACACAAGCTCTACTTAGCTTAGGGCTAGATAATTCTGTGTGAATTTTCCAGCATTATTTATTTACTATTTTATCATATCTGAGAGATAATAATCTGAGATCTATCTATGCAAAGTATTCTATTAAGTTTGTATAACAGTCATCTAGTATACCCATAACACAAAGCTGTGCTTAGCTTGGGTGGGGCTAGATGATAGTGTAGATTATCCAGCATTATTTATTATTATCCAAACAACCGCAAGACAGAAGTTCTTGTGGTATTTTCAATACAAATTTATCCAAGGTAGAGTTTTATACATTGACATCCCTAGAATCAGCTATCAGATCCTTGAATAGAAGGGTACAAAGGGACGCGCGGTCTTTCACTCCAACCTTCGTGATTGAGCTGCACTCTCCGCTTTGTACTGTCTACTGACATGTAATGTACCCTCGAGCATCCCTTCTAGTGGCTAGCTTATTGTATAAGTACTGACAGGAGGTACGGAAGTGGAATGCTATCTATTGTATACAAATATAATAATAGATACATATTATAGATTGTATACTGTATTGGTAGGATTGGTAATTTATAAGCACAGACACGAAAGGGACCTTTTGAATATGATTTATTTTGTATTCTGTAGATGTTTCAAAACATATCGGAGGAGCTTCTCAAAATCAGTCATCAGCTTATTATGGGAGGCTGGGGAGGTAGGTACTTAATCAAAGATTCGAAAAGTCAAGTCTCATTCATCTATTTAAGAACGTTAGTTACATTTTTTACAAGAACATCATGTTTCGATTGTTGCTGTTGTAGATGCCAATAAATTTAATAATCTATACTAATATTATAAAGAGGAAAGATTTAATTGTTTGTTTGTTTGCATTGAATAGGCTCCGAAACTACTGAACCGATTTGAAAAATTCTTACATTGTTGGGAAGCTGAACTAACCCCGGGTGACATAGGCTATATTATATTTCACAATATTAGAATGAAGAAATATTTAGTAACAGTGAAATATAATATTGGATTTCCGCAAAGTAACGCCTGAATCTATTATTTATATTATATTTAAAAAAAAATAGGGATCTCGAAATTTTTGTTAAATACCCGAGCTGGGGCGGCCCGCTAGTAATAAATATAATCATTTTTACTCATCTTTACAAACTTACTGATTTATCTACGGGGAGAAACGAGGCCTCTTCACACCAGACTAATATTCTGAATATCGAAAACCCTACAATAGATACGATGCGTATTTCATAACTATAGGCTCCATCAACAAATCACCATCCAGTTAGACATATAATAGTCCCATTTACTTCCATTTGCTTTCAGTCCCATCAAATCTCTTCAGACAATAGGACCTATTGCGATTCGAAGTTCGCAGAATCATGCAGAATGGACAACAGTTCGTACTTACCCTCTGTCTGTACTCTATCGAATGCAACGTACGCTTCGCTGGACCCCTGTGGAAACCACAGCGCTCTTAGCAGTTACTATGCATAGCTGCTCAATACATTTGCACAGAAAAATATTACTGTTGTACAGTAGACTGACTAATTAAGTTCTAAGCCTCAGTTTTTGTAGCATTTTCTAGAATTAAATAAGTTTACGGTTAAATTCTACGGATATTTGAATTAAAAACGGCCAAGAGCGAGTTGACTCGCACACAGAGGGTTCCTGTTATCATCGTCCAAAACTATTTCGCAAAAGAAAACTGACTTGTAGTTGAATCGACAAAAGTCAACATGACGCGGTCAACCCTTCCAAGTACTGACTGCGCCCAACGTTACTTAACTTCGGCGATCGGCGCTCAATGTAGTACGAACGTTGTTCCTTAATTATTAATATATAAAATTTTTATTATTTGTTGTTTTAATACATAACCTGTCAAAATTTCAATTGTCTACCTTTAACGGTTTAGGAGATACAGACCGCTAACGGGCAGACAGATAGACAGCGGCTACTTAGTATTTAGGACCAATTTTCACCATTTGGGTACGGGTCCCTAAAATATAATAGCTTATTTTACCTTTGGAAAAAGGTATTATCTTGTCGAATGATGTGGTACCAATTTTTGAAGAGGTCCCAAAAATTAAGTATGGTAGTTACTATTAAGCTTATTGGTTACCGCTCGCCCCAACTGCTCAGCAAATATAGGTTGAAATTTTGCATAGAGGTATTGTAGTTCGTAGTATAAAGGCTACAAAAGTCATTTACAATGGAATATTTGTCGTGATTTTAGCATTGCGTTATTCTATATTTTGGCAAAGTTTCAAGCGCCATGATCACATATGTAAAATCTCAAAGCATGGTATATATCCCGTTATGACTTTAGTGGTAATACCCATGATAGCATATTTTTTTTATAAGCATACTTTTATTCCGTATAAACACGTGCGAAGACGAAAGCACAAAATAGTTTGTCTGTAAGTGTTACTTCTGCTCGAAGTCTCCAATGCTGTACTATACCTATTGAAGAACACAGATGATCAAGTAGTAAACACGGACAATGTCAGACACAATGGATGCCAATGTGTAGGGGAATTTGACTTCGACTGCGAATCAGTTCAGATCCTCAGAATTCCTTACGGACCTATATTGCGGAAGCCAGAGTTCAGTCGTGTTGAATGTGCTTAAAAGTAAATATGCCAAGAATTGCATGCATTTTAGGTAACAGAAAGGTGTACAGGGTGTAAAGGGTGACAGAATATATTCATCTCGGCACAACTCCCCTGACATTATTTAGAATGAGTTTTTCTGATGGGTAAAAAAAATAAAAAAGGAGAAAAGATTAAAGAAAAAAATATATACATATATAAAGGAGAGACTCCGGGGGAGTAGTAGTAGCAGTAGGGTGAAATGGGCTGACGAAAAAAATAATTATTTCATCATTTAATTTTTTCTTGTATAATAGGTTGATCAGTGTATTAGTAATTGAGCGTTGGAGGTAAAAAAATCGTTTACCATTAGTATTTAAAATATAATAGAACATCATTTACTATCTAATGTAGAGCTAAAACAAAATTGACATTATTAAATCTAGTGCGTGGCACAATTTTATAAAGCCACCCAGTTTCAAAAAGACAAAAACTTTTAAGGGGAATGTGATAAGTCTTTATCATAATTCGTAGAGCGTCTACGCCGCCGCCCTAGATAGAGATCTACGCTATAGCATAGTGCTAAATCTGATAGACCCACCAAAAAAAAACAATTTCTGACACTATCAGTATTCCAATTTAATACAGTTAAAGGGCTATATTGAGCCAAACTAGCGTATTATTACAAACTCTTATAATAAGCGAAACCCAAAGGACATTGCGGGCTGTACCCAAAGTAGGCGACATATGGTCCTGTAATAAAACTTTTTAAACTTTCGCGATTAGTTAACATTTAAAAGATTATTTATCAGGTATTTATACTACGTACGAGTTTCTTTGAATAAATTCTATTTATTTATTATTTATTTATTTATTTATCGCGTAGGAAAAAATATAACAAACGTAGGGGAAAATATAACAAAAGGTACGCGATAAATATCCGATGAATAATTTTTAATATGGTCCTGTAATGATCATGATATCATAGGATCCTGGATCACATTTTTACTCGACTACAAAAAGACGAGGGTTATAAAAAATTTGTTTCTTGCACAATTTTTGTATGACGTTCCATCCTAATTTCTACTAATATGTATTATAAATATCAACTGAACTAATTGGGCTGAAATTTGGTATGGGTATAGTTTAGGATCTGAAATAACATATACGCAATTTTTTATCTCGATAAAATGCGGGCAAAGGCGCGGGTAGCAGCTAGTCTATATAATATATAAAAATGAACCCCTATATACCTCCTGATTAGGCTATAACTTGAGAACGGCTTTACTGATATCATTCATCTTTTTCTTAAATCTTTTCTAATAAGCAATTCGTAGAAGATTCAATACCGAGACCACAAAAGATGAAAAAATTAAGAAAATTGCGCAGAAACTCAGAAAATTTAAGAAAAATTAACGACTGCCTTTTTATGAACTTTTTTAATGTAACCTTAGCCCCAACGTTATATATTCTTTGCTAAGTACGTTTGAAATAACTATCAGTTGTTTCACTTAAATGTCAGGACAACTTCTGCCGGTTCAACTAATTTTAAATAAAAAGGAGGTTGCGCTAGTCTCGCTCACAACAGCTCCTTAATAACATTTTCGATGTAATTCAATTTCCTACATTTAAATGCTAAAGTTCCTTCGACAGCTCAAGATTAATGTATGCGACCTCAGGATTCCTTCCCCGCTTAATACCACGAGACCACAAAAGATGCCAATCGTGAATAGCTACAATTGTGGTGAATAACTGAAATCTGTTTGCTAAGAAATAATTGAAATGTTGCCATCGCAGCGTCCTGGGTACGCTTCCGATTGGTGAGAGGGATCAGTTGAGCTATCTCTGGATTGTTTGCAACAGTCTGCAGTTAGCTCAATTGTTTCAATTGTAAATACTAGTTTAATTTGTTTATATTATTTGATCGTTATTTTCTTTGTCAGAACATCTATATCTAATTCTTAAAAATTTTCTTTGTTAATAAAGAGTTTACCCAACGTAGAGATATATTTATTAGGAAAGAGATGCGTTTGACGAAAAAAAAACATATGGCCCACCTGATCTTACATGGTTACCGTTGAGTATAACAAAGTCATCGAGTCGATACGTCGTAGTGCCTACTCCAAAAACGGAAATCGAAGTTTCTCGTTTTCGTGCAAAACGTAGGTTTTTAATAAGAAACTAAGCTTTTAGTTTTTGGTGTGGATTGTCCAGCATTATTTATTTCACCAAAGAGCAGTTTTTGTCACCTAATAAGATACATAATTTGTTGAGAGAAACATACATTTGCAAGAAAACTAATAAGAAACCTCGATTTTCTTTACGAGTAGATATAGGCCCAGGGTACGTCCATTATTACGTTGGGAACGTGTTCTACAATGCACTGATTGACCCGACACAAATTCCATAAATAAATTAATGCTGGACAATCCACACGACGTCATCTAGCCCCAAGCTAAGCAAATGTGATAACTGATAAGTTATAGGTACCTACCTCATATGCCTGCAATTTCATAAGCAACCGTACCAACTGGAAAATAGCATAGCCGACATCCATTTTGTCAATACCTCTATGGCACATCGGGAGTAGGTCCACATGCGATGCAGGAGGTTGCGGGCTCGATTCCCGCTTCGGGACAAATGTTTGTACGATCAGTAGATATATTTTCTGGGTGTTTTCTATGTTAAATAAAACATATCTATCTATGCATGTAATGTATTAAGTATATAAGCTATACCTATGCTAGCAGTACCCATAACACAGGCCGCTAACTATGGGGTTAGATGATGTTTTGTCCAGCATTATTTATTTGTTTAATAGGTAAGCTGAAGACAGCGCGCTATGGCGGTCATTATGCCTATGTCCAGCAGTGGACTAATATAGGCTGATGATGATGATGATGATGACGAATTCGTCTAATCAAATGCAAAAGTAAACAAATTTCTTTCCACGTGACACGCATACGAACGTCGTTCTAATTTCACGCCGTGACGAGTGCTCATTTTCCCGACGGTTGCGGATATTTTCAATTTTCCTACCGAGGCTCCTTTTTATTAGTTGTTGTTTCGTCTTGAATGCTAATCACCGGGGATTATCATTCGCATCTCATTGTTAAGAGGCTGCGTAGACCGATTTATTAGTTCTCATGATTTAACGCAAGTTTTTTTATAAATATTTTGGTAATAATTTACACAGCATCATCTAGACCCAAGCTACGTAGAGCTTGTGTAATGGGTACTACATAACTTATATAATTATATATTATTCACTAGCTGCTGCCCGCGCTATCGCCCGCGTTTAACGGGATGAAATTAGCCTATATGTTATTCCAGGTCCCAAGCTATACCTATATCAAATTTCAGCCTAATCAGTTCAGTAGTTTTTGTGTGAAAGAGAAACAAACATTCATAGATCCATACTCGCAATCGTTGACATTTATAATATGTATTATAATAGGATATAATAAAACTGACTCAGAGTTGATTTAAACCAAAATATAGATAGGATCCATTTCTTTCTGGTGACTGTTTCGTTAACCGTTAAAATTCACAAAAAAATTACAGTGATGATAGTAAATCTGAAAAGATAAGCTTTGCGCACATTAATCGAACAACGCTACGCACAGCACAAAAATGTGCATTCTTGGTTGCCTGGAAGAAATCGCTCTCAGCGATAAGGCCGCATTTTGTACTGTTTTTTTTTCATTTAGATATAATATTTTGTATTAATGTTAATTTATGTACTGGTAGCTACGGGGGTCATCGGGTGCGTCTTCGAATTAAATAAACTTTGATAAATACGTATATTCCTAAAAATAGGTACAGAGATGTGCTTGCTTCGAGACGTCAGAAAGAATACAACTTTAAATATGGCGGTGATGCCACCTAGATATGTTTATATCGACGAAGCTTTTCTTCTCTGCTTAACCGACGTAGGTAATTCTTCAGAGACGCGTGTGTATGGATATGTCATGCGTCGAGCTTCCTAGTTCCACCAGTAGATGGCGCTCTTCAACACTTCCTTCTGCGATTACCGGTGCGAACAAGTACAATAAAGGGTTCAGCTATTCATTCATTCAAATATGAGTTTAATAAACTAGGTAATTTAATATATACATACTTAATAATAATAATAAAATAATTTATTTTCTCTTCTCAAAAGGTCTCGATATTTTCCAGCTGCTTACAAGTTTCAAACGATTGGCCTCCGAGCTGTCTGTCGTTTGATGCCAATATAAAAATGCATCGAAATGTTACAAGCCCATATTTGAATGCGCATTTTTGCGCTGTGCCGTAGCAGTGCGGCTCTGGGGGCCAGTTCTGCGTATCAGGTGAAGTATCACGTGTTAAGGTTCACGTGGTAATAATACTTTGTTGAGTGATACTCATTGTCACGGGATAAAAATGTCATGCGATAAATATCGAGTACCGCCAAAACCTGCATTCTCGTACGACATATCGAGCAACTCGTCAAAGAAAAACCCTCGATAAATATCGAATTGCAGATTGTCAGAATACACTTGTTTATCAGTCTATATTTTGACAGTTCTTGCCATATTTATCGAGTAGATATATTGAATAGACTAGAATAGAATAAAAAAATATTTCCACGCAGGTACAGAAGAGAATAAAATAAACAAAAGGTAAAGAAAAACATTTTAACATGAACTTTTTATCTGTAGAACTGCCGTACAGATCTGCGACAACCTTTAGTCTATCAACGCAGATCCTCACGAAACTCTAAACATTTGGTAACATTAATTTAATTTAAGTAACTAGGAATAAACAATTAATTCAAGTAACTAGGAATAAACTATTATAAAGCCAAAAAGAGGCCATAGCTTATGCGTCATAGCAGAGCCTTCATTGTTTTCACTACGTAGTCATTATCCATTCAGTTCAAAACAAAGCTATATAGAACTTTATTGAAATTTCATTAACTCCCCTTTGATATTTCTATGAACTACGCACACAAAATCCTCTTTATTAAAGGTTGTTTTAAATTGCTTTCATAAATCAAAATTTTAATTAAAGGGATTGGTCCTTTTACCGCTCTGTTGGGTTTGTGCTTTGATATTGTACGCCGGGAAACCCAGCGCTTCTTTTAGGAAGATCAGTTAACACCTTCAATAGTGGGTATTCATAAAGATCGAAAATTATTTTGTTTTGTCAACTTCATTTGTTTTGTTGTTATTTTTAAACCGGGTTTTGCATCAAATACTTTTATGAAGTACTAGCTGTTGCCCGCGTTACAACGGGATAAAAATAGCCTATCTGTTGATCCAGGTCCCAAACTATACCCATACCAAATTTCAGCTAACTGTACGTAAAATATACATAAATATGTTAAATACCTACATATAATCCATACTTTCTAAGTAACACCTATAGAGCCAAACCTATGTAACAATATGAACCACAAATTACATAAATGAATGAAAAAATGAGCCAGCCCGATCATGTTATTTTTCAACCGACTTTTTATTTATAAATTTACAAACATTTTATTTGATTTAACCAGTTTTGGCCATTGGCCTGTTTCGTTTTATAATAGACTTTCCCATAGTTCAGATTTGGCTATTATAAAGTTAGAGCCAACATGAAATTGATATTGCCATGCTATGAAAGCGTCATTGGAACAAGTTATGTCCGTAGCGGGGAATTAAAAGCCGAAAACTAAATTACGCGCACTGAAATTACGCTGCCTATATCCCACAGTCTGAACGATGCATTAGGTAGGAGTCACACTTTCTAAGGCTTCTTCTACACATGTCACATTTCTTGCCAACAACCCGCCTTGGGACAAATATTTGTGGGATCTGCAAATATTTATTCCGAGTGTTCTCGATATTTCTATCTACTCGTCATAACAAATATCTTTCATGTTATGTATTGTTTTATGTATATCAGAAATCTAGTACCCATAACACAAGCTTTGCTTATCTTGGGGCTAGATGATGCTGTGTGGATTGTTCAGCATTATTTATTGTTTTTATTTTTTATTTTATAGAATATTTTAAACAATAAAAAATCCCAATGTTATTTCAACTAGGTAGAAAACACACCTGTTCTTTTTGGCACTCGCACCCTATTTATGCGTTCAACGACAAAGACATTTATAAATATCATTAGAGATAAATATCATCAGAAATTAGAGAATAACTCTGATTTCTGTAGAGGTTTCTCACCTCTTTGTATTCGGAATAAACATAAGAATCATATTTAGGTGTATAATAATAAATAATACTGGACAATCGACACAGCATCATCTAGCCCCAAATTAAGCAGAACTGGTGTTACGGGTACTGGTGTTATGATATGACTGATATATTTAATAGAATACTTTACATAGAGAGATATTTTTTATTATATATAGAAAATACCTAAAACACCCGGAGGTCATAATTATAGATCGTACAAACATTTTTCCTATGGCGGGATCGAAACCCGCAACCTCCTGTGTCGCAAGCGGACCTTCACCCGCCGCACCACATCGGTCGACTAATATACATATGTATCTACAAGAATGTATGCCGTATGCCGATTAAAATGTTATCAGAGCTGACGTCCGTACAGTGGCGCCGTTGTGCCCTATCCTAACTTTTATCTTTTATCGGTCATAGCTAATTTCATTTTACTTCAGATAATCAAACAAAGGCGATGAATCTGCAAGTTAGTATTTCCTGACATGTAAATAAAAAAATTATATATGGTTCATCGCTTTTTGTACTCCGGACTTCTTCGTATAATTGGAATCACACATCGCAGTTAAGCTCGTTTGATTCATAAATCCGAGCTCGCTACACGCTCACTTGATAAAAAACAACAGTATAAACCACCCTAAGAAGCGTTGTTTGCACCCTTGCACCATTCTTCCCGCACGCTGCCGCTGAAGTTACGAGTATAATGACGTTAGATCCTTTGCTCGTATTAATTGGTTGCCAGCATAATATTTTTATTTACGGAACAGTTTTCTATAAATAGCTCCTTGTAGTCTACTGCGAATTTTATGCCTTCAAAATTTTTAAAAGGACGTTAATAAAAGAACAGAATTGTTTGAAATTACTTTGACTTGTAGCGAACAGGGTGATAAAAGCCTTTACTGAAATTCTTTTTTCAAAAAGCGAGTTTAGCTTCACTATTTTAAAATAAAATACGGGTTGTTCCTGTTTTTTATAAAAATTATGGGAGTTTAAACGCGCAGGAACCTTTATTGAATTAAATATTTTTAAATGAAAATACATACCTCGCTATTCATATAATAGTATTAAATTTAATTATATTATAAACGTGAAAGTTTGGATGGATAGATGCCATTCCATTCCATTCTAGAAGTAACGTTCGTCACTAGAAAGTTCACACTTGAAATTGTCAAGTCGACGCTAAACCGGAGTCTGGTATAGTGCAACGTAATTAAGGTGAAGTTAATCCCCGTCACTGTTCACAGCGGAGAAACTTAATTAGTTTTTTGATGAATCGTTCCAGTGACGTATATCGTGAATAAACAGTTTATAGCGTCGTGTGGAAGGAGCTTTATAACAGGGCTGGCGAGACTGACCCTTAATTTTATTGGCAGTTCAGAAACATTGCCATGTTTAAAGGTACTTAATTTTATATGACTGTCTGTGTGTAGAATATCTGTTAACTGTGGAAACTCCCTTTTGTATGCTTAGTATGAGTGCGCAAAATAGTACGAACACGAAAAAAGTTTTCGAGAGCTCGATAGACTTTAACCGATATCGTTCTGTGACTCTTACTTCTATCTTACAGCTTACATCTTCCAAAAATAATAAGAAAAATACAATATTCCGTCAAAGTCTGTGTCAAATCTCTCAAAATCACTCAACTAAAGATCGTATGATCAAACTACGATAACGAGTTCTTCTTTATCGGGTATAGGCGCTGCAAGGCGTCGAATTTATGGACGAAAACTTTTCTTGTATTCGTAAACGATGCACAACTCATAGTGAGGGCACTCTGGTCCTATGTGATGTGTGTGACTTTTAACAGCTTAGAGATTAATCTGTTCATGTTTATTCGTGTGCTTATGTATAGATCGACGACCGATGTGGCGCGGCGGGCGACGGTCCGCCTGCGACGGTCTGCTTGCGGGTTCGATTCCCGTGTTGGGACAAATGTTTATACGATCTGCAAATATTTGTGTTCTGGGTATTTTCTATGTAAAAAATATCTATCTATGTAATATTTGTATTGTATTATGTATATCAGCATCTAGTACCCATAACACAAGCTCTGCTTAGCTTGGGGCTAGATGATGCTGTGTGGATTGTCCAACATTATTTATTTATTTATTGATATTTGATTTCGAAATCTAAATACAGTATTGATGGTACATAAATGATCGTTTTCAGTAGGCAGTGTCAATTTTTTATGGAACATTTTGCACCTTAATTTTTCTTATAATTCAGAAATCTTTTTACTCTCCACCGAAAAAGCAGCCTACTTTATTTTGAATTCTCATGTATAAGCGGCATTCAAATACTTGTTTTCCAATACGGATCCCAAAATATGCATTTACTCTATAGGATTATTTACCAAGACTCTATAGAAATATTTATTCATCGTTTTCAAAGCCCGATATCTGGATGCTATTCAATATTCAATCGGCCGCGTGACTCGAGCGATATTTGAGCTGACATGTAAGTGGTTGGAGTACTTTTGACGTCGGCAAGTATCTATCACAATGGGCTCGCTATTCTGTGCCTGCACCCTCGTACACTGTAAACTGATATGCAGTAATAAAGTTTATCAAGAAAACGAAGACATGGTAAAGTGAATTACCCAATTACTGGGAAGTCTGTAGGATGGTCTATGCTAGCCAGTAATTTTAGCATCAAACCAACGATCAAGCTGACTGATGCATCATGCGAAAAGTAACGCTGGCCGAAAAAACAAATGACTCTCGACATTTGTTTCTTGGAAAAAAAAGTCTTTGGAAAAAAATACTGTTAGTCTTTTGTTTTTTTTTCTGGGGTCTTGATTAGTTCCTAACATACCAGTTTGATAATGCTGAATATAAAAAAAAGTTATGAACTCGTTTGACTCCAAACGAATGATATAATATTTGATGAATAACTACTCGGCAAAATCGAAAATGTTGTTGGACTATACCTACTGCTGTGTTCGTTCTCAGGCAATATTTTAGGTCCATAGATAACCTTTGGCCCAATATTTTGATTGAACCGCTAAATCCAAGGTCCCATCTTTGTGCGCCATTGTGAAGGGAAACTCCAATATCCTATTCAACTGAATATGGATCGTTATTATTTTGAAATGGAACTCACGACTGCTGCCAATCCCCAAAACGTTCAGTAATACGACGTTTTGAAAATTTCGGATGATAATTGGTAGATTTATTTATTAAATATATTTTTATCGTAAAATAATAAAAACAATTATTCGAATCAGCATTGCCATATAGCGAGGTTCTTAGTTCTTTTTTTCTATTGTTTTATTCTAGTTTTCTTTGTTAATAAAGATTTTTTCTTTAAAACTATGTATTTGATGATTTTAAACACATCACGATCAGGCACTTAAGTCAAGTCAATGTATATGTACCTAATTCTATTAGGGTAAGAATTTAAATTAAAATAAAAAAAATACAATGTTATTTACATCACCAAACGTATTGTTTTTTTTAAAAAAAACTTTATTCACAAAGAAAATTACAATCAAACAATAGAAAAAAAATAGATCTAAGCACCCCGATGTTTGGCAATAATGATTCGAATAATTGTATTTTATTTTTATTTTATGGTAAGTACTAGCATAGATGAAGGATCGTTTATTTCGGACATGGTACTAGGTATAAAAGAGTCAAAACAAAAGATTTTTGAAAATTCGCGACGTTCTGATCCTAAGAGTTCACATTCACTTGTTATTAATATTGTTGATTTATAAATGAAATTTCTAGTAGATTACACATAGTCGTGATCTTCCATTTGTTCCAAAACATTTATACAAAAACAGCAAAACAGTTGAATCCCAATTGGCTCAGCTGGAAATGGACGGATTTATGTGAAACAGATAGGTATAGCATAGGAATACCAAATAACAAAGTCATTTGTTTCAATATTGCCTCAGATAAAGATAAGAAAGTCTTTTGGCGACGCGACCCCTGAGGAAAGGGCAACTTATCACTGCTCGAATTACAATATCAAGGAAACAAAATAAATTATTTATGAAATTCTAAGTTCTACCGTATATTTTAGGCTGAGTGAATTGCATTAGCGGTTCCCGGCTGTGACATTTAAGCCTGGGAAATGCCCGTGACTTGGTTTGCATTAGTATGTAAATTGCAGCTTTTTCATCGGCTGAGGTCACTCTTAAGATAACAAAAAGATTCTGAGCTGAGTTGGAGTTAGGTTGTTCATACGTGCAGAGCTATTGAGCTACGCGACTAGAACTTAAGGCTACCATGAAGTGAAACATAACAGGCTATTTCTCAAATGGGCTGAATTTCACTAATGACTTATTTGGCCAATTTCAAGGCCGGATATAAATTCACAGACGTTTCAGCACACCTAAACTAATCTTTAAACAATTTACACAGACGAAGACAAACTTCATTGATACAGTTTTGAATCTTCCACGTTTCCAAGATATTGCTGTTCTATACATAACTAATCGATTTTTGTGTATCTAGTTAACAAAATTCTAAAGGCACGATTCACGTTCCTCATTCTTCAAATTCATGACAAACTGACATATAATTTAACAAAGGTCATTATCGTGAACCTATGCAAATTGTAACGTTTAATTAGCTTTATTTGTAATTTGACTTGTCAAAGCGTCAGTTCAGCTTGACTGTAAGGTCAAGCAACGTTGGAGTTATAGAAATGACGCAAGCTTTAGAAATGCTCTTGTTTTGTACTCGAAAAACAAAACAAAACTATTCCAAAAACAAAACAAAGCCATTCAGGTTTCAAAGTTTCAACAGCCACCGACTTCTTTGTTCAGTTTGATAAGATTGGAATGAAGGCCAAAATTATTGTTGATTGTTTTAAAATAACAATGAAACATGTAGTTATAGATAATATATAAAAACGAACCTGGACAAGCATGGCGTAACTGCGCAAATTTCTGACTGATAGGACGGAGCTTGCTCTGGATTGTGATGTTTTGAAGAATTAGCTGTAGTTCCCCAGCTGAGTTATGATGTGAAGGGATTCTCGAAAATAAGCAATCTATTATTTCGTTTCGTTTTTTTATATAATTGGTACACTAATTCGGTGTATTAGAGTATTGGCCAATTGGCCGAAACGAAATAGTAATTTCGTTTTGGAGAATTACCATAGGCCCGAGGTTGTTGTGTTTATAAAAATAATAATTGAAATATCACAGCTAGCCGCAAATCATCGCTTTTGGTCCAAATAAATTTTATTTCATTATCAAAGTATTACAATAAATTGTATCCGTGATTGTGACGTGACTTAAAAGGAGGCTCCCTTTACCTGTATTAGGAGGCAACGCTCTTCCATAACATACGTTATTAGTATAGATAAATAAAGCTTCTTATAATCAAACATTTTACATTCATAAAATCAAGTAAGAATAGGTAAGAATAATCAATAATGATAAATTTATACAGAACAATTTTTAACAAATTCGTAGAGGGTAGGTTTGAGTTGTTCATTCGAAGTGTTTCAGAACTTGGTTGAACACTATCGCTGACAGAAGATAGTGTTTCAGAACTCGGTTGAACACTATCGCTGACAGAAGATAGTGTTTCAGAACTCGGTTGAACACTATCGCTGACAGAAGATAGTGTTTCAGAACTCGGTTGAACACTATCGCTGACAGAAGATATTGTTTTAGAAATCGGTTGGAAACACAATATACATACAATGCAAAAAGACAAATGTTCTGCATATACATATTGGAGGCACTGTAGTATAACAAAAACTTACGATGTTAACATTGACTTGATTTGATTAACGATCCTTCGAATTAAATGGTTACAATAAATGTATAGGTAATTGAATAAACTATTCAGCATCTTCCTTTTTAATTCAGTGTACACAACAAAAATGTATTATTCAACCAGCCTCGGCTAAAGTTCAAGGGTGTGTAAATTCAGTGGTCGTACACATTAGAGGAGAAACGTGCACCAGGTACTTACTCACCAGCCTCCCCAGCACGGGGACTGTTCTCTAGGATAGAAAAGACAACAATGACTTCGCATCGCCATACATTGCGTTCATTATTGAAATTGATGGGATGAATTTCAAATAATTTCCGCATTCGATGACAAAGTGACGTAATTTTTTATCTATTCTACCATAGATAACAATCCCCGTGCTAGGAGGGCAGCTTATCACGCGTCGCTTCAACCAGATTCTCATTCTAAAAGAAACGGATCGTCGGCACCCCACGGACCTAGGGTCTCGACTCCAAGGAGAGCAAATGCTTAGGCTCTGTCGATACCTGCACATTTACGCTTCTTGAGACTTAAACTATCTAGCTCTCAATAAAACTATTCAATTTTAAAAAACTTCGCACCGTTTTCCAGAAGTCAAAAAAGTTTGCCCAATCTGTACATTCCCCTATTGTTAAGACGAAATAGTCTGTCATACAATGTGATGACGAATGATGGGTGGTTCAAAACTTTAATTGGCGTTTTCACATCTATTAGCTATAATGCGTAGGAATCACGTGGGTCACAAGGTCGGATATGAGTAACAACTTGATCTTTAAGTTCCTGCTCATATTTGACTGATGAGCCTTTTCGCGGAAAGTTGTGGTCTAGCTAGGCCGCTTTATTTTTAGTATAACGTCCAATTACCTGTACAAATTCGAATTTTCGTATGAGGAATAAAAGCTCGAATTATTTGGAGTAGGCAAAATCTCTGAGTCTTTTTTTAGTTTAAAAAATAGAACACATAATACGTAAGGAATGCTTGCTAAGCTAGAAAGAAAGACCAGGGATGGAGAAATGAACTCGACCAGACTATGATAATGATGATCACCTTTAGAAACATACCATAGTAAACAAAAAAATAATGCTGGAGAACAACAACAACCACACAGCATCATCTAGCCCCAAGCTAAGCAGAGCTTGTGTAAGGAGTTAGTAAAATATCCTTTCAGCTTAAGTTGCGATTTAAATTTATCATTTAAACTAAGTTAATCTATGTGTATTTATGCTAGTTAACATAAATACACATAGATTAAGCTCAAGCTTTTGGTATATTTTACGTTAGAGCTATATCTTACTGGGACGCCACGGACGGCGTCGCTGGCAACGTTACCAAACTATTGTATGGCAGACGACGACGCGACGACGACGTTGGAAAACCGTCACCAAATGAGTTAACTGCCATACAATACTAAAAGAAAAGTTCAGCTCGCTGTGGCATTTCTGTGTGATAGGGATCTTAACGTCATTTAAAACATGGAGATCGGATCATTTTCTGGAAATTCATACAGAATAATTCTGTATGAATGAAATTTGACTTTTGAAGAAACAATTATTGTTTCTTCAAAAGTCAACTAATGCACTGAAAATATCAAGTCATTTTAAATGTTTTGCCTGGTGCTTCAATAATTTCAATTTAATTTCAAATAATTTATTGTACCTAAGTAATTTACAGTGATGCTTAAGTAAACACACATCTCATTACATATAACTTATTTAGATAAAGTGATACATACATATAAGAATTTTATTTTAACAAATTACATATATTCAATGAATAAAGGATGAAATTCGTTTCACGTGCCGACCTCTCAGGCCCTTTCGTCATCCAGAAAATCCTTAAACCTGTAAGATTTTTAAAAGATTAAAAAAAGTAGATTGTTTTACAAGAGACTAAACCATCCCATTATATACGAGGTTGTTATACTCCCGAGCGTAGCGAGGGAGGATGACAAGACCGAGTTATATAATGGGATGGTCTCCCACTCACTTCGATTGCTAGAAAATAAAACAATTCAAAATTAGACAATTTTCAGAAATTTTATTAAAAATTAAATGTGCTGTTAGAGCAATTTTGAATGTTTAGTGATATGTTTTTCCCGGGCAATTTTATTTCGGTTCTCTGTGATTGGGATGTGATAATATTTTGAGTTGATTGTTGTGGAGTAAAAGTTTGAGAGACTCGACTCATGCTTGAGTTTCCTGCATTATTAAGATCTGAGTGCGGCTTCAGCTGAGTTGACATATTCATCCAATCCCGCGATGTAGATGCTTGGGGTTCTGTAATGTTTGGTAGAATATTGACTCCTTCCGTAATCCGCTGCGTGACGTGATACTTGTTTTGTATAGAGTCCTCTATATAACCTTCAGCCACTTGATCGGACCTCCATCCACCGTGCCGTTTAATGTCGTTATATTCGCACCAGAGTCCGCCAACAGAGTCGCGGATGTTCTGCGGAAACAATGGCCCGTGTAGAGTTCCGGATTTGGTAAATTTAGATAAGTGGCAATATCTTTAGGCATGTTACCAAATTTATTTTTGCCTATGATTTGCCTTGTGCATTTACCATTTTGATAATTTAGAAAAAGTCTTCTCGTTGAAACATTAGTGGGACGTAACTCCTGATAGGCTTTAACTATATTAAGGTATTCTCCACTGGTGACAAATTTACGCTCTTTGTTTGTTTTCGTGTTCGGCAGACTCACAGCTTGTAGGTTTGTATCCGTTTCTACGTCTTCTAGCGTTATATTCGCAAGCTCTATTCCTCTGCATGCACCGCTGATTCCATAAATTAAAGCAACCTGTTGAACAAAAAAATAAGTGTGTTAATAACCGTAATAACCTAGGTATATAATTTAGGTATGTAGGTAGGTATCTATTTATTTAGTTTGAGTAGAGTACATAAGTAGGTTACCTTTGTTGCCAAGTATTGTTTATTTGGAGCGTTATTTAAAAATGTTTCGATTTCTTGTGTCGTCAAGACTTTAGATTTTTTTGCCTTGTATCCAGTGGACAATTTCTTCAGTAAAGCCGTTAAATTTACATATTTTTTCGTTTGTAAGGTCATTCTTAACATTGAATATGTGCTCCAAAGAGTCGACGATTTGAATTTTTTCGATAATTCATCAAAATAAGTGAGAAAATCCCCTTCTGTAAAAGAATCCACACGTTTCTCATCTCTCCATTTCATAAAATTTTCGTAACTCTTTAAATATATTCCACGTGATTTTGTCGGCAACAGATTCATAATTATTTCTTTGCCCTTTTCTTCCATTTGCATATTAGCATTTTCACTATCACTTGATGACATTTTTCACGTTCACAATTTGGAAGTAAAAGTCAGGAAGTTAAACGTAAAAGTTTGTGATTTGGAATGAAGAAAATTCTAGAGATTTATCGCCAATACCATCTTTTTTTTAAAATCTCTATTTAACCCGCAACGAAACAGTTCGCATTCTACCGTGAAGGGAAGAATCAACCTTCATAAAACATCACGAAGACGGTTCTATTTTCAAAAAAAAAAGATTGACGGAGCACCAAGAAGTCGAGTTTTTATGTATGGGAACGAAAGCTTTGTACGGGCTGACGATTTTAGACAAAAATTAAAAAGAAAAAATTCCTTTTATCCCGAGGTATTACATTCGAGTTTTAGGCCCGCTAAGCTACACTATTATGATACACTTTTTGAGCAAGAGAAGTGAAAAATGTTTTATAATACTCGATGTTCTGTTTTGTTATTGGTATTGTTACAATCTGCTGTAAATCAGGACTATAATAGAGGACCTTAAATTGTGAATAACGTTAGCATTGACTCTGAAACAAATTGCCGGTAATCATCTAGCCAATTAATGTACAGGTGGTGATTGACTTAATTGATGTTGTTTGTGTAAAAAAAAACTTAATTATTCACCATTTTATAGTTATTAGTTTATTTGAAAAGTATTCTTTTATTTCCCAATAACTAACACAAACGTTTAAAACGTTATCTTCTAATAGTCAAACGCAAATTAGATTTGAGCAGGATGCCTACTCAGAAAAACAAAACTTGAAGTTGTTAATTAGTTTTCAAGCAAAAGCTACTCTTATGTTAACTGTATAATATAGCGTTTGCGTAAAAAATAATCAGTAACTGAAATATTGGTGTTTATTAGTAGGCCCCTGGTCTCAAATCGCGAATTATTGACAGTTCTTAATGAAAATTTGTCAAAAATCGTTAATTGCGATCTGCTCATTATGGAAGATATTTGACCTATTAAGCATTGTCGTTTATTTGCTTGACTGTACTTCAAATTAACAGTGATAAAAGGTAGTCATTTTCGGTCATCCCCTTTACTGGAGACTAGAATGCGGGTATGGATTGCAGCAAAAAAATCGGTTACGCAATTCGCGGGAACAGATTACAGTAATAATAAGTCTTATTATTACTCAAATCTGTCCGCGAATTCTAAGTAAATAAGTGGTTTATTTGCGTTTGACTGTTAGTCGAGTTTGATTTAGAGTCTATTTTTAAATTATCTGAGCGCCTGGTCGAAGCGACGCGTGACCCGAGAGCTGGTGAGTATCTGGCGCAGCGCATTAGCATTGCCATACAGCGGGGCAATGCCGCCAGCGTTTTGGGGACGCTTCCGACTGGTATTGATATGGACCAGTTGAGCTATCTGTAGATTGTTTGCAACAGTCTGCAGTTAGCTCAATTGTTTCAATTGTAAATACTAGTTTAATTTCTTTATATTATTTGATTGTTATTTTCTTTTTTAAAATATAAACTTAACAAAATTAGTTCCAAAAAGTTCGAAACAGGCAGGTAGGACATAAATCGGATACAAAGCTGCGCTTATGGCAGGCATCCAACTGTATCGGCCACGTTAATCGAAAACCAAAGTATTTTGCATTCTCATCGAAACGAGAAAAAGTAAGCCGAACTGCCTCTGCAACGGTCTTTGCTAATAGATTTTTTCATTGGCGCTACGGCAGCACCCAATGAATACAGGATTTTTTCAAATTAAAATTTGCATAAAGAAATTCCCATTAAGATGAGGATTAACTCCAAACTGTGCTCTGGGGAGGTGATCATTTCTGCTGGAGTTGTTTTTTATTGTTTTGTTGCTGCCACGGTTTCTGATAGCGTAAGGTGGTTCGTCACGGGTTGGCGCGAGATATTTTTTTTTATAGTTTTAATTTTTTTCTGTTTTCTTCAAGGAATAAATCTAGCGGAAAAGAAAGTTGACGCAAATTGTAAACCATTTCTATTTATTAATATATTGTTTCAATTGTAAATACTAGTTTAATTTCTTTATATTATTTGATTGTTATTTTCTTTGTCAATAAAGATATTTTATTTATGAAAAAATGAACTTCCGCTCATTGGTAGTTTTGGAGTATTTGAGAAAATAAGAGATTTTGGGTTAAAAATCAACATTTTCCAAAATGCTCCCAAAATTAAATTATATCGAAGTTTATTTTGTGATGGCATAGAAAATAGTTCACGATTAGCGCCAAATTACTTTTCTGTTAACAAAGAATAAATCTTTGTAAAAATCAGAAAAAATTAAAAATCACAAAATAATTTGAATTTCGCGCCAATCCGTGACGATCACCCGTAACGGACCCTCCGGCCCCGGCGGCGTTATGAGAAATAGCCACAGATAAAATTAAAAGTACTGCCAGCTCCAAGGGAAGGATCTTTCTGAACTACATACTCTAACAAATACCTACCCCTACCTCTATAACTCTATTGGGGATGATGTCTGTAGCGGAAACTGTAGAAGGTACTTACTGCTATAAAGTATGTATTATATATTAGATTCAATGACAATTTGAAGAGTATATAAAAAACGAACTGATTGAGTAGTTTTTACGTATTAACGTGCAATAATGGTTCAAATTTCTTTCTTAAAAACACGGTCTTCAAGAAATATTTCAAAGAAGCTATATTGGTCTAGCCATTCTCGATTTTGCGCTTAGCAACACATGGATGCAAGATTAGACTGGAACTCATTAGTAACATAATTATATGAATTTAACAAGAAAACGTTAAATTAATTATAGTTTTTGATAAATCTAGACATACCCATATTTGCACTGCAATAAACTAGGTACTCTATCTGAATCTTTCACTTGCTTACCTGAAACAACGTAAACAATTATATACAAAAAAAAACTAAAAAATTATTTCGATATGGTGTCAATGACGTTACTTGAAATTGCCCAGTTTTATGGAGCTACCTCTTGTTAAAGAAGCGCACCTCAAACGATTTTTTAAAAATAAACTTAAAAGCGGCTACGTAGGTGTACCTACTAATCGACTCGTAGGTACGAGTACGTACAAATTAATCGCACTAATATTGTAAATGCGAAAGTTTGGATGCTTGTTAACTCTTCAGGCTAAAACTACTGAACGGATCGGGCTGAAAATTTGCATACAGTTAATTCTAGGCCTGGAATCAAACATAGGCTACTTTTATCCTATAAATCATGTCGTTGCGATGGAATAAAATCCCCTTAAAACGTTTCCATAGCAACAACGCGTGTGAGCAGAAAAGCATTTAAATTCACACGATACACAGAAAAACTAAAAAAAAAACTGCTTTGTAGTTCATAACTACAAAGCAGTTTTTTTTTAAAACATTAGAAGGATGTAAATAGAATCGTCAAAATTTTTCTTACGGAAAGGAAAATGAAAGTTGTCATTAACCCTCATAAACACGTCGTAGCCTAAAGTGGCACTACTTTTTCAATTGTCAACTCAAATAAAGTATGCATGCAGATTACATTTTATAAGAGCATGCATGTATAGCATTCATCCATGGCAGTGAGCACTAACGAGCTAGTCAAGTTTTCTGTATTTGCTGACACAGTCAGCTAAACAAAACAAAATAAACGTACATTTTAAACTTTGCTATTTGACTTCTACGAAAGTTCGTCTATGTTTGTGCGGGTACTAATTTTATTAAAACAATACATTTTGTTCGCCGTTATATCAACGGCGAACAAAATGTATTTCTCTCTGTTTTTCTTTTGTTTTCTATCTATGGAAGGTACTCGCTTGTGTCGAAGTCAATGTTTCTTTTCTATTCAATGCTATCTAATGATAAAAGTAAGTAAATAAGTAGTAAGAAGTTAAAAACAATCAGGTTAGGTTAAAACCTAACGTGATTATTTTTAAGAAATTGTGTGCTTGGAATCCGACTGAGTAATTAATAATGATCTTATAACGGCTGTCTATGTAATTAGATAGAGATAGATAGATAGAAAATACTTTATTGCACACTTAACAAAACAGTTTACAAACAATTTGAACAAAAAAAATGTGACTATTGGCGGTCTTATCGCTCACGAGCGATCTCTACCAGACAACTGGGATGGATAGGATCGTTGGATTGAATACGGGGATCTGTGCGCATTATTTTAAGAAGCTAATACAAATTACAAAACTCTAATCAATACAAATTACAAAACTAATAATTTACAAATATTACATACGAATACCTACATAAATAACAAGAATACCTAAATACATAAACCAATCCATACATACTTATATATATACATATATGCATACATTTTACTAAGGGAAACTAGGGTATGGTCAGTGACAGCAGGACAAATAGAGGCTATGTGAAGTTAATAGGACAGGCGAAAAATCCACAGAATAGATTTTAACAGCAGTAGCTTTGTTCCTGATGAGCCTTTGAAGGTAATTCGCAAAAAAAAATTTAGATAAATAGTTTCCCACGGAGAGGCAGAAAACATTCGTAAGTAATTTAACCATAGACAAATTACAAGGACTATAATTTGTTTGATTTGAAAGACTCTTAACCGCCTTCGTTATAATGTTATAATTCCTTATTTTTAAGTTAATATTTTTAAGTTTTACGGGATAAATACTAATCCCTCGAGAATTATATTTTTATGGGACCACCTCGGGATCTTTGTATACAACTGAAAAAGAACCATCTAAATCGGTCCATTAATAGCGGAGAAATCAAAGAACATACATAAAAATATAGAATACATAAACATTATATGCTACCGAACATAGAACCTGCTCCTTTTTAGAAGTTGGTAAAAAACTCATAATAAGAAGTTGACTAAAAATTTATTTCAAACTAGCTGCTGCCCGCGCCTTCGCCCACGTTTTATCGGGATAAAAAATAACCTATATGATATTCCAGGTCCCAAACTATACCCAAACAAAATTTCAGCCTAATTGGATCAGTAGTTTTTGCGTGCAAGAGTAACAAATATCCATACTTCCACACATCCATCCATACAAACTTTCACATTTATAATATTAGTAGGATAGGATAGGATGAACTGAAAATTTCTTGCAGTAACATTAGAAGTGTTATGACTATAGCGACGCCGACAGCCCTACAAGGATTCGGAATCAGAATCAGAATCAATAACTTTATTTCTTTAGGCTTACAAAATAAGCACTTAGACAAGTCAAGCCATAGAGTCGTCATAGGCATTGCATAATCAGAGCACATCTATGCATGACATTTGTATGCCACATGAAAAATGTAAAAGAAGTTAATTAAAAGCCATCCTTCTAGTAATGAAGTTGCCATCCTGGACGGCCATAGTCGTTATTTGATATCGTCGAGGAGAAAATGCAAATGAAAGGATCCAAATAGCATCCCCTGAGCTTCCCCGGAGCTTTCAGCCAATCCTTGGCGCGGTGTGATAACTCAATACTACGTGTTTATATACAGTATCAACTATTTTAAGGGCAGCCGTTTGACCCTTTTGGGGACTTTATTGCGCGCCTTTCCTCTATGACTTGTTTGTATAATTGTATGGACGTGTTTGGGGATCAAATTGCTCGGTATGCCGCTTGCGATGTGGCTTACTATTCCTTGTTATTTTATTCTCGAAAGTTTTAGAATTCTCGAATGAGGATTCCACTGTTTTAAAGTAAGCATACAATGTACTTAGATGCTCAAATAATGTCCCTTACGTGTCGTTAGGTACAAATCACAGTATTCGATGACGGATGTGGCGCGACGGGCGAAGGTCCAACTGCGACGCAGGAGCTCGCGGGTTCGATTCCCACCTTGGGACAAATGTTTGTACGATCTGCAAATAGTTGTTCCGGGTGTACTGGGCAGTTCCTGTGTATGATAAAAAATATCCTACTTCCTATCCTACTAATATTATAAATGTCAAATTTTGTAAGGATGGATGGAAATATGGAAGTATGGATGTTTGTTACTCTTTCACGCAAAAACTACTGAACCGGCTGATATTTGGCATGGGTATAGTTTGGGACCTGAAATAACATATAGGCTATTTTTCATCCCGATAAAACGCGGGTGAAGGCGCGGGCAGCAGCTAGTTTGCTATAATTATGTAAAACATATCTCTTCACATTAAAATTTTAAGTATACTTATGCAAGGGTTTCTTATTACTCAGAACCTAACGTCTGATTTATAAAATTCCACTTGAATTGAACCAATCGGGGTCAGCATTCCTCATTACGAATAATGATATTCATAAGTAGGTTGGCTTTGATATAAGGGGCCTGAGATTAAGTGTACCAAATGTATGTTGTTTATCATCATCAGCCCGTATACCTCCACTGCTGAACATAGGTCTCCCCGAACGACGCCACGGATAGCGGTCCTGAGCCGCCTCCGAGATTATATGAATCATCACGCGGACACGTGCTTCAAAACCTGTATTCTATCGACATTTTTTCTTTACAAAACAAGATTTTTTCACATAACACATGTTACCGTCGTTCATGCAACACCGCTACAAAACAGCACAAAAATGTGCATTCGAATATGGGCTTTAACTTGTTACTTTTAGATAAATTTTACAGTGACAAAACGGCTTCCCACAAGCTCCAAAAGAGTGGACCTTGAGCTGTCTCTCATCCGATGCCGTCAATATATAACAGTTGTCTGGTAGAGATCGCTCTTGAGAGATAAGACCGTCAATTGTCAAATTTTTTGTACCTTAATAAAAAACCATACAACAAACCAAACGTATTGTTTGTTAATTGTTTTTGTAAAGTCAAATGTTTTTTGCTTGATTGAGTTGGATTGAAATATATATTTCAGTTAATTTAATGCACGCTTTACAAAACAATTAACAAACCATACAAACAATTAGGTACACAAAATGTGACAATTGACGGTCTTACCGCTCAAGACCGATCTCTAATAGACAACTGTTTAAAACATTTTCTTTCTATCTATCTACAATGCATCTAGGCCCATATCATGAATGCAAGTTTTTGTAATTTGGTAGAGGTGCGGCCCTGATCTGGGACAACCATTTCTATAATAATATCTATCTTATCTATTCTAGGAAATCCAATAAAGATCTAGATTTGAGTTATCATCACAAATAACCTAGATATTACCGCTCGTGAGAAAATGTTGTAGAAATAAGCAATCAGTGTGGAAAATGTCGCGATTCTAAGAACTCTGATGTGAAAACAAATTGTGAAATTCCGAGTCACGTGGAATGTTAACATGTTAAAGACGGTTAAGCTTTCAAAATGGAGATGGGATTTTTTTCATAACTTAGAATGCTAAATGTTTTTAGAAATTAATTTAATTTTGCTGGAATAGCTTGAATTGTAAATTAATAAGGACCTTGATTATAGTAAGCCTCAAATTTATCTAAAAATAATTTTTTAGATGTAACACAACCAATGGTAACCGGGTGGTGTGGTTTTTTTATCTCAGGGAAAAAAAACAAGATATTGAATTATAGTTTTGTAGAAATCCTAACTAATATTATAAATACGAAAGTGTGTTTGTTTGTCCTTCCTTCACACCCCAACTAAGCAACCAATCGACATGATTTTTGGCATAGAGTTAGTTGAAAGGATGGAAAGTAAAATAGATTACTTTTTGTCCTAATTAAATTCCCATGGGAAAAAATACCTTTTTATCCCCCTAGAAATGTGAAATTAGAATTTAACGCAGGTGAAACCGCGGGAAACAGCTAGTCCTACTTATAATTTTATATAAGAAAATTTAGAAAATGTATACATATTCATATAATATAGTCAGGGCAAAGCCAAAAGTGCTGAATGGATTCTAATGAAATTTTGCAATATCTATATGTAGTTTTAGATTTGAAAGAACATAATATGGACTATTTTTTGTCGTTATAATTACAAAAAGTCGCAGGCGCAACTTACTGCAGATTAAATGCATGTTCTGCTATGTGGTTTAAATATGGTAGAGCCTTAGGGTAAGGGTTCACGAGCGTTGTAATCTAAGCGTTTATTCAACGTCACGACTATGTCAACGCTGCGCATTATTCCCTGGCATGCATGGTTTTAGACTTTTGACGTAGAATAGAAAAAATAGAATACCCGGACATAGAACGTAGAACGATAGTTAACGAATGAAATATCAAAACAGGTGAAAACATCCAAAAGGCCACAGGTAATTAGAAATCGGGGCTCTCCGGGACGGGTCCCTGCGGGATCGGGGCCCTCAGGGAATACCCCGTATAAACGGGGCATTTGCGAGTTTTTGAAAAATCAGAAAGTTCAGCACGGGGTTGGCCGCGGGCGTGTTTTCATTTGAAAGTTAAAAATAATCACACATCATATTATAATAAATCAATCATACATCAAATAATAGTTTAATTCTAATTCGTATGAAATAATTAACATAATTAACGATTTTTGAACAAGCTATGTACGTACATACTTTCTCGTATGTGTATTAGGCAAGATTTAAACTTTTCGTCGTCATAACGTACCTACAATATCTCGTCTGTTTCTTCAAAGCTTGAATAGTACACTGATAACTGACTGTTCTAACTACAACCATGTTCTATTGCCAGCATACCGTATACAGACTAGGTATGGAGGGCTGGAAGGGTTCTTGTGCCTTCGCATTTACGCTCGCGTCTAGCATATTGCGAGGTTTGATGTCCTTTAGCCTGTGTCACTGTCAGAGTAAAATGAGTTTTATTGCAAAGACTTTAAATCTATGGGGGCTTTTCAAAGCAGACTTAAAAAAAGTGGTTTCTATAAACTAAGTTAGATGGCGCTGTATGAAATTCAAGTGTCGAAAATCTAAACGGAAACGGACTAAACCATCCCATTATAAACGAGGTTGTTATACTCCCGAGCGTAGCGAGGGAGGATGACAAGACCGAGTTTTAATGGGTGGTTTTGGCCCGAGTAAAACACTCTACTATTCACTTCGATTGCGAGAAAATAAAACAATTCAAAATTAGACAATTTTCAGAAATTTTATTAAAAATTAAATGTGCAGTTAGAGCAATTTTGAATATTTAGTGATATGTTTTTCCCGGGCAATTTTATTTCGGTTCTCTGTGATTGGGATGTGATAATATTTTGAGTTCATTGTTGTGGAGTAAAAGTTGGAGAGACTCGACTCATGCTTGAGTTTCCTGCATTATTAAGATCTGAGTGCGGCTTCAGCTGAGTTGACATATTCATCCAATCCCGCGATGTAGATGCTTGGGGTTCTGTAATGTTTGGTAGAATATTGACTCCTTCCGTAATCCGCTGCGTGACGTGATACTTGTTTTGTATAGAGTCCTCTATATAACCTTCAGCCACTTGATCGGACCTCCATCCACCGTGCCGTTTAATGTCGTTATATTCGCACCAGAGTCCGCCAACAGAGTCGCGGATGTTCTGCGGAAACAATGGCCCGTGTAGAGTTCCGGATTTGGTAAATTTAGATAAGTGGCAATATCTTTAGGCATGTTACCAAATTTATTTTTGCCTATGACTTGCCTTGTGCATTTACCATTTTGATAATTTAGAAAAAATCTTCTCGTTGAAACATTAGTGGGACGTAACTCCTGATAGGCTTTAACTATATTAAGGTATTCTCCACTGATGACAAATTTACGCTCTTTGTTTGTTTTCGTGTTCGGCAGACTCACAGCTTGTAGGTTTGTATCCGTTTCTACGTCTTCTAGCGTTATATTGGCAAGCTCTATTCCTCTGCATGCACCGCTGATTCCATAAATTAAAGCAACCTGTTGAACAAAAAAATAAGTGTGTTAATAATCTTAATAACCTAGGTACATAATTAAGGTATGTAGGTAGGTATCTATTTATTTAGTTTGAGTAGAGTACATAAGTAGGTTACCTTTGTTGCCAAGTATTGTTTATTTGGAGCGTTATTTAAAAATGTTTCGATTTCTTGTGTCATCAAGACTTTAGATTTTTTTGCCTTGTATCCAGTGGACAATTTCTTCAGTAAAGCCGTTAAATTTACATATTTTTTCGTTTGTAAGGTCATTCTTAACATTGAATATGTGCTCCAAAGAGTCGACGATTTGAATTTTTTCGATAATTCATCAAAATAAGTGAGAAAAACCCCTTCTGTAAAAGAATCCACACGTTTCTCATCTCTCCATTTCATAAAATTTTCGTAACACTTTAAATATATTCCACGTGATTTTGTCGGCAACAGATTCATAATTATTTCTTTTCCCTTTTCTTCCATTTGCATATTAGCATCTTCACTATCACTTGATGACATTTTTCACGTTCACAATTTGGAAGTAAAAGTCAGGAAGTTAAACGTCAAAGTTTGTGATTTGGAATGAAGAAAATTCTAGATATTTAGCTAGCGCCAATACCATCTTTTTTTTTAAATCTCTATTTAACCCGAAACGAAACAGTTCGCATTCTACCGTGAAGGGAAGAATCAACCTTCATACAACATCATCAAGACGGTTCTTTTTTCAAAAAAAAAAGATTGACGGAGCACCAAGAAGTCGAGTTTTTATGTAAGAGAAGGAATGTTTGGTACGGGCTGATGATTTTAGACAAAAATTAAAAAGAAAGAATACTTTTTAGCCCGAGGTATTACACTCGAGTTTTAGGCCCGCTAAGCTACACTATTATGATACACTTTTTGAGCAAGAGAAGTGAAAAATTATTTCGTTGTTTATTTTATGACACTTGACTTGTGTGCAGCGCCGTCTAGTGTCAAAATAAAAAGCGTGATTAAAAAAAAAAACTATGGTGTTAGGATTACCCATACAGCCATTTTAGTCGCGGTTACGACACAAGTAATTTGTCGTAACTGCGACTAAAATAGCTGTATGGGAAACGGATATCACAGTAATATCACTTTATGGAGCTATATTCGAAAATTCACTGGCAACTAAGGGGATAGTAGGGAACCTACCAGAGGAAGGGCAGCAGCTTCCTTGTCGTCGTATGAGGGAGGCCTTTGTCCAGCTGTGGACGTGTATGGGCAGATATAATGAAGGGCATAGTGAAATCTTTTTTGTACAGGCAGTGTTATTTCCTGGTTCAAAACTCTTTAGTTATCTATACCACGTTCTCGCTTTTCATGCCGCGATAATTCTTTTCTAAGTTCAGTTAGTGTGGGATTTTAACGACCTGCTCACCCCCTTGTGAACATCCGGTAACGAAGAAATAAGACAGGAAACAGAGAGCGGTATAACATGGTTGTTTTAGTAGTTAGTGCTGTTTTGCTCAGCCTGCTGTATTATTGTTAAGTTATACTTATAACAATAGTACCTTTTCTGTAAACAATCTTTGCATAAATAAATAAGTCATAATAGTCACAATAGTCATTTATTAGTAATACTAATTACAAGTCAAAGATTTGTATACTTAATCATTTACAAGACTGTAAAATATAATCTAAATTGTTTGCAACAGTCTGCAGTTAGCTCAATTGTTTCAATTGTAAATACTAGTTTAATTTGTTTATATTATTTGACTGTTATTTTCTTTGTCAATTAAGATCTAAATTGAAATGTATGTAATAAGTTAAGATTAGAATTAATTAAATCGTAAATTCAAAATAATTATAAAAAGTTCCTAAAATAATTAAATAATAAGCTGGACAATGCATACAGGATCATCAGGCCTCAAACTAAGCAAAGACATGGGTAAATCATAGTCATCGTGGTCCTGTTAAAAATCGTGGTATCTAATTATCCTGTAGAAAGTGTTTTTTAACAGACTCCAATAAAAGGAGGTGACCTTTTATTGAAGTCGGTTAAAAATCCTCCTTCCATATGAGTTCCATGATCGGCCAAATTTTTTTGTGATTTGTTGACATCGCTGTTTTTTTTGTCATTTTGTTGAAAAGAAAAGTTGATCCGCCCATGTATGCTTTTTTGTATGATGGTCGATTTCCTTCAATTATGGACCGCTTTTGAATTATTTTCGCTTATTTTATGGAAAATAATCCCTTGGTGGTCCCATAATTTTTTTATCCCCGAAAGTATTAGATCTGTCTCGCGAAACTTAAAATACAGTGTAAATACTAAGGTATTTTAGTAGATTTTAAGGTTAAAACAAACTAAATATCGTAAAAACACAAACACACACTCAGGATGTTGAGTGAGTCAAAGACAGAATTATCTAGTGAGTGTCATTACAAATCCTCCATGCAATCAAAGCAAAACAAACGACAATCACAATCATTCCCTGTCAATTAACCCCTCTGTAGTCAGAAAAGAACTATCGGTAACTTTACCAGTCTGCCAGGCTCTCGATCGACAGGGTAATTCCCAGTCAACAATGACATGACTGCCTTCGTCGCTCACTCGATCAGCATTGATTGAACTTGTTCAATGAAACCTGACTTATTGGCAGGGCTACTATAACTGTACAATAGTGTACAATGCATTATTAGCTACTTTTCTCACAAATTTTACACCGCAGATTTAGGAATTCTCAGTGAAAATTCAATAATTCAAAAAACTGTGCCTTTTGGGTCCTGTAATACAGTAAGCCTAAGCTGTATCATTGGACCCAACAACAATTGATCGTTTTCAGGATCCTACGGACTCAATATATACACCCTATGCCACGTAAAATGTGTACCTACTTACTAATCTGAAAAGGGTGATTCTGGACCCCATGGTATCAACTTGTGAATATATGTTGTCTCGTATTTTCTGGGCGTATGTTTATTGAAAAGTGTTTTGCTTTAAATTAATTTCTATTTTCTTTCTATTCGTATTCCCACTTATTTAACATTGTAAAATATTTCACAAATGGCTTTTGCTAGTTCATCAAAACTTTTGTTTTGTCATGAAATTATTACAGTTATAATATTTAAATCCTTTGAAATTTCAAAACTATAATAATAATGCATGATTACACGTAAAAACACCAATATGAAGAAAAAGTAGTAATTCAGTAGAAACTAATTATAAATGAAAATTCAAAAAATCCTCGAATAAATGTTGTTCCGCTCTTGGGGCACATAATCACCCGCTTTCGGCTTAGTACACAATATGTTTCGTGACATTGACATAATTGGAAACGTGACATAATTGGAAACATTTTATTGTCAGATAATGATTTTTATTTATTTAGGAAAGATGCGATGCAATCGTCATTGTTTGTCGCGATTGCTGTCACTTGTATCACATTTTCTTGTCAAAAGTCCTGCGTGTCTCCTCTATGAGCCTGCAGGGCATTTGTGGACAAAAATTCCACCAATAAATCCTTTAAAACCCTTCGCAGGGGATAATCTAGGGGATTAGTGGAATAAGTCTATATATCGACAGCAATTACGAGAACACTCATTATACTCTGTCCACACATTTCTTTTCTCTGACTGAGTTACAGAATGCAATTTTTCATACATACGTAATCCATCAGCTCTATAAACGAAGCTTTCGTTAGTTTCGATATTTTTCGTTCAATAAATTCGCATCACTATTATTAAAAAGAAGCAGTAACTATGAAATACTGCATTCTTCCATTCAGTCAAAGTTATAAAGACACCGCTTCTTTTATTTCTATCACTCTGGGGCAAGGAATTTATATACTAACTATAAATTCCTTGCTCTGGAGATAGAGCTGGACACTGGCAGAGTCGTAGATTAAAAAAAAGAAGTTGGAGTTGAGAGCTGTTGTACCAAATCTGTTACAAAAAGAGAACATTTTTTTATGGACAATTAGACCTTCGTTTGACCACAATCTCACCTGATGAAAAGTGACGAACATTTATAAATATTCAAAGCATTTGAGCATTTAAAGCAATATGGGAGCAATATGGGAGTCCTAAATAGCATAAAAGGAATTTTATGATATTAAGGACTCCAATAATACCTTGAATGGATAAACGATATTTGAACTGCAGCATTCTCTGAGTGCAATACTAGAAACAAATTCTAGATGCTACCGATCTGTGCAAATAGCAATATATTAGTTTGTCTTGCATGCGGGTACAGACGTTCAATTTAAGAGCACGAAATGAGATATCCTAGAGTTAGATAAGCCGATACCGGATTGAAGAAATATCTTCTACCAACTGTTATTGTACCTATTAGGTATAGAAACAAATCACGGCTTTAAAAATAAATAAATAAATATATAATGTGGGACAATCCACACAGCATCATCTAACCCCAAGCTAAGCAGAGCTTGTGTTATGGGTACCTGATATATAACCTGATAGATGACTGATATACATAATATAATACATAGATACATATATGTATATTTTTTTTATTATACAGAGGAAATACACAGAACCAATATTTGCAGATCGTACAAACATTTTGTCCCGAGACGGGAATTGAACCCGCAACTTCCTGCAGAATAAAGATTCCTTTCTGCTAATTAAGATGACTTCTGTAGGTAAGTTGTCAGACTGGATCAAGTCTATGAAAAAATAAATAGAAATGTTTATTGAGAAGTTAAATCCACTGAATAAAAACCTATCTGAATTCAGTTACCGTCAAAAGAACGAAGCTTCACTTTACGAGTTATTCCCAACGCCTCATGAGAAACGCACTTATTGCCAACGTCTCACGTCAATAGTATTCCCAACCTGTCACGAGACATGCACCTATACCCAATGTATCACGAAAAGTGACCTCTTACCTATTTGTTATTATTAACATGTTTATTATTACTTTTGAGTGTTTTGAGCCATATCAGCCCTATTTAATTTTGACGACTACCTTTTGTTTTACTTAGATATTTTTCAATACTCTATGTTTTCTGTTTTCTATTATTTACTTTCGTAACTTCGTTCGAATTCTATTCTATTCTTATTTTCATGGTAGACTCGTTCGCATTCAACGTCGGACCGAGCGTTGGTTCACCTCCAGCGTCGAATGAAGACATTGTTTTTATTCGATTGAGTTTCCACAACGACAAGTCTGATGGTTTCTATAGAATTCGTTGAACACAGAGCCCGGAGGTTCTATTTATTATGAGGAAGATGAATGGCTGTGGTAAAACTATAGTGAAATGTATGATAGAAATGCGGTTTTGTTTACTGTTTGAAAAGATGGCGTAATGATGGTGACATGCAGTCGTCATTAGTTATTGTTGGTTGGCAGCTTCCTAGCTTACTTCGTCTTGGCTTTTTGTTTCAACATAGGGTTTAACCATTTTTTAAAATGACTATTTGTAAAATATGACACTTATACAGTTTGGAAAATAAATATTTTATGTATTCATTTATGTCATTTTATGTAATCGTCAAAGCTACTCGTTCCTTCGCAGATGGAGCTTAGGTTTTTGTTTGTTCAAATTAAATTTCTATTGACTTAGATTGTTTATAGTAAAGAAAAAAGAAAGAAAAGTAAGGTACACCTTAGATAAATAAATAATGCAGGACAAACTCCACATTATCATCTTACTCTATGTTAAGAAGAGTTGTGTTATTGTTACTAGATGACTAATATATATTACAATACATTACTTAAAGATAGATATTTTTTATAATACATAGACCTCACATTACTATGTTTATGGTATAAAATTTGACTTGTCTAAGTGCTTATTTTGTAAGCCTAAAGAAATAAAGTTATTGATTTTGATTCAGAACACCCGTAAGAAATATGTGCAGATCGTACAAACATTTGTCACAAGGCGGTAATCGAACCTACAACCTCCTGCTTCGCAGGCGGACATTCACCCACATACATACAACCTTATCATACCAGTAAAGATCAATTTCCATTCAACCCAGCTCATACAATTGCTCTAAAGAAATTACACGAGAACTTGTTGCTGTTGCCGAGAGCTTTTGCGGGTGCTTCCAAGAGTTTCTAGAGCAAGAAGTTTCTTGAAACTCTTGGAAGCACCTACACTACAAAATTACTTTATCATCAGTTACCCGCAAACATCAATTTCCATTCAGCCCAGCTCATAAAGAAATTACTCGAGGACTTTTTGCTGTTGCTGAGTGCTTCTGCAGGTGCTTCCAAGAGTTCCGAGCGTAAGAACTTACTTGGAAATCTTGAAAGCACCTACATGCTACTTTATCATCAGTTACCCGCAAAGATCAATTTCCATAGAGCTTAGCTCATACAACGACTCATAAACAAAATTACTACAGTGGTTTTTGCTGTTACTGAGTATTTTTTGCGGGTGCTTCTAAGAGTTCTGAGACCAAGAAGTTACTTGGAACTCTAGCACCTACAAGTTACTTTAGAATCAGTTACCCGCAAAGATCAATTTCCATTAAGCCCAGCTCATACAAATGCTCACTCGAGTAATTTTGCTGTTGCCGAGTGTTGTTGCAAGTGCTTCCAAGCGTTTTGAGAGCAAGAAATTACCAGAACTATAGGAAGCACCCGCAAAAACACTCAGCAACAGCAAAAATAAAAGCATTGTTAAAATTCTAGGGCTGAGTTGAAGATAACTTCAGAAGGGTGTAGGTAGGTACCTAGTTAAGTTATAATTCCCTAAATTTCGGCACGTGTTAAACAAGAAGGCAATCAGGAAAGAGGAATGGATGGAATATTAATACTGAATACTTGGTATAAATGGCTCGGGACTTCGTTGGAAATTGCCATAATCTTTACTTTGGTTAGGCCTAACATCAACTTACAAGTATGTCACCTTGGACGAGATTCGTTACAATACTAAATTTTAGCTTTTAGCGGTAGTATGGAGCGCACGTAAAAAAAGTGTTATGTCTCACGAGAGACATTTTGATTCTCAACGTCTCATGAAAAGTATTCCCAACGTCTCACTACGTCTAGAAAATGCTTATAGGAAGGACTGTTCGTTAGCTGCAAAAACGGTAATTTTCACGCTCTCACTTTTCTCGCATACCGCAGGAATCAGAATCAATAACTTTATTTCTTTAGGCTTACAAAATAAGCACTTAGACAAGTCAAATTTATACTATAAACATAGTTATTATTATCAAATAAGAAATAAGATGTTATTGATATTCTCTTCGCTTCAACTTTTTGTCCACTAGTGGAAGAAGAAGGAGATGACTAGTTCTCATGCGAGGCCTATAACAAGCATTCCATAGGCACTTCTGCCGTCATAATAATTCGTTTGATTACAGAAAGTAGATATTCGGTTTATACGGGCTATATCTGCCGCCATGTCAGCCGTGCTTCATTTGGGTGCATTATTCCGTGGCACGTTGCGCGCTCGCTCACGTCACTTTAATTTAGGGCTATGAAATTAGAGGATTATCTCTTACTTCCGATAAGGACAATTGAACCGCGCAAAAATTTCGCTATGCGCGGTTCAATCGGTCCTATCCCTAGTAAGGCACTCTAATATTATAAATGTGAAAGATAGGATTTATTATAGATGTTTGTAACCCCTTCACGCCAAAACTACCGAACGGATTGGGCTGAAAGTTTGCACACATGTTGTCTAGGCCTGGAATAAAATATAGACTACTTACATTCCACACAAACAAAGCGTGTGAAGCCGCGAGCAGAAACTAGTAACTTTCATATTCTACAACCCGCCTGCAATACACAACATCTATGTCCCGAAAGCGACAACTAGGCCGGCTAGGGGCCATGGCCTCAGAGTAAACTGTGCATCATCAAACACTAACACAGTAACAGGAACCGAATACCATAAGAAGTTGTTATGCTCTCTCAGCTCGCTTCAATCTTCAAAAACAAACTCAACCAGCAGTTTTGTTTGGTGGTGACTCTAAGTCAAAGGGCCGATATGCCAACCGCCTCCTAGCGGGACATCAGACAGATCAGGATATAGGTACCTTGATCTGTTTAGTATCTGGTGTGGTGGTGTGGATTAATATCACTTACTTTAAAGTCCATAGTCAATCATTTATTGACTATTTCCAATCGTTAAATAAGTTAAAATCCTAAATTTCTAACTAATATTATAAATGCGAAAATGTGTTTGTCCTTCCTTCACGCCCTAAGCACCCAATCGACTTAATATTTGGCATAGAGTTGAAAGGAAGGCCAATTTTTGTTCTGGTAGAACATCGAATTATCATGGGAAATTTAGGGGAAACAGATATTTTATCCTCCTAGAAATGTGGAATTCTAATTTAACGCTGGTAAAACCGTTTGAACAGCTAGTAGTTAATAAATGATTGATTATGGTCCGTTAAGTTAATGATATTGATATCCGCTTTAGAGTAGTCAATATATCATCGGTCTATACTAGTCTACCACTGAACATAATTCTCCCTAAAGCGTTATGGTGTCAGCTTGCCGCATGTTTTCGCAGATCGTCACTACCTACCCCCTTTACAAACAATTTTTTTTATTGATAGTGGTAAAGCATTTCACCACCATCACAATTGAGAAAGAGAAGATGTGACCAAGAAGGAACTTATTCACTCGGTATTTGAAGATTGGACTCTACTGGAAAAACAGACGCAGAAAGTACTCCGGTACTTATAATGGAAGTAGAAAAACACCAGCAAAACACTATATCATGTGAACGAAACATTTACAATGGGAACTTATTTTGAATACACGCGTCTTTCGTGGCTTATATCAAACTAATTTATATAGAATCGCTACGTAAATACTTGATACCTAACTAACTAAATATACACTGAACTAAATATTTATTTGACTGTAATGGATTAGATAATGTCGGGTATTGGGATTATGGGGGTTCCTAGTATTCAATGTTTTTGTCAAACTAGAACTATATGTATATATCGTACCAATATTATAAATGTCAAAGCTTGTGACTATGGATGTTTGTATTTATGGATGTTTGTTCCTTTTTCACGCAAAAACTACTGAACTGATTGGACTGAAATTTGGTATGGGTATAGTTTGGGATCGAGAATAACATATAGGCTATATTTAATCCCGATAAAACGCGGGTGAAGGCGCGGCCAGTAGCTAGTAGGTACATAAATAAATAAACACACATACAGCAGAACATAGAACCTCCTCCTTTTCGAAGTCAGTTAAAAACGTTATCGTTAAAATGTTTACATTCCTCATTTTATTCCCGTATCAAGCAAACTATTTAGAATTCTGAAAACGCAGTAAAATTTGCAGTCTGTGAATTGGGATCTCTTCACACAGCGGATGCACAGCATACCCTATCAGGAGTAATTAATCAGTAAGCAATCCACGTCCCAACATTCAGGCATAGGTGCACTTTGCATCGAAACCCAATCGAATAAAACCCGACACTGTGACAAACATACAACGTGTAACTTCAAACCGTAGCACTGTAAAAATAAAGACTGAATTCAACTGTACACTCACAATCGAGTTTTATCATCGGAATCGCGTAGTTTCGATTTGTCAAACAAATTGCGTGATGCAACTATGAGTAGAAGTGTTTTCGAATTGAGTTTTGATTGTGTTTCCGTCCGCAACAAAATGTGGGTCTTCGTTATTTATTCGACACACGAAACTGGCGACCCTTTTGTACAGTGCTGATATGGGCTTATTACGTCGGTTATGCTTTATTACTACGTAATAAGATTTATTTTCGGAAAGATTTTTCGAGCGTTGTATCTATAGGCCGGCACGTCAGAAATCACCCACTTACAATTTATGCGAATTAGAACTTCTACGTGGAAAATATATTTTTGGAATTCACAACAATGGAAAAGAAAAGTGCTTCCTAAAGTTTTGTAGGAGAATTGCTGTAATTCCTAATGATGAAACTTTATCGATGTCGTAACAACAATTACATAAACAAGGTAAAGTTGATATATCCTAGTAATATTATAAATGTTAAAGTTTGTAAGGATGGATGGATGTATGGATATTTGTTACTCTTTCACGCAAAAACTACTGAACCGATTAGGCTGAAATTTCGTGTGGGTATAGTTTGGGACCTGGAATAACATATAGGCCATTTTTATCTCGATAAAACGCGAGCAAAGGCGCGGGCAGCAGCTAGTTATAATATATAACTGATACTTATGTAGATAGGTGATCAAGATCATCATAGTTGTAATATTATATCCCTGTAATTATTCAGCGAGCAAACAATCTAACATTACCACCACATCTGAAATTGCTTTGGTTTACAGGGGATAATTTGAAATTGCAGAACCTGAAATGTGGTTCAGTACACTTATGAAAATGAGATTGTAATCTAATCGCGAACACACGTCCTGATTTGCCTTCAATCGGTGGATTTGGTCGCTAAGGGGCGGATTAAGGGAAAAGCTTTATTAATGCCGTATTTTGCAGGTTTCGATGACCTTTGTGTAAAAAATTAGGCAGCCTTATTCTGGCAATATATAATGTTTACAGTTGATTTACTTTCATTTTAAACTTGACTTACTAGACCAGACGCTCTTTAGGCATATTCCGAATCTGTTTGTGACTAAGTAACATGGTTATACCTACAGTTACGTCATGTCGCCAAAATTCAAGAAAAGTATGGGTTGGAAAAAATAGAATTCCCTGTAAACGAAGGGAATATAATTCAAACAATAAAGGATACAACAGGTGACAGAAGCAGAAATGGTGATGGTAGTAATACCAATGAGCTCTCTTGAAAATTATATATTATATATTTGCTTATGAGGACACTTTCATTGCACTGTTAAACTTAATCAAAACAAAGGGATCTGAAATAAATATTGTCCAGTAGGGAGCTAAATGTGGCTTTTCTCAGAACATTTTCCTCTATCGCTATCAAATAGAGGTAATCCTCGTTTGACATCTCAGCGTAATAAACCCTATTTGCTACCTGAGTTCGTTCCTCTCACAATGACCAAGGCGGGGCAAACACGTTGCCGTCATTAGAACCCATTACACCCTTGTGACACCTCTGTGGCGCAGTCAGAAAATGCCCGCTTAAGACGTAGAAGATTTTGATTGACGCGGGTTGAATATTTTTACTAAACACTTATTAGGGATCAGAGTGTTTTCCAGGTATGCATTTAAAAAAAGTGTATTATGGTTATCTGTCTGCTACTCATACAAGCTCCGTTTCTTTGAGTCCTGCTGGTACTGATGAACTAACGTTATTTAGTAAAAAGACAAATAATACTATGTATAGTAAATTAATGATAATGGGGTACCTATTTGTCATGATTTCTGTAGTTTAGAATTTTCTAATATTTCTTCTTTAATAGCCATGAGAGTTTAAAAAGTATTAATCTAAGAAGAAAAATACTTATAGCATTCCACGCAGCCACCACACAGCCGCCACCGCTCCGGACTTTCTAAACTAGCCCCGAATTAGCTATGTGTGTATATGAGTCCGTCCCCGTCAATGATCGAGGCGGGGCACGCACGTTGCCGTCATTCGAGAGGCATTCACAGTACCCATAGGATTTTCGTTGTCACTCATTCGTGCGACAGAAAATTGGAACGCCATTCCCAGAGTACTCCGTGCTTGTTTTACCAACGATCTTAGCAGGTGTTTGCTGGGTGATAGGGATCATGTTTGTCTGACGTTCGTTAATTGGGTTTTGTGAGAATCGATGTTATTCCCAACTAGTATTTTATAGGCGATAGTTAATGAAGTTGATGAGATGTTTTGACAAACACATCGCCAAAACAACTAACAACTAACAATAACTTGTAACTTTGCAGAGAGGCTGAAACGTTGCAGACATATACATACATATGTATGTAGGTATAGTTCTGGATCACTCTATTTAAATCATCAGCGAGGCAATGCAGCCAGCGTCTTGGGTACGTTTCCGACTGGTATTGATATGGACCAGTTGAGCTATCTGTAGATTGTTTGCAACAGTCTGCGGTTAGCTCAATTGTTTCAATTGTAAATACTGGTTTAATTTGTTTCTATTCTTTGATTTTAATTTTCTTTGTTAATAAAGAATATATGCTACTTTTCATATCAAAATGGCGTGGTTTTTTTCTAGGATATACAACAGTAAAAAGCTAGTAGTCCCTAAATTAACTAATAAGGGTAATGAGAATCCTCAGCAGATGTTTGGTGATGGGAGATGTTTGTCTCACGGTCGTTAATTCAGAATCGTTGTTTTACCATTATTGTGTATTACTAGCTGCTGCCCGCGCCTTTGCCCACGTTTTATCAGGATAAAAAATAGCCTATATGTTATTCCAGGTCCCAAACTATACCCATATCAAATTTCAGACTAATCGTTTCAGTAGTTTTTGCGTGAAAGAGTAACAAATATCCATACATCCACCCATACAAACTATCACATTTATAATATTACTAGCTACTGTCCGCACCTTCGCCTGCGTTTTATCGGGATAAAAAATAGCCTATATGTTATTCCAGGTCCTAAACTATACCCATACAAAATTTCTGCCTAAACGGTTCAGTAGTTTTTGCGCGAAAGAGTAACAAATATCCATACATCCATCCATACAAACTTTCACATATATAATATTATATATATAGATATATATTAGTATTAGTACTATTATATAGTAGGATATAGTAGGATTGGATAGGATTATACTAACGTTTTCCCATATTTTTTTTATGGATTTTACACAGGATGAACTAGCACCGATGGATCTAATATCAGACTGACTAAATAGACCACTGAGTCTACTTGGTCTCTAGTTCAATCTGAGTCTTCTTGGTCCCAGGCCTAGTATTTTTTAAAGGATGGTACAACCGTAGAAAAAAAATTGTAGGTCTATTGGTACCCAACTGAAGTTTATATCACATGTGGTATCCCTCTTGTCCAAAAACTTTTTAAATAGCCTGTTATTTTTTTAATAAAATCTTTATTAACAAAGGAAATAATGAAAAAATAATACTGGTTGGTTATTAAAATTGAAAGAATTGAGCTAATTGCGAACTGGCACGGACAAAAAAAAATAGTTAATTCATTATTAATAAAAGAAAATTTGAATTCACGATAACTTCGCTAACGCTTCGATAACGATTTCAGATATCTACCCAATGTACTTTTATCTTTTAATTTTGGAATAATTTTTGTGTAGGTAACTATGCGATGCAATCCGAAACGGAGTGTGGGAAGACCCACTCGATGGAGCGACGACATTGTAGCGGTCGCAGGAAGTCGTTAGATGGAGGCGGCTCAGGACCGCTATTCTTGGCGTCTAGTTTGGGGGAGGCCTATGTATGTTTAGCAGTGGACGTATACGGGCTGATGATGAGGTAATTATGGTATTTTTGTGTGTAAATTACATTTAAAATCATCCACTGTTTCCGGGATATAAGAAGCTTTTAAATAGGCCTATACAATATAAAATTTATGGTCTTTACTCGTAGGTGCTGTAATAGGAAGTCATCTTAAGCCACACTTTAGATATTTCAACAATATATTCAATATTGTACCTTACTACTTAGTGCTGTAAGTGTGAATTTACATTATTGGTTTAATATAATGGAGTGTGAATTTACACAGGTTGAATATAATGGATTCAATTACCCAGGCATCTCAATAAAACTGTTATTACCATAGTTGCTAAGATACCACGAACAATTGCAATATTGCATCCAAGATAAGTATTACGTCACATGACTCATCTTGGCTATCCAGCTTCCTACATAGGTTTCTGCTTTTATTGCGGTTGCGGGTTCGATTCCCGCCTCGGGACAAATGAATGTCCGATCTGCAGATATTTATTCAGGGTGTTCTGGACATTTTCTATGTATAATAAAAAATATCTATCTATGTAGTGTATTAAGTATTATATAAAGTATATCAGTTATCTAGTACCCATAACACAAGCTCTGCTTAGCTTGGGGCTAGATATTGTGTGACTTGTCCAACATTATTTATATATTTTTGTTTTATTTCAAATCCCAAATCATAAAGACTAGTTTCTGTCTACGGCTTCAAACGTGCTTTTTCGGAATAAAAAGTAGCCTGTCTTTCTCCGGATTAGAATCAGAATCAATAACTTTATTTCTTTAGGCTTACAAAATAAGCACTTAGACAAGTCAAATTTTATACTATAAACATACATAGTTATTATTATCAAATAAGAAATAAGATGTTATTGATATTCTCTTCACTTAAATTTTTTGTCCACTAGTGGAAGAAGTGAAAAAAATACCGTCTCCACTATATTTCAGTCCACTATTTTTCATTAAAATCTGTTCCGTCGGCGCATGTAAAGGTAACATACTGAGAGTCAGAATTTATTTCGCATTTTTATTATGTGTATGGATTTATAAACGTTTAATTATTAAATAACTGATAAAGGACACTTAGAAAAGATTATTAACCTTATACCTATTTACCTATATTATAACCTATTTATAACAAAATATAACTGGGAAATAATTATGAATTTCCGATTCTCATTCTTCAGAATTAAGTAAAGAAGTAACTCTCAAGCAGAAATTTCGCTCAAAGATCAAAATACGTATCCTATTTTCAAAAGGACACCTTATTCAGCTGTCTTAAATTCTGAATCAACTTGTTAACTGAATAGGTACTCTAATAGCAGCTATCATCATACCAAAGCCAAAGAAATTACTCGAACCGTTCACACCAGCGTGATTGCTTTCAAAGCAAAGCCGGGGTTGCAGCGAAAGGATTAAGCTTTAGAATAAGGCTGTAGAACACAAGCGGAGCGACTTTACTCAGTTTTAGAATCATATATAGGATATCCCCCGAATAGAATAGAATAGAATATATTTTTATTTGTAGTGTAAGTACAGTAGCAAAACTGAATAACTGCAATCCCAAAAACAGGTGAAAGTATAGACAGATCAAAAGTTACCAACTAATAGATATCTTCGAAAAATTGGTCCGTCGATATTCTGTACCGAATTGATAATGAACTGAGACTTCACTGATATGTGTAAATCGGCTTTGTATATTTTTGTTAACAAAGAAATTACAAAATCAAGGATACATCTAATATTGGTATTTTTTTTTTTAATAATTTATTATTTTTATACAGAGTTTTGGTAATATGTCACCCTTATGAATTAAGTCTTATGTGGAAAATATTTTATGACACTGCTGGCTGATGCCAGCAAAAATTGTTTTGAATTTCTAATTTGCTCCGATGATTCGGAGCAAATTAGAAATTCAAAACAATTTTTGGTTTTGAAAGCTTTAATTCAGTCTGTTTCTATCTAAGGTATGTATGTTTCTAAAGAAGCCTGATCTAAGATTTTGGAAATCGATCGAGCTTTATTACTTAGATACGATCTATTGTTTTTTTGTGTGATTTTTTAAGTAATCATATTTTTTTCTAAAAATTTATATATTCTTTGCTCCTAAAAATTTAAAAAAAACGGAATACATCAAGTTTAAAATTTATCATCATAATTTTAACTTTTCGAATTTTTTTGGCTTTTTTCTTCTACATCCTTAAACCGCTATGCTTGTCGCTCAGCTCACTCCACTAGAAACATAATCGTCGGAAACATTTCCGCAGGGTGCAGCGACTAAACGTGACTCAACATATACGAGATAAATTATTCAGATTCGTAGTGAATTACGAAAACCGGCTTACCCTTGCGCCACCTCGTATCAGTCTTATTTCTGCATTGTAATGATTTTTGGAATAAAATAAGTTTCTCACGATAGTTGGATAAGGTCAATAACCTCCCAGCTTATATATTTGCCTTGTGATGTGAATATTCCTAAGATGAATGCCTAATTGGATTGATGTTTACATGGGGGCGAGCAGCACTGCCCCTATAGAACAGATCCCCAGCCCCCGACCCAAATGCCCAGCGTAGAGATATTATCTCTTAATGAATTAAAGTCAATAAAGCGCCTTCGTTTCAGGGAAGTTCTGTCTAGTCTACGGGTGGACTATACTCAGATTAAAAAACCTGGATATATTTTGTATACAGAGGGGTTACAAAACCCAAGGAATATTGGTGGTAAATATTTAACCACATTGGTATCATATTATTAAAAGCATAAAAGCTGGAAACAATGTTTGGTTTTGAAAGCTTTCATTCATCATTTATTTGATATCCCATTCATTATCGATTACAAATTAAAAAAATTTCGCTCAACATTTGAGATTACGCGTTTTTGAAGTTTATGTTTTATTTTTACTCATATCTTTGTTGTTACCTTGTTGTTTTCCGTTAAGTTTGCATTCATGTCTTTGTTTACATAAAATATCTTGGATTCTAATTAGAGTATAGTGTGGAATCTAATCTTTTCTTTATTTGTTGGCCTAACCTTGGGATATATCAACTGAGCAGTCCGTACATGTAGCCACTAGAAACGCTAGTAACCTGAATTGTAAAACCAATACCAATGATGTTGCTGAAATCAACTGGTGGTAGATATGAATATAAATTTTGTATAGGGTTTTATGAATTCAGTGTGATAACAAAAACTATTTCTATTTAATTTGTCTTCGTTAAAACACAAATTAAATAGAAATATCAAAAATCTTTTGTTATATCTATTAATTTATACACTAACATATACATTAATCCATACATAATAATATATACATAATAATATATACATAATAATTCTACTATTGTATTCATACGCCCGTTAGGCAGGTTTTTGTCGTAGTACTATATGAATAATTTATGATCATGACATGTAATAGGTATGCATAAAAAAAAATGTAACCCTGAAACTTTACAAATCAATAAAATGTGAATAAAAAGCATTATTTGAGATCGAAATTTTATTTGGTATCGAGATGACACCGTTTACAAAAGTAGGTAAGTTGAATCCTTCTAATATTGTCCATGCCTGTGAGTATGGATGTATGGATGTTTGTTCCTCTTTCACGCAACTGATTGGGCTGAAATTTGCATTGCAATTGGACCTGGAATAACATATAGGTTATTTTTTATACCGATAGAACGCGGGCAAAGGCGCGGTCAGCAGCTAGTGTACCTTTAAATGAATTCAGTGTGGGTGTTCATTTATTGAATTGAACGCTTTATTTAATAATTGAACATACATAATATTAGTGGATAACCTAATCACCCCACAAAAACGCAGAGTGCGAGCATATAGTGCAGGATTAACACAGTTTATTCCAAAACAACGAGCAAACTATTCAAATGCTAAATTGAAAACTGACCGACTACGCTATTCACAACGAGATTAACCTAACTAAATTATACAATTCTATGCATCACAAAATAGGAACAAAGCTGCATTCTCTCGTGGATAACGCGACCTGCTCTGTTTCCCGGAAAAATGCATTCTCTACGGAGATCCCAGAACTCCAGAAGACACGTCGATAAAATAAGCACGAGCTCGCTTGTTTTCTGATTCTCGCATGATCCATGCGGAATTATACAGCACATTTTCTCAGTCTGGCAAATCTTGGCTGCACGAAATGTTAACACATAAGTCACTTTCGTTTTAAACTTATTTGACCAGACGCTGATATCATGGCCGTGGGGCCGCGGCGTACGAATGTCGACCCTTCCAACTCAAGCAGTGGATGTTGTAAGAGTCTACTAGGGGAATCTACCAGAGGAAGGGCAGCAGCTGCCTTTTGAGTATTTTTTAACACCAACACTGCGATCACCAATCCGCGTGCCAAGCGATTAGCGATTAGATTATGGCAAATCCCCCCTACATGGGAGACCATTCACTCGATGGACCGACGACATCGTAGCGGTCGCAAGAAGTCGATGGATGGAGGCGGCTCAGGACCGCTATTTGTGGCGTTTTATGGGGAAGGCCTATGTCCAGCAATGGACGTGTATGGGCTGATATGATGATGATATCATGTGTGGCAACAAGTGCTCTTCAGTATGGCATGTTCCTATCGCATGCTCCTGACATGTCTGTGTGTCGTTAAAATCGAAGAAAACTAAGAATTGGAAGAATAGACTTATAAAATAGAAACGAAGATGATAGAATTCAAACAATAAAGTAGGTATAGACAACAGGTGACAGCATCAATAAGCCCTCTTAAAATGAGCTTAAAATATTTGTTTATGAGGACTTTTTACTACACTGTTAAAATTAGTCAAAACAAAGCTATCTAAAAATAAATATTGTCCAGTAGGGAAGTAAATGTGAATTGTCTCAGAAAATTTATTAACAAAACATTATTTATAATAACTTAACTTATTTTATCTGTAGAGCTTAACTATTTACATTTATATATTTTTTTATTATTTTATTTTGCCATGAAAAGAAGCATCTTTACCTCAAGAACAGCGTTGTCACTCATTGGTCGCTGGCCAGATGCACGTGATTGGTGGATCACTTGTGTACAACTTCACACCGCGCCTCGCCTTACTGCTACACGACTCGAGAACATGACTGTGACACCGCTGTATGCCTATCTGCATACCGTGATTAAAACCATCATCATCATCATCAGCCCATACACGTCCACTGGTGAACATAGGCCTCCCCCAAAAGACGCCACGAATAGCGGTCCTGAGCCGCCTCCATCCAACGACTCCCTGCGACCGCTACAATGTCGTCGGTCCATCGAGTGGGAGGTCTTCCCACACTCCGTTTCGCATTGCATCGCGGTCGCCACTCTAGAACTTTTACTCCCCAACGGTTATCGGTTCTACGAGCTATATGTGTTTAAAACCAATATTTATTTATTTATTGCTATTTTAAGAGAACCCTAGTGTCTAGTTAAACCTAACTTAGGATTTAAGACACCATGTACCAAAACCATGTAATATTTTTATCAATAAACGAAAATTACAAATTACATCTTCTTTCTCTATCAAATGCATTCGCTACGGAGATCCCAGAAGACACGTCGATAAAATAAGCACGAGCCCGCTTGTTTTCTGATGTTTTCTGATTCTCGCATGATCCATATGCGGCATTATACAGCACATTTTCTAAACAAATTGTTTTATCGCTACTTCTAAAGTGGATCCGCTCCGTCGCGCACGTAATTCTTCTCGGTCCGCATACAAACAGCCCCTAAGGAGACGACAATCCACACGGCAAACAATAAAAATATACATAAAAATAAATTTGATGCTTGGAAACCGCGGGCTTGGCCGTGAGGAATATGCAATGGGCAGGTTTGGGACGAAACAGTTTCGTAACACTGAAGGGTTACTTGCGACGTTTTACATTCTCATCATTTCACTACACCAGTGTCCTGCACTAACCGTATCTTGACTGGACTTTCGTCTGCCGTTATTACCTCAGACGTCAGATTTATATAATACTAGCTGACCCGCTCGCGGCTACGCCCGCGTGGACTACGAGTATGTTTAGAATAAAAGTAGAAGAAAAAATAAGCTCAAAGAATAAATCAATTATTAGGATAACTAAAGCCTCCAACAAATACTCTGTATGTAAGTATCTTTCTATCTAGCTAAAGCAAAAGTATATAAATTCCTTGACCTTCAATACAACAAATACAAAACCAAAAATGGCATCGCGGAGTTTTTGCTAGTTGAACGTAGTGAAAAAATCCTAAGTCTATGGATGAAGTCTATGGAGTGAAAACGCTGTCTATAGCCAGCGTTTTCGATGAAAGCGCCTTGACTTTTTCCGACACTCTTCAACCAATTTACACAAAACGTATACCAATTATATACTTAAACCTTCCTCATGCATGAATCACTCTATCGATTGGTGAAAACCGCATGAAAATTAGTTCTGTAGTTTTTGAGTTTATCGCAAACAGGCAGACAGACAGACGCGGCGGAGGACTTTGTTTTATAATATGTAGTGACAAAGAAAATTACAACCAAATAATAGAGACAAATTAGAACTAGTATTCACAAAATTTTAACAACAATGTAGTAAGATTACCTGTTTTACCACTACCTGTTGATGATTTGGATACGATATATGTATTTATACAGGTATATTTTTCTTTTTAAGCCACTTAGAAATAAGGGGTAGGTTTTATGTTCCGCTGTACGTATGGTTTTTACCCGACTACGAGAGGGTTATGATTTCGACATCCTATGTATGTATGTATGTAGCCGATTTTGATGTTCCCACGTAGCGCTGAAACTACTGGTCCGATTTCAACAAATGAGGTGTCGTATGATTCGTCTTAATAGCCCGATGGTTATAGGCTATATGACGTCAGATAAAAATGGGGGTCTAACGAGATAGCGGAGGTCTAAGAAAGGGTTGAAAATCTCAATATTAGTAAATATGCTCGTGGTATCGTTGCAAAGGCCTTTGTTTGTACTTTCCGAAACCGTTTCTTAAACTTTTATCAGGTTAACGATTCTCAAACTATTAGCAGAAAGGTGTAAAAAAATATAGTTAAAAACTAAAACCCGACTACATAAAAGTCTACAAAGGCTACCTAAGTACTACCTAAGTATTAAAAGAAAATGCTATGGACAATAGGTGAACGCTTTTTTAAGACTTTTATGTAGTCGGGTTTTAGTTTTTTACTATATATTTTTTTTGTGGACGTATTCGTCCGTTTCTCCGTCATTTATAGGCCGTTTTAGATAGTTCTTTTGCAGTTGTGTCTAAACTAACCCTAAGGTGGTCCCATAAAAAAATATCCACGAGGGATTAGTATTTATCCCGCAAAACTTTAAAAGAACATTTAATACTAAGGGATTCAAAAATGTTAGTTTCAAAGGTTTTTAGTGTTTTCGAAACAATCAAATTATTTATTGAAACTTACTGATATCGTGACGTGACACAATCCCTCTGGTCTCCACTGAAAAAACAGCGTTGGGTGGCCACTTCCGTACATTGTATTCTGTAGAAAGCTGAGTATAGACCTTAATTGGCCTAAATACTCCTATGGAAATTTAATATTTAGGTAGCATTAATAAAAAGCTCTACAGGGCGCTATGGCGCTCATTAGTGGAGGCCTATGTCCAGCAGTGATAGGTTCATGATGATTAATAAAAATAGTTTCTGAAGTTATTGTGTATAGTAGTTTAGGTAAATAAGGTTTTCTTTCTTTCTTTTGTTATTGATCTCGGTCGTGGACACCTGTGTAACTTATGAATGAATGTATACTTTATTGTACTAGAAATTAACATGAATATAGATCTTATATCTAAACAAAAATTAACAGTAAAAAAGGCGGCCTTATCGCTGAGATTTCTTCCAGGCAACCTTGGGATTGAGAAGATATAATAAAAAAATCTCTTTTACAATGATGATGATGTGGTCTTGTTTACAATGATAAACAAAGGAAGACGGGTGAGTTGTACATTTTAGCCAGAGAAAACACCTCGGCATTTATATATCCAACAGAAAGCTAGGTCATTCAAGAGTTTCAACAGTTTCAGAACGATATGGTTACTCCGATTAGGTGCATGACCACAGATACGTTTCATGCAGCCATGATTGCTCACGTTGAATGTGTCAATTTGCGTGGATAATATGATTCGCTATAACACATCCACGATGAAAATCGATGTGGAAATATAACATGATGAAACATAGTGGTACCTACCCATAAAATTGCATTGTAGCGATGTGACTAGGAAATTGGATTTCAGATATGTGAACATTATAAACGTTATCCATTTACAGTCGTGATTTTCGTCGATGATGGTCGTGACAGTTGAAGTTTTGCAAATCCCTAATAACCTGCTTACCGGCGAACGCGAATTTGTCACGAGCCAATTTGTGATTGCTTAGCTTTATTTGGCAATTCTTTTCTTTGTTCAATGTCTGAATTTTACAGTCAGAAAAATTAATCAATTTTATTAATTAGAAAATAACAATCAAATAATATAAACAAATTAAACTAGTATTTACAATTGAAAGAATTGAGTTAACTGCGTACTGTTGCAAACAATATGCAGATAGCTCAACTGATCTATATAATAATCTACAGATAGCTGAACTGGTCCACATTTGAAATGATTCTTTTCGCAATAAATTTATTTTATCTTTTTATACTAAAATACTATATCTTTTAATATAATATTATATCTTTTAATAATCCTTTTACGGGGAAGACGCCATGATGAAATTTGTTTACAATTCTTATTATGATCAGGGACGTAATTTTTTTTTTCATCTATGTTATGATTTAATACCTGTTTCTGCTACCCAGGGCCCAAACTACACTAAATGAATAGCTTCATCATAACAATAGTGTCGTTTCAGAATTACATAATTTGGCATTTTACCTTTGATGAAAGAAACTCCAGATAGAGGGACGTGGGTCAAAAGTGTCAAGGTTGTAACCATTCACTCAATTTTTTCGTCCAAATAGCACCGCACGCGCTATCTTTATAGAGTTTTTTCATCTATGGACGATTGTGTGACGATACCATTGTCATAGTACAGCGATTGGTTAGTAGGATTCGGCTTCAGGACTTTCCGCATTTATAAGTTCTACCATAATTTTCGAGGTAATCACAGCCTATATCTTTCCCCGTTCAGGACACCATTTTACTTATTACCGAATTTATATCAGGCTTTACCTCATCAGCACTGAAACGTCCACTGCTGAACACTGCCCCCCAAACAAGGAGGGCTTTTCCAACTTTAAACTCTTTTTTGTTCACCGCAAAGGCAAATAAAAAACATAGATCACATATTAACATGGACAAGTACCATGGGTGGTCTTATCGCTTAGAAGCGATTTCTTCCAGGCAACCTTTGTATGCATACAAAATTTACAATTTAAGAAAGGCAAGGGTGAATACAACTTTAATACATTATAATAAATATTGTTATTATCATAATCATCACCCTTGGCAGTTGGATTAGTGATCGCAGTAGAGGTGTTAATAGTGTTCTTTAGTTTTAAGTAGTTTAATTTTCATTTTCTGGCTTTTTTATGTTTATTGTGATTTCAGTTTTTTTTTTTAAATTTCATTCATTTGTTTATACACAGAAGGGTTGAAGCTGCTGCCTTTCCTGTAGTATGTTCTCTGAGTCGCCTCTTACGATATCTAAGGGTTTACTTGGAGGGGTCGATTTTTACGCCACTACCGCTGTATTCGTATCAATTCAGTAATAAATCGTTAAGGTTAAAGTTAAGAATAAAATTGACAGATCACACAAAAATACAATAACATAGAACCCTTAAGGTATCGTAGTATGTCTAAAGTTGTTAAAAATACTTTTTATTAACAAACAAAATTACAATCAAACAATAGAAACAAATTAGAACTAGTATTTACAATTGAAACAATTGAGCTAGCTGCAGACTGTTGTAAACAATGTACAGGTAGCTCAACTGGTCCATATCAATACCAGCTGGAAGGGTTCCCAAGACGCTGCTGGCTGCATTGCCCCGCCCGATGTATGGCAATGCTAATGCGTAACGCCAGGTACTCACCAGCTCTCGGGACACGCGTCGCTTTTAAAGTAACAATTAGCTACGCTATAGAATTCAGCAGATATTTCGGGAAAACGGGTAATAGACAGTAAATAAATAAAATTAAATTTCCAGTGTATTAATTGATTGAACTCTTGTTCAGCTACGCTAATTGTTTGTAATGAAATAATGGCATGGACAAATGGACATTGCATGGACGAAACTAAATTAGGATACAAATAATGGATGCTAATTTGTTGTTTTCAGCAAATAGTTAAATTGTCAGCCAGTTAAGTATATTTGGAGCAAAAAGGAACGTAAAATAGTATTTGTTTTATATTATCTTTTCGTAAAAAATCGAGGAACAATTACCGGACATAGTGCTAAAGTTTAATTTCAGTTTTACTTTACACGTACGGAGAGTTAAAACCGAATGTTCAACTAAAAGTAATCTGTCTGGTGGGGTAGGCCTGAGATGATCTCTTTCAGACATAGACCCGATACACTGTTATCGGATTCACTGCCCGCCCAGCCTCGATGCCTCGGAAAGAGGGACACTGAAAATGAAAGAACAGTTTTCCCCTTGAAGGGAAATCTTCAAGGGCAAAAACAGGAATTAATTTTTCGAGTCGAGTTTTGCCTCTTGAAGATTCGTCTCAGGGGGGAAACGGTATGATCAGGGGGCGCGGCAACGCTACAAAGACGAGCGTTGCGGGCCATATAAGTATTGGGTAGTATTAATTATTACTGATTCTTCAAAAGAATAGAATAGATAAGTATATACAAAACAAACGAAACTTAACATACATAGGTGGAGGTTTAAAAGCTAAACACAATAGTGGTCGTCAAATGAGTTTTGCCTTCATAACCCTGTGCCGTTATAGGTGTTGGCTCATCATCCGCTGAGCGATTGCTACTCAGCGCTGAAGAACCAACATAGCCAAATAATGATGAAAACCATACCCATCTTACCCATCTTATTGTAGATAATAACAATACAGATAGTATTTCTGATATCCATTCTAATGTTATGAAACTGCAAGGGCATGTACGTGTTCTAATCGTCAACAGGCAAATCATTTACACACTGGTTTAGATTAAAATGTGTGTAAGAACAATAGTGTTGGGATAATGCCAAGCTTACTGTTCGACATGGTAATTATGTACATATAGATAGGTGTGATTAATTACATATAGAATAATCATCATCAGCCCGTATCACTGTTGAATATATACCTAATATTATGTTTGGGGGACAAACGAAGCCATGAATAGCGATCATGAACAGTCTTCATCCAATATATGTATATAGAATAGTTAATAATTCATTAAAATTTTTATTAAAAAATTTTGATAGTATTTCTTATATCTTACACCTGGTATTCGTAACACAAGCTCTTCTTTTTGGGATCAGAAAATGCGGTGTGAAATATTTGTGGAATTTATTTATTTTTGGCCCTTTTCTTTAATTATTCTTATGAAAATCTCAGGGGTATAAAGATTGTTGTAAATGCTAGAATTAAACTGTCAAAACTACTTCTTAATTATTTATTATTATATATTATTATATCACATAATCTTATTTTTTCTTCACCAAAATAGAGGAACGGATCATCTTTGGATTTGTAGTCTTCATTTCTGCAGTCTCTATTTCTACATAAACTTTAATTTTTATGTTACTTCGAATATAGAAAATGAAGATCCTAAAATCCTTGAGAAGACTACTATCTGTATTAAATCGGCGCCGATTTATCATTAGTTTTCAAATTGATAACGGTCGAACAACAAAAGGAATCAATTTAATCTTTGACCTTGCACGTGGGCTGTGGGTCCAATCTATCAAAAAGTGATATAGTGACATACAACAAGTAATTCTATCAGTGTAGTTGTTTCTGACAAATCACCAATTGCAAAACAATGCGTCGGTAATAAAAGCAATAATCAGAATTTATTGGTAAAACATTTTGCGAATTATTTTTTTGACGAAAATATTTATGCCAGTATCTGTAAATTCTTCATACAACTGGTTTTTAACCTGAATTTAACTAACCTTAAACTTCATCTACATTTTTTATTTAAAATAGAGAATATAACTTATGTTGCCAAGTCAAATGGTCGTGCAGTCTGTAATTCCGACAGCAGGAAGTGAGTCATGATAGGCAGGTAATTACGGGGTGAGGAAAAGACTGGCGTACTGACAGAATAGCTAAACATTAAATTAACCAGCAGTAATTACTGATTATATGAAATTAGAACGCAAAAGTAGACCACCGTAAACTCCTTTGCCCATTCTATAATTTTATTGTCACAAGGTGCAAATTCGTTGCCCAACCACCTAATTGCTAGGCACATGGGAGAATCCCACGCTATTGTCTGCGGCTGCACTCCTTAACTCGATCTGGCAAATGGGCGAGCGTTTGCCCGAAGACAATGGGTTTGTCGTTCTGAGCGCTCACCAAGACGTGACTCCTTATCTTAGCTTTGATTAATTACCAGTCAAGAGTGCAATGTAATGCGTACTACGGATCACGTTCATTCAATGTGTTTCCACACAATTGCCTCAACCTCAGCGTGTTGGGTAAACGCAGTCGCCCTGTGAAAATATAGAAATCCATTCTCAAGGCAAATTCGTGTTACAGCTCCGTGAGCACTCGTAGATGGTTGTGATAAGTGTTACAATTAAAAACGATTATCTAGCTAATTTCCTTTGACGTGGATTTCTCATGTAATCTAAGGTTACATACGTAATCAATCTGATTCTACATTATGATCTATCAGTTCTATCCAAATAGGAACCTGGGCCCGAATTCTACTAAAATTAATCTTCACCATAACGGTATCGTCTCAGAATGACACATTTTGGCATTTTACCTTTGATGAAAGAAACTACAGATACGCATGTCTATCAATCTCTCCGTGCAAATAGCACCGCACGGACTATCTAGAGATTCTTTCATCTATGGACAATTCTGCGACGATAACATTGTCATAGTAAAGCGATTGGTTAGCAAAATTTGATGTTCTCAATGATCTACTGAACTTGAAATATAATTGAATCCAAAACTAGAGTTACCTTATTGTGATATCTATTGTATATTAATTCGTAATCTAGGTATTTACTTTGATGCCTAAACTCAAATTACGTCTTGACCTTTTCATCACTGGCTCATTTGCAGACTCGGTAATGGTTTCGAGAAATTAAATGGATTATTAAATCACATCACGTAAAAATGTATTTAGGTAAATTGTGTTTCTAGAATTAATGAATTGGATGAAAATTATACGTGGATGTGGCTTGAGGAGTCGAAAGGAAATAAATAGGTGTTCTTGATGGTGGACAAAGTAAGTAGTTGAATCAAAGGTAGGTGTGGGAATGTGTGGATGTGGTGAGTTGTAAAACTACCGAACATGAAATATTTGGGAACATTTTCCAATTTCAACTTCCTGGTGACAAGATCGGATTGAAGATTATTTATCGGGTATTTATCGCGTACCTTTTGTTATATTTTCCCCTACGTTTCCATCGCGTTACAGCGATCGTGGTCACGGGGCGACTGGATGTACTCGGAGCTACCGCCGAGAATTGATGGCAGTATCCACGACTACCCTCAATTCGTCTGCAGAATCAGGAATGTCCAAGTTCATATTACGACACACTACACTGACCGTGTCTGACTGCAGTACAGGCGGATCACGACGCACACACTTATTAAGCACAGGATTCCACGAGGAAGAGAGACGAAAACCATCTTCACGATTAAAGTTCGGGTATTTTGTGATTTCAATCGCCTCTCGAACCATCCGTTTGTAGTAGTGGCGTTCACAGGATAGAACTTTAGGGTCATGTAGCTCAATCCAGTGGTTACTTCCTGAGTCTAGCAAATGTTCCGCTATCGCCGACTTGTTCAGTTGCCTATTTTTGACCGCTGCTATGTGCTCTTTCACCCGTTCGGCAATCGTTCTTTTAGTTTGCCCTATGTATGAGCGGCCACAGCTGCAGTCAACTTTGTAGACGCCTGGTTTTTGTAGAGGTATGACATCTTTTGGTGTTCTGAGTTGCTGAGCAACTTTTGCGTGGGGGGTGAGAACTGACTTTATTGAAAACCTTTTCAGGATATTTTCAATTTTATCCGTCACCCCTTTCACATACGGCAAAAAGATGGGTTGTCTGCTTACCTCAGGCGTTCTTCGGCTTCGGCAGACGAATTGAGGGTAGTCGTGGATACTGCCATCAATTCTCGGCGGTAGCTCCGAGTACATCCAGTCGCCCCGTGACCACGATCGCTGTAACGCGATGGAAACGTAGGGGAAAATATAACAAAAGGTACGCGATAAATACCCGATAAATAATCTTTAATTATGTCAACAAATCGCGAAAGTTTAAAAAGTTTTAAGATCGGATTGTTTTCAATATAACACAATTACACAGTAAATATACCTGGTGTATATTATGTAGAGGTACTTATATGTATAGTTTTAATATTTTAAAATTATTTAATTATTTGACTTTTCTCGACCTAATTTGCTATTCTCTTAGAAGCAGAAAAGGATAAATAACAAAGAATATTTGTTATTTATCCTTTTCTGCTTAATTTTTAAACATAATTTTAGTATGTTAATGGAACTTCTAACGCTGTTGTTTACCTCAATACAAATAAATAAATCAATTGTATAAGCACCTTGAGTAGGTGAGCACAAACAATATGAGTGATTTCTTAACTTAGAATTGCTTTTAAATTCGTTTGTCATCTGTCATTTGACTTTTTTGATTCTCAGAACGAGACAAAATAAATTTTAAAATAAAGACGTTTACGAATCGTGTTATAATTTTATGAACTTATGTATATTTAACCATTTTTCTTTCCAACTGTACCTTCCACTGTTTACGTAGAATTGAAGAATTACGTGCTAAAACTTTTTTGTAGGTATTTTTCGAGTCGAACATAGGGTGACTAACCGGAATATTGTGGATGGTACAGTATAATATGGTAGGTATGGCTCTACTTATGTAGAAGTTAGTATATAATAAGTAGAGGATAAATCTGGAAGTAGAAAGGTATCAGAAGAAAAAAATATAATAAGTAGAAATGATGATGACAATGTTTGAACCAATAGAACAAAGTATGCTTGGGCTGTATATCAAGAGAGTTAAGCCTCAAATATCGCTTCCACACGCATGGCAGGCATTACAGACAATCGATGTTGCGAAACCGCTTATTTGGAACCCGAAGCATGCACGATCAGCTCATTTGTGGTAAAGTACCAAGGACCTGGGCAATTATTTAGCGAAATAACAAGGCTGTGATGACATTATCATTCTACTGCATTCTAGCTCTAAAATGATAATGACGCAAATCCGTCTTTGTTTTGTTACAGATAGGGATGGCTTTCGGTACTTTTTTATTTAATCAGTTGTTTTCAACCCAGTAGTCCCAGTAGTCCTGTACAGAACTATTGACACAAGACAACTGGGAATAAGCGAATGTTCGCTAAACCATAAATGCAACAATACAACAAACAGTTAAAGACGCAAAGCATCAAGGTAGAAAATAACATAAATAAGATTAAAAAAACATAAAACAAAGCAAGTATCCAGCTTTGGAAAACAAACACTATAATGTACCTATATACCTACTTAGTACGTTGCTGTCGCGTACCCTGTAGAGGTAAATAGTTCAGTGTAAAGTGTTCAGAAACAATTGTAGAAAAAATAGTACCTTAAAATATCGCAAACAATATTTTGACGTCTAACAATCGGTATTAAGGAAGATTTTCCTTTATTTTTCATTTCCTGAATCACCCTAGTAATTTGCTAGTTACCTAGGTTTATTCTCACAATGAAAATTGCTCAACACCGGATTAGGCGATGTACAAGGCTACGTGATATTTTAATTAGTTAGAATTTATTGTTCGTAGGCGTTAAGCTATGAAGATTTAATGCGCATCCTTAGTTTAATGTCTAGTTTACCATTGTTTTGAGCAAATAATGCGATTTTTAAGCGTAACGAAGATATGTTTTTATTTCGTTTAGTTTCATACGTACTCGTATGTATACCGGACGCAATATATAACAATCACTGCCCAGTATCTTCAGTGCGGGGCGACCGGCGGCGGCGAAGGGGCGCTGCTATACGGAACTCAACTACAGCGTGAGTGGTGGGCACCCAAAGAGTTAAGAAATCCATCAACTTCCTAGTCTCTCAAATTTTACAATTTTCTTCAGTAAAATTTCTGCTGGCCAATTACAACATCTAGCCCCACACCTAACTGAGGACGTATAGGTACCATAGTCTAGCCCCAAACTAAGCAAAGTTCGTATCCCTACCTACTATCTTTGGTATATCTAATACGGTACCTATAGCCTGCTATGCAGGATTATACGGACAACTTGGTGACATTTCCGGGGCTTAGGGATTTGAGGAACAGTTGTTGGGATTTGCGAAGATTTATAACATAATAAATTGAGTTGTTTCTCAGGATAATGTGCGTTGGCCGGCCGGAGTAAGGAATTTTCTTCAACTCCATCATTTCAAATGTTTATGGTTGGACAGTCGAATAACTAATTGCGGAAAATCCCTTTCATTCGTTTTTGTGTTAAAATATTTTGCTACTAAGAAAAACAAATAGTTACAAAAAGCTCTGAAGAGTTCCATATTTCAAAAGGGTTTTTTTATTATTTGTCAATTTCTATTTCTACATAAATGTTTGGTTTATCAAAATCAGAGAATATTTGTTCAAAAATATACATTACATTTCAGCCAAACATATTGGCAGTTTTAAGTTACTAAATATCGTTATAATTATATATCCATACATATTGTTGTTTTATCTGACTGTACAAAACAGCGTTTATTATTGCTGTTCGAAAAGTCAGTAAAGAAAATATTAAAATTAAAATGTAACATTTGGGTCAGTGTCCGAAGATTTTGTATCCCAAATGTCGGCAAGCCCATATTCTTTGTTTGCCGTTATTTCAACCTTACCTAACTGAGACATTTTTAAGAAACTTTTACGACAAATTCTCCAGCCAATCGGTCGGTGGTCGGTGTAGATTTGTTAAAAAGTGTTCGAAGTTCTAACAAAGAAATAAACACAAAACTAGCTAACCCTACTCGTAAAGTTCCACGTCTACATTTCTGCCAAGGAAGGTACAGGATACACTCAACACCCTAGAGTCTGTAAATTTCACGATAAAATAGGCAACATTCCCTAAATAAAGATGCCTTTTTTGTTTCTGAAGAACTTTTAACTTAACTTTGTCATTTTTTGATAAACATTCTGAACGTATGTTTAGCATATGTCATACATATGTATAGCGTATGTACGTTATGTTATATTCTATCTTGTTTATAAGCATTATGTTATTTAAATTGTTTTTAAATTCGTTAATTTTTTTTAATACCTACTTGTTAATAAGCAGATATAACTCGAACTCTACAATAACATTTTATGATTTTTAAATGCGCTGTATGAATTTTCATAACTGCATATGATACTATTGGTACTGAAATAAACGATTTGATTTGAAACACCTGCAGTTGGATAAAAAATAGATTCATTTTGTTAATAGACTTACACTTCGTAGAAGTTTCTACCTTCTAGTCTCAGATTAAGTTCTGTAGAAGTATTATAAATAACACATAACAATTTATTCTATTTTTATTCTCTAGATGCCTTGGTGTTTTTAACGCTTTAGAAATATTTTAGTTAGGTACAGCTGCAAGGCATTTCAATTAGTATGGATTCCCACGTCTCAACACATTTCACGGTCTCGATCACGGCACAGAAGAGCAAGTAATCGGTCTGACTATGTAAGGAGCACTTGACATGTTGCGTGACAAGATAGGCATTCATTGAAGGTCGAAGCTGCAAATGCAGTTTTATTTACTGTTTTTTTTTAGGTTCAAGTTTGCGGTCATGGTTATGTCATCGTTGACTCAGACGTATAAGAAGTCCATAATACGAGTAGCTTGGAGTTCTTAGAAAAAGCTGTTGAATTAATAGGTAGTTAGGTAACTACCTACTTTAAAGTCGATTGAAGTTTTAGTGTCAGGACTTGGACGTAAGTTCTTCCGGAAAAAGAGTCCTAAAATGCACGAGCATTTCTTCTGTGCCACGTTTTTAACATTTCTATGTTTTTACCTAAACTAAAACTGAGGTCAGTGGCAGGAAAAGAAAAGAAAGAAAACTTGGAACGTGATAATAGCTATGAAAATAATTCAGATAAGTAGTAAGTGCACAAGTACCTAGTGAACGTATGTCACGCAAAGCAGCGAGTATTGGACTATAAACCTCCGATTTTTGCTGCAAAATGCATTTGTGAAGTTGTTTAATAAGGTGTGTGTTAGTAAGGTGTTGTATATTAAAGGTTGCCTGGAAGAAATCGCTTCTAAGCGATAAGACTGCCCATTGTACTTGTTTATGTTAATGTCTATGTGTTTTATTTGTCTTTGTGGTGTACAATAAAGAGTTTTGTATTGTATTTTATTACTTATTTCTAACATTATGTTACAGAAAAATCATGGAATAATACTTTATCTTGTGTCTATCTAATTATTCCATTATTTATTTAAAATTATCATTAATATCATCATCATCAGCCCGTAAACATCGATTGCTGAATATAGGCCTACATATGTTCGTTATTACATATATCTAGTATTATTTATTAATAGCGACGACATGGTATGGAAACGCGAAAGCAATCGCGAACAGAATAGATTCGCCAGCCTTTACAAAATTACGCTTTTATTTCATCAATTACATACAAAATCGGCTTTTGTTTTCTTCTCAAAATGGCCGAGTAGGTACATATAGTCCAGGCTTTATTGGGGGCCGTTATGGAAATTGAGCCGTGCTTTCCGACCGTATAATTTTGTCATGTGATCCAATAATTTTGTGACGTTATTGCCACATGTGAATTACATTCGTGGAATCGAAATTATACCGGGCGCTTTATCTTTTTGCAAAATGCCCGTTTTATGGCCAAATTCTTTATGTAAATTTTGGCGGTGGTGGAATTTTGAAAGTGCTTTCTTGTTATTAATCGTAGGGTATGATTAGATTAGGATTTGATTCATTGAATTTATTCGAGCTATCCATTTTGTTAACGTTAAATTAAAATGTAGCAACTGTAGCAAGAAGCAAAAACGCTCGTGTCTTTGAAAAAAAATTCAGCCGTGGCAATTTGTTATGAAAACATATATTTCTTTTATTTATTTGTGATACACCGGTATTACAGAGATGTTGACACATAAAATTAAGAGAACTGTGATCTGTCATTAGGCAAATTTTACACAATTTAGAAATCGAGCAAAAAGTTAATAATAATAGTGAAGCATATGTACTCTTTTACCAGTTTTTCAAACTGGTAAACGCATTAATTTCAATCCTTAGAACTTTGTCTTTATACGAGTATAAAATAAATAAATATAATAAGAGCTTTATTTTTCCTTACCAGCTAGTACATAAATTGTGAATTATATTAAACTTAAAGTAGGTATCTTATAATCCATAAATAAGTAAATGTTTACATATTCGTAGTAGTTTTTGTCCGCCTTCGGCGGTGAAAGCCTCCTCGACGCTTTTCCATTCTCTCCTGTCCCGTGCTATTCTGGTCCAGGTGCTCCCCGCTACTTCTCTGATGTCATCACACCACCTCTTTGTTGGTCGACCTTGTCTGCGCTTGGCGTCTCGGGGGATCCAATTTGTGGCTATTTGTGCCCATCTGTTTGGGGGAAGCCTCTGTATGTGGCCTGCCCATTGCCATTTGAGCTTTAGAATATTCTGTACCACATCTTTTGCTTTGGTTTTCTTTCTGATGGTTACATTTCTGATCTTATCTCTTAATCGTATTCCCATAAAGCTTCTCTCCATGCCTCTTTGACAGACTCCTATTCTTTCAAGCTGTGCCTTTGTTATTGGCCAGGTTTGGCAAGCATATGTGAGGGAAGGTGCTAGGCATATGTGCATTGCTCTAGATTTCAGAGCGATAGGTAAAGTACTCTTAAATATTTCCTTCATTCCCCAGTACTTATTCCATGTGCTTTTAATTCTTCGAGTTATTTCCTTTTCTGAACTGTGTTTAAAAGATACTGTGTTGCCCAAGTAGGTGTAGTCTTCTACATACTCTAGACTTATCGAGTTTATCACAATTGGTATTCTGTTATTGTTGGTCATGACTTTGGTTTTATCTTTGCGCATTTCTAGACCTGCTGTGTTGCTTTGGATTCTCAGTGATTCTATCATGTCTTGTAGGTCTGTTGGGTTTTCTGATAGAAGTACAATGTCATCTGCAAACCTTAGATGCGAAAGGTACTCTTCATCGAGCTTTATACCTCTCCCGTTCCGAGTATGCTTCACTATTATTATTGATTTTTTGCTCTATTTCTAAATTGTGTATAAGTATGTAATGAGTATCAACCGAGACGTGGTTATTCTACATTTACATAATAGCTAAACACTACACTTAAAAAAAGTAAAGTACCAAAATATTCGCGTGTGAGGAATTTGATGTTATTTCTATGTCTAATACCCATACCATACAATAACTAAATACTGCCTACACACAAACCAATACCATAACGTTCCTCTCCTTCAGTATAAATTTAAAATACAACCTACTGCATAAAAGAGCAAACCCAAATAACGGAGCGAGTGTTGTCATTAATACTGCCAAGCAAAGTTTGGTTTGGCGGCATCTTCGACAGCCATTATGGATATAATTAATGGGTTAGCTATTAAACTTTTTAGTAGTCGACGACACGATTTAACTGTGACATTTTAACCTGGACCAATAAAAATGTAGCAGTCGCAGGGACTCAATCGACGGAGGAGACTCAGACCACTTTCGTGGTGTCGGTTGGGGGAGGCTATATGCCACGGAGGCCACGGAGGAGCAGTGGAAGGGCAGATAGATTATGATGATCTTAGCCTTCGAAAATGTTTGGGTGCTATTCGTTCAGGATTTTGAGGAGATCAAGTCAAGGCTTTTGCCAAACAAACGTATCGGGTATATTGTATTTTTATATGAAGGGTAATCATATCTCTCCTCTGTTTGAATTCAACTGGTTTCCTTTCTAAAGGGTATTCTAGCCTTTTACGGTGTTTTGAAATTCGTCGTTTAAACCAAAATAACCTATCAAGCTTACCCACTAATTTATCGTACAAACAGAATAGATAATAACGCGTACCCGATAGACAAAATGCCGTAACCACACCCATAGTTTGCCAATAAATACTTATCTTAAATCTAAACAAATAAACCATTCAATAATATACTAGCTCGTTAAATTGAGTTTAACCAATCGGCTCAAGAAACTAATTCAGTCTACACAGATAATAAACACGTCGTAAACCATCGTTAACCTGATGACCGCGTCGGTAAACCGACTTTCAATTGAATCCTATTGTCGTGGATTTGATCCCGGCTTTGCACCTGTGGATTAGTCATAACGCCAGTTCTGGCGTGTATTCTGGATATAGCCTACCTGGAAACACCGAAATATCTCATAAAGCCGAATGATAATCATCGGTGTGGCCGTGCCAGTTACGTAATTCTTTGAAATATAATCAATAATAGTTTATTTAATAAATTTCAAGAATAGGTAATATTTATGACCGTATTACTCTTATAGCCGAGACGATATATGTATTTTACTGACAATAAATCACACGAGACATTGTCTTGGTGCTGATATAATGGTATCACTATGAACGAAACGCGGAAGCTGAAGGAATCGAATTGTAGAATTAGTTGTTAACTCTGTCCGTGCCCAAATCGAATAATAGGAATTCATTTGTTTTAATTTTATTTTAACCATCTCTGCGCGTTAGGTTCGGATAGATGCATCGTCCGTTATAAAACCAGAAATCACCAAACTGGCAGCTACAGAGGGCGCAGATCGTGTGCGTGTCAACTCCTGAATAATGATATTGGGTGACATTTAATTTCGGATACAAAAGGCTCTTTATACTGTTTACCCTAATCCATTTAGTATCTCGCCCGGCGAATGAAGCGTCCTGACATTCAACCTTTCAGCCTGCTCGTTTAGACCGTATCGAGGAATTAGGGTGAGCGTCATTTCAGACATTTTAGACAACAGGAAACAGTGTACCCGTAGTGATAGGATACGATAGCCATCGGGGCCTGTCGTTGTGCTAATGAAGGTATGAAATTGGAAATCGAATACTATTCAAAACAACGCTATAGCCTTTGCTTAGGCAGGTTGACTGATACTGAAGATCGTGCGCATTTTGTAGTGCACTAACACACAAGAGAGATGGTATTTTTCGCGAAATTTAAAATAGACCTTAAAATCTACTTACAAAAAGGTTTTATAAAAAGTTGTGTGCGTTCTTACTAAAAACCGAGAATAAGAAGTAAAATAGTTAATTCCTACTTTAAAAACATGTAATAAAGTACAATTTTCTGATTGCTTCTTAGTTGAGTAAGGGTATTCACATTTTCTTCCCTAGTTCAAGTATATATTTAATATTTTCAATTCGAGTTTTTGGATAAAGAGTAGATAAAGTAGGGGCTTTATCTACTCTTTATCCAAAAACTCGACAAGAGTAATGCTTTATGCTCGCTCTTAATTAATTATCTATCATGGCGTGTGTTGATTAGTTTACTTAATTTCGGTTTTGTTTGCTTAAATAACATGATTGATCGATGTAAACTTTTTACAATCTAGATTTGTATGTATGTGATTGACCGTGTTTGATAGTCACTTTTAACTTGCAGGAATGATATTCTAGTGGTCATTTAGAATGAACTTTTATTTCAAAACAGATTTGCACTTTTTTAACTTTGTAATAAACTAGCAACCCGCCCCGGCATCGCACGGATAGTAGAGCGAGAGCGAGAGAGATATTATGTATTCAAGTATTTATTTTGCAATCCTAATACATACAATGTGAGAGGTCTTAAATATTTCACTTAGAGGCTAGGTATTTAGGAGCCCTGATAGGGCGCCATGCAACTTGAGAGGTAGCTAATTGTAAGTATCACAATAAAGCTTAGTTTTATAAATATTGCACATTATTCAGTACAACAGCTAGTCACTTAAGTATCACAACCAAAGCTAACTTAATTTCTATCGGTTATTGCACAAAGTTATCTAATACCCAAAATCGAATAATGTTAATATTAATCCTACATTATGCCTCCATATATGTTTTGTCTGTCGTAGGATCGCATCAGCTTTAAAAGTGGAATATCCTACCTTGAATTGTTTTGTTATATATCAAAGGCAGCGTTGTTGATGAAAGCTCTCAGACGGCTTGACTTTTTCAGACACTTCCAACAAATATCGTTATATTTCAATCAATTTACACATTGTCAAAATAATGAGACACTGATATATTGTAGTGTAGTATGTAATTTAATGTGTGTATATAATTGAGTTTTGTCACATAGTGACTATGTCACTCCCGTAAGAGATCAATTCTTTATAATATAAATATGGCTGTGTTTTGCCATATTTCAACAAATTAGATATAACAATAATATTTTCTACATGATAATGCATCCTTTACTACCTTAATAAGGGCCTTGAGCCAAATGTACCAAAACTGTAGTTTGCTATACCAGCTAACCACTATGCCAGTGCGACCATGTGCGACTAAGAACAAAATGCTAAGTTAATGAACCTATTGATACCTAAAGATTGACCCCTCAACTGTTGAAAAATCTACTGAAGATTTTTGTCAGAAAGTGCTTGTCTGTTGAGAAATCTTCTGATGTGTGATCACGTGATTCGTAAAGTGTGTGGCCATCTAAGGTAGAATTAGCTGCACTGAGACGCACATTAGTATCTTGTCGCAACATCCGTAGAGCACTTATTGACCGATGGAATTGGTCAGCACCTTTTGAACTGCATATCTATTGTGGACGCGGGTTCGGGAACCATCAAATAGAAACTTTTAAGAAATATATTCTACGTCTTCGCCCGCGTTTTATAGGGATGAAAAATTGCCTATATGTTATTCCAGGTCCCAAACTATACCCATATAAAATTTCAGTCCAATCAGTTCAGTAGTTTTTCCGTGAAAGAGGAACAAACATCCATACATCCATACTTACAAACTTTGACATTTATAATATCAGTAGGATGTCAACATTAATCTAGGAGAACAGAGCTGGGTGACCTTAATATACATTATAAAGAAAAAATAAATTTTCTGGTAAAAACACCCAGCTCTGTTCTCCTCCCGAAACAGCTCAAACTATAATGCTGAAAATTAGAGGCGTACCTACCCTCTAATTTTCAGCATTCTAGTTAGAAGTAGGTACCTGTTACTAAACAACCTCCCACAAAAAGGGATTTTTGGAAATTCCAACCCTAAGGGGGTGAAAAGGGTTAGTAACCACAAAACTTATTACAGTTTTGTGGTCGTCCTTTTATTGAACTCTAAAGTAGTAAGGGACTAAAGTGTACCTACACCTATGTCGCCTAAGGTGCAGATGAGTCGATCACGGGGTTTTGACTATTAAGGGGTTACCCTGATCCAAATCAGTGCCGCCACCTACATAATATGTTATCGTATTGTTACGAGAAAATAGGTGGCAAAGGCAACAAAGGAATTTTCTAAAATACCTAGGCCAGTTTGTGTATACATATCATAAGCTTATTTTTAATGCCTCTTTAATAGTTTTATATTGTATAGCTTAGGAGGAGATGCGAAAACCGAGTTTGGTAGTAATCGAACCTGGCACCGACTGACCGTCAATACGTTTTACTGACATCAAATTCTCAACCTTAATATCTCAAAAAGCTTTACGTATGGCTTTGTCAGTGATCGCCAGAGGGTTTTTATGTCATCATAACAATTGACTGAGATGGACCGGAAGGCCCTTAATATTTTTGGATTGCCTCTTTTTATAGCAATTCATTATTTTTGTTTCATTTTCAAGCCTGTGCCTGCTATTGCGGATGAAATTATACTGAAATGGAAATTCCATGCAAACTATGTGATTCCAATCATGAAAGAAAGACGTAGAGAAAGGTACTCCATAAAAGTACTTTCATGGAGTACTTTTCATCCAATTAATTTTCTTGGAATTTTCAATGTCAAATTAATTTCCAATAATTAGGTAACTACTGATCTTGGCTTCTCATAATCACCAAAAGGTATTGAAAAGGTAAATAAAATGTCTTTTCCCATCAGTGTTTACTTGATTAAAATTGTGTGTAGGCTTCGATTCTTCGATTATTGCGAAACTGTGAACCCACCAGCCTATTGTAACGTTACAATACATACTTAGGTCCCACCCATTGAGTATATAGTCAATAACAATACAAGTCTTACGAAATCGATAAACAATTGGTTATTTTTTATGCTGATGTGATTTTAGCATACCAACGTAAAATCCTCATTTTTATAGCCCTTCCTAATTGTCAAGTTCTGGTTGTAAAAACCAAAGACTTCTATTAACTTTTGAGTCTATTTTGATACCACACAAGATTTCTGAATATGCTTGAACTATGTAACATTTCACCACAATTGGTTCAGTAGTTTCATCGTGAACAAATATCCAATATCCATCCATCCGTCCATACAAAAGCAGAAATCTCTAATTTAATTAGTTATTTATCAAATAATAAGGTACCTGGTGGGTTGCTGCTATATTAAAAAATAAATAATTAAGTAAACAAAGGGTCATCCGTAGGCCTGCCATGGTTAAAATTGTAAGAGAATTCAAACAAAAACTCACCTTGGCTAAGGCTTCGTAGAAAGGCGGTCCTCAGATAGAGTTCCTGCAAAAAAACGAAAAGAATTATGTTCCAAGTTATAACAGACCTTATACCTACGCCTGAGGGATAGGGAAATTTGGTACTAGTATTTTTGTATTTATTCTCGTCTTTCGGCTTTTATTTTGCTCTGGGAAATAATAATATAATGTGTATTGTAAGTTTCTCTACGCTTAGCTACGTGATTGGTATTATTCCCGCTGTCCACCATCGAGATGTGCCCCTTTTTTATAAAAACGTGCCAATGTGATTTCGGGGTAAACAGGAACAAAATATTATTATCGGATTATTCCCGTTTTCCACCACCTAGATTTACCACACTGGGAAAAACTGTGTTTTTATACCTCTATGTTTCTAAAAGAGGCTCAGGAACTTTTATACTACGAATTCAGAAATTTCAGGATTCGTTGTATGAAAGTATGTAACCTCACACACTGGTCCGCACTAAATTGGACGAAATATCAATATCCTAAATTGGGAACTCATCGCTGCGACGCAATCTGAATTCATTTGTTTCCATTACGAATCTTAATTGTAACAAATGAATCAATGGCGGATCTCTCGGTAACGTACGTGTGGGTTCTTTCAGCTACTCTTCGGGCTTATAAGATTAGGAAATTGATTTCCTGTACACTAATGTGAATATTGGGAAACAGTTTTCTTGCCTATCACACTGCTTAACAGTGTGGTGGTTAATAAAATTATTTCCTAACCAGTGTGAAGGTGAGTCGGGCGCAATAAAATCAGGGAAAACCAGCAGTAGCCTTTGATCTTTTGACAAAATGTTTTGCCTATCTGACCTTTACAGTTTTGCCAGACTATCATGGATGGTCAGTCATATCGATATTAAACTAACTACCTGTGTAGTTGAAGACAGAGAACCAAAATTATCGACATATCTCTTAGATCTAGCAAGAAAACGCAAAACTGGAGACCGCGACTTGGCAATCGTAGTGTAGAATGCCCTCCGGTAAGGTGGGATGACGATCTGCGAATGATTGCAGGCAGATGCGGCAACCTGAAGGCAGGCTGCTATGTGTCATTAGCGACGTTAGGGGAGGCCTGTCCAGCAGTTATGGCCGATGATGATGATGATGAAATATGTATTGTAGAGCTGTACTAACTTAGATAAGTACAATAACTAATTCGTAATGTTAAGGCACCACAGTCCGTGATGTCTCAACTTTGAATAATTCATCAGCACTGGGGCGGTTCTCTACAGAACTAAGTGTTACTCGGTCTTGACGTTTTGTAACAAAGGTACAGGTGCTGAGAAAAGCTGTTTTGAGTGACAGATGAAAGCTGAAACAACTGAAACATTCAGTGCGAGACGATCTTTGATAAATGTTTCCTGGATTTTTGGTCTCTTTGATGTTTTCTTTTGTAGTCGCTGTGTTTTTGTTTAAATCTTTACCTTGATTGTAAATAAATAAATTTTATATTTGTTTATGTATGTATTGATACAAATTATTAATGTAGATTTAAAATATTTATGTATATATAAATATTTTAAATCTTTAAATCTTAAAATATTTATGTATATATAAATATTTTAAATCTACATTAATAATTTGTATCAATACATACATAAACAAATATAAAATTTATTTATTTACAATCAAGGTAAATATTTAAACAAAAACACAGCGACTACAAAAGAAAACATCAAAGAGACCAAAAATCCAGGAAACATTTATCAAAGATCGTCTCGCACTGAATGTTTCAGTTGTTTCAGCTTTCATCTGTCACTCAAAACAGCTTACAATAAAATAGTATGTATGAGTAGGTATTTAGTTTCGAAATTGTATTTATTTACTTTTAAAACAGTAATTATTATGCACACCGATATTACCCCATGTAAAAAAAAAGATCCCAGAGAGTAAGGAGAGATCGCTCTTGAGCGATAAGACCGCCCATTGTAGCTTATTCTTTAATTATTATTTTGTAAATTATTTCTAAGTTAAGTGTGCAATATCTATCTATGTATGCCATCCATCACTATCTGCAAAACTAATAGCTTTCTTAACAATGCAAATTACAACCAAATAATAGAAACAAACTGGAACTATTATTTAATTTTTTTATTTATGTAGACTGTTGCAAACAATCTACAGGTAGCTCAATTGATCCATATCAATACAAGTCAAAAGCGTCCCCGTCTTTTTTTCGTGATTACTTTTAGTAAATTTTTTCCTACTCTGCTATGGTGAAATTAATTATTTCATAGAATGAAGCCCTGGACTTTCTAATTTTAACATGAACTAAATAGGTACTCTTGCTTGCTTTAAGCAATACGCTACCTTAATTTATGTACAAAATAATTTTGTATCGATTTTTTAGGACAATATAGTGTTCAAGCTTCGTGCTCAATCTTTAACATCACCAGGGACATTGTAAAGAATTACCCCCTTATTCATAGTGGTCTGCTAACTTAAAACAGCTGCTAAGCTGTGTTATTTCTCACTCTGACTTTTGTCAATAGAAGAAAACAGAGTGAGAATTAGCAATGCTTTAAGTTAGCAGACTATTATGAATAAGGGGGTTAAAGTTTAGCGCTTGTAAGTAATTTTCTTAAACAAAGTTCTGACAAACATTAAAAGCAAAGTTTCACGTTCTTAAATTCTGTCTCTATTATTGAACACCCAACACTTTTCTACACAACTGTAGATAACCGACTATTGTTATTGAAATAGATTATTATGCAAAATTGTCTATAGTAGATGAATGTCCGGGCACTGAACCACATTTCTTTGTGCTAAAGGTTATTAGAATGTAGGTCTCGGTGCAAACATTTCAAGGTTAGGCGCTTGTTTTGAAAATTTATTACCCTTTTATCTAGAAGATAAGATTTCAATGGGCGAAAATGACAAATTGCTTCGAGTACGATTAAAGGTTGTAGAGTTTATTTACTGAAACTTGAACTTGGTTTTACGCATGACACAGCGTCTTGGTCATATAGAGAAGCAAGACCTCACTCATCATCGTCATATGAGCCCATAAACGTCCACTGCTGCACATAGGCCTCCCTCATACGACGCTACAAATAGCGGTCCTGTGCCGCCTCCATCCATCGACTCCCTGTGACCGCTACGTTGTCATCGGTCCATCCGAGTCTCTGGATGGTCTCCCAAGTAGGGGGGATTTGCCATAATCACCACGCTTGGCAGGCGGATTGGTCATCGCAGTGTTGGTGTTAAAAAATACTCAGAAAGAAGCTGCTGCCCTTCCTCTGGTAGGTCCCTTAGTCGGCTCTTACTATATCCACGGGTTGAATTGGAGACATTTCTAATTTATGAAAATTGTTTTGATTAATAGACAGATCTCTGTCTATTAATGAAAACAATTTTTTTAGAGGCATGGTTAGGTAATTTTTTTTTATTCGCGATCTGGGCAAAAAGTATCGAGGTCTTAAATCACTTTAAAAAATTGAGTTTAAATATTTAATAACTGAATATTGAGTAACTAAACAGTTTATATGAAAGTTATGCATGCCATGCGAAGTCTCGCAAATGTATTATGTCATGTGTTAATAATTTACCTGAATTAATACCTCCTTAGATAATTACGGCAATTAACTAACGATGGTTATGAATAGGTTTAGTCGCTTATGCAATTATAGTCATCCAACTAATTAATATTCAATTCAATTTCAATTTTAAAAGATTTTTATATAAAAATTAGCTGTTCCCCGTGTTTTCACCCGCGTTAAATTCGAGTTTCATATTTCTTGGGGAAAAAAAGGACTTTTTTCCTGTTAATCTCCCATGGGAATTAGATGTTTTACCTGGACAAAAAGTAGCCTATGTTACTCTCCATTCTTTCTACTAACTCTGTGCCAAAAATTAAGTCCATTGGTTGCTTAGTTAGGGCGTTAAGGAAGGACAAATAAACACACTTTCGCATTTATAATATTAGTTAGGATAGTAATAGTTCCAGTGTGAGTTTGAGTTGATGGGTATAGTTTGGGACCGGGAATAACATAGGTTATTTTTATCCCGATAAAACGCGGGCGAAGGCGCGGTCAGCAGCTAGTTCTCTCATGTAACTATTCATCCTTATTTGATTAATACATAAATAATAAAATAATGATGAATTCATAAATAAATCAATCTGCAATGCTTCAAAAGACACCAAATTAAATCAATTCCAAAAAATTTTAGGTAAGCCTATTTCAGCTACTATCCGAGGTAAATTTCATAGGGGGGGGGAAACTTTATCTACATACCTATTATGTACATTCAATACCAGTATCGCTTATAAAGTTCGAAAAAGTTGCGTGGTCACGCGCGTCTTATCAGCGATCCAGCCAGCGGCCGCGTCGTCGTGTAGTCGCGTCTCTACCGCATCCCGGCCGCTGCCATCCCAGTGTGAATTGAGCTTTAACGTGCAAATGAAATGTGACTACGCTAGGATGGTAATCTACATATTAAGCCGACTGTACTTACATTTGGAATGAGATTAATTACATCGTGTATTATTCATTAATCAGTCCATGTTAATTTCATTAGTTTACTCTATTAGTAAATCAAGCTCTGAATCGAGAATTGCACTCGATAGAGATTTTGTAGAACCTATGGTCTATAAGTTTCAGTAAAAATTTAATGTGATTTCTTTAAAGAGTCCCTCGGAATCCTGAATTAGAACTGATTATCCTAATCTAGACTAATCGTAACTAATATAATTCTGATTCTGATTCTAATGAAATTTGGCAGGGAGGTAGATGGTATCCCGGGGACGGACTGCGGACATAGGGTACATGAAAAGCGCGTGCGAAGTGCGGGCAGCAGCTAGTGGTAAATAATTAAACAAAAGACGGGATTTTTAAGTACCTACATGGATTTAGGTACCTAACTAATGCGCAACGCATCAGCATTGCCCGGCACAGCGGGGCACTGCAGTCAGCGTTTTACTCACGCCTCCGATCTGGTATATCAATACCAGTCGGGAGACATGGATCATTTAAGCTACCTGTAGATTGTTTGCAACAGTCTGCGGTTTAATACTGATTCTCATTTCTTTATATTCTTTGATTATACTTTTCTTTCTAAAGAGACCTCAAAATGTATACAAAAAAAAAATATTAAGGACACAAATCTGTCGTCGCAAACGCTCGTTGATCTACATGTAACTCCACTATGTTTTCATATTGCCTTTCGAGAGTCGTTTCTGCATACGGAGCTCGAACTACCTCATGAGCTTTTCTCAATAACACCACAACTAAGCATTCCTTATGCCAAAGAGAATTACTTGAAATGGAATTACAAGTAAGAGCATTATTTGTAAGCGGGTATTACCTCGACTTGAGATATTAGGAGTAGGAAGGTTACACGGCGCCCTATATTTAGATGATGTAGTAAGATGGCTTATTTCTGGTCTGATTGTTCGCTTAATTGTAATAATTTCCTTTAACTAAATTCATATAATTAAACTAACCAGCCTATTTGGTTGGTATTTTTTTTAAACCCTTTTCAAGGGCGGTGCCCCGGTCACTGATGGTCCCTCTTGTCCGCATATTTGTCTGTCTATCCATGTCCTATATTTTATATTATTGATTTTAATTTTCTGTTTGATTAGTTTTACTTTTCATTTAATTTTTTTCATTTATAACTATAGAAATCAATCTTTATTGACAAAGAAAATAACAATTAAATAATATAAACAAATTAGTATTTACCATTGAAACAATTGAATTAACTGCAGACTGTTGCAAACAATCTACAGATAGCTCAACTGGTCCATATACCAGTCGGAAGCACTCCCAATGCGCGAATCGAACCTGCAACCTCCTGCGTTGTAGGCGGACCTTCGCCCGCCGCATCGGTCGTCAAAGGTCATCATTTATCAAAGATTCTTGCCGAGTTATCAGCAAGGAAAATATTCCATTTTAATCTCAATACATTCTTTGTAATGTAAGTTCTACTATGTTAACCTATTGGTTCCCTTTTTTGAATCGCATGTTAATAGACACCAAACAGCGTCATCGATAGATAAAAAAAAACTAGGTTTCATGACGCAGTCTGAAGAAAAGCATAAAAGAAGTAGTACATTATAATGCAGAATTAACTTTTGCTTATATCTGTAGGAACTACTATGATTACAAAGATATTATCAACACTAAATTTACTAACGGGATATTTACCATGATTTGAGATTTCATTTTATAGTGGTAACATTCGTAGCAAAATATAAAGAAAGAGGATAGATCGGTATATCTGCCAATAAAAACTAACTCGCAGTGACTTCAGTTGTTCCGTGATCATGGCTCATGTAACTGTGCCGAAAAATTGGAGAACTCGAAAGTCAAATCATGGTAAATATCCCGTTAGTAAATTTAGTGTTGTAAGTCACCATGATAGTTTCAAAAGTTTTAACGATATTATCTCACATTAAATACCTTTGTAATGTGTCTATCATATCATAACAAGGTGTGACAATAGTATCAGAGAATATATCCATTGTTGACGGAAATTAGCTTGTTAGAGTTCTGGATCTCACTCATGAATACACCTCTGTGTTGAGAGTTTGGCATCGTGAATCCTTGCTAGGCTTCGACGCCTTGATTATTGTTTGTATTGCAAATTAGTGAGCCGTGTTTGTTTGTATTCAAATCCAGTCGGGCATTAGAACACAAATGTTTCGTTTTATAAAATTATAAGCGTTTTTATAAAGTGCTTACATAAGCAGTTTAGAAATACGCTGATACATAACTCATATCAATCAAGATCTCCAGATCTAATGACTGGTTTTATACTAAATTAGCGACCCGCCCCGGCTTCGCACGAGTGCAATGCTGATACTAAATCCTTACTAATATTATAAATGCGAAAGTAACTCCGTCTGTCTGTCTATCTGTCTGTCACGTTTTCACGCCAAAACTACTGAACCGATTTAAATGAAATTTGGTACACAGATACTTTGAGCCGGAAAAAGGACATAGGCTACCTTTAATGCGAAAAAAGGCTGTAAAGGGTTGAAAGAGGGGTAGAAAGGTTGTTTAGAAGTATCGTCATTATTAAAGTTAAAAGCTTGGAATTTGTTTTTAGGCTGTTAATTACATAGATATATGTAAATAAAATGTCATTTAAAGTTTTCACCCTCAAGGGGGGTTAAAATATCAAAGGGAATATGGGATGAAAGTTTGTATGAAAATCACACTTAGTATTCCTCGCGAACGAAGTCGCGGGCACAGCTAGTTATACATATAAACCTTCCTCTTGAATCACTATCTATTAAAAAAACTGCATGAAATCCGTTCCGTAGTTTTAAAGATCTAAGCATACATAGGGACAGACAGCGAGAAGCGACTTTGTTTTATCTAGTGATAGTTATAAAGAATTTATAAGTAAGTAAAGTGAAAAGTCGTACGGGCGAGGCCTATGTCCAGCAGTGGACGTGTATAGGCTGATGATGATGAAAGTGAAAAGATAAGTAGGTATACGTAGGGCTCGTTCATTAACCACACGATGTTTTTGTAGCAACTTTTAACCCTCTCCTGCTGCGGCCCCGGTGATAGGTACGTGGTTTTAGATTTTTTTCACATAAAAAGTGTCAAAAATTTCAGAATAGACATTAAAGTTGTAGGTTCTTTCTGATTGGCATAAAAATAATAAAGAAAGGTGCGAAACATGTGGAAAATAAATATCTACACGTGATATCGCACTTACACCGCCTTTCGCCTTGTGATATTTAGATTTTTTTACTCCCCCCCTTTCAAGACCTCACGTATTCATAGTCGATCCCTACGTACTGGGCAATAGAGAATATCAATAACACCTTATTTCTTGATAATAATGACTATGTTTATAGTATAAAATTTGTCTTGTCTAAGTGCTTATTTTGTAAGCCTAAAGAAATAAAGTTATTGATTCTGATTCTGAATATCAAGCTGTGGTTATGCAATTGATGGATGGACCACACACACACGCAAACAAGCTGATTACTCTCTCGTTGCCCAAAATCTCAAGAGTCTGGTGCCTCGGGAGAGCAGTCACACACACGTGCACACACCCACACGATACACCTACATACTATATTAATTTTTGATACACCAGCATTAAATATTCTCTACTTATTTGTATTTTAACTAAGTAAAAGATTGCTCGATTTAAACTTAAACAACCAACCATAAAAATTAAAATTATACTTAATTATCTTTAAATTAGCCGCGCTGCAGAACGAGACCCTCTAGCACATGTATTATATTACTTAAAAGAGTGTCCCATACCACTGAAATGTATTAGATTAAGTAAAAGAAATAAACTATTATTATTTTTTAATTTGATGGATTGACTGATGAAAAAAGCCAATGAAAATGATTAATAGCATTGAAAACTTTATATTTTGCTAAGGCACTGCATAAAATAGCCCCTAAATCATGTAGGTAGGGTCTACCTACGTAATACCTTAGACATAGATGTGAAGCAAAGTCTAACCCTTATTGACAAACCGGTTAGCAGTGTAAAGTGAATTATTGATACAAATTATCTCGCGTTAATTTATGGTTTGAGTAACATGCTGCTAATAATGTTAGGCGTGCGACAGCTTTACCACACAACACAATGTACTTTCTGAATTATATATCATTTGCATAATTATAGGGCAAACAGATAGGCTGCCAACCGTTTTGATTAGGACCTCGAGGTTTTGAGCTTTTACAAAATCATTCGATAACTTTATTTGTTATTCCTAACCTAACCCAATGGGCGTCAGGATTGTGTAGTGTTCTGTTACATTTATGATTTTATTACAACAATTTGATTCAATGGTATACAATAGCAAGCACGCGCAGGTCGTTTGCGAGTAAATTTATTAAAAAATATAGTTAAAAACTATAACCCGACTACATAAAAGTCTTAAACAAGCGTTCACCTACTGTCCATAGCATTTTCTTTTGATACTTAGGTAGTCGGAGGCCTTTGTTACTAATTGTACCCAAGTATATCACGTCGCAATTTATGCTGGTCATTGCGAGCGACGATCCTACTCTGCCGTAACACAGTTTTTAAACTAGTACGGGGGGTAGAAGTCACAAGCAAGCTATGCATCACTCATTTGCAAATTGTGAACTACCTCGTACTCATTATTATCTGAGTATGTATTGGGATTTTAAGTAAATTTCTATAATAAAAATATAGAAATTTGCTTAAAATCTCATGAAGTCTTCGTTACTTATGATAACCTTATCACCATTGTTTTTTAGTTTAATTTTATATCATAATAGTCTAGGATTAAGTTTATCGTAAAGAATGTATTAGCTATTAGTAACGTTCTTGAACAATAAAAGTATATATTTTATTTTTTGTTTTTTATTATTTTATATGGGATGGGTGCCTCTGACTACCTAAGTATTAAAAGAAAATGCTATGGACAATAGGTGAACGCTTGTTTAAGACTTTTATGTAGTCGGGTTTTAGTTTTTAACTATATTTTTTTACACCTTTTTGCTAATAGTTTGAGAATCGTTAACCTCACAAAAGTTTGAGAACGGAACGGTTTCTAAAAGTACAAACAAAGACCTTTGCAACGATACTACACACTAGCATATTTACTAACATTGAAATTTTCGACCCTTTCTTCGACCCCCGCTATCTCGTTAGACCCCCATTTTTATCTGACGTCACATAGCCTACAACCATCGGGCTATTAAGACAAATCATATGACACATCATTTGTTGAAATCGGACTAGTAGTTTCAGCGCTACCAGGGAACAAAAAATCGGCTACATACATACATAGGGTGTCAAAATCATAACCCTCTCGAAGTCGGGTAAAAATGAGAATAGGAATAGAATAGAAACGTCCACTGCTGGACATAGGCCTCCCCCGTACGACGCCACAAATAGCGGTCCTGAGCCGCCTCCATCCATCGACTCCCTGCGACCGCTACGATGTCGTCGGTCCATCGAGTGGATGGTTTCCCATGTAGGGGGGGATTTGCCATCATCACCACGCTTGGCAGGTGGATCTATCGCAGTGTTGGTGTTTAAAAATACTCAGAAGGAAGCTGCTGCCCTTCCTCTGGTAGGTTCCCTTAGTCGGCTTTTACGACATCCACGGGTTGGGTTGGAGGGGTCGATATTCGTAGGCCGCGACCCCACGGCGGGACTAATAATATTATAAATGTAAAAATTTGTGAGATATTGTTCCTCTTTCAGGCAAAAACTTCTGAACTGATTGGGCTGAAATTCTGTATAAAGTTATATATATATATATAGGTTTGGGACCTGAAATAACATATAGGCTATTTTATATCCCGATGAAACGAGAGGGGAAGCGCGGGCAGCAGCTATCTAGTTATAAATTTTCAGATTTAAAACCTAAAATAGGTAGGAAGACTTTTTCATGAAAAATACATCGCAGATCAACTTATGAAATCTGTCCATTTCTATTTTGTTGCAGTAGAAACGAATTCCTACGAGAGTGCATGCGGGAAATAGCGAGCTGTAACCGAGTGACAGTTCACGACGTGTTGCCACGCTGCTGTTTCGGTTTTGCTTGCTGATATCTCGCAAATCGCAACCTGAAGGGTTTTGTCAATAATTCATTTTGTGTATGCCTCAAGGTTCAGTGGTGTTCATCATGAGATAGCCTCCCTGGCAGTTTCCAAGTATTTTTTTAGTGTTAGGTACCAAAAGGGTGAAAATAGGACCCTATTACTTAGCCTCTGCTGTCTGTCCGTCTGTCCGTCCGCCCTTCAGCGGGCTGTATGAACCCCGTAAAAGGTAGGCAAGTTGAAATTTTCACAGAATGAGTATTTCTGTTGCCGCTACAACAACAAATACATATCCCACTAATATCATAAAGTTGAAAGTAACTCTGTCAATTTCTCTATCTGTTACCTTTTCACGCCTAAACGGCTGAACTGATCTTAATGAAATTTGGCAGGGAGTTAGATGGTATCCTGGGGACGGACATAGGGTACATGAAAAGCGCGTGCGAAGCCGCGGGCATTAGCTAGTTTATTATAAAATATAATAATTAAGGGAGTCCTTAGTATGTTGACTAACTAGTACCATAGATGAAGTAGTTTATTTTGTCCATGCTAGTACCTACTGACCACCGATGTTAAGCAACGTCGGACGCGTAAAGTACTTGGATGGGTGACCGCGTCTTGTTAGCTTTTAGCTATAACTCGATTTAAAATAAATCTTTTTCTTGATAAGATATAAGATTTGAATTTTTTTATAACTAATATACATAGAAAATACCCAGAACACTCGGAACAAATATTTGCAAATCGTACTAACATTCGTCCAAAGGCCGGAATCGAACCCACGACCTCTTGCGTCGCAGGTGGACCTTTGCCCGCCGCACCTCATCGGTCGTCAACAATAGGACACAGAATAAAAAAACTAATAAAATAATTTATTTGTACAAAGAGACTTAAATACTTCATCATCATCATCAGCCTATACACGTCCACTGCTGGACATAGGCCTCCCCCGTACGACGCCACAAATAGCGGTCCTGAGCCGCCTCCATCCATCGACTCCCGGCGACCGCTACGATGTCGTCGGTCCATCCGAGTGGATGGTCTCCCATGTAGGGGGGGATTTTCCATAATCACTACGCTTGGCAGGCGGATTGGTGATCGCAGTGTTGGTGTTTAAAAATACTCAGAAGGAAGCTGCTGCCCATCCTCTGGTAAGTTCCCTTAGTTGGCTTTTACGACATCCACGGGTTGAGTTGGAGGGGTCGATATTCGTACGCCGCGGCCCCACGGCCCTTAAATACTTACAACAATTTAAATAAAATAAAATACTTGTAAGACCGAAAGACACAAAATGGCCCCTGCCTCAGCATGGGCTGATTACTAGCAAGCTAGTAACCAACCATGGTCTTCCGTCAGAGCCATGTTGACATCCAGACTTTTATCCTATAAATCAGTTCCCATGGGTTATAGGCCATAACCATAAAACGTTTCTATAAAAAAAACGAATGCGAAGCAGCGTGCAAAAACTTGTCTTTGTGTACTTGTTTGAAAAGGATTTTGAAGCTTATATGTTCAGCAACTTTTGTCATTGACAGTACTTAGGTATTTCGGTCTCGGAAATCGCAAACATCAATCTGCATCAGTTTCTCGGGTGATTGGGCGTCACGATCCGGCTCTGGGGGATATTAGCCGGGGCTAAGCCTCCGGATCTTCATTTCATTAATGTAGCGTATTGTGAGAGTGAATTGATACAAGAAATCCACAAATAAATTAACCTTGTATCAATTGTGATCTAGTGTAATAAAGAAATTTATAAAAATAACAGGAATCTAATTGTCCCCTCGGCTCTACGAATTAGTACCTACTAGCGTAGATGAAAGAAAGTTCTTCCATGGTACTCGTAAAACCTGAAAACGGTTGTAGTTGGTAAATATTCGTAAATAATTTAAAAATTCCCTATTCAGGGTGTAAGTCTTTTTTTTTGTATAGTTGTACAGTTTTTTTTTTGCTAAAAATTTCTAAACAACATATATCATGGTCAACCTACCGCCATAGGTATTTCAGGGAAAAAAGTCTGTTATTTTTGTGAGATCGATGTTTTTAATCTAAGTTACCTAAGATTTTATTGCAGGTAAATTCTACTTCCGGTTAAGTTTTTACTAAGAGCTCTACTTAACTAAGTAGGATGATGGCATGGCAGTAGAAGACATGGTGGTAGTATTTCCCCGCAGGAGAAATTGTAGGAGTTCGCACTAATTTGGATGTACTAATTTGTATGTACTAATTTGTATGTCATTCGAAATTATGACGTATTGTCCAACGTAATTTTGTGATGTTTTGTAATGCGGCCCACTCTGTGTTCAAATAACAATAAATTGGTGTTCCGCAAAATTTGAATTTAATTCCGTAAATACCTAGAATAGGCACATATTTTATAATACTACTAGCTGCTGCCCGCGCCTTCGCCCGCATTTTATCGGGATAAAAAATAGCCTATATCCAGGTCCCAAACAATACCCATACCAAATTTCAGCCTAATCGATTCAGTAGTTTTTGCGTAACAAATATCCATACATCCATCCATACAAACTTTGAGATTTATAATATTAGTAGTATAGTAGAAAGGATACAAGTAGGAAGATAATTAGATCAAACAGTGTACTGATTCACTTTAAATTGCTGACATAAATTCTAAAAGCTAAAATAATTGCTATTGACAAACATTATTAATTGCCATAATAATGTACGTAAATGTTTAGAGTAAAGACTTATTACATAGTATATCCAATTCCCTTGAATTCATAATTAAAATATGAATTACAATCACCCGCCCCTGCTCTTTACTAACTTAAATTGCTTTGGCATAGGTATATTTTAAATACAATGTTTAATGAATGTTGCCACAACAATAGTAAGAATGTAGAGCAATGGGCATTGCCAGGTCACGACTGCACTGACAGATGGACAAACCTTCGATTTGTTGTCAAGGTTATGTCAAATGTCACTGTGGAATGGTGCAGGTAGAATGGCCAGTCATGATTCTTGATGTCATTTATAAATCGGTTTAAAGATTATATATTTTCTCAAAGAACATAATAAGTTCACTTGACAAATGAGAAAAACTAACTTAATAGGGACCTACTTATAAGTATCTAATTAAATGTATATTTGAGCAAGAGTGTGCTTTAAACAAACACTAAGTTAATATCACATTTAAAATCATTTATATTGCTGACTGTATCTCATACCATTTATCTTGCTTTAGGATTCGTTTGAGAGTGGTATTTGTTGGGAATAGAAATAAATTACTATCATAGACAAATACCGTAGGGTATTCGTTTTTGGTATTAGGAAGGAATACATCCTAATCAGATATATTCCTGAAGGAATTTATCACTAAACGCAGCGTAATAGCGTAATTATTAAAAACAAAAGAAGAAAAAAACAACATTGACAAAAAACAAAACAACTTAATCTAACAGATGTACAGATGATTGATATAACTTGATTTTTTCTTTTTGTTCTTCATGTATTTGTGTTAGTAAACAAGTATTTTAATTAATAATTACACCTCTTGCTTTGTATTTTGAGTTTTATTTCATTTTCCCACTTTTATGTAGATGGTCTCAAACTTTTGGCCGCAGTGTAGGAACAAAACTCGTCCGGTATTTGTCCCTGCTTAAAGAAAACCCACTATCCATCATTTTACATAAACCTAGGTAAGGTAGCTAATGTACATATGTATATAATGATTAAATTGTCATAATCTATCCATAACAAATTGTTGGACGGTTCTTTTTTTTTGGAGTTTCACGAAACTTTACAGCTGATCTATTTATGAAGACGATCCATCAATCTAAAAAAGTTTTCTTGTAACATTTTATGCAGAGACGGAGCAATATTGTTTCGTAAAGATCATCATCATCATCATCATCATAACAGCCCATACACGTCCACTGCTGTACATAGGCCTCCCCCATACGAAGCCACAAATAGCGGTCCTCAGCCGCCTCCATCCATCGACTCCCTGCGACCGCTACGATGTCGTCGGTCCATCGAGTGGATGGTCTCTCATATAGGTCCAGTTACATAACTATCACTTTATTTTAGGTTCAAAATGTATAGGTTTAAAGAACTTTATTCTCATACGAACACATGGTTCACCTATAATGAGATACATGAGAAAAAAATAATCTAGGTTATACAATATTTAAAATTAAAATTTGTTTACCTATTTACTTCGTCGGTGTCAAAAACTTAATAAAAAAATGAAAATCCGATGCTCAATCGTCAGCCAGAAATCATATTTTTATTTATTTAAACAATATTCAGATTTTTTTTTCTGATTACCTAAACAAATAGGTACTGAAAATTTCCACAAACAGGAATATGCATCCGTGACTGTACCGATTCCACGATATGACTGTATCCCACACCGATCAATACGTGCATCACATATTTGTACGTCTATTGAGTGATCTTAAATCTTGAATTAGTGCCTCATCATCATCATCATCATATTAGCCCATACACGTCCACTGCTGGACATAGGCCTTCCCCATACGACGCCACAAATAGCAGTCCTCAGCCGCCTTCTTCCATCGACTCCCTGCGACCGCTACGATGTCGTCGGTGCATCGAGAGGATGTGTATGTAGGGAAAAAAGAAATTTAAAAAAATGTCTGTAAATCAGTGCCTACTCAAGGTTAATTAAAGCACGGTTAACTTAACCCACAGAGTTATATAAAGACGAGGGAGATAATCGTGGGAAACTGAAATTGCATAACATCAAGATCATTGTACGTACAAGAAAGTGCAATTTTGAGATGTTAATCTGGGCGCGAATTGCGAGCACAAAGATCGCAAAAAGTTGTCTGTTTCTGATCTTCTTGGTACAGTTGGCTGCATAAAAATGTACCCACACTTTTTTAGCTTTGTTGCTTTAAAGCTAACTCGTGCGGCTTAAGCGCTCTATATTTTATTTTCTCTCTTGTTTACTTGTTATTAATCAAAAGACGAACTGTTACTGTTTCAGTATACTGGACTGTACCTAAAGATTTTTCAACGTTGAAAAATGAGAATTATGGGTAAGTACGCGAGAATATCCGATATTATCTTTACTGTTTGCGAAGCTAACGTACCTATGAATGGAGAGAGAAAGTTGTACTGTAATCTTGATTTTTATGAATGTAAAACGGAGACAAAATATAAAAAAAAGTCCAGTGCGAGTTCTACTCGCGAACCGAGGGTTCCGTAATTATAACACCTTGATTCTTGCCAAATTTCATGGTTGTAGGTCAACGGGAAGTGTCCTATAGGTTTTGTGTGCACGTGATTCCCTTGGAAATTTCCAAACATTGGGCATAAACGTCTGTAACTTTTGATTGCGTTGACTTAGAAGCTTAATTTATATCACGGCTCGAGAGGTTATGGATATTTGATGTTAATTTCAAATCGGTAGCTCAAAGCGTTTCTGAGAAAAGAGGGTTGACAGACGGACGGACAGACGGACAACCAAGTGATATAAGGATATAAGGGTTCCGTTTTAACTTTTTAGGTACAGAACCCTAAAAGACACCCTAAGTAAGACTCTTGTGATCACATTCCATTCCAAGCTTTTTATCATTTTGAATGTCAACAAGTCCCGACACCAAATGCGTATTCCATTGTTGTTGATAACGACTGTCCAATCTTACTGATTACATCAAGATTATAGCTACTGGGCACGACGACAGATAAATAAACAATTCATTAGAGGACCGTGACTGGTTTTAGTCGTAATTTGTGACAGGGCATTAGTTGTTTTAATTGATTTTAACTTTTGCCAATTAGCATACAACAGAGACACCTTCTTTGGCCCTTTAACTAAAACCCTTTAAATCCAGATGGATTTAAAGGGTTTTAACAATAAGAATCAATATTGAATTTAATACACATTGATAGGGGTCCATGAAGAATTAACGAACTTGTTTTGTTTAACCGCCGTAGTCACCTATACATGACAACTCACCTGAGGACTCCACAGCGCCAACGACGTTTAGAATATATATTTTATTAACTTTGTGCTTTGGCGTAGAGAACACAGGAATGCGTTTTTGGCGTGACGGTCAAAGGTCTGAAACCTCTAGTTTAGAGTAAGGTATACATATTTTTTTAAATAGTTACTCTACTATTATTGTAAGACTTCCTCTTAATGAACTGGATAGAAAAAATTTGACTCAGTATATTTTTAAGCGTGAGAAAATTACATAACGAACAACAACATACGAAATGTGGTTTCAAATAATTTCTAGGCTGTGATATTTTAATATCAAGGTTCAATCTTCTGTAAGCGTAACCTATAAGGCGCGCCCTTTAGCGTTCCTTAATGCCGAACAATACATCTTGTAAGATTTTGCCTAATTCTGAAGCGGATGCTAGAATTTCTAATTTAGGTAAGGTTTAGGTAAGGTAAAAATCAAAGCTTTTGTTGACGGCTGAGCACGCAGTTTTTCCGCTTCGTTACAACGCATTTTTCGATCGTCGTTGTATAAAATACCTATTAGTTTTTTAACCCATTCGCTGCCATCAACGCTAGGTTTGAAAATACAGGGCTACTTATTTTTAAAAAACGAAGTAAGTAAGTAAGTTTAGACTTTTAAAAGATTTTTAAAGTCTAAACTTTTGATTCATGTTTGTTAAAAGTATGTTTTAAGTATTTATACAATAACGAGAGGAACAGGAAACAATTACAAAAGTCTCGAGAGAAAACATTTAAAGGCCAGTATATACATAATTGAACATAATAAACGAAGTAAGGGATTATTGTTTTAATGTTCGTTTAGAGATTGTAGGAAAATAAAGCAAAATTGAGCTTTGGCTACTGAACCGAAAAAACTCTGTTTTTCCTCAATTACTGTCGGAGTATTTTCGTTATTTTACTTGGAGTTTAACTATTATTATTGGAAAAAGAATAGATAATTATATCAGACACTTTATTATTTAACTAAAATAGTAGGTAAGCACGGATAGTTATCCCCTAAAAACACACAACAACATAAACAAGATGACGTCTCTTTTTTAATATTAATATTATGTTCTTATCGCGTAAGGAAGGCAACACAGAGCATAGGTTAAAAAAAGGGTCCATCGCGTTGACACCCTTCTTGTATATGATAGGTACAAATACAAATCATTTATTCGCAGGGATGTAGGTACAAAAACTCTTACTCTTAATAATAGTAGAGGTAATTCCAATTTATTTTGCCTCGTCTCGGGGCATGAAAAATTTAAATGGTAGATTTTATACAGTGATGTGAGGTAATACTATTCATTTGTCATCATCATCATCATCAGCCCGTACACGTCCACTGCTTAACATAGGCTTCCCCCAAACGACGCCACGAATAGCGGTCCTGAGCCGCCTCCATCCAACGACTCCCTGCGACCGCTACGATGTCGTCGGTCCATCGGGTGGGAGGTATTCCCACACTCCGTTTCGCATTGCATCACGGTCGCCACTCTAGAACCTTTACTCCCCAACAGTTATCGGTTCTACGAGCTATATGGCCTGCCCATCGCCATTTCAGCCTGCTGATTCTGAGAGCTATGTCGGTAACTTTGGTTCTTCTACGAATTTCCGTATTCCGGACCCTATCGCGTAGAGAAACTCCGAGCATAGCTCTCTCCATAGCTGGCTGGGTGACTTTGAGCCTATGCACAAGGCCTATAGTGAGCGACCACGTCTCGGATTCAGTTGTACTGATATATAAATACTTGTTACCTTAATTACCTATTGTTATTATCCGTTGTCTTAGTCCGTCGAGTGAAGTCCTGGTGACCTGTAACACAGGTTCTTAGAACCTATTTCAGGCACCAGTCTTCACAAAACAGGTTTTACCAATACCTACCTACTAAATTGTTAATCTAGTATATCCATTGTTATTATTGTCAATTCCTTTGTGAAGAGAAATAAACAAAAAAAAAAAACTTTTTTTATTATTATTCACTAGCCTATAGAGTCCTCTTTCCATTTTGGTTAGATTATCCGGATTTTTTACTTTTGTGAACTTCAAGTGCTCATTACAATACACGGGTTTTCAATATTGCGTTTCGCACACCTCCGTTATAAGCTTTGGCCAAATCCAAACCAGGCTATCTCTATTTCGTACATTCTTTTGTTATGCACATGCAATAATATTTAGAACTATTTTAGTGTTCCATATAAATCTTTGGCAAAAGTGCCATAAACAAAGTAATACCTTTGTATAAAAAACTAATCATTGAACAAAAGTTAAGAACGACATTTTAGTGCCTTGACCCAATTTATACAAATAACTCTACAAAATTAAAAATGTATTCCAGTCTAATTTAAAATTTGGTTCATTCTAGTGACTACAATGGCACAAATAATTAATAGGTCAATGTAAATAAAGGCCAACCAATCAAACTATCGAAAATTAATGACTACTTCACTGTTACTCATTGATATCAAGTATTTCAATCTGCTGTCACAGTGACAGCTCATTTGCTTGCCGTTACGTTATGCAGTTTTTTCGTTATTCATTTATTTGTGCCGCTTTTACCAATGATTTCAAATACATCAATTAGAATGTTTTTGCGTGCATTGGATTTGGTCAAAGTATATAACGGTGGCGGAGGTGTACAAAAGGCATTATTGAAAGAACAATGAATTGAATTGAGTACTCGAAGTTCACATGAGTAAAAAATCCAGATGTCCAACCAAAACAATCATCCTATAGCATATTACTAACCAAGGTTATTTGTCATTATAAGACTACTGACATAACTACATAATTTTTTACTGATTTACCGGTCATAGAGAAGCAGTGGCCTGGCGGCCGCGGTGTACGAATATCGACCCCTCCAACTCAACCCGTGGATGTCGTAAGAACCGACTAAGGGAGCCTACCTGAGGAAGCAGCTTCCTTCTGAGTATTTTTAAACACCAACACTGCGATCGCCAATCCGCCTGCCAAGCGTGGTGATTATGGCAAATCCCCCCTACATGGGAGACCATTCACTCGATGGACCGACGACATCGTAGCGGTCGCAGGGAGTCGATGGATGGAGGCGGCTCAGGACCGCTATTTGTGGCGTCGTACGGGGGAGGCCTATGTCTAGCAGTGGACGTGTATGCCCATGATGATGATGATGATGATGAAAGAAGCAGACCGGACTCAGGAAGTTGGCGGTGATACACCCCCGTGCCTAGGCACGTTAAACCATTTGACCTGCGCCTGACTTCTTCTCTTCAGTCGTGTCGGTATGCCGTCTCCTCGGAAACTGACAGTGAAGGAATAAAGAGTGCACATTTGCTTGCGCGACATTGTAGCGGTCGCAGGGAGTCGTTGGATGGAGGCGGCTCAGGACCGCTATTCGTGGCGTCGTTTGGGGGAGGCATATGTTCAGCAGTGGACGTATACGGGCTGATGATGACTGTGCTTGCGCACACACTTTTGCACTATATTATATCCTGCACACCGGTTCTCCGTTGAGACTGGCCGCCGCGTCATGGTCGAAATTCGGCTAGGAGGATATCCTACTAGCCGAATTTCGACAAAACTGGGATGATGATATCATCACAGTTTGTTTGCAGTCTCGTTATTGAACGTGAATATTGAACCTACTTATCTTGTAAGTGCTCTTAATACTTTCAAATAAAATTAGTAGCAGGTCATGGCTTGGCAATGAACCCCGCATAACATATTTCAATCGTGAACGCATTGTTAATCTATGTTGAAGTTATTGTTATTCAACCATAAATATTTATTTCAGAAAAAGGTTATTGAAATATCAAGGTGGTATTATAAGATTTTTTGATTCTTAGTGTTATGTAGCGATCACAATCAAACAATGAAACAAATCTTATGATGAATCAGACGGACCTTGAATAATATTAATTCATCTTTTAGCCCGAGTCGGTGTGAAAACGCATTTACGAAAATGAGGGTAGAGCTCTAAAGGTAAACATTAAGACAAATTTAGATGAAATCGAAATCAAGAATGGGATTATCCAATTTAACACTAGACGGCCTTTTTATGTTCTTTTCTACTAAAAGCCATTTCTTCATTGTAAATTTGTCAAAAGGGGACTAGGTACGGTGCACCAGTGCTTAAATACAATGGAAGAGATGTAACCTTTGTACTTGACGACCGATGTGGCGCGGTGGACGAAGGTCCGCCTACGATTGCCGCCTTTGGACAAATGTTTGTAAGCTGCAAGTAATTATTCCTGGTGTTCTGAGTATTTTCTATGTATAATAAAATGTATCTATCTACCTACATGTATTCTATTAAGTATATCAGTATCTAGTACCCATCACTATATCAAATAACAGTCTTAAAGTGATGGGACCTATAAGTATAAGGGAGAGTACCCATAACACAAGCTCTGCTTTAGCATGGGGCTAGATGATGCTATACACATAGCATCATCTAGCCCCAAGCTGAAACAGAGCCTGTGTTTAACAAATATAGATAAATAATTATTTATCTATAATATATAAGCGGGGCAATGCAGCCAGCGTCTTGGGGACGCTTCCGACTGGTATTGATATGGACCAGTTGAGCTATCTGTAGATTGTTTGCAACAGTCTGCAGTTAGCTCAATTGTTTCAATTGTAAATACTAGTTTAATTTCTTTATATTATTTGATTGTTATTTTCTTTATCTATAATTATTTCACATCTACTCTACAAAAGCTTCATACTTACTGGTATTTTTGGCCGCGTCTGATTGAGTGGAGTGATACCCTAACGAAGATGTCAAAAAAGTCACGAACGCTCATTGTTAAGCTCAAAGCAATTTTCAATTTGGTGTGAATCATTGAAGGCCGTTCCTAAATGGGATCGAATTGTAAATGGTACTCTTTAAACGTTTTTGTAATGCCTTTGGCAATAGATGTTTCCATCTCAGATTCGGTAAAAGGTTGTTCTTTGACATGACATTCGAGCATTTGGCATTGATATTGGGCTTTAGGTTGAACACCAATACATACGTGAAAGTAAATGTAATTACTATAATTAGAATTAAAAAAAATCAAGAAAGGCACATGTTTTAGGAAAATTTCAGTGATAATAAATTAGCTCTACGTTTCTCATAGACAACACTGACAACATAATATATTATACTGACATACGCATAGAAAAAAATCTAGGTCTATGGACATACATACATTATATACTGACTACGGCTATGATGACTCAGTCTTCTTTGCATTCCAGCATGAAATTGAACATTTTGAACAAAAACATTTTTAGTTCGTACCTGCATTTTTTTATTCCATGAACAGAAATAGAGAATGAGTTGCAGTTTCCACTTGAGTTGACAGGTGCTTTACGGACATACTTAATTAATTAACTATCTATTAGAAAATGACTACATAGTTGATACCATAAAAGGTAGGCAATGAAATTAGGCAACCATTAGTGCCTATTTCCGTAGAACTTTTTTGCTTTGCAATAGGATACGACGTTTAAAATTACATTGTGGCAGACAAGGAATTAATTAACGCATTCACTGCCCACTCAGCCTTGCAACTTGCAAGGGCGCGGCAGCGCAGCACTACCTACTGCTTCTATACCTACATGCATGTTTGTTATGTGCACTCCATGCGTTAACATTATGAAAACCTTGAAACACTACCTTCCCAATATAATTTTTGTACATTAATTATATGAATTTAACTTATTTTTTACCGACATCAAAAAAAAAAGGTTCTCAATTCGAGTGTACGTTTTGTATGTACATGTTACACTATATTTCCGCTAATTATGGACTGATTTTGAAAACTCTTTATTCATTCTTTATTGTATAGAAATTGATCCCGAGGTGGTCCCATAAATGTTATCCCAGGGGATTAGTATTTATCCCGTAAAACTTTAAAAAAGTAAGGGATTCGAAGCGGAATTACCTAGTTGGTTTTTGAAAACAATCAAATTATCACAATGAGTGGTCATAATTTGAAGTCGATTTATATTTTTAATATACGCCACATATTTTTTATTAGCTTGGGGTGGTTTTGGTATACGCCGCATTATTTATTTTTTAATCTGTATATGTGACTGTAAACTCTTATTTTTGGCTAGACCTCTTTAGAGCCGATAATTTTGATTATGTTTATTATTTATCTTTTATTTTATTATTTTTTATCAATAACCTGTTTATGATAATTACTTATGTACTTCAATTTGACAATTCCAAGTGTTCTGTATGTTATAATTAATAAACTGAAACTGTACAAAGCCTTAATTTATTCTCTTTCTAAAAAGCCATCGTTAAAATCGCAGAGTAGCTAAACCATAGAGCATCTACTTCTTTGTTATACCCATATTCATTATAGCCCGCGCGGCTTCCACGTAACATGATTAAAAATATATATGGAGCTAGTTTTAATTGCATGTGAGGCAGAAGTGATGTGCTTCATCATAAAATAAATCGTAAAATTTGTATCAAAAACCGTGAAATATGTATGTTGTAATTGTAATTTATTGGTTCTTATATAAATTGTTTGAATTGTGCAGAAAAATAACGAATGTTTGCTATTTTTTACTTTTACTTACCAGCATCGTTGTATTAGTTTTATAGAATTCAACATAGTCTCAAGTTATAATGATCATAATCAAAGTTTTTAACGCAATGAGAGATTGCCAGAATGAGATTTACAATAGATCAGTTTCTTGGTAGCAATAAATTTAAAATCTTGACTTACACAATATTTTAAACAAGATTATTTGGAAAAGAGTGTTGAATATAGACTTTAGCCAAAAGAAATTCATAAAAAGTGCGATAAAAAAATCTGGTTATTATTTCGAGGATCTATTTAATTTTGTTCACTCAGTGATAACGATGAGAAAACTTTATTATGATAACCTCCTCCTTTTTGAAGTCAGTTTAAATGTTTTATGCGCATCCTTTGCATACAATTCGTTTTTCCACGAACCACGCAGATTTTATAAACAAAAATTGAATTATGCTTGCCAACGTTTTCACGAATACAAACTATTTTATATATAAAATAACTAACGTATACGAAACGAGTGAAACAATTCAAACTGTTTCTGATTTACAATGAAAGCTTTTGAATAATAACAGAAGTATTATCCTTTTCATTTGGAGAAACCAGAAAATAATTGTAATTTTTAACCTACTTTGTAAATATTCCATTTCTCTTACTGATAACAATTATTAAGGTATGTTTTTACTAAGTCTAGAATTTCGTGGTTTAACGAATTTGGTACCTACGAATATGAGCCAGATAATAATGTAGATAATGTTTCTGTTGAATTCAAATAAAAATTATTTATATTTTATTTACCAATAATATGACACATAGGTAACGAAATGATTAAATAAATAAATTCAAAATGTTATTCAAGTTAGTAGCAACAAAGCAAACAAACGAGTGTATAGTAAACATAATCGACATCAAAATAAAAATCAATCGTCTTCCTCAAGTGTAACAAAATTACAGCTTCGGAAATTCCTTGGCAAATAATAAAACTCCAATCTTTTCCGGATATGACAGGACTGCTCCGGATGTTCCGGGTTCAGAGCGGATATCCGCACATCACTAGACTACGCGAGGACGTAAATTAACAGAAAGACTACGTCAGGCTTTGTTTAACAAACGCATTACACGATTTAGTCTCTCTCTTGCAAACATTTTGCCACAGAAATGGAGGATAAAAAGGATAACTTTATTATATATAGTTCACTATTATGAAAACGAACACACGTATAGCATACATATTAATACCTATACCTTTATAACGTATTGGAAGAGTGTCATAAAGTATGAAAATGGTCTATTATATACATATTATAAAGTAAATAAGGTAGGTAGAAAAATATGAAAATTTAGGATTCAAGTATAGGATAAGATTCCTGGCTAGCAAAAAAAAATATAGTTTTGCAAATAGATCATTTAAAATTTTCACATTCATGCTTGGTAGGGGGAGTATTCAAACTAAAATTGTACAAAATTGCTATTTATATATTAGAAATGCAATATTAGAAATGAAAAATTTCTAATATTGCATTTCTTTTCAAATATTGATCCTTATCAGTGCTTAACCATATCCGTTGGTGCACATATGCAGAGCGATTAGAAAAATCAATCAGTTCGATCTTGTTCAGAAGTAAAAGATAAAAAAATCTAAACATGCAGTTTTTGTTTCCTCATAAATCGAGGTCATGACTCTACTCGTTCCGTTTTCTTGTTTCAGATTTGGCCATCCATCCACTCCCATCTCAAAAAGCCACCTGCATAATGTGGTTATATAGAGGATGGAACCTGGGAAATCCAGGTTCCATCCTCTATATAACCAGACACCTAGTAGATCTTGCATCAATAATCACTAGGTTTCTCAGACAGCGCTATGATTGGCGGTTTGCTACCAACGTTACGTTCGCACCTACGTATTTTGGTAGATTTTGTGGTAACTATCATCTGAAAATGAAATGAAATTAAAATCTGCAATATCTTGAACCTCGTTTAAACCTATTTATTTACTGTCTGCTGCAACGTTATGTTCCATTCCAATATGGTAGGTAAAGCATTTCAATATTGAAGATGTTTCCAAAAACGAAAAATCTTAACTAAAGCTATCAAACACAAGGAGGTTTTAGTTAAAGTTTTATAGCAAAGTCCTATACTCAACAGCCCCTCTATAACCCTTTTCAAAATATATAACATCGCCTTCTTAGAAACTTATAGTTAAGTTCCTTGTTTCATGTATTTGTATGTAGAGCTCTTAGAATTATAGCAAAATTGGTTAAATTTACCTTAGACGCGAGTTCCCAGACCACCCTCGCAAACGGCACAAATGAGTTATGCAGCTTTATTCATGGAACGTATTTTATCAATTAGCCGGTCGACTGAACACTTGTGTCATAAAATTCCCAGGAACTATAAATTCATTGGTAAATTGATAATAACATAGAGTGTTTCGCTTCGCCCGAGGTTTCATTCCTTTGCGGTGATATTGTTTTTGATTGGATCAAATAATTTTTGGAATTGGTTGTTATTACAATTTATGTAAAACACACGGTATCCAGTCTAGTGCCTCACAACCGTTGAGAGTCTAGAGACTTTTAAATATTAAATTTTCAGATTTCTCCCTTAACAAATTTCCTCAATGGCTGGAACAGCTGGAACAAGAAAAAATGGCGAAGGGGAAATCTGGCTTAAGTTTCCCGTTTTCCCCCATAAGAGGGATTTATCAAGGGGCAATACTGGAATAATCCAATCATAACTGCCTTATTTACAGTATGGCTTTAACTGGCTATGATTAAACCACACATACCTACAATAATTCGACTATAGATTGACGACCGATGTGGCGCGGCGGGCCAAGGTCCGCCTGCGACGCAGAAGGTTGCGGATTCGATTCCCGCCTGGGGATTAATGTTTGTACGATCTGCAAATATTTGTCTCTGGTGTTCTGGGTATTTTCTATGAATAATAAAAAATATCTATCTATGTAATATATTGTATTATATATATCAGTCATCTAGTACCCATAACACAAGCTCTGCTTACCTTGGGGTTAGACGATGTTGTGTGCATTGTTCAACATTATTTATTTTATTTATATTTATATTTATTTTCCAATCTATGGACCCGCTCGCTTCTACTCGTAAATGAATAGGACCGTACCTATTCATTTACGAGTAGTTTCTGACTATGTACCGTTTTACATAATAGCTAGGTAAATATCTATTTGTAACAGTAGATAGAGATAAGCCTCTAGTCACCTGCTACTGCCGTTCATTGACTCATTAGCTGGCTGATTTAGACTGACTGAATTGGACACTTACGTAGTTGTATACTTACCTTTATTAGGCCAGCTGCAGCACTGTCACTTTGAACCGTGATTGGCACAATTTTAGGCCTAATTGACTTGGGCACGTCTATAAATTTAGTGCACGCTTGTGGGTGGTAATAGTCTAGCCCGAATAGCTCTATTTCAGTTATTTGTACACAGGTTAGGGTTAGTCTGTATGATATTGTTTTTGCGCACCTTATGTTATAGAACTGTTTTAGTAAGTCTATTTAAATTTTTTAACATAAATGCTTCGTGTTCCTAGTTGGTTCTCCGAAGGGGCTGTACTAACAGGGCTGACTTAGTCAGTGTTTGGCTAAAAGCCCTTTAAAATATACTAACAACCCGCCCCGGCTTCGAACGGGTGCAATGGTGATACAAAATTTTACATATAAACCTCTTGAATCACTCTATCTATAAAAAACCGCATCAAAATCCGTTCCATAGTTTTAAAGATCTAAGGATACATAGGGACAGACAACGGGAAGCGATTTTGTTTTATACTATGTAGTGAAGCGTTAAATAATATAAATATAATAAATAAATATATAAATGATTTCAAGATTCTAATAAAATAATAACGCAAACAAAAGACGAACAGAAAAAGAAGAAGAATTGAAGAAGCTCGCTTCGTGTTGCGTTGGGCCTAATGTTTCTTAACCCAAATTACCTACTAAAGCTTAGTGAGCTGAGATGCTGCAAATATAGACCATCTAGCTAGAATTACTTGGCAGGCTTCCGTCGTTGGCTGCCGCAAATGAGAGGCACATGGGACGTAGCTGTCAGTAAGCACTGGCTAGTAGGTAATGGCTTGTGTACAACGTACTTGTCGATATATATCTGTTAGACAGGTACTTCAAGACCTGCTGGGTTTCTTGGGCACTGTTCAATTGAGTTCACAGCACTGCGGTCCTATACCAAGATTTCTTAAAATTACTCTTGGAATGAAAAGTTGCACTTTGAAGGGTTCTTTTTATTGTTCTACCATCTGCTACCCGCTCCTTCGCCCACGTTTTATCGGGATAAAAAATTATTCTATTTATTAATCCAGGTCCCAAACTATACCCATACCAAATTTCAGCCCAATCAGTTCAATAGTTTTTGCGTGAAAGACGAACAAACATCCATACATCCATACTTATTAACTTTGAAATTTATAATATTAGTAGGATGGATTAACTGGAAAAATAAAAAGAAATAGAAATGGGCAGGAAACTCGGCTAAACGAAAAGATGAAAAAATGGACTACAGCCATTATGGAATGGTGGTTCAGAGACGCTCAAAGACACAGAGACAGACAACCAGTCCGATGGTTAGATGACATCATTTGGATAGCCGGGATTCGAGAGAATGAAGTTATGGAGAGGAGGCCTTACCCCTATTATAGAAGAGTGGAAGTTCACAGGATGAGTAGATAAATATATGTCTCCATTGACAGCCACCTACAAGATGATTGCAATAGATAAACCGAGGTAGTTATTCAGTGCGCGTTGTTTATATTGATGGCTTGACTATGAGCGGTCGCAAGCGTCATATACAGGACAAACCGAAATACAATCTGAAATAAAACTAGCGCGATTCAAGCATTAAGAGTCATATACCAGAAGTCGGTGAAGTCAGGCTGTAGATTAATCGCTCGACTTGAAGCTGAAAATTCCAACCAGCTGGCATTTGAATTGGCATCAAAACACTACTGGACAACTGGGACAAAAGTTGTCCCAGTTGTCCTGTACAGAACAACTGCAAAAGCCAACTGGGAAACAGCGGTTTCAAACACGATTAAGAGTAGCAATTTTAATTCCCAGAGTAATTTTATGAAATGTTTTGAAGCCGTTTGTTTCAAACGCTTATTCCCAGTTTTCTTTTGCAGTTGTTCTGTACAGGACAACTGGGACAACTTTTGTCTCAGTTGTCCCAGTTGTCCTGTACAGAACAACTGCATAAGACAACTGGGAATAAACGTTTGAAACAAATGGCTTTGTTGACGGTACTGCCTTAAATAACAGCTCAAAAATTCTTTTGAAATGTATACAGCTTTACCAAATCGATTATTTCCCAAAGCGTGTATCAAATCGGCAAATCAAAAGAGAAACGAAAGGATGATTCTTCACCATAAATGCAAAAGCGAAAGTTGCTTGCGTAAATTCCGAAGAAAGTAAAAACATCGAGTTTTGTTTAAAATTATCGCAGTCTCATCTAGAAAGATATTGTTATTTAAAAAAACCCAATAATATGTAAGCTGTGTCTCTGACCCGAATTTTTCTTCAAACTCACTATGGTTGAAATAGGTATTGGCCCAAATATTGGATTGTAAGCGTAAATCTAACCTTACACGCATAACTCATGTCATTTTTCTTTTGAATCCTAAGTAACGATTTGTAAAAACACTCCCTCTCACTCAAAATAACTAAATCACTAAAGACGGCATTTATTTATAATGGCTCATCGCTATCTGTAGCCATATCATTATGTTGCCTGAAATACAGACTTATTTACTTTTTACTTACAAATTTTTGAAATCAAACTTTATACAAAACATTCCTACGCTTTTCTGGCACAGGCCAACGACTTTTGCTATATTACGGCATAGATTCGACCATGACTCGGCATGCATCAGAAAGTTATTGACTTTTGATAATGAACGGAACCAGTTTGCTGACCAACACGACCTCATAACAACCACACAGAATCAGGCGACAATTTCGCTTTCGATCATCATGCATTACGCGTTCAATTCAGAGTAACTCGTGCTTAAGTTGATTAGAAGAGTAATGTAACTGTTAGTGGGTAGAGTATTCGAGCGGAATTGAAAGTTGTTGGGCTAAGTCGTGTTCATGGTGCAAGATAAGTTAGTACAGACAGGTCTTCAAGTTCAATAGTTGTGCCTGTGTCACATTTAATGTAAATTGGTAGATTGCGGTTCCGATAATAACGATAGGTACGTATGTATCTATCTATGTATGTGAAGTAAGGGTGGGGCGAGTCATGTAAATATTATTTTCTTAATTCTTTATTGCACAAAAATTTCTAAGTAAAAATAAAACATTTAACAAGAAAATTAATGACGAAGGCGAGACTTACCCTAATAAGAGTTCTCTTCGAGCAAACCTTATTGGGAGAGAGAGACAAAGTTATAAAAATGGGTACATGTACATCTTTTATACTAAAACGTTAAAATATTTTATTGTGAGTTAAGAAAATACTGACCTTGATAAACAAAAGCTTGTGTACAAACACGTACTTTGAAAAAAATATTTTCAATTATTTACAGATATGAAATATAATAATATATAATAACATATATTATAATATATATATATATGTATATAGTTACATATATTATAATGTAATTAGTTATATATAAACGTGTCCATCCACTTTGTAAACAAATTAATGTATGATCTTAAAAACCAAACTACCTGAATCAAATAAAGAGGGTGATGAAGAGAAAATGTAAAGTCATTTTGTTGATAACCAATAACCCGGGACTTTGTGGCTATGAATAAATAATGAGGTCGCTGAGACGGCGTCTACAAACTTTTTGATTAATGCCTCTTGAAAGAACAAGATTTTTTTATACTTTTTCTTTGACGGACTTTACTTTTGACGGACGATTATTTTATTGACGACTGGCTGACACTAATAAGAAGTGCTTTTAAGGAAGAAATGGAAAATATATTTAAATTGTCGTGAAACTTCGTCATTCAATTAGGACAGAGTGTGATGTTAATGGCAGGAAAGAGACACAAAAGAGCTATTTAAAACTGAACATTATTAAAATTCTTCTAAAATAGTTTAATCTACGTAATCATCCAAAATATAAACTGTGCCACCGAAAACATAGTTAAGTATAGCAACAATACTTTTTGAAAGTACTGTAGGTACTGTTGGTAATTCTAGGTATTTCAAAGGGTTCTAAGAAAATTAGATATTCTGAAAAGAACTTCAAAGAAAGTAATTCAGATTTATACGAGTTCAAAGGGATAAAAATATTACTAGCCAAATTAAGTAACAAAGCGTCGAAGTAGGATGAGCAGGCGTGCTCTAGATCAAGAAATATCAAACCAATAAAAATAAAGCTTCTTTTTATATTTTCTTTCCCTAAGTATACTTAGGGTACTACCGCACCGGGATGCGAACGCGACATCGCTGGCCACGTATCCAAAACTATTCATTATATATTGTGTGGCAGCTAACTCACTTGGTGATCATGGTGTAGCAACGTCGTCTGCCATACAATACTTTGGATAAGTTGCCAGCGACGACGTCGCTGTGGCGTCCCGGTGAGACAGGACCCAAGGTTCAAAGATAAGAAATTTATCTTCCAACCTTCTTCAGCTTTATGAATTATTAAACATAGCTTGAAGCACGCAAAGCCCGCGCGGGCTCATGCAATTGGTAAACCGCTATAAAGGAAACCAAAATTTTTATACTGAAAACTATGAATTTTCAACCACGAACCTACAAAACTGTAATGAATTATTACCCAATCCTTACGCAAGCCTGAAATATTTTTTCTAAACGCTTGCAAACTTTTTACGGAATAGGTCAGAAGTTACAGTTTGCTGACCTATCAATTGAGTGAATTTGTCACGGTTTGCGTGGAAACTAGATTAGATTAGATTGGCTTCACATTTTAATGTATATTTTGTGGTTAGAACGGGAAGATACATTTTTATATTTTTCTGGAATTGGGTACAGATAAATCACACTTCACATCATGCTATCTTGTATCATGCTACGTTTTTGTCATAAATCTGTTCCTAGGAGATATAAATAATCTTTAAACAGTTGCATAGGAACAACACAACACTTGTTTCTGACCGTGGCTTCGAAACTAGTAATTTAAAAGTTTTATTTCTGTTCATTTCTGATCATCATCATCAGCCCGTATACGTCTAGTGCTGAACATAGGCCTCCGCCAAACGACGTCATTTCAGATCTTATGTATTTATGCATAAACAAAATTTAAAGAACCCTTCCACTGCTGTTGTTTATTTACTGCTAAAAATAACAAATAAATAAAAGATTTCAAAACGACACATTCTCTGTGAAAACCACTAACAGTTTTTCAACACACTATTAAGAAATAAAATAGCTTGCTAACCGCAAAATAATGGCTTACCATTACTATTGTGTACAAAAAGACATTTATCTTTGTCATTACTTTCTAGTGACGATTGAATCGATGGTACCGTCTGTGCACTAAAGCGGTCAAAGATTGCGCTGTTTTTATTGTCACAGGTATTGTTTGGATGTAAGGACTCTTGCACACATGAGGCCATCAAGACTCATTGACAAAGTTATTTTGCCTAATTATAGGATTCCTTTCTCAGTTCAGGGTAGAGGTGTGTAGATCAGGAGTCAAACGGATCCTGGAGTCGTGTCCGCTCCTGGATCTGTGTGGTTCCGCTCCGGACTTGCGTTCTTGGCGTGTCCGCGGACACGTTAGCATCGGTCTCGGTTTATCGAGTCGAATAAATGTAACGAGCGATTGGAGCTGTGTGGATCTGAGCTTCGGTTTGGGTTCGGACGTGTTCGATCGACGGATCCGGATCCATTTACGAGTAAACAAGTAACTACTACAGACAAATTATGACACCATATAATAATTTAATATATATATATATAAATCGCTGAATAAATCTATAATATACCTACTTATTTAAATAAGTAGGTACTACATTACTATAATATAGTCTTATGAACCTAGAAGTACGAAACTTTTGTACTACCTACTCACTAGGTAATCTAGAACAATGATTGTAAAAAACAAGAAAGTATTTGTCATAGATTCGTTAGATCCACCGAAACAAACCTGCCCTATAAAAACAGATCCAATGGACATGTAGGAACCGTGACTGCAAGCGATTCTAACAGATCCACCAGATCCACTGAATCAAACAGATCTAATGGACATTTACGAACCGAAACTGCAGGCGGATCCAGACAGATCCGCGGAGTCGTATCCGAACCCATCTGGAGTCGGATCAGATCCGATCCAGTGGCGGACACGTTTAGCGCATGCCTAGTTCAGGGTTTGACTTTAAAATGACAGTAGATAGATAGATAATACTTTATAGCACACTTAGAAATAATTTACAAAAAATAATTAACGAATAAGCTACAATGGGCCGCCACCAGTAGGTTGTTAGAGAGATCCGCATTCCCATGTTTTGAAAATTGAATTGCTGATGATGGAGTTAGTGGCTTCTTAATAACTACCTGTTGAAACTGTTAATTGGCGTTCAGTTAAGTTATAAGTATTCAACTATTCTGAGTACCCACTAAGGTTTCAACTTCTACAGTTAGCCAAAAGAAGCACACAATATATCTTGAAGTGCAAAAGTTAGCCTGGTGTGGAAAAGTCCACTAAAACGCCCTTAAAAACCCATAAAATACTAATCGCAGTTACGTTTACTTCCGAAAAGCAAACACGGAGAAAGGTTCGTTTGAAGAAGTTATGGTACACTACATAAACGTTTTACGGAAACACGTTGCGGCCCTCTCACAACTGGCGGAAAGGCATTGTTTCGTCCCCGAGGCGTCCGCACACGCTTATGAATCTTATGGTAATAGCTCACATAACCACATTACCATACCTGCGAGAGGGAACATTTGTTTGAGTTGCTACTGTGAAACTACACGTTGCTTTTGTATAAAATATTTCTATATATTCGTGTTTTGATAGCGTTTTAGTACATTTGTATTTGAACTTAGCTAGTATTTTGGCGTAGATTAGACTGTTTATTGTTATTATATAGTTTTACTAGCTGCCTCGCCCGCGGCTACACTCGCGTGGACTAGGAAAAATATTCCACCCTAAATTATTTTGTTAAATCTCAAAGGAATTAGGCAGCGTTTTCAATGAAAGCTCCAAGCAGCTTCCAACACGTCCAACAATTATCGTTATATTTCAACCAATTTAAACAAAACCTCGACAAATTATACATATACCTAAACCTTCTTCATGAATCTATCTATTGGTGCGAACTGAATAAAAATCTGTTACGTAGTTTTTAGTTTCTCGCGAACAGACAGACGCGGCTGAAGACTTTCTTTTATAATACGAGTACGTATGTGGTGATTTGCTCGTAGCAACTTCTTTCCCCGTACTGTAGAACGCTCGGTGGTAACACGTTATAATATGACTTGTAACACTGGTCAGTACTCGGCTTTAGGTATCATTGCTTATACAGTCATTGTAACATCTTGTATATTCTAGAGATGCATCAGACGGTCTTACAAAAAGTTTACCTGAGTAAAGTTTTAGAGACGAAACATAACAAAATGCATGCAATGACTTTTTGAACTCTGTTTTGAAAACGGCACGACCCATATCTATCCAGAAAAAACAAGGGGATATTAAGATTGCTTCCTGTGTTCGTTATAAATACTCTCTTATATGTACATATATATACAGGTGCCCGTTGGGCGACCTTTTTCTTTTACCAGTAGGTATCAAAAATATACGAATTTCCTAACATGAATCATCGTGTAGGCGTTTTCGCAAAAGTTAAACTAAAACTAAATCTATCTTAAACTAAATCGTTTTAAACTTTCGCGATTTGTTAATATATGAAAGTTTATTTAATGGGGTATTTATCGCGTACCTTGTGTTTTTATTTCCTCTACGTTTCCATCGCATCACACACAGCGATCGCGGTCTCGGGGCGACACGAGTCGCAGCGCTAAAACTAAATAAATAAAATAAAATAAACGATGTTGGACAATCCACACAGCATCATCTAGCCCCAAGCTAAGCAGAGCTTGTGTTATGGGTACTAGATCACTGATATACACAATACAATATATTACACACTTTTTACTATACTTAGAAAATACCCAGAACACCCGAGACAAATATTTGCAGATCGTATAAACATTTGTCCCAAGGCGGGAACCGAACCCGCAACCCCCTGCGTCGCAGGCGGACCTTCACCCACCGCGCTACATCGGTCGTCAATACCCGATAAATAATCTTTTACATGCCTTGAACTGTTCACTTCATAATTGAAAACATGGACAAAATAAAACGAGCTGTATAGATTTCAATCACGCCTACGCTGACATGAGTTATAGTACTTACTTGAGTGGTTTTGTCTGAGAAACAAGCAACGTCATTGATATTCCGTTCATGACCTTTAAAATTTCAGAACTTTGTAGTTTCTAATAAATTTCTACAACGAAAGCTTTTGAATTTGTTTAGTCAAGTCTTCAAAGAGGTATCTTTGAATTTCACTTTAATACTAGCTCTCGTAATCAAAGCGTAATAATAGTAGAGTCGTTGGACTTTTGTCTCGTAAGAAGACGTGTTTAGACGAAACAATTTCTTTTTACGACAGTTTCTCGTCGCAGTAAGCAGTTACTAGCTTAGCTAATGTTCCAGGCTTAGGTAAGCTCGTCTAGGGTTATGTTGTCTGTATCGGGAGGGATAAACTGAATGGAAATAAAAACACTGGCCATTTGCGATTAAAAAATAAAATGTTGTCTCATAAAAACAGACAGTAGGAGGAGACTACCACGGTAATTACCCTGGTGTTCACCAAACAGATCTAATTGAGCAATTAGATTTTAATTGAGGTTTAAGAAATAAGTTTACATACAAATCACGACAAATTTTACCGACGAAGCTGCTAATTGTCCGATATATTTTGGTGATCATCAATCTTAATAGGAGAGAAAAAGACTGAAATCTTTAAACAGACCTTCATACAGTGATATGTTAGCAGATCTTTTCTTAGCTTGTAACTTTACTGATAACAACTGCAATATAAGAATTTCAAAGAAGTCAGATTTATAACTGAAAATTCATACCAGCTAAAAAATATATAGTTAAAAACTAAAACCCGACTACATAATAAAAGTCTTAAACAAGCGTTCACCTATTGTCCTTATCATTTTCTTTTGATACTTAGGTAGTCGGAGGCCTTTGTTAATAATTGTACCGTAGGTATATGGGGTGGGTGCCTCCGACTACCTAAGTAACAAAAGAAAATGATAAGGACAATAGGTGAACGCTTGTTTAAGACTTTTATTATGTAGTCGGGTTTTAGTTTGCAACTATATATTTTTTTATACCTTTTTGCTAATAGCTTGATAATCGTTAATCTCACAAAAGTTTAAAAAACGGTTTTAGAAAGTACAAACAAAGACCTTTGCAACGATACCTACATATTTACTAACATTGAAATTTTCGATCCTTTCTTTGACCCCCGCTATCTCGTTAGACCCCCATTTTTATCTGACGTCACATAGCCTATAACCATAATCATATGACACCTCATTTGTTGAAATCGGACCAGTATTTTCAGCGCTACGAGGGAACATAAAAATCGGCATACATAGGGTGTCAAAATCATAACCCTCTCGTAGTCGGGTAAAAACCACCGCGACAGGGTGGTTACAAAACAAAACCTATGGACATTGATTAACAAAAAGCACTCGTGACACAAATATGATTGTCGGATGGTAAAAGCTATAAAATTGAGGAGTAGGCCGGTCAAAATCACTGTGTGATCATCATCATCCAGATGCATTCTACAAACTGTTGTACCAGAGCTTTCTGGAGAACTTTGACCAACTTTAGTTAACCTTCTTATTCACTAGAGGTTGACCGGTCGAAATCACTATGTGTTCATCATCATCCAGTATGCTGAGTGTGAACTGCCATACTGTTTACTACAAAGTTTGCGTATCTTTATTTTCTATGGAATTCCTATTTTCAAAACTTCCCGCTTGGAGCGCTGCTCAGGAATTCCATAGAAAATAAAGTTACGCAAACTTTGTAGTAAACAGTATGGCAGTTCACACTCAGCATACAGGTGGATTCTATGTACTGTTGGGCAAGAGGTTTCTGGAGAACTTAAACCAACTATAGTTATACTTCCTAATAATCACTAGAGGTTGACCGGTCGAAATCACCATATGTTCATCATCACTCAGGTGGATTCTACGAACTGTTGGGCAAGAGTTTTCTGGAGAACTTTGACCAACTATAGTTAACCTTCATAATGACTAGACGTGGTTTTTTTACTAACATCGTGGATGATCAACGATGTCGGTGTCCGTTGGTGCCAAAGGATGGCGGATGCCAACGACATCGAGCTTTGCCAAGTAATGTCGATCCCCACAAAATCCCCACATCGGCATCGCCAGCGACAGCAAACGTCCACACTGAACCTGCCGGTGGCATCGTTGTTGACCACTTCGGATGCCATTTTGAAAACAACGATGCACATCGATGTGGAAAATCGACGACAATTTTTTTTACCTGATTGATTATTTTTAAATTGCTTATTCGTTTCGGGCTACATGGTTTTTCTTACCTGAAAAAAGAAACACAAATTAGTTTATATTATCAAGTTACAGTACAGGTACATTAAATTAAATAAAAAAATATTTAAAAAAATATTTCTAAATCTGGTGATAAAACTAGGCGTACCTAATGTAGGCATACGAAGGTTAAATTTATCAGATAATGAAGGGCAAAACATACATTACGGTATTATTTGGTTTTATTGTGGTGACATTGAATCCAAAAATAAATATTAAACAGTAAAAAATTGTCACGAAGCGGGAATCAAATCCGCAACCTCCTGCATGTGACGGATTTCAATGAATAAATCGAAGAATTTATCAATCGAAACATTTAAATCCACTGCCACCTAGTGAAACCGGGTTGAACTGTTTGTTTACGGATTAAGGATAGGTGGTGAAGCGATGCAAACACTGTATCAAAATAGTATCTGAACAAGGTAACAGGTGTCGCTTTAAATACGTCTGTAAAGGTACCCTATTTTGTGTATGGTTTAACAACTAACTAATTAAAACTGTATCAATATTATATAGCAGACATGTTCATAAATCATTATTTGAATTTAAGAGATGCTTTGTAAAGTTATAATTTCTTTAGATATAAGTTTGGTGTACGATTACATCAGTTGAATTGTAAATATGATGATAATTGACTGATTTTGTGATAGTTTAGCAACTAACTAATTAATTATGTAACAATATATGAAGCAGATAGTATTCATAAACCATTAGTTGAATTTAAGAAAAGATTTGTTAAGATATCATTTCTTTATATATCAGTTTAGCATATTAGAAATTATGTTGGTTCATCAGCTGGCTCCTAAATATGACTATATTAATCTCAGGGATGTAATATAGCGATTTTGATGAATCACAAGAGTCTTAGAATAAGTTTCAACATAGGTTTACCATGTTATTTGTTTCTAAAAGAGTTTGATTCAAAATATAAATACGACTTGATTCGGATTGGCTCTGGTGATTCAACAAACAACACCATATTTGGATGGGAAATACATATTTTGTATGGGCTCTGAGGAGCAATATAAAAAGGAAATATTATCAAAAAGGGGGGTCAGTTTGTGTTGTGCAGCTTGGGTGACAAAGTTAAGTAAACCATTGTTATTATACTCCTTTACATGTGTCTTTCCGTGTACTTACCTACAAATACATAGGCAATATTGCTTGTAATTTAGCTTCCGAGTGGAAACTAAATAATATCTATACTTATTGTTAAACTGAGGTATGTTATTTGGTATCTTGTAATTTGTTCATATTTATATTTTGTCTTTATTTGTTATTATGTGATTTGGCTTCAAAGCTTCAAAGTAGTTTTACAAGTACCTTAATTTGTATTTCTTTTTGTATAATGTAAATTAATAAAGATAATTATTACTACTAGGACTATGCTCTGTTTTTGAGTGATGGATGTGCTTTTGTATACAATATAGCCAAGGTACTTAAATGTTTTATAATGTTTCAATATTTCATACATAGGATACCCCCTGTAAGAGAACAGTAAGTAGGCCCTCCGTACCTACTCTTAAATTCTAGGATGGAAGATGTTTGTTCTGCTTAGTTTTCAGAAGCTTCTTGTCATATCCGGCCAGCAAATTAGTGATCAATGATTGACTCATGACTACAGTAGTATTTTCTTCAGTGTATTTACGTAGTCTCAGCTACTTCGCAGTTGTGTAGTATACAGCAATAGGGAACTCTCCAAATTTTAACACGTGCGTAGGAAGATCTTCGCTGCTTTAAAATAAGTTTTGTAAGTCCTCGATTCAGTCACCGCTTGGTTTATACCTAGTTTATTTTATATAGGGAATAATATTTCACTCCGTGATTGGAGCTCAGTAAATGCGTTAGCATTCTGAATGGATCGGATCTGAAAGGAAATTGAGGGCTCGTTATATATGCCTTTGAATCCATAAATTCACAAACCGATTGGATTATGCGTATTATATGTATATTCGTGTGAGGGTAGGAATAGTTAAGGTATCGCCTACGTGCACGGAATAAAAGCTTTTATCAGGTTTTTCTCATAATTGACATAAAAATGTCAATTATAACTACGATTTTTCAGATTTTTCTTTTGATTAGATCGAGTATATAGTTGACTAGCTGCTGCCCACGCCTTCGCCCGCTTTTTATCGGGATACAAAATAGCCTATATGTTATTCCAGGTTCAAAACTATACCTTGGTTTTGGTAAGGTTTTTGTGTGAAAGAGTAACAAATATCCATCCACACATCCATTAAACTTTGACATTTATAATCTTAGTTGGATGTGTCAGATTAGGTACTGACCTACTGATTATTAGTAAATCAAAAATATATAATGATCATTGTAGTCTCTATAGATCACCATAAAGTATCTTATGGTGATATATGTATATAACACAAACTCTGCTTAGGTTAGCTCTAGACGATGTGTGAATTGTCCAGTATTATTTAATTAATTGATTGATTGGCCGTGGGGTCACGGCGTACGAATACCGACCCCTCTAACTCAACCCGTTGGATGTCGTAAGAACCGGGCCTAAGGGAACCTACCAGAGGAAGGGCAGCTTCCTTCTGTGTATTTTTCAACACCAACACTGCGATCACCAATCCTCCTGCCAAGCGTGGTGACTATGGCAAATCCCCAAATACTACATGGGAAACCATCCACTCGATGGACCGACGACATCGTAGCGGTCGCAGGGAGTCGATGGATGGAGGCGGCTCAAGACCGCTATTTGTGACGTCGTCGTATGGGGGAGGCCTATGTCGTCGTCGTCGTAGTCTTAATACGTGAAACTTTTTATTTGTTCGATATTATCGGAGTTTACTCGCTGACATGTAAGTAGCGTAGTTAATGGGCGAATGAATATTTGTAAGAGAATCCCTGGTTATAACCAGTATGACTTGACACTGTCAACCAAAAATTTTTCGTAGGGTGCATCCCTCCACCCATATTTAACATTCATTCTTTTGTATATTGACTCACTCCCGATCCCATTCACTCGTTGTACTTTGTTTATTGGTGCAGCCATGAACACTAAAAAGCGGCTGTTTAATTACTCTAGAATTTTTAGAATTATCGGTATGGATGAACGAACGAACAATTTAAACTCTTAAATCTAAAATAAAAATAAAGACAAGAAAGAAGTCGAAAGAGTACAAAAAGCGGCCTTATCGCTGAGAGTGATTTCTCCCAGAAATCGCTCTCAACCTAGTGTACAATTAGTGACAATGTAGGTAGAGTACATTTACACTAGGTTTTTAGTGTTTCACGATGGCGTCGTGTTTAATTAAATTTCACCCTTTATTCAGCAAAATTGCTATGTGAGCTAAGGTAATTGAACGATGAATAGCATTTTTTTTATCTAGGCGCGTGTCTGTTTTAATTAACCTTGACTATGTGAAAAATGTAGTAACAACACATTTCATAATCCAATAACACTTGAAATCGCTATTAAATACATAAATTGCTTTGCAAAATTCTTGTGCGTTTGTTATAGAATTACTAGAGTGTAAGAATTCAAATTCTCTAGTGGCATTGACTTATCTTTTGTAACTTACTCAGATAGTTATAATGCGGGCAATTTTCATAGTCACGGGACCGTGAAAGTTGGTATTTTTTGCCAATTACATATTAACATGTCATGTTACTCGCGTAAGACAAAATATCTAGAGTTGCTGGAATATTTCGCTGGTAATATGCTAGTTTTTCTTTGTAACGTTGTGCGATGGCTTTATAGGCGTGTCAAAAATTGTAAGGACGCTCGAATGTCCTTATATTAGATCCTTTACTAGCTTCTGTCTGTGGCTTGTCATGTATTTTTCCTCGACTAAACTTTTATAGATCTAGAACAAAATGTATGCAAAGTTTCAATCCGATTGCTACAGTAGCTATCGCGTGAAGAAATTAGAGGAAGTTTGGAAGAGTTAGAGAACAAACATCCATTTAAACTTTCCTAATTATAATATTAGTGGTACAGTGGCATATTTTACCTGCGTCTGGCTTATTTCGTACATTAATAAAGAAACAACAATCTTTACACTTATTATCTGAATGAATGAAAGATTTTTATTTACCTTACAAACTAATACAAAATAACTCTAAAATATTTAATACTAGGTTTCGTGATTTTGTTTTTGTGCGTAGCAGAGCGCAAGGCAAACGTGGCTCCACTCAGCATTGTGCTGGTTACACACTGATGTATGCACCCAACGCTGGTTTTCAGCAACCAAACGAATCAGATGATATCTAGGTAGGTACTTTTTTAATAGTCTTTATATATTTTGTCTAGATAAATTATAATCTGTAGTGTAGCCGTGTAGGTAGCAAGTGTTGGTAAATTATCTACGAATACTATCTAGGTACCATTTTTCTCAATTTATCTTCATTGTTTTAGCACAGTGGTTCTTAACCGGTGGTTGGGGGACCACTGGAGGTCCTTGGAAGCATTCGAAGTGGTCTGCATAGTACCCAAAGTGATCCGCGGCGCCATATTAAACCCCCACAGCGTGCCAACCACAAAAATCTGACCTTATATAATGGCACAAGAATTTTTAGGCTCACTCAGCTCACCGATATAATCCTCGTCCTTCGGTGGTCGGGTAAAAAGGCTACAATCAACTTCTTGATCACAATATCAGCTATTTAAGGCCAGAGTCTTGCCCCATATAAGGTCAACGTACCCATCACCGTAATTAATCGTATTTAAGTTTATGAATTAGGTGCTTAGTGGCGACGCTCCCCCCCCTTAATGAATTTGTAGCTACGGTTTGCTATAGTTTTATTCGCTAAACAGTTAGAGGTTCGTGACAAGTCAGAAAGTGGTCTAGTTGTCCCTCATCACAAAAAGGTTAAGAACCTCTGTTTTAGCGGATCCCGAGACAATTCATGCAGAACAGTTTTATGGAATGACTTAATGAGCGAAAGTTCGACAAAAACTTAGTTTCGCTTTAAATTAGTCGTGGTGGTACAGATTAAATCTTACTTCGATAAAGTGATGAAATCGTAGGTACTACAGATCTTCTGTCACTTTTTTAGTAAAATCATCATACCTAAAGCAAATTTTTTCATCGATTAAAAAGCCAATCACATATTTGTCGGTTTTTGCTCGTTATATGAACAAAAAAAAATTTTGATTGATTGTTTTTTTTGCAAGTAGTTAAGTTTGTACAGTCTTGAACGCAAGTGCCATTGCGATGCTGCATAAATCATCTTTCACAGATGAAAAGTTCTGTTATAAAGTTTGTAATGCGTAGATTCTTAGGTTTAGTCAAAGTAGAAATTATGGAGCGAATCGGGGTACCGACAACCACTTGACAAAATACTGTTGTAGATGCATGAGACGTCGGTAATAAGAAGGTAAGTCTCACGCGAGATTTTCGACTTTTTGGGAATAACCCGATTTTTCGGCAAACCAACTCGCCGCCGCGCTGGTACGCCGACTCTTGTTTTTATAAACATTATTGACCAACTCATAATCTGTACCTAGACCCTGCCTAGTTTTGAAGAAAGGAAATAATCAATCAACTAGTTATATCGACTCTACAATCAGGCATAGACCCAATAAAAACTTGCGATTAGTTAGCTACATGCCAACAAGGTACAATTATTTAGGTAGAATGATTAACTGCAAAATAAATTACTCATAACAACTGTAATTCCAAATAAATAACCAAGTGTTTGCTGCATGTTAACTCTAAAAAGTGCCAATTACTTGACGCACTAAATAGTCTTTACCAATTATACTTTATCTAATTCTAAAATGGTTACTTATTGGCATTTTGTTCATATGTAATAAGTATAATTATCGAGTGCATAAATAATTTATACCTAAGTGTGTTCTAAAGCTAAGTATAAAGTAATATTTCTTTGAAGGTATAATGAAATATGGAAATGAAAATAATATCAAAGTAGAAAATGCCTAGGTATCATATACCTAGGCATACATGGGGCCTACACGTCTCGTCACGGTTTAATAGCGCTCGACGAAAGTGGAGGGGGGTTCTGCGCAGGTGTATAACGGTGTAATAATCTTAAAATCAACTTCTGCGCATCAAGGTCAGCGCTAGGTCAGCGCTATTAAACTGTGACCTGTACTTATCCATTGATTACGTAATAGAGCTTTAAGCTCGTTAACCATTTCTTTCCAAATTTTCCATCTTCCAAATTTTGGTAAGTTTGGAAAGAAATGGGCGATGAGCAGTATCAACATCAAACTGGACATGCGCCATATAATGGGCTAAAAAGTAGCCTATATTTAATCCCAGGCCTAGAATTCCATTCAGTATTTCAGGCGTAAAGAGGTAACAAACATCCATCCATACATCCAAACTTTCTTACATCGTTTGATAATAATTTATGGTTTAAAATTTGACTCTAGAGTTTATTTTTGCAGTTAATCGCAACAAAAAAATACCAGTTTGTAAGTTTGTGCAAATATCCATTGGCCTATAAATGAAATGAATACAAAAGTGAAAATTCCCTTAGTAAAACTAGCTTCTAGCCACGAGTAAAATAACATACCTAATGCTGTAAGTATAGTAGAGAATAAGTGCCTTGAACGAGTGGTTTCCGTCATTCCTTCCGCTAGTTAGACCATAGCTGTGGTAAATGGTGTAAGGAGGTGTAATTACTCTCGACGCGTGAAGGTTAAGTTTTCTCGTCCGAGAAACTGAGCAGTTGTTCAAGGTTAACGTTTTAACTGTAGTAATCACATCATATCAAACTTAATATCATATGACTATTAGTTAGCAGTAGTAAAGTTAGTATTAGTATATCAATAGACTCTGTAGCGATTTCGATCGTTGACTGTACTTTAGTGCAAAATCATACATTATTGATGCAAAGACTGTGGAAAATTGTACATATCTACTTGGATATGCACCGAGCAAAAACTTAAGCGAAAAATTATACTCAATTTTCATGTATTAACACCAAGTTTGGTGAACAAGTTCTCGAATTTGACACAGATAAGAACTAGAATAATGTATCGGTCCACATGGAAAATGAGCAAATTTGATGTTAATATAATTCAGATATGCATGTGCAATATGAGACTCGATAATAACGAATCGGATTGTTCAAATATTGGCGATATTTTGTAGCGAAGGATTGTAGGTAGTTTAAGTAGGTACTAAATATTTATTAGGACTTGAAGCAGATCCATTATAAAGATTTTTGTTCTCGTCCTGCGTAATTAATGGGCTTTTGTGAATAATCAGATAAAAATAGATTTATGTTTCGATTGGCAAGAAAAACTATTTTCGTAGATATATGTACATATTGTATGTATATGATCTACAAAACGTACCTACCTAATTTTGCTTTTACCACAACTTTTAGAAGAATCTATGAATAAATGTCTAACGTGTAAGTCTCTCTCGGTAGGCACAGAACTATAGGATACATAATTATGCACAAATGACAATGCACTCTCAACAGCTATATATATTTTATCAAGTCAAAGCAACTACTTAAACACACTGTGACATAATTTATTTATTTAGAATTAATTAATTGTGTTAATATCCTCTTACAGCAGCACTATTAATTTTTTTAACCTGACTTTAACGATTCTCTTTACAGCTGATTTAATATAATTTACGTATTTGTCTAAATTTGTTCTTTATTTGTATTTCTTTTTATCTGTTTTATAGCTTTGAATAAAGCATAATATTAAGTTCTATTTGTTGTGAACTTCTGTAAATTGACTTATCCAAGTGTGCCCAGTGGTCCTACAGAGAATAAATGAGTTCTGTGGTTTAAAAGCTATGAAACATGTTTTAACGGTGGTGTGGGGATATTCGTAATATTTTGTTCGCGGAAGGCATGTCCTGTTCATTGTCCAATGAAGGAAGTATGCCAACATTTCGCTACGGAACCCTAAATCTAGTCATTCCTAATCAAGCAGCAAGTATTATGCATACTGCTCTACCGTAATAGATATAACTGTTATTTCACGATTCAACCATATTAATATTCCGTTTGTCAATAAGCTGCATCGTATCATATGCCTGGTATGCAGGGCTATATGCTCAAGTATGTTTCTCCAGTCGTAATGTACCTACCGAAGAAAATAGTTTACAATACCTTCAGGAATGTATCCTATGTTGTTACATATGTTCCTGTATCCATAAACTCATGGTTATTGGAAATGCTTAGTTCTAAATCCTGGGTCAATCAACATCAGATAATTTGCAGTAAGCACTATAGGCTATAATTTCTAAGATTTACTTAAACACAAAGATACACAAATAGTATCGTCTACAATAAATGAATACCTACCAATAAATAAATAAATAAAAATAAAAAGCCTTTTATTCCATAACCTTCAGTTAATCACCTACCAATAACGTGTGCAAAAATACTGAAAATGTTAAAACTGTTGCTGGCTTAATCCTAGAATATAACTCTACCGTCGAATTTACACGGTAAATAGTGCGATTGTGCACAAACCAAGTTATATATATAAAAATTCAGGACATTATGCATAGCTTTAGATAAATTTTAATCTGCTGTGTTAAGATTTCTAAACGTTTAATTCAATCGTTTACTGAAAGCAATAAATAGGTAAATAACTACCTAATGCATGCTGCTCGTCGATTCATAATGAGTGACTCACGAATAAGTACATCTGAAATTCTGTATGTAACTAATAGAATTGTAAAATTTTAATTATGTGCGACCATTAAAATTACATTTGTTAACGTCTTACCTGATGTATGTCTCATTGTATTAAAAGGGTCAAGTCGCAGATTCATGTCCCTTGCCTCATGAACATTGACCTGGTATACTGTTTGAATGTTAATTAGTTGGAAACTGAGGACTTTTGGAGAGTGCGGACTCAGGATTTGCAAGGGGCATGAAGGGCATAGCTTTTACTTTTAGCTTTGAACCCGGGCGCTTAACTAGTCAAATTTTAATGATTTTATAGTATGGCTTATTACCTCAATTCAACACGAGCGTTGAATTAGAGCTCTTTCTTTGCCAAAGAAGCCTTTACTTCCCCGGGTTATGAACCATATCTTTGTCAAAGTTCATTAAAATTAGCCTGTTTAGGTAAAAAAATAATGCTGGACAATTCACACAGCATTATCTAGACCCAAGCTAAGCAGAGCTTGTGTTATGGGTACTAAATAAATGATGTATAATAGACTACATAGATAGGTATAATCCGGTTACAGATACATAGATAAATAAACTTGCATGAAAAGGAACAAATAACGTTGTTTTTTAACTATTTATGAACCTATATTATTATTGAAAATGGAAAATCAATCAGCCGTTTAGGCATAAAATGGATCAAGACTGGCATTTTATGGAACAAATTATGTTTTTTAACTACATACCATAGAATTACTATTGTTTGTAGAGACATCGTAAATGGAAATTAGAGTTCAAATATTTAAATTCGAACTAGACAGAATTATTAATTACCCGACCACCGGAGGGTTATGATTTTAGCACCCTATGTATGTATGTATGTATGTAGCCGATTTCTTTGTTCCCACGTAGCGCTGAAACTACTACTTCGATTTCAACAAGTGAGGTATCGATTGATTCGTCTCAATACCCCGATGGTTATAGGCTATATGGTGTCCGACAAAATTGAGGGTCTGAAGAGATAGCTGGGTCTAAATTACACCTGGAACATTTCGATAGCGCGATAAAATTTTGCAAGAGACGACATCTAATTACAGTTCGAGTCTAATTTAGTTTGATGTGATGAGTGAAGGATGACACACCCGTTGCCACGGAGACCTCTTGTGTACAGCTGTTGGCATGGCAGCTATTTATTTGTTACCATGGCAACGGGTCATCTAGGGATGGGCAAATGAAAAAAATGTACATATATATGTATGGTAACAAAAAGGTGTAAAAAAAATATAGTTAAAAACTAAAACCCGACTACATAAAAGTCTTAAACAAGCGTTCACCTATTGTCCATAGCATTTTCTTTTGATACTTAGGTAGTCGGAGGCCTTTGTTACTAATTGTACCCTAGGTAAATGGGGTGGGTGCCTCCAGGTAGTCGGAGGCACCAAAAGAAAATGCTATGGACAATAGGTGAACTTTTGTTTAAGACTTTTATGTAGTCGGGTGTTAGTTTTTAATTTTTTTTTTGAATGTGAGCGGGTTTACTATTAACCTTGTTTCTTAAACTATGACAGTTTTTATGGTAAAGTCGACCAATATGCCCAAAATATCCTAGAACCACACCTGCCTACACTGAGCATTTAATGCACAAAACGTGGTGTGCTTTGCGGTGCACCGGTGAGATAACATTTGCTAATGGTGCAAATAGAGGCCAAACGACGTTTTTGCAGGGGCATTTTTAGATGACATATCGCTGGAAAAGTTTGCATTTAAAACGTTACCTAATCGTGAAGTTGTTCTCGTTAAAGTTACAATACAGTATATGTATATTTTGTCACCGTAAAATAGTAAGAACCGTAAGAAAGTTTATAATTTAGATTGTTTTATAAACTCGTAGTTGCTCATACAATGTAACGCTGTAAAATACTTCAGCTTGTAAATTATAAGCGGCTGCTATTCGTAAAATAATTAAACGAACCTGTGAAGCAATCATCGCCTTGTTTACAATTTTACTAATACTCTGACTCTGATCCTGATTGGTTGAATTAACCAAAAATTATTTATCTACAAAATCTACAAAAGATTTTATAGAAGAAAAATACGAATCTGTTTAAAATTGCATCGGAACCCATACACTGTTATGGTTCGACACACCTTTGCCAGTTTATTTTATAAAAATATAACTGGGGCTAACGTTCTCCTCAAATAAAACCTGTTTTATTACGTAATTGCGGTTTCTGTTATACTAGGACATATAAGCTATTTCTTCCTACCAAAATAAAGCAAACTGGATTCTCCTGTGACACTTTTACTTTCGATGAATATCGGGCTATGAGTGAAAGTTTTTATGGTATGTACTTTCGATTGATGTCAACTCCGTATCCATCGTAAGAATTGAACCATTTTTAGGGTATCTAGCTTAGGTTACGTATTTTACGGTATCTGACGCACTATGCGGTTAGCCGGTAAACAGCTTGTTATCTGGCTGGCCGCAATAAATAAATAAATCATTTATTTTTCTTCACAAAGGTTTTCTTAAAGTAGTTAAAAATATAGATATTTTATATACTAGATCTAACCTGCAATAAAAAATATGTACAAGACAATAGTTTTTATACGCACTGCGATGCGGCTGCCGACCAAACGCACCGGTCGCACGAAGCGCTACGGCCCAGCGTAATAGTTGGCTAACCGTAATCGCATCCGCATACTACGGATAGGGACAGCCGGACGGCTGACCGCGTTCTGCCTAACCGCATAGTGTGTAGGTACTCATATTTATATTTATATTAATCCTCAATACAACATTCAACATGCATCCCAATGACAACGCGCTTCCGTACGTTAGTTAAGTTCATTGCACCTTCATCTACCTAGGGACTTTTCTACCTTCCTAAAAGTTAAAAATTCATTCAGTCTGATTTGATAAAACAAAGATGTGATACGTGCGTTAGTTTTTATACCACTTTAGATTTTGACCTAATCTCTCTCGATAGAGTACAGCTTGGAATCTGATTGGACTCTACTATTCCTTTCTGACTTTCTGTAGTGACGTTTTTTTTTTCTATCTCTAGTTATTCAAAACCGGTCGTAAAATTATCATAACAAGTTTCATTAAACACGGTAGCCGTTAATGATTGAACAAGTGAAAGCGCTGTTTGAATGTCACATCACTTGACAGTTGACCAACGCTTTGACAATGAAATGTCATTAGTGTTCGACAAGTTTCTTTTTCGAGTTGACATGGTAGGTAAGTAGATGATAATCTTCATTTGTTTTTTACACATGATCACAACATTTGAAAACGAGAATTGAATGATATCAATTCTTTTTTCTAAATTTGAATTTCAAATGTTATATTTCAACTATGTAGTTGTCAATACGCGACATACAAATTAGGTTTTCGACACTGTCACATTACCATTGTTTTCTAACGTGTCATCATTACACAATTGCTGTGCGAATTATAATTTTATTGACAGCAGTTATATGACGTGTCGTGTTATGTCAACACGAGAGCCGTCATATCATAATGATGATGGCTTTTAACGGGTTAACTGACCATTGAACAGCACAATTAAACACTTAGGTTGAGTTATTGTAGTGAGGTGTTAACACAATCATGTAAAGGGGTTTTGTGGTCTACGAGGTAATGATGATAGCGTTTTTTATTTCCGTTAAAAGTTTTCGTTTTTAACCGACTTCAAAAGAAGGTGGTTATCTAATCGTCTGTATGTTTTTTTTGTATATATGTTACGCGATATTTCCGCCAATTATGGATCGATTTTGAAAATTCTTTCACTATTGTATAGAAAACCATCCCAAAGGGGCATAAAATTTTTATCCCCAGGAGATTAGTATTTATCCTGCAAAACTTAAACAAACTGTAAAAGTAAGAGAATTTGAAGTCGGTTTATCGTTTTTTAACACACGCCATATTATTACTTCTAGTATTGTTGGGGTAGGATGACTGGTTAGAACTTTATAATTCTTACTTAGATTTAATTAGGGACTCATTTTCTTGATCGTTCTTTCAAGCCTTAATTAATCAGTTAAGGATCAGTTGCTGCCGTTAATCTTATTGACGTCGTCCTTCCAACTCATTTATTGTGACCGTCTCACCAGCCTTTGCTTCCCCCATATCTTCATATCCATTCAGCAGTCTCTACCACAATGATGTCTCTTTGCGGGCTTGAGCCTTTCCACTCCCACTTTAGTCTCACTTCAAAAGATAAAAATATGTAGAGGTAAGTAAACAAGCCGTGGGGTCGCGGCGTACGAATATCGACCCCTCCAACTCAACCCGTGGATGTCGTAAAAGCCGACTAAGGGAACCTACCAGAGGAAGAGCAGCAGCTTCCTTCTGAGTATTTTTAAACACCAACACTGCATTACCAATCCGCCTGCCAAGCGTGGTGATTATGGCAAATCCCCCCCTACATGGGAGACCATCCACTCGATGGACCGACGACATCGTAGCGGTCGCAGGGAGTCGATGGATGGAGGCGGCTCAGGACCGCTATTTGTGGCGTCGTGCGGGGGAGGCCTATGTCCAGCAGTAGACGTGTATGGGCTGATGATGAAGTAAATATATCCAGCAGTGGACGTGTATGGACTAATATGATGATGATGATGATGAAAATAAAAATACTTACCTTCCTACATACATACATAAACCGCACCTTATCTACTAACTCAAAATATCATTGTTACAATTTTGATTTCAACTAAAAATATGCTAAGATCCTGTACGTAACTTAAGTTGGTATTAAACATTCTAGTCTAGTAGAATACATCCAAAACTTTGGTAAGCAGATTCATTTTTGCATTTTGAAGTTGGCTTTACATGGCGGAACTACTTTATGGAATCCCTCGCGAATATATGAATACATATGAAAGGAGATCGGATAATCCAAACATATATTTTCCTTACCGCAATATCACAATACTATGATACTTGTGACGGCAGACGTAGGCGTGTGTTTACTCAGATCCCGTTTCAGTTATTTATTTACTCAAGCGGAAACGGTAGGTCCTTTAGTTGTTTAGTTTGTTGTTTTACCAGTGTAGGCACGTGTTATTTTACCATAATTTACCAAGCGGTTTAAGGCCTGAGCACATTAATCCAACACCGCTACTGCACAGCACAAAGATGTGCATTCCAATATGGATTATCTTTAGATACATTTTACTGTGACAAAATGGCTTCCCCAAGCATCAAACGTTATTCCCAACGTCTCACGACAGACGTGCTCATTCTCAACATCTCATGAAAATTATTCTCAATGTCTAACGAAAACTCACGTATGGCCAACGTCTCACAAAAGTCAGAGCGTTGTGATTTACAATGTAAACGTACCCGCGTGCTCTTTGTCATCTGATGCCGTCAATATAAAATTTATCTAATTATAAAGATTTAATATAAAGAGTTAATATGGGATATATTTGAATGTATAATACATTTTTGTGCAGTGCGGCCCTGATCTGCGACAAGGGTTAAAAAATAAATCTTCTTAACTTTATTCTTAAAATAAAGTTAAGAGGATTTTTTTTTGTCTAAACCATGGTTCTTATCAGAGAAATCTAAAGGTGGATCTTGACCGGTGTTACGCGGCTTAATGTAAATACACAGCGAAAGTTCGCGCAGTCAGTACGGAAAAAGAAGGCGCTCTCAATGAGCAACGAGATGGATGTTAGCACACGGCGTAACGTATCATGTTTGCTGTGAATGGTACATTACGTCCCATAACACCAGTTAGTACCCGGCTTTAGCTATGCCATTTACCTTATTTTAGTTATAAATTAAGTTTAACTGGAATTAATATCCCTATTTTGCCCTAATATGGAACAAAACACCGTTACATATTAGTTTCAAACTAAAATTACAAACTAGCCTACATTGGACAAGGTACAAAATTTAATTCTGAATAGTTCTACAAAACTAATTCAAAGCCGAAACTCTAGGGCTCATAATTAGCTAGTATTTCGCATTCAATACGTGTTTTCGATAAATTATGTCGCGTCAGTAAGTTTCCTAACTTTGGGCCAGTGCAAACAACTGTCAACGGTAACAAACAAGTCCGGGAGGGCAATATTTTACACCTCATTGCTCCTAGAACTAACTTTATCGAATGATTTTCTCTACTTATTCGTAGATAAAGGAAGTAAAAAATCCGCAAAGTAGACACTAGAAAAAAAATATCGAGGAATAAAAAATAAGAACGATATTTTTTTCTAAGCTTTCACGGTTTTTACAGTCTATCTCTAAATAATGAAAGGTTTCTTACTATATTTGTATATAATTCCATTAGACGATATTTATTTCTAAGCTTTCACGGCTTTTACCCGTGCTTTTACAGTAGGTACATACGAGTATGTCTCTAAATAATGAAAGGTACCTTTTCTTTTGAAAATCTTTCAACCAGTTTCGTTTGTTTTCTTCTGTTGACGAAGGAGTGTTTATTATATTGCATACTGCATGGAGGCACTTAAAAAGGGGGGGTTTTGCCATAAACAACCACGTTTTGCAGGCAGATTACTGATTGCAGTAGTAGTAGCAGCATCAGAGTGTTAAAAACATAGAAAGAAGCTGCTGCCGTTCATGAAGTTACTCTGATTACTCTGATAGGTTCCTTTTGACACCTCTTCGACATCCACTGGCTGAGTTGGAGGGTCAATTTTTACGCCTCGATTCCATGGAGTATTTAGTATTATTAATTCTGTGGCCACCATAGACACGGTTTTTATGTAAAAGTCTCTTAGTAAATAGGCTATGCGAGATATGTCTATTCCTATACTTACTAATATACTACGTATACTTTCTTCGATACTTTCTGTCAAACTTCAATACTTTTAATTTTACAGTATTCAGTATTTTTACTAATTGCATTCAAAGTCATTAGGTCTTAGTGATTAGGTTGAATTTATATAATATCCATTGTATGTACCCATTTAGGGTGGTGCAACCCCCTAAATGGGGTACACAAACAACGGGACACTACTACAGAAAGTTAATATTCGTTTTTAGTTAAAAAGTGCAAAAATATCATAATGTTTATGAAATTACGGACTGGCCAATGATGGTTCTTGGAGAAAAGATGTTTAAAACCTACGTTTTGTTTTAAATTGAAACAATAATTTTAAGTAGGTATAACAGACAGGTTGAACAACGTTATGAAAAAGTTCAATTATCCGAATAAAATGCAATAACTATGTAGTTAGCTCGCAACTAGACTGTGACCGCCTTGAATAACTAGCTTGTAATCGACCACTAATAAGTGTAATTAGCAAAAAATACCATTCAGACTAGAAAATGAAATGCAGTGATCTAATAGCTGTTTTTGGATTAATAAATAGACATAGGTACAGTTAACAAAGAAAATTACAATCAAATAATACAAATTAGAACTAGTATTTACAATTGAAACAATTGAGCTAACAGCATACTCTTGCAAACAATCTACAAATAGCTCAACTGGTCCATATCAATACCAGTCGGAAGCGTTCCCGGACGCTGGCTGCATTGCCCCGTTGCATAGCAATGCTAATACGCTGCACCACAGATACTCACGAGCTCTTGAGTCAGGCGTCGCTTCGACCAGGCGCTCAGATAATTTTTTGAAAACTCTCAAGTTTCATGAACATTCAGCAGTGTCATGAACTGGCACAAGCTTCAGAAACAATTATGAGACGATGACCTATGCCGATAGACTACCGATGTGGAGCGGAGGGCGAACCTTCGCCCTCCAATAGATCTGGGCATACTTATGTAAGTTCGGTGATAATGCAATGTCATGATACCATCGAGCTGGTGTGATGATGAAAACCGAAGGTGGCCATAGGAAATCCTAAACGAAACGACTTACCCACGTTGAGTTTGAGTTCGTTGGATTTGTTTTCCCTAGCACTTTGGTCCTAGATGATAGATATATAAGCTGAATTTACACCTTTTACCTTATTTTTTATTTTATTTTATATCTATAAGTAAGTCGAACTGTAATTAGTATTTAAAAGGCAGTAAATGATTTTATACCAACAGAGGAAGGGCAGCAGCTTCCTTCTGAGTATTTTTAAACACCAACACTGCGATCACCAATCCGCCTGCCAAGCGTGGTGATTATGGCAAATCCCCCCCTACATGAAAGACCATCCACTCGATGGACCGACGACATCGTAGCGGTCGCAGGGAGTCGATGGATGGAGGCGGCTCAGGACCGCTTTTGTGGCGTCCTCCGGGGGAGGCCTATGTCCAGCAGTGGACGTGTATGGGCTGATGATGATGATGATGATGAAATGATTTTTGTATTTTATTCTATATAAAAGCTTGTATTTAAAAGTTTTTTTAAATATTTAAATTTTATTATATATAATGGCTGATATAGTCAGTGCTATAAGTAAGAATTCCATCTCTACAATACCGCCAAAGTATAAGAATAAACACATTCTACGAAACTATTAAAAATAAACTTGAATCAATATTTTGGAGCTTTATCTCCCTATTCCTCATTCTCAGAACGCAAACTGCGGCACTAAAAATGATCTACGCATAAAGTTGAATACACACTGCACCCAGGCCAACACTTTCAGAACATTTTAATGTGGGCGCGCTGGTGGGAGCTTTATTTTTGAACTCTTCGTATTTTAAAGAGCTTTATGCATTTGTGTTAAAATTTACGGAAATGTGAGTGTTATTGAAAATATACGGAGGAACCTGCTTTTTAATTTTGAGGTATTTCGAAATATATAAATAGCTTCAAGGATTTAAGTAATAACTTATTGCCTACATCCAAACAATTATTATAAATTCGAATAAATAAATGTTGGACAATCCACACAGCATCATCTAGCTCCAAGCTAAGCAGATCTTGGGTTGTGGGTACCAGATAACTTATGTAAATAATAACATACATATTCAATTTCATTAAAAACAAAGATGTAGTAAAAAAATCTGAAAAAAATCTAAATGAATCGGAAAGTATAGAATCAGAATCAGAATTAATAACTTTATTTCTTTAGGCTTACAAAATAAGCACTTAGACAAGTCAAATTTTATACTATAAACATAGTTATTATTATCAAATAAGAAATAAGGTGTTATAGATATTCTCTTCACTTCAATTTTTTGTCCACGAGTGGAAGAAGTGAAAAAGAAACCACTTGCACATTATAATATCACTTATGTGTCTAATGCATGTTTATTTCGCCTATCTAAATCTAAATTTAATGCGTATTGTTCGCAGCCACCTTAAGTCTTCGCCAAGCATCATTATGCGTTGGATATATAACTTGATAGTAAAATGCATAAACTGCAGAAAGTAACCCTGTATTAACAGAACATAAATAAGTACTGCCAACGTTAACGCATGAAAGTGAAAGATTTAGTGCTTTCTATTAACATTTATTCCTTTTTGATGATATTAAAATTGTGGGAAAAGACGGAAGATTTTTATCCTCTTGGATAACGACGTGAAAAAGTCAGTGATCTATGTCCGTATGGAAAATTGATTGCGATATGTAAAGTTGAGATATCGTAATATTTTTAAGAATGAGGTTTTTACTTAGTCTCCTTGGGCCTGTACGTACCGACTATCAACAATAAAATAAATAAATAGTCTCAAGTAGAGCACCAATATTCACTTTTCTGAAAAGAAAAACTCCTTGACTCAAACAATTAACACGAAAAGTACTATTTTTGCTAGCTTTTCGTGTTAGTAGTTTAGAAAAGTACTATTTTTGCTAGCTTTTCGTTTTAATTGTTTGAGTCAAGGAGTTTTTCTTTTCAGAAAAGTGAATATTGGTGCTCTACTTAGACTATTTATTTATTTATGTATCTATATTTTAGTAGATTTATATTTCAACTGATTATATTTATTTATCTATTGTTGTTAGGTATTTATGATGTTATGTTGATATTTATAAACTTTGGTATACCCCTGTCTTTCTTAAATACCTATATGACTTTTTCCATCCAAAGGTTGCCTGGAAGATATCGCTTCTAAACGATATGACCACCCATTGTACATGTCTTATGTAATGTCTCTTTGTAATGTTGTTTTTCTGGTGTAAAATAAAGAATGTTTGTATTGTAATAAGTACTATATCTCAAATCATATGAGGTAGGTATGTCTCAGATCAAAAGGATCAATGAGCTATAGGGATGAAAATTAATTAGAACTCATTAGTTCTGCCAAAGCAAAAGCCTCTCTTTTCTTCTTATAGTCTTTGCGATTCTACACAGCTCTAAGCTGACGTCAACCTGGAGTAATTTTTTGAGTTTTCTTTCGCCTTAAATGGTTCGCTTCAGCTCTGTTTATGTAACTCGACGTGTTGTAATTGTTGTGTCTGTAGGCATTTTACGCGACTCTTTAATAAAAAAATTACGCTTGTTAGGGAAAAAAGTACTGTTAAACTGAAATTTGCTTTTATGGATGTTGTAGTCAAAAATGTCGCTGTGATTTTAATAGGCGTGTGAGTGATGGAGTTATTTGAGATTTAGAATAACGTGAACGTGTTTTCTTAATACTTTTAAACAAAATGCACAGATAAATTATGACCCTCGAGATCAGAAAGCCGAACTTTTATTCCCTCGAAAAACAACCTCCAACTAAAGGTAATCTATTGAAGACTCAATGAAGGTAATCCCTTTTGTGAAGTTAATAAGCAATGTCAAGTCATTTATTTAGGTATCTGGTAGGTACTTATTTTGACCTTAACTGAGTTTAGTTATACAATCATGAATAATGTAACTACATAATACATAATCTGAGAAACATCTTCGTTATGTATATCTCACAACATACTATAATATTATAATTACTATTTATGCAACCTTATGTGTAATTATAATAAATTGTAAACTGTAGGTGTTTTGCCTAATGGCCTATTCATTATTTGGGATTCGTCATTTATGTATGAATTTTCAAGGATTTCATACATTTCAATCACAACAACGTCGGTGTCGTCACGAAAAAAATATATTTTTCGCCTGTGTCTGGGGAGTCCTAAAAATAAGACGTGATAATTGAAAATATAGGTAATTTGAGATAGACACAGTTGGGAGCTTTGGGATCTTAACATTCAACGAGCAGTTGCAAACTAATCTCTAATATCTCTGACATAAGAGTGACTCAAGAAGCATGAAAGCCATCAGAGTCGATCATAGCATAACAGAATCTTAGACAGTATTCCTTTTGATAACTTTCCAAAAACTTGTGATATGATAACGCTCTTTACAAGGTCAAATTATTATACTTTGAGCCACTTCGAGCTAAAATATACATCACTTTGAGAATCATACATCGCCTTTCGTAGTTGAATCTTTAGTAACATTTCTGCTATAAAGAATTAAGATAAATAATTTTGTCTTCACAAACAAACAGCTACGAATCGCATCAAGTTGATATTTTGCATCTGAAATATCATAAGCTTCTTTAATCTCGCGCAAAACCAGGGGTGGGAGCCTAGTATTAAATAAGGGGCTTGTAGAATGGTCAGCTCTGTATCTCGCTTCGTAATTTCCCGCGGGATCTCGCCTAGACCGGGGACAAATCGAACTGGTCCCCTTCTGTATGTCATATCAAGTCTTTATCAGATTGCCTTATAGGCAAAATTGCATTTTAGGTAGAATTCGAAACTGTTTTGATCATAATAGAAATATCTGTAGCTGAATTATTCCTTTCAGTTACTTCATAATTTCTACGAGGAAAGAAATGATATATATCAATAAATATCACAGAGATCATCCGATGGAACGCAGATCGACACAACCGATGGGAGTCAGGCGCAGGAAGAACACGTCTCTAATGTGCTTTCCAAGGTACAGGGGTGTAACACCGCCTACTTCCTGACTCCCAGCTGTAGAGAGTGTGTGAGATCGTCGCGTCATCGAAATCGGTGAGGCTATTATTATTCAGATTGTGTACCCTTTTATTTAAGATATTTCTAATTAAGCTATGGCTGAAATATGCATTGTATTTTAAGCTGAAATAATCGCATTGAATTGAAATATTTTTATCTTTTAGGTACTGTTTTTGGATACATCGTTTTCTTACCTGTCAAACTTTCGTGCTCGTTGCATGTTCATTAATTAATTGTTTCAACGGGATTTAGCACATTCAACGTATCGTTCATCATCATCTATTTCTTGTCCCTCTATAAATTAACGGTTAAACGAAGATTTCTTCTTAGGACTTAAATTGTTCTCTCTCACCATTCTTTCTCGAATAAATTTTTAAACATTGTCTATTTTTAGAAACGGTATAATCCTCACTAACTATATACATAATCTTATGAACAGTGGTGAACGATTTTTTCAAGTGGTTTAACATAGTTGTATACTGTATATGATTGTGCAAAACCTCAATGAAACCTGAAGACAATTTTAAAGCAATTATACTCAGAGGAAAGTTAATACAACAAAACAAAAAGTTAATACAACATGGACCTTAGCCAAATTGTGTAAAAACCGGTCAGATTAACTTGCATCTTATTTAATTTGGCTCGGAAAACTGAAACTCTCTTGGACTATGTAACGACTAGACACAATCTTCTGTTTGAAGCTGACTCTTTGCAGATTTATACTCTCGTAATGAAAATTGCCATTTATTGAAAGGGATCTAAGCATACCTAGTCGACTCGTAGGCGGTATTATACCCCCGTACATTGGAAAGCACATTACGACGTGTTGGCCCTGCGCCTGAACTCTCATCGGTTGTGTCTATCTGCCGTCCCATCGGATTATGAGAGTAAGGGAATAGAGAGTGCATCTGTGATTGGGCACACACTTGTGCACTATATATAATATGTCATATGGCTAGCAGCCATCGAGTATTACCGCCGTGGCTGAAAATTCGGCTAGGAGGGCATATCAAACTTTCACGCTCTTACTTCCAAAATAACTTACCTACTTAACTTAGTATTTATAAGAAAAGAGGGACCATTCTTTTCCGCTTCTATTCTCCAGATTTAACCCCTCATTGCACTAGCACGACCCCCAGGCGTCGACCAGCCGCCGGAAATCGAACTAATCGATTTTCATTTCAGCGACAGGAAATTAAATCCTTTGAGAGTCGTTCTCGATAACGGACTCCAGTTCGACACGTGTTCGACTCCGACTGATAAGGTATTTCACTTATAGGATTAGCGATCATACTACCATGGACGAAAATGTACTGCTAAACAGAAACTGTACCTACTCGGTTCTCAAGTATTTTTTTGTTAAGCTTTAAAATAAATAATATATTACATTATTTTTTATTATAACTGCGTAGCAAATCGTAGAACGAAGAACCATGTTTTGAATTTTTTTCAAGCTTTCATACATCATTACATCCTTCTCTCGTCAATATTTGAACTTGAATTTGGACATTTTACACTGCGCGTGTGTGCAACTATGGATTGTTCAAGTTTTAGTGGTTACATTTTTTTCTTTTCTTTTTTCCATTGCTCATAACCCCTCTTTACTTTTTACAAGTCGTCATCATCATCATCATCATCAGCCCATACACGTCCACTGCTGGACATAGGCCTCCCCAATACGACGCCACGAATAGCGGTCCTGAGCCGCCTCTATCCAACGACTCCCTGCGACCGCTACGATGTCGTCGGTCCATCGAGTGGGTGGTTTTTACAAGTGCCAAGAGTCAATTTTTTTTGACAGAGTGAGCGCAAGTATTTTAAGTAGACAGATTTTTTGAAGCAAGTGGTCTTGTTCCTTCCCACGCGACGTGATGTTAGTTAAAAATTATCATATTAACATGCTATGTATGAATTTAATTATTATTTTGCTGTTTAAGGAACGAAATGATAAGAACTTTAATAATTTTGTTAAATTTGTCAGTGTTTTTATTTGTTTTATTAGATTTTTTGATTGAATTTCAATATAATATTGAATGCTTACCTTTGGCAATAACCGAATATGTTATCGTGTTCGTTCAGCAATCTGTAAGAATATAAAATTTACATTAATAATTGTACATTCCAAAACATAAATCATAAAAAAAATATTTTATTGATCGCAAGGAATCAGTAGCCTTTCCCCAAAACTGAAATAAAACCGACATTAATCTCTTTTATCGCAAAAAAACACCAAAAGGATTCATTAGTAAAATGTCCGATATCAGCAAAATGTCTGTTGAAGGCAGAAGGGGTCTTTTCATTTCACAAAATAATCTGTCAATTTATGCCTATTTGCAATAGCTGTCGTTTTCCCGAGAAGGGTCCGAATCCACGAATCCCTGTCTATTAAATTTTCAACATAATCTGCTTTGGGTGACTAATGGATTAACCAATAAAGAAACAGATTTTTTATGCCTATACTTCAAAGGAGTTCGTTTACGGCCCTTGAAGATGCTTGTGTTGACCGAAAGATGAAAGAATTTCGACGTGATAAGAATTGAATTGAACTGGATTCTTACTTGACAATTTTGTACTTCTGAATTTGTTTACCAACTTTTAAACAGTTTCGTTGACTTGGAACCGATGAAAGATATTGGCATACCTATTAGTTTTTTATTATATAGTCAATATACCTTCGTTTGACCACAATCTCAGCTGATGGAAAGTGACGATGTGGCCGACAGTGTATCATAAAGGTCTAGAAGACAGCTATTCACATCTTGTCTTGAATAGACACAGGCCTTATACAGGTCTATAGACTTGGCCAGAAAAACAGAAGTAGGCACCGAGTTCCATATCTCAGCGCGGTGCGAAAAATGAAGGTGGAGGCAAACCGCTTAGTGCAAGTTGTTGATTAGTGCAAAATTGTTATATGCACCAGATAAGTATGGCATTGCACCGAACATATTTTTAGGTAGTTCTAGGTAGAAATTAGAAGTCATCGATTACTTATCGTGTATCATACAGGTATTTTGTACTACTGACATAAGTTGGTTATAAGATTGCTGCTTATTTGAGTTTAGACTTCATAAATACATACATATAAAAATTTTACATACACGTTTATTGTAAAATATTCATTTCAATAATAATCGCGGTAAATAATTATCAATACACTCAACTTCTAAGTCGGTCATTCATTCTCTCGAACTTTATGATTTTAATTCGCAGTCTTTTATGGTTGTTGTGGTTAACTGTAATGGTGGTAAGTATGCCGTGGTTTTATAATTATAATAGCTTAGTATAATGCGGTGGCTTTTGAACTGTGAAGGCAACATTATTGTGGGCAGTTGCAGGCTTGACCTGCTAGTCAATGACCAAAACAGGTGGGTCATCTTACTAATGATTGAGAAAGGAACTGAATGATTATTGTATTTATTTCCACCGTAGGTACACATGTCACCAATCCGCCTGCCAAGCGTGGTGATTATGGCAAATCCCCCCCTACATGGGAGATCATCCACTCGGATGGACCGACGACATCGTAGCGGTCGCAGGGAGTCGATGGATGGAGGCGGCTCAGGACCGCTATTTGTGGCGTCGTACGGTGGAGGCCTATGTCCAGCAGTGGACGTGTATAGGCTGATGATGAGGTACACATGTTACATTTGATGTCGTTAATTCTAGTTATTTTATAATATTCACACAATTTTTTCACAAAGGAAATAACTTAAGGGATTGTACAAAGAAAAAACAAACAGACATGACTATTTTCGTGCTGTAAATTGAAATTCATGTTCAATTTGAAGCACGAAAAGAGTCACTACGTCCATGATACAGAAAGGCTATGCTTATTTTAATAATTCACCTGTAGGTTCAGAAATCTCTCTACCTCTATTTATCCTAATCAATGATTACTTCCGTGTTTTGATAGAAGGGCTGCTTTTCTCGTCTTCTCTATTTAAAGCACTTAGATAAAAGGCCGTCCTTTATACTTCCTTTATTCTAAGCATATCTGTCTGTATTGTTTCCTATCTGATTGTGGTATAATAAAGTGTTTCCTATCTATGTATCTCTGTACGAAAAATGCTTTGTATTTAAGAAAATTAAGGGGTCGAGTCTGCTATATCTAGGCCAGTTTTGCCACACAGACGAAGGCAGAAGTAATTCTAATTCGAATTTCTATAATAATATCACAAACAGTATTGAAAATAATTATCGAAATCTGAATCTGTTTGTCGCCCGAGAGCATTATTATCGAGCGGTGTGATATTTAATTACGAGCAACTCCGTTCAATTTTCTCGTCAAAGAAAACAATTTTCAGATATCGCATTATGGTGACATGTTAATTGGTTCTGAACAGGCCGTTTATATTTATTCCATGTTCTTAGAATTGAAATTCGTATTTATTTATCGTAGGCAATATTTTTTTAAGTACAATTTTTCTTTATTTATAAAGAATATTATAAATTTATTAGGACTAGTATTTAAACAAAATATAATATAACAGAATTGAAACAATTGAGCTAGCTGTAGACTGTTGCAAACAATACGCATTACACAGCACAACTTAATCCTCTAAACTAAATTCCAGTATAATTGTGAATCTCTGTCCGTGGCCTGACTGGCTGTTACCTTTTCATTACTAAACGTCTAATTTAATTTTAATAAAATCAGGTTTAGCTAGATTTTACTCTGAGTATGAACAAAAACTACTTTTGTAAGAAAAAGAGCTCGACAAGCCTCAAGCAGAAGCTTGTATCACAATCCAAAATTAACTAGACACGGAATGATCATAAAGCCCTTCACACGACACGGGTTAGATTGTCAAAGTCCAACATCAACTCTTCTTAGTGTTCCGATTTTCCTTAACTGGAGATGGCATTTATACAAAATCTGTATTAAATAAACTGATTCTTGTTGAATGCTCACCGGTTTTAGTGCTGCTAAATTAATATTTGTCAAAATATTTAGTTCAAATGGGGTTTAAAGAAAGCTGTTTTAAAATACTTTAGAAAAACTTAAGTAACAGCAAATATTGTTTTATTTTGTCTGTTTCCTATCTGTACATTAGGAATTATTATTTGGTTTAACAGTACCCGCATTCAATTATTTCATAAATACATAGGCACAGGTGTTATAAAACAGGCAGGTTATTTTGTGTTGAACTACTTTGTTCTCATTTACTTTTTACCAGACAAGGATATTTAAATATTAAAAAAAAAAAATGTGGGTAGAGTTAGAGCGCGGGTTATTCTCCGATACCTGCAAAAATCTCTTACCTGTGAAGGTAGTAAGTTGTTAGTGATACAATACAATACAAATAGTTTTTATTGCACACCAAGACAGACAAAAACAAAACAGCAAAACACAAACACAGAAACAGTTGCACAATGGGCGGCCTTATCACCAAGAGCTATTTCTTCCAGGCAACCTTTGGATGGACACTTTTGTACAGGTATAGACGATCGTTCGATCTTTGTAATCTGCCCTTATGTTTTGGTGAAATCCAACACAATATCATCTGAGATATATCACTCATATTATCTATGCGGAATTGAAAAGTAGAGGTCATCAACAAATTTTCCACTACTATTTTTTCAACTAAGCCGTAATCTGACTGTCGGTCTATTTTTTTTTTCAAAAGCCTCTATTTCTGTATCCGTTATAAGCAACAACTCAATTTTTCATAGAATACGTATTACCTAAATTGCTCTAACGCCCAAAAACAGAGATATATTAAAAAAATATGTTTATACAATGTGTCTGGTCACCGGTGTCGGAGACTTTGGGGGGGTGAAATCCGGTAAATTTTATCGACAAATCACTATCCCTATTTGTTTTTTCTCTCTTCATGATAAAATGGCAGCCATTTTGTTTTCTGCACGGGTGCTTGTACTGATTAAGCTATAGCTACCCAAGTAGTTATGACGGTTTGAATATGACCCTTGACCCTTAAATATCCCACTAATAAACAACTAGACTGTCGGTTTCCTGGACTCCGCTATCGTATTTTAGTCAAGGATCATATTCAAACCGTCATAACTTCTAAACTATCGTATTTAGGGCTAAGATGTTTTATTTTGAAGCATACATTCTGTACTATCGTCTAAAAACAAAAAACATGTAGCTTGACGGTTTCGATTTTATGAAAAAGCTAATAATTAAAAAAAAAAATGCTATAAAAAAGCTTTTATTTTTGTATCTTAAATTCCCTTTTCCTCTATTATAAAATAGAAAGTGCAACAATGTTATCATTGCTTTATTGTCTACATTATTAGCTATCAAATGATACTACTTGGGTAGCTATAGCTTAATCAGTACAAGCACCCATGCAGAAAACAAAATGGCTGCCATTTTAGTATAGAGAGAGAAAAAACAAATAGGGATAGTGATTTGTCGATAAAATTTACCGGATTTCACCCCCCCAAAGTCTCCGACACCGGTGACCAGACACACATTGTATAAAATACCTACGGAATCTTAAGTACGCGAGTCCGACTAGCTATAGCCAATTTTTATTAAAATTACCTCAAGATCATATCAGCCCATACACGTCCTGGACATAGGCATCCCCCATACGACGCCACAAATAGCGGTCCCGAGCCGCCTCCATCCATTGACTCCCTGCGACTGCTACAACGTCGTCGGTCCATCGAGTGGAAGAAAAAATTACCTACCCATTGTCAAAATATACACAACAACAGCTTCCTTTATAATATAGATAGAGGCAATCGTGACATTATGTTTGCGCAAGCGGCGATGAGAGATCGCGTGTCAAAGGTCAGGAGAGAGTGGTGAATGACCTGCATGTTTACATCGAGGATGGTGAAGCTGGCGGAAATTATCAATGATATTTATTTATCAATGAATAGCTGCTGCCCACGCCTTTGCCCGCGTTTTATCGAGATTTAAAATAGCCTATATCTTATTCCAGGTCCCAAACTATGCCTATACCAAATTTCAGCCCAATCAGTTCAGTAGTTTTTGCGTGAAAGAGGATCAAACATCCATTACTCACAAACTTTGACATTTATAATATTAGTAGGACGATTCGAATGATTGTGCAAATGAAAAAAAAAAATGGATTTAAGTATTCACTTATTAAAATTATTTTGTTCCCGTTGACAAAATTTTCAATATTAATAACTAAATCATATTGGCAATCATTATTATTTTATTCGGAGCGTTTTTGTGTTGGTTTTGCGCATATACGTCTGTACATACTTGGTTTGACGCCACGAATTGTAATTTCCAAATTTAGGTGCCGTATTTCATCGCCCTAATTACAGGAAACTTTGAACTCCATAAACAGGTATTTAACACAAGTACATAAACAAAATTTTCGATTAATAAAGCATTTATTGAAAAAGATATGATGTACTGAACATTTTAATATATAATTTAATTTATACCCTTTTATTTTAGGAACTCGCAGGTTTCTTTGAAGCTTGATTAAAATACTCGGAAACGTTCATCTCATTTTCGTAAAATGCTTCAATGTTTTCCCTCGGTAAATATATTAATGATTTTATTTATAAATCAAAATATGCATAAAGTTCTTGTAAACTTTCTAAGTCGTTTCATACGCCTCGAAACAAAGAAGTTTACTTCTATGTACAAATGTACATACATATTATATAGTATTGTAATATTCATTTATTCAAGAAACAGGTTCAGTATATTTAGTAGGTTATTCATTAAAGCATATTATTATGACGAAATGATGAAAGACACAGATGCTATACTATATTGACCAAAATAATTTGATCAATTTGAAAAAAACTGTAAACCTACATAAAAACTGAGTAAAATTAAGGGATTCGATACTTCGAATACAACATAAAAACTGAGTAAAATTAAGGGATTCGATACTTCGAATCCCTTAATTTTACTCAGTTTTTATGTTTTGCGGGCCAAATACTAATGCCTCGGAAATAGTTAATACAATAGTCAAAGAATTTTAAAATCGGTCCATAGGTAAAGATCGACCAAAATACATAAAAAATATACATACAGCGGAACATAGAAAATTCTCCCTTTTTCAAAGTTGGTTAAAAATCTTGTAATTTTACTTAGGTGTGAATCAAAACACAACTTATCACCATTCAGCCCTTAAATGACTGTAGAATTGAACTTCCCTGACAAATTCCAAGGAAAATATACAAAAACCTGTTTTCTACGCAAAACCAGCCTAAGTACTTAAGAACTTATTAATTAAACTTATTTCATTCGATGAAACTGAAATTTGGGGTGTTGTATTTCAGACTGAATAATTCAAAAATTTTAATAATACCTTTAAAATCGGATCACTGAATGTTTCGCAGCTGGTCCGTTTTTGGTTTCAAGTATCAACATAAAATAACTTTAGCTATCAACATAAATACTAAGATTACCTACATATCAAGATTACTTTATTTTGAAGTTAGCTACTAGATATGGATGAAATAATATAAAATTAGGATTTTAATCCGAAAACAGAGCAAAAAAACAAGAAAGATGATTAAATTAACCTACTTCGTATACACGTTAACAAAACCATCTTTGGTGATAAAAAGGCTAAGACAATATTTCATTCTTTTTGTAGAGCGGCTGATTAGCATAATACAAGTTGAGATGAGACTGTGACGCTTTAAGAACTTCTTCTCCGAAGGTTTGTAGACTCAACCTCTTGCATTTGGATTTCCATTTTAGCAATCGACTTTCATTTGACTTCTGAATGAATTTTAGTCAGCCTTTTAATATGTTTATTTTGTTAACTTGTTGGGGTTTTCAAGTGATTTAAAGCTCTCTAAAATTTGCAGGTTGTAAAATAATTCTTACTCGTGTTGGAAACACTATTTGTGAAACATTATATTTTCAAGTGGCATCATCACGACACTCTTATCGCGAAAATACCTTCATTTCAGCTTTAAAAAACAGCTGTGAAGGTGGAAATAATTTATTTTGAATAAATTTGTTGAAGGTCAAAAACGTTTATTATCAAAAATGTATTTATGTGACGCTTATAAGTTTCATACATCTCCGCACTACCACCGTTTAAATTTTACGTAAACGACCGTTACCGTTAGACAATGACAAAATGGTATAACATCACTCAACAGTTTAGTCATGCTCAATACTATCCCTATGCTTTTAGAGGGTCACTGGCTCCTGTCGTGTCATATCAAGTTCCGTTTACCCCTTACTTACATAGCTAAGCCACAGTTACCTAATCGCTTTCCCGAGAAACTTAATCCGCGTGAAATATCGGCAAAGTTCCAAAGCTTGACATTTCTATCGGTGTTGTTCCTTACAAGCGTGGTGCCGCATTAAACGGCCGATTAGGTTTATCGACAGTTTTCATCTTCTTTTATCAATAGATAAACTGTTTGTTGACTTATATCTTAGTTAGTAAGTAAGTAAGTTTGTTGCATAATTTGTTAGAATACTTTGTACACGCACCTCAAACAGCATGGTTACGGAGCTGAGACCAAAACACAAATCCACTATCTTTAACGAGACAAATTCAGAACTTATTAATCCAATCATAAAAATATCACACTAGTTCGATTTTTGTGCTTGTTGATGTAAAATAGACACTACTAAGATGCATAATAGGTGCCAAAGTGTTTTGTTCAAACTTATGATTCAGTTTCAAAAGCTGAAATTGAACGGCGGCAACTTGACTCCGGCATTCAAAATTTTAATGAGAAATTCGTATCTTCAGCAGAGCTTCAATTTATTCCGACGCGACTGAAGCTTCCACTGTTTCAATGAAATTCGTTTATGACTGGTTTTATTTGTCTATTCGTTTTCGTTTTCCAAAATGTTAAAGTTTGTCCAGGAAAGTTTGGATTTTGGTGCAGATTGGAATTATTACCTGGGCGAAGCCGACACTCTACGATTTATTCCGGTGGCCAGATGCCGGCAATCACAATGATAAATTACGTTTCGGCGTGACGTTACTTTTGAGCGTGACTCTAAATTTTTACAGCTGTTTCCTTGGTTGTCCTGATTATTTATAGGGCGGTCGGCCTTAGAACATATCGCTCCATACAAGTTCCGTATAAAATGTGTTATGTCGTGACTCCTTGCTGATACCTTATATGGCACAGTAGTTGAAGAAAAATTACCGGCCTATAGATTTTTACATATAAGTATGTAGTCCAACTGTGGGCCTGGGACAAAAAATACGCACAAATTCACACAGTATCATCTAGCCCCAAGCTATACATAGAAGCATAGAGTGTTTATATGCTTTTTAAGATTTCCGCAAATAAGCATTAATTTCACTGATATTAGAATGTAGGTCCAAAAACAACAGAGTTTAACCTAGTTTAGTAATAATATACATGATGTCATATTAAACGAGGAAGCTTAAAGTCAACCGTGTTTAATTTATTAGCCTTATGTAACGTTCGTGACATGACCTCACGATAGAGTTAGAGCTTTTTGTATCCAAATATCTGCGTGCGGCTCTATCAGGAAAAAAAAAGTGAGAACATACAACATAGCACCTATTTCTATGACTGTATGTAAACATTTTTAAGCCGAAGCACCGCCAAGGTAACAAATTAAAATTATGTAAATCCGATAAAACTTTTGAAACTATCATGGTTATTTGCAAAACTAAAATTAATAACGGGATATTTGCCATGATTTTAGTTATGAGTTCTCCAATATTTCGGCACAGTTACATGCTCTATGATCACGGAACAACTGAAGTCACCGCGAGTTAGTTTTTATTGGCAGATATATCAATCTTCCCTCTTTCTTTGTCTTTTGCTACGAATGTTAACACTACAACCGGAAAACTGTGCCGAAATATTGGAGAACTCAAAATTGAAATCATGGTAAATATCCCGTTATTAACTTTAGTGTATGTCAATCCGTTAAACTACTTCGAAACGGAGTGTGGGAAGACCTCCCACTCGATGGACTGACGACATCGTAGCGGTTGCAGGGAGTCGTTGGATGGAGGCGGCTCAGGACCGCTATTCGTGGCATCGTTTGGGGGAGGCCTATGTTCAGCAGTGGACGTGTACGGGCTGATGATGATGATGTCAATCCGTTCTGAACGGTGCAGACAAGTGTCAGAGGTTCCATATTTTCACATTAGGAATTTTTAAATCCTTCGGCTCTGCAATTTGTATGTGATCCATTGACCAAATGTCTTTTTTAGCACTCATTCGTCAATTGCTAAACATGCCCCCCCCCTCTCTGTGGGGGGGGGGGGGGTTGACAGAATCACCATGTTGCGATAATATAAGATAAAATAATTAATTTAACCCAAAAATACAAAAAAAAAAACAAGAAAAAACATGTACTTATATTAATAAATAAAACTTAAGCTAACAAAACTAACAAAAGGTGACATAATAAAGTACTTAAATCTAAAAACTATTAAACATGCTTGGCAGGTGCTCAACCAAACATATTAAATTTTATGTGTTATGGTGGCGTGTTTTTGGGAAAGATATGTCCGTCAAACAGTGATAGACTGGCTGATACCTACATATATATAATATAATATATAATGTTGGACAATTCACACAGCACAGACTTTCGCTTTTTTTTAAACAGTGATAGACTGGCTGATACCTACATATACTACGATTTAGAATCCAAGATATTTATGTCAACAAAGACACTTATGAATGAAACGTTACAAAAGCTGATAACAATAACAGAAAACAATAAGGTAACAGCAAAGTTATCTCTAAAAACGAGAACACAAATTTCAACAAGGCATAATCTCACATGTCCTGCGCCTGCGACGCAGGAGGCTGCGGGTTCGACTCCCGCCTTGGGATTTTTTTTATACAATCTGCAAATATTTGTCCCGGGTGTTCTGGGTATTTTCAATGTATAATAAAAAAAACTATCTATGTAATATATATTGTATTATGTATGATTGTATATCAGTCATCTAGTACCCATAACACAAGTTCTGCTTAGCTTGGGGCTAGATGATGTTGTGTGGATTTTCTAACATTATTTATTTATATGTATCAAAATATGTTTATATTTGAATTGGAAACGAACGAGAGATAAATTAAATATTTAATGAAAGCTATCAAAACCAAAAATTGTTTCGAGCTTCTGTCCCTTGATACGATGATACCAATGTCGTTAAATATCATCATCATCATCATCATCAGCCCGTATACGCCCACTGCTGAACATAGGTCTCCCCCAGACGACGCCGTCGTTAAATATTTTCCACCTATCCTATTCCTTAAGTTACGTTACCAATTTGTATACAAAAAATATCCTGGTTTTTGAATCGGGGTATAGAGGAGAGTGAAAGCAAAATGTATGTTGTGCCGACCCCACCTAGCGTGGTGGCCAGGTAGAAGAAGTCCGTCCGTGCACGTCTTTCATCCCAAAATAATGATGATGAATGTGATATTGATTGTCAAATATTTGTTGTTTGCTTGTCTTATTACTCGTGATAAGGCCACTAGTGTCAAGATGACATGCACGACTCGCCTTTACTTAGGTAATGCAGCACATGGTCAGGCTCTGATATCTTCCGTATGCTTGACAGATTCGTGCTTCTCTACACAAAAATATATTCTACAACGAGACTTTTTCACTGCCACCCGTTAACTAGAAGGCCGTTAGCTCCGAAAAGTAGTTTTCGAGAAATCGTCAAAAAACTATTGAACACATCGGTTGCGATTTATTTGTGGCATTTATTTTCTACTAGCTGCTGCCCACGCCTTCGCCCGCGTTTTATCGAGATAAAAAATTGCCTATCTGTTATTCCAGGTCTCAAACTATATCCATACCAAATTTCAGCCCAATCGGTTCAGTAGTTTTTGCGTGAAAGAGTAACAAATATCCATAAATCCATCCATACAAACTTTGACATTTATAATATTAGTAGGATAGGATAGGACCCTATTTAATGAAAAACCCTTGTTGCACTGAGCAGTTAACTATTTTAACCAAAGTATTAGCGATGTATTATGGTTTAGTTGTTTACAAGTTAAGAACAAGTCAAAAAATCTATCACTTGACTGCGTACGCACTTTTTGTGACTATTTGGAATTTTAGAATGGTTATTAAACGAAAAGATAGGGAATTTTGAACTGTCCACTAAAAACTCAAGCCTAAGGTCGTTAACCCAGTTATAGTTAACAGACGACAATCATCATCATCAGCCCGTACACGTCCACTGCTGAACATAGGCCTCCCCCAAACGCCACGAATAGCGATGTTGAGCTGCCTCCATCCAACGACTGCCTGCGACCCCTATACAGTTGAAGAAAAATTTAAGAGTAACGGAAAAGGTTACATTCACTTACGTTAGGATACACTTCTCGCACAGTTAATCCATTTCATAACTAATGGACTGTAGATTCTATCTTGCTTTCTTCACGTAATCTCTTTCATATGTAACTCTAATAAGCCTGCATGGCTTGAATTGATACCAATCTAAGCACTCGCATATCTATTGTCAACTTTATTCGGTAGCAATAAGGTTCTCACTAATACAGCGAGTAAGTATAAATGACCCTATATATTGATTCAGTCATCTAACAAACCAGAAATACAAAAGTAGTGCCATAACTTCAGACGTAAGCAGCTGGTGGGTGCGGAAGAAAGTGGACCCGTCACATGTGAATAGGCTTTTACACTCACACATGGACAGTTCTAAGGTTATATTCGTAAGTTACGCGCGATTTCATAGACTAGTAACCCACCTTAATCTTGGTTTTTATTTCTCGTTGGTCAACAGATGTTATATTGACACTATGTTACTCTTAGTTATTTAATTTTGACACATCTCGTTTTCGCTTTAGTGGAAAACACCCTTAATGCTAAATCAATAAATAAATACAAATACAATATACGAAAACATATAAATAATAATAATAAATATTTTAATAAATATATAGTGTAACGTATTTCCGTTTCCCTTTTATGTAAAGAAAATACCTGTGTTAGGGAATCTCGCTCTTCCAACATAAATTATATTATATATATAAATAGTACATATACAATATTTCTATCTTATGTTGAACACAAACAACAAATGTTTTTATTATTAATCACTAAGGTTATCTGATAAAAAAACATACTAATCAGCCAAATACTTGAACAACGACTGGTGAAAAACACATAAAAATTATTTTAAAAACACTGACTGTACCCCATGCTAATCTATCAATGTTTTTATTCGGTAATCATAAAGTTATCAATCAACTAAAACGCTATCAAACCATGCGCATGGGCAAGTAAAACAAACGACGCCCGCGCGCGTTGAAGTCTTTACAATGGAGTCGCGTTTCGTATTCGTTGCTCTACGAAATACGTAGCGTATTGATCGTAGCAGCAAATGCGTTTCGTTCCGTTCCAACAAATATTCGAATAATAAACACATTTTTGTGAACTAGAGCATGCCGAAAAATGTGGATATTGTTATTTAAATTCAGAAATGGCAGTTTTGTTTCAAGCTTCAATGTAAAATAAAAACGTTATGCCTGTTCTAACAATTTAGATATTCAGTTGATTTTAGCTAGTGTTATTTTTTGCTGAAAGCGTTATTGGGTTGAATGGATTTTATGGCTGCAGTCATAATTACGGACTGTAAATAAAATATTTACGAGAAGAATTCTATTTCTAGTGCCAACGATTGACTTATGCTATCTTCATCAGGCGGCAAGCATTACGTAAGTGTCATTGCCGTAATTTGCATCCCAACCCAATCAACTGGAAACTGCTATGAAATCATTGTATAACCTTCCATGGTAGCGGGGACAGGCTTTAGTCGATACGATTTTTTATGCGACGCGAGTAAATCATGTATTTTAGGAAAGGAGGTGCAATAAAACCTCTAGAATTCGTTTTGCTGTATAGGATGAAAATTAAACCCAATGAAATGATTTTAAAACTCACTTTTTGTAATTTTTACGGTTTCACTATTATGTGTATATTTTGATGGTGACTTTGGATAGAGGTGGCTCAGGACCGCTATGAACTCTGTTCTATTTTTGTAAATCGGTAGGAAGTACAATCTTATACTTCGAAATTAAAAAAGAAGCAGCTATCGCATCGTCTTTTTGTTTCTCAATGAAATGATTTTAAAACTCACTATTTGGAATTTTTAGGGTTTCACTATTATAATATTATTACGTTGAATGACTTTGTCTAACCTTGTTCGATTTTTGTAAATCGGTAGGAAATACAATTTTATAATTCAAAATTATAAAAGAAGACTGTCGCCTCTTCTTTTGTTTTAGTTACTTATTATTCATGTAGTATTAATTTTTATTGAATTTAAAATTGGAACTAGTTATTATCGTCAACACATCGTCGTCGTATCGTTCTATGTGTATAAGTCCTAACTTCTTAGATTCCTTGACACTTGCCCTTAGCCATTAGTTCTGTTATGAGCTTTGTGGGAGCTCTGCAGATTGTTCGGAATATTACAAGAACATTGTTTAGTGCATGTAATTTTCTCAGACTCTTGCTATGCGTTCTTGGTAAAACCAGTGTTCTTTGTAAGAACGCCTTTCCTGGTAAAGGCAGTTGTGGCGAAGCAACTTATAGCTTTCCAAACCGATTACCACGAGTACCTAAGACTTATTGTTAGTGAATTATGAATTAGTCGGATTTAACTTCTTCGACGACCGATGTGGAACGGCGGGCGAATATCCGCCTGCGACGCAGGAGGTTGCGGGTTCGATTCCCGCCTTGGGACAAATGTTTGATCGATCAGTTGTACGATCTGCAAATATTTGTCTCGGGTGTTCTGGTTATTTTCTATGTATTATAAAAATATCTATCTATGTAATATATTGTATTATGTATGTATATCAGTTATCTAGTATCCATAACACAAGCTCTGCTTAGCTTGGGGCTAGATGATGTATGTATTGTCCAAGATTATTTATTTATAATTTTTTATAATAACTAAATGTTTATTAGGGGAAACCTAGCAGTGGACTAATATAGGCTGATGATGATGAACTAAATGTTTAAGTAATCAGTTTTTCACTAAAATAATTTGTTTCAATTAAAATCCTTTGGCTCACTTCGCACAAAATATTTCTAAATTCTTTTCAGCGATTCAGCGTAAATCTGATATCTGTCTCCAAAATCCCAATGAATCAAAGCAAAAAAAGCAGAAATCACAATTAATAACTTTATTTCTTTAGGCTTACAAAATAAGCACTTAGACAAGTAAAATTTTATACTATAAACATAGTTATTATTAATAGATAAGAAATAAGGTGTTCTTGATATTCTTTTCACTTAATTTTTTTGTCCACTAGTGGAAGAAGTGACAACTTTCGGGAGGGCATCAAAAACTATTATTTTTTGTTTTACTGTAAAATGCACACGTATACGTTTATTCTACTGTCCAATTAAATTAAAATAAAACGGAACTTGTAAAAATAACATGGTATATAATATCATACATCAACGTTGGTGTTCTTCCAACACAAACTAGGTTCGTAGTTAACCCTGCTAAAGCTTACATTCATAATGGAATCATACATAAAATTCAGGTCCCGACCTCAACTGATGTGTGAAGTTTCAATAATATTTCATGGAACAAAACCATAGAAACTTTTGCGGCTTACCCCCTTATTCATAATAGTCTGCTAACTTAAAGCATTGCTAATTCTCACTCTGTCTTCTTCTATTGACATAAGTCAGAGTGAGAAATAACACAGATTAGCAGTTGTTTTAAGTTAGCAGACTATTATGAATAAGGGGGTTAATGTTTATACTTTGTAAGTAACAAACACTGAGAAACTAAGTGATCATTATGTTTGACGTGCTATGGCCGCACTATGGATAACATAACATTGCTAGTTTCTATTTAAATGTTGATGTATGTTTATTTGTGTGATTTCTTGCAATACCACGATGGTTATACTTGATTGTTGTGGTAAAGCACTTTTAGTGCCTATAAGGGACATTGCTATGTTGTCGTTCACGCGCGGTGACATAGCACACTCATCCCTGTGGCAGAGAATCCTACTATCCTACTATATATTGTAAAAACAAATCAATTAGGTGAGAACAAGTGCCTAGACAAATCTAACATAGCCTATGTTAGATTTGTCATGGTACTACTAACCCAAAAAATTTAATGTTTTTTATGTACTTTATAAATATAATTCTATTCTATTATATTCTACTGATATATAATATGAATGTTAATATATATTATAAATGTCAAAGTTTGTATGGATGTATGGATATTTGTTACTCTTTCACGCAAAAACTACTCAACCCATTAGGCTGTAATTTGGGAAGGGACATGGAATAACATATACTGGCTGTGGATCACACCGAGACCGGGACATCGAATGCCCGAAGAGGCGTACTGGTCTGACTCTAAGTTGTTTTGCACTAAAATAAAATACGACACTATTCCTGACGGGAGATGGATGTACGGACATTTGTTAGCTTTTAACGCCAGAACTACTGAAGGGATACCCAGAAACTTTGTTTATGTAGTTCTAGAAAGTAGTTTACTAGCTTTTTCCCGTCTACGTTCATGTTTTTTTTTGGGATAAAAAGTAGCCTATTCCTCCAGAGGAATAGTCTAGGTCAAAAGCTAGTAAACCATACATAAATCAATCGTCAATACTCACGAAACCTTTAAGCTTTTGTAAAGGTCAATAAATCTATTGATAAACTGTTGACACTTTAAATTATCGGTTTTATATTGATCCCCACATAAACCTCTTATGAATAGAATCATTTATAGCTGAATGACTCATATAGAATAGTAAAGGCATAAAATAACATAATTTCAATTCATCTTCTAAAATTATTTTATCACGATTTAATTATCTATGATGAATACAGCTGGCCGTGGGGCCGCGGCGTACGAATATCGACCCCTCCAACTCAACCCGTGGATGTCGTAAGAGCCGACTAAGGGAACCTACCAGAGGAAGGGCAGCAGCTTCCTTCTGAGTATTTTTCAACACCAACACTGCGGTCACCAATCCGCCTGCCAAGCGTGGTGATTATGGCAAATCCCCCCCCCCCCCCTACATGGGAGACCATCCACTCGATGGACCGACGACATCGTAGCGGTCGCAGGGAGTCGATGGATGGAGGCGGCTCAGGGCCGCTATTTGTGGCGTCGTACGGGGGAGGCCTATGTCCAGCAGTGGACGTATATGGGCTGATGATGATGAATACAGCTTATTATATTTATGAAGTTGTCATGTAAGGCTGTAATTCAATCACACTAATATTATAAATGCGAAAGTTTGTCTTCTTTGAATGAATAGACAAAGAATAGAAACTACTGAATGGACCGGGCTGAAATTTTGCCTATATATCTATATATAAGTAAAGTTTGAGGCCCAATGCACCAAAGCAATTGTTTTTTTTTATGAAAATAGTATCGTCGCAGTCTTTCATAGATGAAAGAAATTCTAGATAGTGCGTGCGTTATTTTTTACACGGAGAGTTTTATAGAATTGTTTCAACCTTGGCACTTCTGACACGCGTCCTTCCATCTTTAGTTACTTTCATCAAAGGTAAAATATCAAAATGTGTCATTCTGATATGATACCATTGTAAGTGTTAAATAATAGTAGACAGAGCAAACAAGTGATTTATGTAGAGGAATTAGGGCCCTAAAACAGTTCCTATGGGATAAAATTAACTTTTCGAATGAAATGTTACCTTAGAAAAAAGCCTTAACTAACCTAACTTAACCTAATTCAATAATAAAAGATGATAAGAAAAAAAAAAAATAACAACAATAGTTTGGCTATTTGTGGCGTCGTATGGGGGAGGCCTATGTCCAACGGTGGACGTGTATGGGCTGATATGATGATGATGATGTTTGGCAAAAAATTTAAAACTTTCGACTGATTAGGTAGACGCAGTGGTGGAATTAGCAAACCTATTCCCGTACCGACTGGAATGTTGCGAGCTCAAGCCTGTGTCGTTAATTTTGGGATATTTCGATTATTACACTGAGAACAATAACACAAGGCTGTGAGGATACTTGCTGAAGCTACAACGCGGGTCAAGTACTAGCAAACCAAGAGAGCATATATTGCCCAATTGCGTCGTGTAAACTTTGAACCGATTACCAGAAACAAACATCAATGCCCAATCATTGAACTTTTTAAAACTTTACTTGACAAACATTTAATTAAAGTGCACCGACAAGGGTTTAACTAACGCTCTGTTTTGGCTGATCTTACAAACATAGTTGACGATTGATATTTTTTCTATTGTCATTTTTCATATTTATTTCCCAACTACTACGTCTTGTTGAAATAAAGTGGCAACTGGACAGTGACGTCACCTTGTGTCACACCCGCAGGAGCAGACCTTGTTTTCTTGGATCATGCATCAGCTTAAGAGCCTGTGTATTGCAATAATAATTATTATTATATTTTATTCTTTGATAATTCACAACATAATGTGAGTGACTACAGGACAAGGACTGATTTAATCATCAAGCTTAATGTTGTAAGGTTGCATACAATTGCGAAAATTCCTACTATAATTATAACTAACATAAAGTCAGGGTTTTATGTCTGACGTCTGCTAGATGTTATTGTGAAAATAGCACTGCTATATTAAAGTTTGAAATATTTACACTTGTTAAGTACTTAAATATTAAAATTCAATTTGTAAAACCCCTTTGGGACATCTGTTTTAGAATTTATTCATGTGAAACAAAATGGTGAATTAAAGTGAACCTAACTTTCATTATTATCGCCCAAAACACGTCCACAACTGAACGTGAATTTCCACCATCTAGATTTGATGTGCAGAAAACTAGACTTCATTGCATTTTTCTACATTTTTACGACGTAAAACAAAAGAGTACGTTTTTCTGTGATTCGCTGTACATATATATGTATCTATATTTGTAGATTTCTCCGACAGTTATAGACGGATTTGCAAAAATCTTTCGCTATTGTATGGAAAATTTATCCGAGGAATAAGTACTATTTGTCCTAAAAAACCTATTAAAAAAGGATTAAAACTATTATAATATTTTGAAGTCGGTTTTTAGTTTAAAGTTGTTAAGAAAACTCAAAGATCTCTTCAAGCCAAGACTGGATAGGTGTTTTCAAGAACTTCGTGATACACCGTCGGCCTCATCGTTACGTTCCATCATGTGAGATTGTAATCAAAAATGTAAATTGAATAAAAAAAAACGCTAAGTTTTACAATCTAAATTAATATATTCCATGGAATTGTATTGAAAAAGCTGAAAACAAGTTCGAATTAATAAATACTAGCTGCTGCCCGCGCCTTCGCCCGCGTTTTATCGGAATAAAAAAGCCTATATGTTATTCCAGGTCCCAAACTATACCCATGCCAAATATCAGCCTAATCGGTTCAGTAGTTTTTGCGTGAAAGAGTAACAAATATCCATACATCCATCCATACAAACATTCACATTTATAATATATGTAAGTAGGATAGGATTTACATTGTTTTTTAAGTTTTGTGGGTCAAATACCAATCTTTCGAGAATATTTTTTATGGGATCAAATTGGATTCATTTTCTATACAAAAGTAGAAAAATTATTAAATTCTGTCTACAATTGACGGAGAAACCGGCAAACATACATGAAACATGCAATCGACTATAGAACTTCCTCCTTTTTTGAAGTCAGTTAAAAATTACTTTCATTCAACAACCATACCTCTCAACATTCAGACTTTAATCCATCTAAAAACAAATTTTAATTCCGTACCATAAAAAACGCAAGTAATGAAATTGCTCGCCCTTGCAAGTACCCTTTACTTGGCGGTAGATGGTGGTTTGTTCAAATAAAGTGGCCATTCCGCTTTCTGTATGCCAGTTTTAATCAACGTGGTAGGTACGAACATGGAAATAGAAATATGCGAATTCGCATAATATTCACAAAAAAGAACGGTGCAAAACTTTTGAAGTGTTGAAAGGTCGGGCTAGCAATAGGTAGGAGTAATATTCCCGTTATCCCTCTTCTAGATCCCCACCACTGTTGGATATAACCCACTCGGGAATAACGGACATTAAAAAAAAAATACTCAGTGTCCCCTAGTGGTGGATATTTAGGTGGAAGACAACGGGAATAATTCTTCCTCCAGAAAAACCTGTGTAGCTTTAAAAACACAAATAAAAATACAAATACAAAAACGTTTATTTCAAAATATGTTTGACAATGGTCTTGGTACACTGTCTCCTGTGGTAGCTACAATGTAGCTGTGTTACAGGAGAACAGCTTCTTCCCATAAGTAGTTAACATATTATGTTAATAATCTTAATATTAACTTAACTATTATTATAAGAGTTGTAGTTTAGTGCACTTAACTTGTCTATACTTGGTTGGTAATATCTTAAAGGGTGAAACGTTTGCTTTATATGTAGGTATAGATACTAGTTTTTATTTATATTTGGCAAACGATTAGTACCTAGTTTATTTTTTATACATAGAGTAGGTATATAAGTCCTTATTTTATATTTTATACATTATAATAAATAATTTAAAACTAGTACAATTATATGTAGGTAGGTGTAAGTATAAATACAAACATTTGTGTATAAATACTATGTGTGTAAAATGTTATATTATAAATAAGTGAGTATATTATATATGTGAGTATATTATAAATAAGAAAGATATTTAAATAGGATCTTGATTTTTGTAGTTTTAATTGATTGCATGAAAAAGCGAAGACCGATTTGGTGATGAAATAACATTGTTTCTAATCTCACATACAAACATATCAACAATGGAATGACACCCGTTGCACTGCACTAAGTTTCAAATTCTAGATCTAAGTTCTAGACTTGTGTAGACCCAAGGGATGTCGACTAGTTGATGACAGTGACAGCTCAAAACCAAGAAGTCACTATGTTGGGTTACAATTACGGTCAAAACTTCAAAATTAGTTATTTTATATTATGTAGTACTTTATGCTTTGATATATGATTCAATTACATACGAGAATATTACTTATCTACATAATTGACGCGCCTTAAGTTGATATGATTGATGTTTAATATAATGATTAAGCATGCTTTAAATCTTAAAACTGAGTTTATGTTTGAACTCTAGCCCTGCAATAGAATAATTTAGAGCCGACCTCAAAAGCATTTAGGTGTCAATCTTGATACCGAATATGAAATGTATTTATGAGCAATAAAGCCTACTTTGCTTTGAAACTGGTATACCAAAGGATTATTAAAAGCTTAGAAAACTTAGGAGCATTTTATGCAAAGCAGAAAGATTGAAATACACATGCTGAAAAGTATTTTTTTGAATTGTTTTATGATTTATACTACCTACGTTGTTCCATTATTAGAAAAAGGTATCTTCCAAACGTTTCTATGACTCATGATCACCAGCATCGTCCCACCAGTCGCAAAGCCCACAAGTTCAAGAGGAAATGTAATTTAAACCGAAATATACATAATGTAAACACAAATATAGATGAATAATAATGTTGCACAGGATGGTGCATAGAATGGCGCAGACACAGACTCAGTAGTTGGTGATCTCGGGCTGAGTAGATATGTAGAAATAAAAATAATTATTTGTAGATCTTAAGTATAATAATTTGTCCAACGAAACTGCTAAATCAGGAACCAAACCTGCAACTATTTCCGTCTTAAACGGACCTACATTCACTTAGGCTCAGCCGCGTCAAAATTTAAGGCTTACATTAAATAAAATCTAAACATAAATGCCTCTCACTAAAAAAATATTGGATAAATTAAGAGTATGCCAAAGGGCAATGAAGAGAAGGTTCATGGGATTAAAACTCAAAGACCGCATAAGGAACAAGACCATCCGAAGAAAGACACGGGCTACAGATGTGATCCAAAGGATACTTAGCCTTAAGTGGAACTAGGCTGGTCATCTTCAGCGGCTAAACGCGAACAGGTGGTGTCAAATCACCACGAATTGGTAGCCCCGCGACTCATAAAGGAAGAGAGGCCAGCCGCTAGCCCGTTGGAGCGATGACCTGGCAAAAACTGCAGGAAACCTCTGGTCTAAGACAGGTAGAAACAAAAAAGATTGGAAACGGTTGGAGGAGGTTTTCACCGCCACTGGCGGTCCATACACTAACAACTAGATTAAAATTATCTATCTACTAACCCTATAATTATAAACTTTTAAATTCTATTTCTTTTATTATTTGTAAGTAAAGTGTATTGGAAAATAAAGCTCTTTTTATTTTATTTATTAAACATAAATACCAATGAATACCACAAAAGTCGACTAAGGGATCAGAATAACCGCAGCAGCTTCCTTTGTATTTTAACACGTCCACTGCGATCAAAAATCCGCTTGACAAGGAAGTGGGAGGCCTGTTCAGTATACGTACAGAATACATACGTGTCCCGAAGAATAAAGAAATAACCTGGCAATACCAAGTATTCATTTAATAAGATACAAGATTTTATTAGTAAATAATAAATTTACACGACAAATAGGTTCACATACTTATGCTTACTTTTTACTTAATGTCTACAAACAATACTTAGCATTCCTAACATCTAACAACTGATAAAGGAGTCACCCATAGACTGTATATATAATATGTAATTTAGGGAGTTCTATATTCGAGTAGTTCTATGGTCGGGAACGTAGGTGTTTTTAACCCGTGTGTAGCTAAGAGCTCTTAGAGACGCCAAGTGCACTTCTAGCCCGGCTGATTAAGTTCACGAAGCGGGTCCCGAGTCCCGGCCAAAATTCCTTTTTGTTATAATGACGGGAGAACCGTTGCTCTTAATGAAAATACACGTTTTTAACATAGTGAAGCTCAGTGACATAGCTTAGTTATTTTAAACAAAGAAAAAAATGAATTAGCGTTTATAACTGCTATTGGGCGCGTTTTTATTTGCCATAGTTAAAATACTACACAACCGCGAAAATTTAAGAAATCCTTGTTTTATCTTCATAAATTAAACTATTAACTAGCTGAATACAGCAAAACAAAACCGTTTTTCCGACAATTTTCCTGCTACTATGTAAACAAACCATAAAGTAGAGCAAAGATTAAACTCTATTTAAGCAAAAGTCTAGTAAGTTTTTATTTCTTCGTAGTAAAAGATAACACACATTACTATGAATATTTCCACAGCTTTTTTATCTTAATTGCTAAAAGGTTGTGGTCTAAAGTTACCATTACATTTTTAAGCAACGTTTTCTCAGAAGATTCATTGCATGATAACAGTGCGCAACATATTTTGAGACCAGAATAACTGCACGGGTACAACTAACGACAAAAGTATTATGTTTGCTGTTTTCATTTGGAAAAGTGGTAGCAAGTAACATCTACGTGAATATTACTGATTTTGTTTTTCTAACGTCTACTTCCCAATGTAAATTTTAACATTTTATTGACGTTCTGGTAGACGACGAGAAAATCTCTCGAAATCTAACAATCAACTAAAAACGAAGGTCAGTAAGTAACGCACAAATTGATTAGCAATTATAGTAAACGTTCACTATAAAAATCATATAGGTAGGCAGGTACATAAGTAAATCCCTGCCAACATTCGAGATACTTTTTTTAAAATTTTTTATTTATTTACAGAACACAAACATAATATGTGTATTAGATATAGTTATACATAATCTTATTATATAATATTATTATAACTATATGTAATACAATTTAAAAGGTAATTATTCGTTATTTTGTCCATCTCATGCTATTGTACCATATACATTGACTTTTGTGGCCCACAGTACATTTGTACAGCTAAGTGGGTAGCTCGCAACAACATGGCATATTCGGCCAATGACTCCTCAGGAATGGTCCTGGATAAGGATGCACCCAGTCAAACCAGTTCTGAGGAAAATAAACATAGTATAGGTCATCGCGTATGAAACAATCTCAGCATTATCAAGAGATGACCACTTTGTATAGTGATTGACTCGAACCATAGAAAAGACTCTCAGATACCATAATAATGATCTCTGTGAGTCTTTTCGAGTCTTTTGACTATTGAATGGTCTTTGAGAGTGTTTTTATTTCCACGAAGAAATAAAAACTTACTATACATCGCGATATAGACTGTAGACGACTAGATTTATTGTTTACTAGCTGACCCGCCAAACGTTGTTTTGCCTTCAACCCTTATCACTTAGGGGTATGAAAAATAGATAGTAGCCAATTCTCAGACCTATTGAATACGCATACAAAATTTGGTAAAAATCGGTAAAGCCGTTTCGGAGGAGTACGGTAACTAACATTGTGACATGGAAATTTTATGTATAAGATGTAGCTCGATCAGTGTTTTAGGTAGATCACAAGGTAGATAGATACTTAGGCGAGAATGGATTTAAGACAAAAAAAATAACTGACTTCGAAAAAGGAAGAGGTTCTAAGTTCGGGTGTATAAATAATAAATAAATACTTTTTTAATCTTCGTCGATTTAAAAGATAGTATATTTATAGACCGATTTTAAAAATGTTCGCTATTTTAAAACATCTTTATTGTATGAAGAATTTCCAAACCGTTCCAAACATTCCGAAACCTTACCATAAAATTAATAACGGAATGTTTGTTCAGTACGTGCGATATAAAAGGTTTTAGAAATCCATATCTGCTATCTATCGAAAATGTGTAAGAGAGAGCTACATGTTGATTTATGATAAAAAGTTACTTTGCAGTTGCAAGCACACAATGAAACATCTCTACTGCATTCCCAAAAAGTCACGGTAGGCGATTCCCTAGTGTGCGAACACCTTTAAGTATTCAAAGTTGAAAAGTAAAGCTTTTGCATTTTCAACAGTGTGATGGGTCACTAAAATGCAGAGTTAATAGTTATTAACACTTACCTTTATATAATGATAGTTCTTTTGTACTGTCGTTTTAAATAGCACCCTCTATAAAATTATTATACATGTCAAAGTTTGTGAGAATGGATGGATTGATGTTTGTTCCCCTTTCACGCAAAAATTACTCAACTGATTGAGCTGAAATTTGGTATGAGTATAGTTTGGGACATGGAATAACATATAGGCTATTTTTTATTCCGATAAAACGCGGATGAAGGCGCGGGCAGCAGTCCTACTTCCTATACTACTAATATTATAAATTTCAAATTTTGTATAGATGGATGTACCTACAGATGTATGAATGTGTAAGATATATATTTATATTTGTTACTCTTTCACGCAAAAACTAGTGAACTAATAGAGCTGAAATTAAGTATGGGTATGGTTTGGGACATGGAATAACATATAGGCAATTTTGTTATTCCGATAACACGCTGGCGAAAGCTCGGGCATCAGCTAGTCCTCTATAAAATTACTTCCCGCTGAGTATTGTTGCTGATTATAATAATTCTGCATGAAATGTACAAGACAATAATATTTTATTATAATAAAACGAATAATATTAAATAAGGCCTATCAAATATGATTCCCATCGAGCCATTGGTTCGTATTTAATTAAAGACTTTTGTTGCAAAAATAATAAAGAAACTAAAATACATTTATTATGTTCTGGTATTGTTTTTTGGTTGCCTGTAAGAAATCGCTGCAAGCAATAATGCCGCCAATTCATTTATTGTTTTACCAAACTGTTCAGTTATAAGTTTTTCTGAATGAAGCATTATCTATCTATTTTCAGCTTACTCGTGGAAGAATATTAGAAGTCAGCGCCAAAATCCGACATCACAGAATCAAATTAGCTTCGGCTTACGCGGTGCCTGAACCAATTTCTATGTGATTTACCGTCCGTACGATGTAATTACTAAGATTTCGGGCGCCGGACATAGTCGGTTGACCGAGCCACTCAAGTTGGTCTTGCCAACTTAATTTCATTGTCGGGTACTAACTTACCTAACTGCTCGGAAACAAACTTAAGGTCAGCTGGGGCAAATTGTTCAATTACTTGCATCTAACTATTTTCTGGAAGCAATTGAGATTTGAGAAATATTTTAACTAAGGTCCGCCTGCAACGCGGGAGGTTTCGGGTTGATTCCCACCTTGGACAAATGTTTGTCTCGGGTACTCTGGGTATTTTCTAAAATAAAAAAATATGTATCCGTGTTATACGACCTCTGTGGTACGGTAGGCGAAGGTCCGCCTGCGACGCAGGAGGTTGCAGGTTCGATCCCGCCTCGGGACATATGTTTGTACGATCTGCAGATATTTGCTCAGAGTGGATGTATTCTTTGTATAATAAAAAATATATATCTATGTAGTGTACTTAGTTTATTATATTAAGTAAATTAGTTATCTAGTACCAATAACACAAGCTCTGCTTAGCTTGGGGCTAGATGATACTGTGTGGATTGTCCCAGCATTATTATTATTTTAGTATCTACAAGCCAACTACAAATTAAAAACCTACAATAACATAATATTACCTCAGCTGCCTTTGATTATGGACTTTCATAAAAGTAATTTTTCCATTTAATATTAAAAACGAGTTGTTATTTTTTGGTGTCACAATCATATCAATATCATTTTGCCTTTTAATCAACGGCAATGTTAATTTGAATTCCATGCGTAAACTACTAAAAATAATCAACGCATGTTGCCGAAATTTAATAGCACGCTTTCTACATCAAGTCTGCCCTTAGGGCTCATACACAAACACAGCATCCGTTTTACTGGATCCGTTTATTTTCCCCTGGTGGCGTATGTAGTTGTAGGAGCGAGTTCACAAACCTGACTGTATTCGGGATGAAGTAAGCGATGTTTCCTAGTAGCAAAAATCCGTAAAAAATTGTCCGGTAACAATCGTTTACTGAATCCTGAATACTGTTAGGTATGTGAACTCGCTCCGACATCTGTACACGCCATCACGGCAAAATAAACGGATCCAGTAAAACGGATCCTGTTAAACGGATGCTGTGTGTACGAGCCCTAAGATTTAAAAATCTGTCTCAGCCATTAGTCGAGATTGACCACACGAGTGTTACGTAAATAATTCAGTGCGAATTCTTACAAGTCTGAATAAATATTATAGTAGGTAACCCACCTTCGTGCGATCTCAAATACTCCCCTAAACCTTAACTGCTTAAGTTTTTCTATTAACTACCTACAAGAATGGGAATAGTAATATATTTGTTCTTCTCTCCCTATTTTATGAATCACGGATTGCAGTTTTTTTAAATGTAGGTGTATTGCATTTTAGACTATTTGGTTCTTAGGAAGTTTCACATATTATACAATTTGCATTTTAGGCATACTACCGTTTTATGTTTCCTTAATCTTAGACATTTTGCTTTTTAGATATGAGATTTAGGTATTTTACTTCTTAGGTTACTTAAAAATTAGACTTTGTGATCAAGAAGCATAATTTCGCTCATGATTTTGACCTAAGTACGATTTTCATTATTTGCAGGATAATGTTCATTAAATATCTTTGTGACAAATTTACTAACTAATTTTACTCTGTCTTAATTTTTAGTGACTCTGGAGGTTGTTTGCAGAGTACCGGCATCATCCATACTCATTGGTTAAGATGGTTCACAGTGGAGCATAGGTTCTAAGTTCACCCTTTAGGCTATCTATCATCACAAAACAAGATTTCTCCCTCCAGAACCTCAGATAGTACATTTTTCGACATTACCCCGTATGATGGATGACAGGAAATTATCTCATTCCATGCGTGTGCGGCTCAGTCAGGGGGAAAATGATCGGAAATCGACGAATCTTAGATAGAGATATTGAGTTTATGAACCTGTGAGATATCTTTACCGAAACATTATTATTACTTAGGCATATTTGGTATCTTTTATGTAACGTCACGCGAAACGGAGTGTTGGGAGACCATCCACGCTGGCATGGACCTACGACATCGTAACGGTCGCAGGAGTCGATGGATGGAGGCGACTCAAGACCGCTATTTTGGCGTCGTGTGGAGAGGCCTACATATGTCCCGCAGTGAACGTGTCTGGGCTGATATGATGATGTAAGGTCACCAGAAAAATACAATAAAATACAAATACAAATTGCACACTGACGCAGGATGCGGGTTCAATTCCCGCCTTGGGACCAAATGTCGACGATCTGCAAATATTTGTTCCGGGTATTCTGGGTGTTTTTTATGTATACTAAAAAACATTTATTTATGTATATATTTATTTATGTACATATATCAGTCATCTGGTACCCATAACACAAGCTCTGCTTAGCTTGGGGCAACATGACGACGAGCAGAGTGTAATTTAAAAAAAAAATTGACGTTAACAAGATATCCGATCACCTTTGATTTTCTAGGGACGTATGAACAATGAATTGGTGAAAATAAATCTCAAATGTCCTATCGAATTTTTTATTTATTATTTTTTATTGATGTCTTATCTGAAGAAAAAATATTGTTAGTAAATAATAAATCATTGGACGTACCACGCAATTTTCCTAAATAGACACTACATTCAACGTGTTAATTAGTTAAATATAACAAATGAACACCGTAAGAACAACCGGCTGTTAGAATTTTAAAGTGACAAGGGGTCGATAAACTCGCGTTGTTATAGACAAACCTTTTGGTATAATACCTATGTTAAATATAGCCTGTTTATTTCTAGGTCGAGAAATACCCTTGAATCAGCGAAGGCCGGTGCTGATGCCGCTTTCTTTGGAAAGTAGCCGGAACTACATGTAATCGTTATTCACTCGGCCATATTGAACGTCGCGTGAGATTTTACTATTTACTAATGTTTACTAAAGAAAACATATTTTTTTTTCGTCAATAGGCCTTCATTTGACCACTATCTCAGCTGATGGAAAGTTCTGATGTGGCCGACGGTGTATCACGAAGGTCAACGAGAAGAAGATTACCGCTAGGGCTTTTTCAACCAACTTCAATGAGGAGGTTTTCAATTCAACTGTAGGTCTTTTTTTTGTATGTGTGTTGGCTAAATGAGCCAATTATGAAAATTTTTACACTATTGTATAATAAATGATCCCGAGGTGGTCCCATAAACTTTTTATCCCCATTTATCCCGCAAAACTTAAAAACAATTAATAATTAAAGGAATCGAAGTCTATTATTAGGTTTTTGAGAACAATCAAATTATCTCACTGACTGGTAACAAACAGTTTCCATGACAACGGGCGTAAACTAGAGGTAGGATCAGGAATTTGAAGTCGGTTTATCGTTTTTTAAAACACGCCAAATTATATCTAATTTTAATTGACGGTCACCATATTGCATAGAAAAACGTGAGGGCGCGTTTTACATAATAACCGGATAACCTAAATAACTAAAAAAAAAGAAGTATTCAATTTCAAAATAGTAGAGTTATGGTTTTGTTCTAAGTATAGACCTACATTAACACGTTCACACGAGCAAGCCGTTTTTCCGGACTGCTTAATAGATTGACACACAATTTGTCCATACAATTGAGTTCGACTCGACGTCTTTTGTACCGTTCTGAAGAACGTGAAAGTGTCAAAAATGTATAAAATTTCGTCTAGGACAAAAGTATAAATTTTTAGGTCAGCAGCAGAGTTTTCACGAGAGGTCGTAAAGTGCATGTTCATTTTCAGTATCAAAGTAATATCTTCCTTCGTGCATTTTTCTACAGAGACAACACAAAATATTTTCCCTCACATAATATCTAATTTATTCAAGGTTATATATTTTTTAACAAACAGAGTGTGGGAAGAATTTGTTTTCTTTATAAAAACAAGGGTTATTAATGAAAACTAAAAACTCGAAAAGACAGAAATAATTTGATTATTTTGAAAAAACCGACTTCAATTTCGTTAATATTTACACATTTTATTTTAAAGTTTTGCGAGACAAATACTAATAATAGCAATCAATTTATGAGACTCTTGCGGGATCATCCTTACACAAACAATATAGAACAATAGCGAAAGAACCATCCATATTAGTCAACAATAGGGAGAGAAATCGACGAACATACATAAAAAACATAGGTACATACAGCCGAACATAGAAACTTCTCTTTTTTTTAAGTTGGTTAAAATCAGAAACCACAACTACTAACAGATAGAAACCTTTTTTGGGTTACTATCAAGGTTTTACATACGTAGTAGTTTCCTACTACGTACGAGGAGTTAACATTGTCAAAACAAAAAACCTTTTTTTTTTGTAGTTGGTTAAATTCAGAAACCACAACCACTAACAGAAATAAACTTTTTTTGGGTTACTATCAAGGTTTGACATACATAGTAGTTTCCTACTACGTACGAGGAGTTAACATTGTTAAAACAAAAAACCTTAAATTTTTTATTAGTTGGTTAAATTCAGAAACCACAACCACTAACAGAAAGAAACTTTTTTTGGGTTACTATCAAGGTTTTACATACGTAGTAGTTTCCTACTACGTATAATGGGTTAACGTTATTAAAAAAAAAACTTAATTTTTTTAAATTGGTTAATATCAGAAACCACAACCACTAACAGAAAGACTTTTTTTGGGTTACATACTATCAAGTTTTTAACATTATTAAAACAAATAACCTTAAAACAAGACGGTGACGCTTTGGTTCAAGCTTAATCAGGCGTCAAGCTTTAACTTTGTCAACAAACAAACTGACATAACTCGAAATGGAGCTCACAAGAACCGATCTCGCAATTTTCTCGACCCTCGCGGTAATTTATAAGCCAAGTAATCCCGAAGTTTAAACATTGTATTGACTGGCCGCGCTGCATTATTTGCACTGCCAAGTCTTAAGGTGGTTCAAATCAAGTTGTGTGAAAATTAAAAAAATACTGATTTACAAGACATTAATCATACACCATTATTTAGAAACCGCGAGAAAAGTTATTTCGATTCAACGGTGGATTATAGCCAAAAAATCTCTTAGATCAGGGATCGAAATGCTCTCTAAAATTAAGTTATAACATGGAATCATAGAAAATGATTAATGATTTGCGGAGAATTACTTTTCTGTTAGTTGAATTCCTTGTGAAAATAATTATTATTGTCATTTTCACCCCCATAGTTCCACTGCTGGGTGGCCAGTGTGGAAGGTGCACGCGCATAAAATCTAACAGTAAGGAAAAAGGGGGCGGCCTTTTTCCTTGGTTTTTGTCCTTACTGTTAGATTATGCGCGTGCACCTTCCACACTGGCCGGTGGCGTCATGAGATAGAAAATATTAAAAACAAAACAAAAATAATCTCCCGAGCAACGTGAATCAAACCACCTTAACTAGCAATGTTCGAGTTTGAAACTAAGATTGGCTGGAATCTTTTAATCAAGGATTATTTCGACATTGGTGCTTGTTACTAGTTATTTGTTCGGCTTTTACTGCTTTAGTTTTTATTAGCTATAACTATAGCAACTTCGTTAGGAATAAATGTATTATATTGTTTAATAGTCTTTGAACGTGCTGACGCAATGTAGATCGAAATGAAACTTAAATAAATAAATAATGTTGGACAATCCATATACAGCATAATCTAGCCCCAAGCTAAGCAGAGTTTGTGTTATGGGTATTAGATGACTGATTTACATAATACAATAAATATGTTTACAGAGAGATATTTTTACTATACATAGAAAATACTTAGATTAATCGGAACTAACATTTGTCCCAAGGCGGGAATGGAACCCGCAACTACCTGCGTCGTAGGCGGACCTTCGCTCGCCGCGCCACATCGGTCTTCGATTTGATGCGCGACCAAATACTAAGGATTGACATTTTAAAATCTAAATTATTAAAAAGAGAAAAGGAAAAAAAATACGGTCAAAAGTAAGGCGATGAATGTCCAATCGTTTACACGGTCTATGATGGACATTTCTGAAAAAACATAATAAGCCCGGCTATACGCTCAAACATTTGTGAAAATACGAATGCACAAACACAGTTTGCGCCAGCAAGATGGAGCGTGTGGCCGGGCTCATCTTGCTTGCGCAAACTGGTTTGTGCAATCATGCAGGCACAAATGTTTGAGCGTGTAGCCGGGCTATAACATAAACAAACACGATTTCATCGAACTAGTCAATGACGACTCGGATACAATACGGCTTTTTTACATATTAAATACTCAGGTATAATGAGGTACCGAGTTCTAAACCCGGGTCGGGCCAAGATTTGTGTTTTTGGTATATTCCTAGCAAGAAAATTTACAGTAACGGTCTGGATTCAGGAAGTTGGCGGTGCTACACCGCAGTCCCTCAGAAGAACGGTCCTGCACCTAACCCCTGCGCGAGCACTTGGCATCATCAATAAAAACCTCATAACTTATAAACCTCCATATTCTATGTTTTGTTTGTTCTGTACTTCATATGTGTGTCGAAATAAATGATATTCTATTTTCTATTCTATCAACATCATAGATATGGTTCAATTTCAAAATGCATATTTTTAAAAGGAAATTCTTTCACCATTTACCGAACCGCAAAGTAAGTACGCGACATACCTTTCTATAGAATAAAGTTCACCGCACATTTTAACGAGTGCTTTCGCAGATAAATAATCGAATATTAATTTAACGGGTCAATGACAAGTAAACATAAACGTTGGCCACCGAAATGATAAATCAGTTCACAGTAAAAATACAGATGGATGCTTTCGTTTCTTCGGAGGTTAAAAAAAAACAAGTTAAAGCAAAATGTTCATTGTTAATTTCAATCTCAATATCTTTATTTTCATCGGTAAAATTAATAGATAGATAGAATACTTTATTGTATAAAAGTTGTAGGTACATAGGCGAAGATATTGCTAGATAGCATTCTCTACCAGCTAACCTTTGGTCAGTGTGGACAATAATTTAGTGGGTAGTGCTAGATATGGAGAATTAGGTACACGAAAAATACAAAAAAACATGCAACTTCAATAAATCAAATGCAATAATTCGTGTGTACGCCATTAACATAAAAAAACACATTTATTTAAAAAAATATACTACTCACATTATTTATTTAATTAATAAAGCTTTCGAAAAAACTTATTCGTCATATTGAATGATGAGTATCGCAGTCGTGACAAAGAATCGACCCTTACAACTAAGCCCATAGATGTCGTAAGAGGACGTTGAAACCTACCAGAGGAATGGTAGCTTCCTTTAAGTATTATTATTCAATGAGATGAAGCCTACACGGTTAAAAATACTATATATTATTGAAAAATATTATATATTATGAACTATTAAAAAACTACAAACAACAGCATACAATAAAAAAAGCAGAAAAATAGAATAAATGAGAGAAAATTTGATTATACCTCTCATTTCTGCAACAGCAGAGTTTTAAATTAAAATTGTAAAAGCTTTTACACGTTCGATTCAGCAAAACACATAAAAATTTTACACTAATGTGATATATTCAATGAGTTTTATTGGCGTTAAACGTTTATTTTATTTTGCAATGACTAATGCAGTTACTTAAGGTACCTTCCACAAGTCATGTGTACTTGATCATGACATAGATTCTGCAAATCCTTCTGCGTAACCTGTTCGTCCGTTTATACGCAAAAGACTATTTATAATGTTTATTGCCTATTATATCCTTATGGATGAATATATATTTTTATATAACCCTTTAAAAAAATAAGTTGAGAGGATACATTTTTAAGTTTATTATAAAAACTGAACACTGACTTTATAAGAGACATGACTGTTTTTTTAGTTTTCACGTCTACTGAGAGCTCCTTTAGAGCTATAAGACTCTTGGATGTCCGAGAGTCTTTTAGCTCTAAAGGAAATAAAGCACTCTGTATTTTGTTTATTAGGACTAAATCGGCCTCGGAATACCTCGGAAAACATTTTATGGAACCATCTCGGAATATTTTGCTAGAATAAACGGAAATAATTATCAAAATGAGTTGATTGGTTAAGTAAGATATCGAAAAACAACAATAAAACATTAAAAAAAACAGCCAAATTAACAACATGCTTTTTCAAAGTAAGTTAAAAATATGGCACTTCGTCAAATTGACAGCGATTTCACAGCCTAATCACAATCTAATAAGCTGTTTACCGAAAGCATTTTCGTGTATTACATAACAAAACAAACAACGATAGACAGGGAGGCAGACTTCTCCAAACACTGTCGGCATTATGGCTAAGTGTTTAAGACTGTTTGTTTAAACTAGGTTAGTTTAGTTTGAACCCCTAACTGGGAAGAAAAATAAGCCAAAAATGCAATAAGAGTCACCGTATGAAAAGGAATATGAAAATGGCCAATGAAAAGAGATTCGCAGAAAATCGAAGATTGCATTAAAACCTCTGCATCTATCAAAAGTCGAAGACTGGACTACGTTCCTAATTAATTGTCGCTACATTACATAAATTAAGTAAATAAAGAAAATACATGTTGTACCTGCAAAAAAACGCATATTTTTCTATGCGTTATACCTAGATCACAGAAAAATATGCATTTTGATGCAGGTACAATTAATTGCCCAAGGGACTCACAAAAATCAAATCATTTTAAAAAGTATACTAAATCTTACAGTGATCTCAACCTAGTCATATCGAGATGTCGTCATAAAGCTTCTAATTCTAACCCAAAAAATTGGCTTCATTAAGGACCCAAACGGTCGTCGGGTTAGATCCCATGCTATAATACTCGGAACAGGTACTATGAGATCATCAGAACATCAATGATGCATATCCCAGAATACCGGTACTTTTTGTGAAGCCTTTGAATATGTTCGAGAAACCTTTTGAAGCTAAAAATATAAAAAGTTTATCTCTGAGAAAGATGGGAGAGGTAAATAATAAATTTAAAAACAAACCTTTTCCATACCTTTCCAAACAGTACTGACAAGATAAAAAATAATTAGCCTTAATTTCAAAAAGCGGCGATAGACATTTTTAACCGACGATAAACAAAAGAGGAAGGAGATTCTAGTTCGGCCGTACCCATGTATTTTTATATGTAAGTAGGTTTTTTGATTGTTCTCCATCAATTTATTGACTAACTAATTAGAAAAATTCTTTCACTTTAGTATGGAGAATGATCTCGAGGTGGTTCTATATAAATTTTATTCCCGAAAGATAAATATTTGTCCGGAAAAAATAAAAAAGTGTTAATACTAAGGAATTCGAAGTCAGTTTTTAGTTTTTGCAAAATACAAACTATTTAATAGCGCACTGTCCCGGTAGTTTTCGAATGCAGATAGATATTCATCATCATCATATCAGCCCATACACGTCCACTGCTGGACATAGGCCTCCCCGATACAACGCCACAAATAGCGGTCCTGAGCCACCTCCATCTATCGACTCCCTGCGACCTCTACGATGTTGTCAGCCCATCGAGTGGATGGTCTCCCAATACTTCGTTTTGCATTGCATCGTGGCCGCCACTCGAGAACCTTTACTCCCCAGCGGTTATCAGTTCTGCGAGCTATATGACCTGCCCACTGCCACTTCAGCTTACTAATTCTGAGAGACAGTTATTACTTAGATGAAATAGACCATACCAGCAATCTAAACATGTTTATCACCGGAGCATAAATCTTAAGCTTATAAAGCTATTTCACACGTTCTTATTACAACAATATTGCTATCATAGTTAATTTATGAGCAATTCTCGCCTTAACCGTACCTGGCGGTACATTCCAGTTTTCATAGAGCATTGTTTCTTATTTTACAAGCTGCTGTCCGCGGCTTCGCTTTCGTTTCACCAGGCCAAAAAGTAGTCTATATTAATTTATAACATTAATCTAGTTGTTACACAGACATCATCAGGTGTACATCAAAGGATAATAATTTGAAAGTGGTGACAGTTACCGAAAAGGCGTGAAAGAAAGAAAGAATGAAAATGTGTTTATTTATTTACTAGCGTAAGACAAAAATTGTAAACAATTATCTTTGCAAGAGAAAATAAATAAAGTATTCAATTCAAAATTCAACTACAAAGTACAGCTTGTAACTATTATTATATAACAGAAAATTGCAAAATGAAATTTCCTATTTCTAAAATAGCTACAAGTGACTCTATGCAGCGAACCAACAGGTATGTTCCATCTCAGTATAATGTTGCTTTACAAGAAGAAGACCAACGCTGGTTTTCTGACAGGACCTTGTGTATCAACACGGGTGGCAAACCAAAGACCGAAAACAAATAAAATATATGAACTATATAATACAGCCTTATACTACAACTTACAATTAAACACTATAACAGAAAACATAAACGGGACGATTTGTTATAAATACATTGCTTGCTTGACCTAGTACCTGTTCAACACGGGATCTCAACTCAGTATGTTCACGAGTAAGGAGTAAGGCTAGCCTGCTATGGGCAGGCTAGCGTGGTACGGGCACATGCGGTACAAGCTGTGCCTCTGCATACCATTATGCGGAAGGAAGAATTTCATGAGTCAAAAAAAGTATTAGGTTTGAATGTGGTAAGACTAGAGGTTAGGAAGTAGTAGAACAGATAAGATATTCAAGAATGATATTTAATAAGGTATAAGATAAATATCCGTGGATAGGCCGGGTCAATCTTTAGGATATTTAGTGAAGTAATTCGGAAACCGCACTCTCCTCTAGGGCACTCCCGTAGGGCACTCCCATCCTCCATACCGCAAGTCAGTATTCTTCCCGAGCCGGGAATCAGCGACAGGAACAGGGCCCCTGCAAGGGATACCGAAGAAAGTTGGATAGATTGTGTGAAAGAGACGATAACGGTTAATAGAGGAGAGTGGAAAAAAATACAAGTACAATATAGAAGATGGAGATGTTAATCCAGTTCCAGAAATTGCTTGCTTAGCTTGCAAAATTTCAGCTTGATTGGTTTAGTAGTTTTGGCGTTGTATCGAATCAAACACATAATTTTTACATCCGTACAAACTTTCGTCTATTAATTACGGTTATTAAGTACTTTAGGATCATAGAGAATACATTCTAAGAATTGCTAATATGTTGGTCAAGTTCTTGACATACCTACTTAAATACTTACATAATCGCATTAGGACTTAAATGCATTCTATTATCATTTATGGAGTGATAGATATTGACTTTTTAGTAATGGTTTTATTTTCATCCATATTTAGATGAGAAGGCGATCAGGTAACAATTCTTGGAAATAATTATATCCAAATGAAATGTATATATATCCGCTACGACGTCGTCGGTCCATCGAGTGGATGCTCTCCCATGTAGGGGGGTTTTGCCATAATCATCACGCTTGGCAGACGGATTGGTGATCGCAGTGTTGGTGTTGAAAAATACTCAGAAGGTAGCTGCTGCCCTTCCTTTGGTAGTTCCCCTAGTCGGCTCTTACGACATCCACGGGTTGAGTTGGAGGGGTCAATATTCGTACGCCGTGGCCCACGGCCCGTGTATAATGCTTGAATAAAATAGGATAGTACATAAACATGCATTCAGAATGTTTACCAAAAATCGTAAAGCTCTTTCTAAACAAAAATGACTGAAAGAAGAAAGACATATGCGTCTTTATTTAGGGAAAGTTGTCTATTTTATCGTTAGATTTACAGACTCCAGGGTGTTGAGTGTATCCTGTACCCTCCTTCACAGAAATGTAGACGTGGAACTTTACGAGTAGGGTTAGCTAGTTTTGTATTTATTTCTTTGTTAGAACTTCAAACACTTTTTAACAAATCAACACCGACCACCGACCGATTGGCTGGAGAATATAATCCAGAAATCGTTACAGGATAAAAAATAGCCTATCTCGTCTGGGATACTTTCTACCTCCCTGCTAAATTACATTAAGGTCCGTTCAGCCGTTTTTTAAAATGAGTTATTTTCAAATTAATAATATTAGTATGGACAATAATATAATTTGATTGTTTAACTTTATTTCGGTTTTACTAAAAACCGAATCCCTTAAATTTACCTGTTTTAAAGTTTTGTGGGATAGGTAAATACTAATCCCTCAGGAATAATTTGCTATAAGGGTTGTTTGATCCCATCTTGGGATCATTCTCCATACAAAAGCAAAATAATTTTTTAAATCTGTCCTGTGTGTGAAATATCGACGAACATATTACATAAAAAACGAACATAGTATACGTACATAAAAAAAAAACAAGAAAAAACAACATCCATCTAGCTGAACATAGAACCTCCTCCTATTTGCGAAGTTGGTTAAAAACAACTGTACATTTACAAAGTGGGTAATTATTAAATAATCACGGCGCAAAAATGATGATGCGTTTATTATGTAGTTCTGGAAACTAGTATCATTAATTAGGATACGGTGATTTCATTTTTGAATGAATCATTCAAATTATTGATGTGTTTTATTTTGAAGTAATTATACTTCAAAATAAAATACAAGTCACAGAATTTATCGCTGCTTGGCACCCATTTGCTTCTTGACTTTAAACTTTCTAAGATTTTTATTTGTTTGTTTCCGTGGTCGGTTTCCGTGTAGATTTGGCCTCATCAACGCCCTAATAGCCCAGCTACACGCTCAAACATTTGTGCATGCATGTTTGCACAAACCAGTTTGTGCAAGCAAGATGACCCCGGCCACATGCTCCATCTTACTTGCGCAAACTGGTTTGTGCAATCCTGCATGCACAAATGTTTGAGCGTGTAGCCGGGCTATAACACAATCCACCATGACCGACTGCTCCCACAACGCAACGCAACCAATAGGGAATAATGGCGGCGCATTGCACCGGCAGCCGTTAATCTGAGGGGCAAGTCTAGAGAGACGATGCTATCGGACTACCAACAGTCGAGCTCACGTCTCGACTGTTGGTAGTCCGATAGCATCGTCGTCGTGGACGTGTAGAGTAGCTGTCGAGCCTGGATGTAAAAATGGTTTTTATCTGGAACTTATCTCATTTACGAACCATTGATATTATTTATACCTTGAGACAGTTTTTTACTATTTATATTGTATATAAATATGTAAATATTTACGTTAGTAACGTAAGCATAATTCGGACTCGCAATTCTGTCATTTTCCTAGAGATTTTTACGTCTCCTGACGTTAGTAACGTAAGGCGATCGAGAGCGTAGTTCCACTTCCGCACGATAGAGGCGCTGTACCAAATTGTATGGAAAAAGGAAACGTCTCGATCACGTCTCGTTACTCGCACACGCAGACTCACCCCTCAGGACCACCAACTTAACCACGACCACTCTGCCAAGAGTGCACGACTAAGAAAAAGTGTTTGTTTGTATAAATGGTTTTGTATACTAGATTTTATGTTTCAATAGAGAACGCACGCAGAAACTTGGCTTAATTGAGATTCTATGTTAGGTAGGTACCTAAACATAACCACGTTAGTTAACTTGACTGCAAACAAGGTTTTATTTCATCATCATTATCATCATCATCATCATTCGCAACCAGACTTCATCCACTGCTGGGTATAATAGGCCTCCAAAATGTTGACCCACGCACACGGTCCTGCGCAAATCTCATCCAGATTTTATTGAGACAAAGTAAAATCTTTGAGGAAACTCGTCAAATAAAACCGAAGAAAGCTTTTAAAACTCAATTTACCAAACACTTTTGTAGTGAATTCAAAAGTTCGATAAAACCTCAGCTGTCACATCCATCTCTTTATAAATTTTAAGGCGGAACGTGTTGGGAATGCACAGTATCTTGGAGCGCTGAACCTTCTATACTCCGATTAAGAATCCAAGATATTTTATGTCAACATAAACATTTATGAATGAAACGATGGAAATCTAACAAAAAATTATAACAATAACAGAAAACAACAAGGTAACAACAAAATTATCACTAAAAACTAAAACACAAACTAAAACACAAACTCAAACAAACAAAAACACAACAAAAACACAAACAAAAACAATGAAGCAAAAAAAATTTTATCCGAATGAAAATCAAACAAAAACTTATAACAGTAACCAGACAACAACAATGTAATAGCAAAAAAATGTTTCGAGGTTGTGTGCTTTGCTTCGATGATACCAATGTCGTTAAATGGTTTCCACCAATATTCCTTGGGATTTGTAACCCCTTTGTATACAAAAAATATCCAGGTTTTTGAATCGGAGTATAGGTGCATTGACATCGCACCTTAGTCAGTCTGACGTAAAATGCTCAGGGGACTTATTACGTTTACGTTGACATTATTTTGTTCTCTTTGAAACGAAGAAATAAAGCAATTGAGCTGTTAACTATATGTACAATCATTTATGTATTTCTCTCTATGTAACGTACTGTACGTAACGTTATGTATTTACTCAATGATTACGCCAAATTTGTAAGGTCACAGAATAGACCTACTTGGAAAGCTTCATTCAAAATTGACAATAAGCAAATCAATAAGTTATAATGTATTACTTATTAAAATGAAATTTTTATTAATATTCAATTTGTAAAAAACCATAATTTTTAAAAATTATTTGTTTCGAAAATTAATTGTTATTCAATTATCAATCGTACTTATCCTAACCTCGAATTATTTTTAGATAAGCACTTACTCATTTCAAAACGAGTAGTTAATTTTAGGTTTAGTTCGTATGTGAATGTATTAGCCTTCTAATATTATAAAGCCGAAATTTTGTGGTATGTGAAACTAGTAAACAGATCAAGATGAAAGGCATACATTTAGAACATAGCATAAGTTAGATGAAAGGCTACTTCATCATCAGCCCATACACGTCCACTGCCGGACATAGGCCTCCCCCGTACGACGCCACAAATAGTGGTCCCGAGCCGCCTCCATCCATCGACTCCCTGCGACCGCTACGATGTCGTCCATCGAGTGGATGGTCTCCCATGTAGGGGGGGATTTGCCATAATCACCACGCTTGGCAGGCGGATTGGTGATCGAAAGGCTACTTATTACACCGAAAATACGCGATAGAAGCCGCAGGCAGATGCTAGTAGATTATAACTTTTTTCAATCAGAGTCTACTTTGGAAGTTTTTTCTTAGTAGATAGACCTTCAGAATTCAGAATCAATAACTTTATTTCTTTAGGCTTACAAAATAACTTCGTTTGACCACAATCTCACCTGATGGAAAGTGACGATGTAGCCGACGTTGCATCACGAAGTTCTAGAAGACACCTATTCACTCTTGTCTTAAAGAGACCCAGATTGTAATTGGATTGATTGTAAGTGATTCAGAAGTCACTGAATCACGTCAGTAGTGGGTAAAATTGGAATAGAGACTAATAGTTGGAAACCACGATCCAAGTGTCAAATCAAATAGGCACGTATAAGTATCTGTACAAATATAAAAATATATACATATTACAACATTCCATTTAACTACAGAAATATTTATTACGACTTATAACTAGGCACCGTATATTATTAATCTCAAAATATCAGGTGCAAATGACCAATTTTAATATAAACCGTTCATTGAAGTACTACTGGAATATTAAGCGATTTGCTAACTTCTTGCATGAATATTGAGCAGGCGATAGTTAACGCAGATGGTTTTTAGCAAGAACTTTGCATATTTTTTAAATACTAAATCGTTCAAAAACGAACAAAAGATTCTGCAAGTTTCTTGTTTCTAATTGGCTGATGAATTATATGAGTTTTAAAAGTTTTTGTAATCGTTGAGTACCTATGAGAAATTTTAACTTAGTTTTTATAAGTGTCGTTAATTTCATACTTGTTTCTGCCCGCGGTTTCGCACGCGTTGTTGCAATGGAAACCTTTATAGATTATTTATATTGATATGGGAACTGATTTATGACATAAAAAGTTGTCTATGTTTGATACCAGTATTAGACACTAAAGCATCAACTCGATCCATTCAGAAGTTTTGGCGTGAAGAAGTAACAAAAACTCTATCCATACATCCATCCAAACTTCCTGGGCCAAGAGCATTTCTCGGCACTTTTTTAGTCCAGTGATATATCCTGCCAGCCATTTTGGTATAATTTTAACCTAACCTAACCTAACCTAACCTAACCTAACCTAACCATCGTCAAATCGACGACGACGGTTCAAGTCACCGAAACATCAATTTTCTTGATTTTTGCTGGGTTAAACAATATAAGTTTGTGCAACAATATATTACAAATTCTCTTTATCGCACCAAGATAGAGAAAATCGGAAGAGGAAATAACAAATACACAAACAGTTGCACAATGGGCGGCCTTATCGCTAAGAGCAAATAGCTCTCTTCCAGGTAACCTTTGGAAGGTGCAACGTGTAGTTTTACAAGTTCAAACAAGGTACTTAAGTGATAAAGAGAAAACTTATATGAATTACGAACTCTCTGTGGAGTTATAAATTAATGCAATAATACAACTGCGAGGCGAGAGTTAAGAAAACAATTAAAGGAAATTAACCCTAATGAACCAGCGTTACGTACGACTTTCGCCCGCACTATCGACGTCTAATTCGACCATTCAAGCATTAGAAGCGTTATGTATAATTATTGCGTCAGAGCGCACAGAATATGTTGCAGTTACTACATAACATACCGTTGAATAAGAACTAGTTTGTATAGAAGACACCATTGTATAAGTAACAGTTACTATAGAAGATGGTGTTGAATAAGTAATAGTTCGTATGAAACTTAATGTAGAATCATTAAGTAGTACAAAACCGGTATGTGATATACCGATACAGTCGCGTGCAGAATATGTTATGTCTGATACTTTCACATTCGTCGCGATACAGCTACTTCTAAAGCGTGACGGTGTGGTCTTCTTTAGCTGTGATATAATTTTTGATGTTTCCGTCATCAGATTAAGTCAGAATAAATTAAAATAGGCAGTCTAGAATATAAGTTTTGGGAACGAACAGCACTTTATAAAATCCTAGGTAACAAAATAAAATTCACATTACACAAACTTTCGCCTTAATATGATAAATGGGTTAGAAGCTTTAAGATGTAGTCGATCTTGATTTGGCTAAAAAGCAGTTATGACTAAGTAGATAGTTTTTTTTTAAATTTTATTCTTTGTATTTCTTTCCTTCTGTCTTGTAGTACACATTATTTATACACATTCGTTTCATAAATTCTCTTTATATCCGTAGTTTTGCTGTAAGAAAACTCTTTTAGGGTTAAGCTCGCCTTTGTTTATTATTTGTTAACTTTGATGTATGATTCATTTATGTGTAGTACAATAAACAATTTAAGACTAAATTGCTTACATCCAAATACAAACAAAACCAAGTTGAACTACTCTTTTTCAAAAAAGAATTATCTATTGTTTGTTCCATTCGAAATTCTTGTAATGTGTGGTAGATTTAGGCAAATAAATAAATATCTATAAACAAAGTTTTATTAAATCAGCCTTTTTCTGATGACTACGTATATGAGGATTTAGATTCAAAGGTATTGCATTCTTACCTTGATTATTGTTTATGAATTTATCGCGGCCTCGGCTACGCTTTCTTTCTAATAGGTAAAGTATAGGTACCAACCTGTTTTTGTCCTACTTTTACTTTACTTTTAAACTGTATAATTTTCTTTTGATTTTATAGCGCATAAATATAAAGTAGTTTGTGAAAGTATATTTATTACTTACGTCGTATTTGTTCATTTTAGTTTATTGTTACTTAATTTATAGACGACATTTGTGGCATGGTGGGACAAGGTCCGCTTACGATACAGGAGGTTGTGGTATCGATTCCCGCCTCGGGATAAATGTTTGTACGATCAGCACAATTTTTTTCTGGGTGTTCTGTATATTTTCTATATATAATAAAAAATATTTATCTATGTAGTGTATTGTATTAAGTATGTCAGTTATCTACCCATAACACAAGCTCTGCTTAGCTTGGGGCCAGATAATTGCTGTGTGAATTGTCCAGCACTATTTATTTATTTATCTGCTATTGAGCATTTGTAAAAATTTTCATCAAGCCGTCGCAATAGTTCAAAAGTTTTTTTTTACCTGATTGAATTTAAAATTCAAACTACGCATTTACGTAAGCTGCATCCAAGTTGTTAATGTTATACTTTATTTTTATGTTATGGAATATTTTCCTGCATAATTTTTTATCAACATTCGTGACTGGCCTATAACAGACTAAGGTAGCCAGAAAACATAATATTAAAAGATGCAAGTAATTGGTTAAAGCTTTGAAAGGTCAAGTCCAAAGTTAGCATTCCTAGCAACTTTCTTTAAAAAAATGCTTAGCTCCAATACTAAAAACTTGCAGTAATGTTTTGTGAAACGTTCACCTACTTTTGCGGGGTATACATGTCGTTGATGCATGACACAATGTCACGCAATATCATTAGACATTTTACACACATTGTTTGGATTAACTCAATCATTTGCTCCAATTACATGTTTTGTACAGCGAGCACGCATTGTCATAACCCTTCCTAGCTATTTATTAAGATTTAGATTTATTTATTTTACATGGTTTATATCATATTACCTATGCATGAGTATGTATCGCCTTTCATCATCATCATATTAGCCCATACACGTCCACTGCTGCAAATAGGCCTCCCCCATACGACGCGTTTATTAACCTATTATTCCCGTCGCATTAACCCACAGCAAGCGTATCATCGTATCGTTCGTGATTCATATCGTCAGTGGATTTTTTGCATGGGACGCTGCTGCTAGCCCTCCGTAGCAATCCTTTAGTCACCTGTCCGAGCATTACACAATGTCACGTAGTATCATAAGACATTTTACACACATTGTTTGGATTAACTCAATCATTTGCTCCAATTACGTATTTGAAGTAGCGAGCATGCATTATGATAATCTTACCTACCTATTTATTCTAGGTGGTTCATGTTGACATGAACTCCAAGGTAACCCTGGGATGGAGAAAAAGTTATAAGAGAAAGGGTTGATAGTGGGCAGACAGTAAACAACAGAACTTATCGTCGTAACGTTCGTGGTTAAAATCATCAGTGGATCTATTCAGCGAGGGACGCTGCTGTTCTTCGTTCATGGAAATCCTTCAGTCGCCTGTTCCGAGATAGACACCGACGGAGAGTCAGATGTTACAAATTCCAAGCCGGTACCCATCACCGAACTGCAATCCCCAACCCGTATGCCCAGCGTGGGAATTATGCCATTACCCCCTAAAGAGCAATTTCTTTTTTCAAGGCAGGCCTGTCCAGCACTGGGGAAGCATAGGCTGTTGATATTTTATATTAATGTTATTATGGTGTGAAGCAGTTACTTGGGTTGTTTTTATGAAAAGTTAATCAATCTTAACTACCAATTTTACAGAACCCAATAACCAGATTTTGAGCATAATGTTTTTTTTTATACAAAAAGCCCATGGGGTGGCCTTCGCCTAGCAATGACTCAAAATATATAGATAGAAAATAAATAACCACATTGGATATCACAGTCCGTTGTTTTTGTCAGTCAACGCGCGACACGGTGAGAGTGTTGTTTGTAGGTCGCGATCATCTCAAAGCATTGAGGGCAAGTGAAATGTGTTCACTGCTCGAACCGCTTCTAGTTTTGACTGTTCTCGTAAAACATGGTCTAGTGGCAAGTGGGAATAAACAATGCATCTGATTTACCTACTCAGTGTATAATTTAGTATTTCAATGCGTAAAAAAAACATTTTGTATCGTTTTGTAAATGAAGAACATTATTTTATAAATGAAGAACCTCGAACTCTGCATGGTAGAGTAAATTGTTATAGAACAAAATATCAGATCGTTTATGAAAAACCACATTGTGAGTGAGACGTTTTATCACCAATGTAAACTTGCAAATAAGTAAAGAAATAATAACTCTGTGAAATTAGTCATTGAAAAAACTGTTCACAGGTAAAGGAACAATTAGTAATACATACCTTCATACATGAACACGATTTCCTTTTTCTAATCAAGGTTATTTGTTGTTCTACTGACAGGTCTCATAAAGTATCCTATAGCAATGCGATCTACTTCAACATCGCGGGAAATAAATACTTTATATATTTATTTTCATTGATACACGTTGCCAAAACATAAGTGAATAAAAGCATTTTTCAGTAAAATATCACGTTCTATATCTCTGTCTTTATAATTTGACTCCCTGCGTGGTGCGGCGGGCGAAGATCCGAATATGACGCAGCAGGTTGCGGGTTTGATTCTCGCCCCAGGACAAATACTTGTACGACCTGTTGATATTTATCCTGGGTGTTCTGTCAAAATATGTAGTGTATGTAAGTATATCAAAATATGTAGTGTATGTAAGTATATCAGTTAACAAGTACACATAACACAGGTTCTACTTAGCTTGGGAAATGCTTTAAAAATTTGATTTGTCCACTTTTATATTCATATTTTTTTTATGGTAATTTATATATTATAATTATGTCTATCTATAGAACGTCTCTCCTAAAATGGGCAAGGCAAAATTCTGATCACATTTCCCGCGAGTTCAGGACGGCGTACATAATAAGTAACAGGATATTTTCAGTTGCAGCGGTTTGGTTTTCTAATGGAAGTTCGTAATTTTCAAGTTGCTAATAGGATTTCGTCCGTTATGGCCCAACGATGTTACACATTTTGCGCGGACCGTATCGAAGTTACGAAATGAGGGTAGAAAAAAGGCGGCTATTGGCAAGTTCATGCTAATTTTGACAGCGGCGTTTTGGCCGCCATAGAACTTTTTGTCCTAATTATGCAACGAAAATTGGTCTGCTAACAAATCTGAGCTAAGAAGAATTTTGAGTGGACTTTGGTTATTAGATATTTAAATGATTATAAACTAATATCAAAATAAAAACAAAACCAGCCACGTGCGAATCGGCTTGCACTCGAAAGGTTCCGTACTATCTAACCTACATAATTCGTATCCATTTCGCAAAAAACCCTTCAAAACAGTTTTTTTTAATCTCATATAGCCAACGTTACGCGGTCGCCCATCCAAGTACTGACCGCGCCCGACGTTACTTGACTTCGGGGAGCGGTACTCAGCTGGATATGAACGTTGGACCTCTTAATTATTCAATTCATTTTTTGTTATAGCAGCAATGGCTATCCACACCCTGTCTGTATTTCAATTGTCTACCTATTATAGTTCAAATGACAAAAGTAGAATAAAAATAGCCGAAACAAATCAAGTTTTTTGTATGGGAGCCCCTTTAATTTAATAGATGTTTTATTTTTATTATATTTTTTCAGCAAATGTAATACACTTTCTGTGAAAATTTCAACTGTCTACCTTTTACGGTTCATGAGGTACAGCCTGCTGAATGACGGACGGACATATAGTAAATATAAGTAATAGGGTCCTTTTTTCAACCTTTGGGAACAAAACCCTAAAAAGGCTGAATGAAAAAACAACTAAATAAAAAAATAAAATTTTCTGAATACAAGTATCTATGTATGTACTTAGAAATTTTTGCAATTTCTCTTTACTTACAAAAATTAAGGAGACACAATAACATAAAATATCTAGATATTCTATTCCGTCGTGATATTAATGCAAATGTCTAGCTAAATACTTTTTATTATTAACAAAGAACTATAAAGTTTTATAAATGAAATCTCTGAGAAAATGCAAATGACACACTTTTGAAAATCACAATAAATTAATGAAGAGTAGGAATATTATAAAAATCATTCAAACAAATAAAGTCTCGAATTTTATTTATAAAACGCAGAAGCAAAATTTCTCTTACTTTCTATTCATTTTTGATTCGTTCTATAGATACAACCTGCTATAAATTATTAATAAATATATCAGATTGCTATCGTCTTCATAAATCAATTTATGGAGCTACCATTAATTATATCATCTCCAATTAATAAACCAATATTGGAATTATTAATTTGGCAGAACGATTTATTGAATATTTGGACAATGAAACAGTTGGAAAATTTAAAAAAAAAAATGTACTTACAGTGTATCAAAAATAAGGGCACTATCACAACACAAAAAGTTCACAAAACACGTGCGGTAAGTTTTAAAAGTACGGTTCGTTTCTAAGTTCGTTCGCAGCAAGCGCCCCGCTAGTACTGAGCGTCAAACGGAAGAACGGACCGCACTCTTGCGCACGTTTGTTAAAACTCATACAGCCTGCGTTCTAACACCCTAAAATTAAGGTTAAGGATAGAAAAAGCTGTGCATTACTTACTGGCTATTTAAAAATCGATTCGACATATCGTGTACACAATAGATAAATGCTAATTGATTCGAGCAACTGGGGCGTGAGAGTTCTCTAAAAGTGTAATTAGCAGATCACATCATGAGAAAAAGTTGTTTGTGTAAGGTAAGGTAAGCACTAAACGTAAAAGATAAGGTAAAAAAAATCTACAAAATTATCTTTAAAAAGTTTTATAACCTCTGCTCCCCACTGAAGTTTAAAAATCGTTTGTTTATAGTTTTCGTATAAATAAAGCCAACAGTTTTTGTTAAAAAAAATCTGGATTAAATTATCTGTTAAATTTTATTTTATCAGTTTGCAATAATTGTTTCAGTTGTAAGCACTAATACCTAGGTTCTATTATGCGAATTTAATTTTCTTTGCTAATAAATTGTCGTTTTTCTTAGTTTATTTAAAATATTAGTTGCAGAGTAAAGTCAAATTCGTGTGTTAGAACTTATGACAACGGTAAAGCTATTAACTGTGTTTTTTTTATTACTTATATTAATGTAATTATTGGAACTGGAATACAACACCGAAATTATTTCAGAAATTATGATTTTCCAAAATCATGGCTACTAAATGTCAAAAAATATTTTAATAGTAAAAATGTAAACGGCTTTCGAATTGTGCTAGTGGTATACATCACTTAAAATCTCTATAGAATCTAAAGATATCTTAAGATATTGTGTGGCTTGGCGTGACTTAGCAAATGCCGCGGTCTCGTACACAAATGCCTATAGCTAACCCGGGCTCTATCTCCTCCAACGAGTTGAGACGGCTTGAACAAAATAGCTCTCAGTTGAACAAAATAGGCAAGGGAATTATAACTACCTACTGTTGATATGTACCAGTTGAGCTACCTGTAGATTGTTTGCAATAGTCTGGAGTTAGATAAATTGTTTCAATTGTAAATACTAGTTCTAATTTGTTTCTTTTATTTGATTGTAATTTTCTTTCATAATTACTACCTTCTTACTTTATTCGATTTTTTTAAACGTTAAGAATTAGCCTGTTTAAAATTATATTATTGTACCTAGGTGGATTATTTTCAAATTTTGTCTCACAAAAAGATTTTTTAAAACAATGATGATTAAGATATAAAATTACCTCAATTATGAGGCAGCACAAGGTTCGGGCACCTGGTTAAGGTAAGCCTACATGACTAAAACGTTCAGCCTTATAAAAACAATACAAAACTAAAACACATAAAATAATAGACATTTCAGCATAAAACATGTCACTAAAGTTTCACTTGCAACACTCGAAGTCTTGTGTGACGAAACAAGGACCAATTTTTTAGTAAATTGGCAATACAAAAACCACAAATTGTTTCAAAATATCTAATAGAATATTGCAGTGTAAGTTGTTCAAAATTGGCAATTTGTTTTATTGAATTGAAATGACAAATAGATATCCATATACAGTAGCCGAACTCAATGTGAAATATTTGTAAACAAACCAGGACACAAAAAACTCGCTTGACGTAAAGTTTCAGATAAAATTTGTAAGCATTATTTATTGAAGGTATATTATGTCGGTGAATTGACTTTGGTTATTCTACGGATTTCCGTATTCTGGATTCTGTCACCTAGAGAAACACCAAGCATAGCTCTCTCCATAGCCCGCTGAGTGACTCTGAGCTTATGAACGAGGCCTATAGTTAGCGACCACGTGACCAGTGAACTATTGCAAGCTGCTAATAATAAAGCACTGAAGAGAACAACTTTTAGATATATAGATAGAAAATACTTTATTGCACAAAAGTTGTACAAAGGCGAGCATAATGCTAGATAGCATTCTCTACTTGCTCACCTTTAGGTAGTGTGGTGTATTGTCTTGCGAACACTTAGAAAGTTCAAGATATTGTCTGCAGTTCAAATCAGATCGCATAACTTGGAACTTCAATGTAAAGTATCAGTAGACGCTGGATCCTTGACCTCTTTTGATTTAGTTTGACCGTTTTAGGTTGGCGCGAAAATAGTAAAAGATTTGCGCCAAATTACTTTCCCGTTCGTTTTATTCTTTGTAGAAGCAGAAAAAAATTTAAAACTAGAAAATAAATATTTTTGCACTAGCATAAGACGATCACCCATAAACTGAAAGTTTTAAGTACATACTTGATTTAATTAAATCTAATTAAATAAATAAAGTGTATAAGGCCAAATAATACTATTATCTAATCTGAAAGTTCACTTAAATTTGTTATGGAATAGGTGGTAGAGGCTTAGCATCATGCATACGTTGACAAAAAAGGGCTATGGATCGTATCAAAATGAATATTGAGAGAGACTATAACTAGATTTATACATTTAGTGATGCTCCACATGTAGGTTTAAAAAAAGCTGTAGGTACTAATCTGCCTATCCACTCAGATTACTAAGTTTGCACTTCTTTTAACATATAACGAAAAGTAGTTCCTCTCGATGCGGTTCGGGCGCTGCAAGGCGCAAAAGAATGGGTTTAAAAAAAAAAGAAAAATATGTTCACTAGTTTTATACTTTGTAGAGGCAGAACAAAAATTAATTAAACAATAAAATTTTTACAATAAAATTAAAATTAAAACGTAGAATTACAAATTGTCACTGTTGAAACTTTTTTGGTTTTCGTAGTCGACCTCTGACGAAAAAATCCGTTATTTTGCCAAGCTGTAGCAGATAGGATAAATCTTTTCTTTCATCCACGAGTAGAACCAACAGTAGCATGACAGCGACGCTAGGTGGAGGTGACAGATTGATGGTTCTATGCAAATGATACAAACAGCAATCTGTCGATGTCAAAGACGTCACAGTCGTCGCGTGGGCATTGATCCGTAGCGTACCTACTATGGCTGCGTCCTAAGACGGATAATGATGAATCAAACTGTGTTTGAATGAATGAATAATACCTATATTTATTAGCATGAATATGGGCGTACATAGCGACTGCAGCAATTGATATTGTCGCATGGACATTTTTACGATTTTCATTTTATTGCATCAAGGGCCACACTATGCTCCTCGCGTTGCGACGATGTTGCCCAGTCTGTCCACACACTGCTCTACTTGCGCGATTAATCGCGCGTTAATCGCGACGCGTCTGCCTGTGCTATAAAATGAGTATGTGGCCAGCCACTCGCGCTTCTATGGCCGGCCCTTTGACTCGCGCTCAAAAAACCGACACCGATTCTGTCGGTTTTTTGAGCGTTTTTTGAGCGATGAGCAGGACTAGAAGCAGGACATGCGGCATGACGAGTAACGTGGCCGCACGACGTCTCTGCCTCCTTTCCTCGCTACTTCCCATACCACTCGTCGAGTGTGTGGCCGGCCCACTAGAATAAAACTAATGTATTGTATGCCCCTGTTAATTATTAAATATCTTAAATCAACAAATCTGTTTTTCTAAGTGTTGATTTGAGAGATTTCATAATTTACGGAGGCATACATAGTTTAATTCAAAGCCCTTGAAGCAATAAATTGAAAATTACAAAAATGTATACCCGACAATGTTAATTCCCACAGTCAGGTGGTATTTAATAAAATAGATTAAAATGTCACTATATTTTGACATAGATGAAGGTCAAATACTTATAACGTTGTATTTCTAATTTTATTTTATCCTAGTGGGGTTGCATGCAAAAGCGTTTGTTTTCCTTTATTCTACCTATTATTCGATTTTTCTGCGGTATATACGGAAAAAAGCAATGTGACGAATTAAAAATAATACACATTAATAAAAGAGGAATGTATCACGAAATTAGAACTGTGGCGAGTTTACACATACGTATACTTTATCTCGAAAAATGTACTTTGTGGCAAATGTACAATAATCTGTGAAAATGTTCTCTACAGAGGTATAAAAATACATAGGTAGGTATAAAAATAACATAACAATTTACTTAAAATAAACTAGCAGTAAATTACTTGGTTTTTACTACATACATACGTAAATAAACTAAAAAATAATAATTTCGTCATGCAAAACCTGTTTGTGTTTTGTTTTGAACTTCGTTTACTATGTTGTAACGTACAAATTACTTTTAAAACGTTTGACTAGATTACAATCGAAATCTATGGAAGGATACGAAAAGTTTTATAGTTTTTTTACTTGATATAACAAGTAGGTACTATGCAAAACATATTTAAACCTCTACAAGCCAATAATGTAATCTCGTGGGCGTTTATTTTCTTTTATTTTTTAATCGCTATCAAAATAAGCGACGAAAGAATTGGACGTATGAATGATGTGTATCACTCATACAATTTTTTCGTCAACAGTGTTCGCGACCAGTCTAAATCAACCAGTTGATAAGAACATTAGGTATTACGTACCAATTCTAAGAGATCAGACAAACTGAAGAGATTCAAAGATCACAAAGATAAAAAAAACTTAGAAATCTCGGCATCCCTTGAGCGTGTAGCTCAAACATTGGTGCATGCATGATTGCGCAAGCAAGATGACTCCAGCCACACGCTCCCTCTTGCTTGCGCAAACTGGTTTGAGCCCGGCCACACCCTCCATTTTACTTGCGCAAACTGTGTTTGTGCAATCATGCATGCACAAAAGTTTGAGCGTGAAGCCGGGCTATTAAGAAAGAGTCGACGACGTGACGACTCAATTTTAATTTTGTCGATCACCAAAGATATTAAGTTTAACTTTCGATCAGTAATTCGTTCAATGTGGCTATGTCGGCATTTTGGTGCAGCCGTACCACGGCTTGCAAAATGAACAAGACGTTTCTCTCCAGGCTGTAAGATACTAAAAATATCGTAAAGTAAGAAGAGGAAGGAAAGAACAAAATCCACGCCTAAGGGCTAAGTAATTCTCTACTGAATATCAAAAAATGTTATAGCCCATAATAATTTTATGTCGTTTAATTTTGGAAAACGTCTTTGTCATCAGCTTTCTAAGAAATTCTGTTATAACAGGCTGCAAGTAAAATTATGGAAAAAATAAAATTGCACGCCTGACTTTGAACCAAAACAAGGTCTATGTTGTATAAAATAAGGTAAAACATGAAGAACGTTAAATAAATTTAATCAAAACAGTTTATTCGTTTCGAAATGTTGCCTGAAACCATTTACCTTGTGCTACCAATTCTTATTAAACAACTTCCGTAAACCCTCTGGCCCTACACATTCTTTCTACAAAATCACTAAACAAAACAAAAGAAAACAAACACATTTTCGGCAAATGACAAAACTCAGAATGAATACTAACGCAGAATACTTTAGCATTTAAATGAACGGGCTTGAAAACTTCTTGTGTTGTCGAAACTTTTTTAATTTTGCTGAGAGCAACCAGGTGTTCAGCTCGCATCATTCGGGGGGACTAAAGGAGAAGCCAGACGCGGCTTAGTGATAACGTTGGAATATTCGGAAACTGAAAAAAAGTTTTATGGTTACTAATTTTATTCTTTGATAGACGAGCTAAGCTTCCCATGCATTTCCTGTGGATGAAAATGGTCTGTTTCTTTATTATTTCACAAAGTAACATATGTGTTTGTATTGGCTTTTCGGAGTTTATTAGAACTGACTCTAACCTTTCGTTATACTATACAGGAACTGAGGTAGGCTTATTGCATAAAAATTACATAAATTTAGTCAACAGTTAGCTACAATACTGATAAGGTTCTTGAAGAGACAATGAATAACATAGAACCAAGAATTAAATTGCAGGCCCATCTTCAAATTGATTTAAACTACTAAAAATATACCCTGACAATTTTATACAAACAAGACAGTGATTGAAAATCATCCAAAAAGAAAAGTTATTTAATTTGGACCTAGATTTGCCGGGGTAAAATAAATTTTCCTTTTCCCTATTGGTTTCTGGGTATGAAAAATGAAATCGCCTTAATAAAATCTTTCAGAGAAATTGGCACCTTGTGTCTCCGCCATTAGGAAATATCGTCCTGTGAATTGTCATGATAAGGAACCGGTACCGCTTGCGCTAGTCTTTCTTTTTAATTGAGATTCTTATGATTAGTCCCCTCGAAGTTCTGCATTGGTAGAAGCCGCGACTTATTGCGGTGATAGTGGTAACAGTTCTAAATAGAATTTTTCTTTCGTTTCTAAAGATTAAGAAATCTATACGATGTAAAATAATTTTTCTATTAGTTTTCAAACAGTAAAAATTACATTTCATACTAGTATTGTTCAAGCAAAAGTTTAGATAGATATATGAAAGTGAAGTGAAAAAAATTGTTTTTGGCGCGACCCAAGATATACTTGAACTTTAACTGAAACGCCAAGCTACGAATTTACAATTCATATTTTAGAAAATAAACAAAACGAAAAGTATACAAATTAAATCTAAAATACAACTACGGCTATGTTTAAGGTACTATAAGAACTATCTCTTCTCACACTTTTTACTAGAATGGTACTTCCACTAGCTGCTTGGTAAACCACCGAGTGTCGAGTCAAAAAGGTGTCAACTCAGCATGTTGCTGAGTAGGTAATATGGATAATTGGATGAAAGTTTATTTCTTACTAGTTTCTGTCTGCGGCTTCGCATGCGTTGTTTTATGGAAATGTTTCAAGGGGATTTTTATCCCATGGCAACTATTTTATGGGATAAAAAGTAGTAGTATGTTTGATCCCTAAAATTATCTGTATGCAAAATTTTAGTCCAATCCCTTCAGTAGTTTTGGCGTGAAGAGTTAACAAACATCCATCCATACATGCGAGCTTTCGCATTTATAATTACTAGTGTAGTAATTATAAATGTAGTATGAGGTTTATGTCAAACCTAACGAACGGATCGTATATTTGCATAAATGTAGTATAGACCATTTCGGGGAATAACACATTATGCTACACTTATTATCCCATAAAACAGTACCCATGGGATGGAAACCACTGTTTTAAGCGTTTCGATAGAAAAGCGCGTGCAAAGTCGTGAGCAGAAGTAAGTATATTATAAAATATTTACTTTCCGTGTTATTAGTTAAAACCACACTTCAATGTTCATCATGACGCACATGGACATAAAGAGCAACACAGAATAGAAGTCGCATACGCGGCTTGTCGCCGACGAACCATTGAATTGTTAACAATCAAGTGGCGATTTATTGTCGCGTCCGTTAACAAATAATCAGCTTCCCAGAAATGTTATTTTAAGACTCGAGTTTAAATGAAGAATGTAATGAACTGTTGAATTTCTCCACGTAGGTTAATTGTCTATGGTCCTGCGAAAAAACTTTAATTTTGATGATTTACCGACGACGGGTGAAGTAAGGAGTCAGTAACAAATTCTGTAATACAAAGATACGTAAAGGAAATAGGGAAATATGGTACAGCCACCGTAAACAGCGCGATATGTGACAAAAATAAAACGCAAACGACCATTAGGTATGTACAATACGATGCTGCCAGTTCACTGGCTTATTGATAGCAAGCAAGAGTTTTTTGCGGCCTACGAATGCCAAACACAATAAACAAAACTCTTGAAAATAAAATTTAAAACAAATAATAAGATTACCCCTCCGAGGATAAATAATGTTGCCAGAGTTAAAAAACTTCATCGTTCCTCTTAAAGTTTTCCTTGCGCTTAATTACATTTTCATTTATCTTGCTCCCTTTTGTCGTTTGTCCGTTGTTTCTGCCTACTGGATTTGGTTTAAAGATTCTTCCAGAAACTCTATGAGCTTGTTCAGACACGGCGGAAACCGCGCGGTTTCAAATTCGCGTGGGAACCGCGCGGGTCTTATACTAGTATTGTCGGAACCGTTCAGACGTAACCGCGCGGTAAGTCAAGCAGGGATACAAACCGCGCGATTCCCGCCGTGTCTGAACGAGGTCTATAAGTAAAGTAAAACCAGAGGTAGGCCTTATAAAAGTTAAAAAGGAAAGCCCAAAACGCATTCAATAAATCAATAATTTCGTTAATTACAAGAACAAACACGTCACATTCGAATCTATATAGTATGGCGTGTTTTAAAAAACGATGAACCGACTTCAAATTTTCCTTTCTTTTACACTGTTTTTAAATTTTGTTGGATAAATACCAATCACCTGGGGATAAAAAAAATTTGGGGCCCCTTCGGGATCATTTTTTATACAAAAGTGAGAGAATTTTCAAAATCGGTCCGTAATTGGCGGAGATATCATGTAACAGAGATACAAAAAAAAACGAATTGATAACCTCTTTTTGAAGTCGGTTAAAAATAGTACAATAAGGAGTAATAATAAATTATATTTGTGTACTGATTGATGATGAAAATTCGATTATTTTTATCCGTTGGTGTATCTTATACCTTTAAACGAGCAATTCTTGTATATACATATATATAATCTGAATCTTGGAAACGGCTCCAAAGATTTTCATGAAATTTTGTATAACGGAGGTTTCGGGGGGCGATAAATCGATCTAGCTAGGATTCATTTTTAGAAAATGTTGTTTTATTCGTGTTTTCGATAATCAAATTTACCGATAGGGTACTCCCATAGACAAGATTTCGACGCTACAAAGCCTTCATCAATCATTATGATCTATCATTGTAAGACAGCTTATTTTTATTTACTGCATATATTCGGATATGACGTCACAATGGGGGAGGAAAGTTGTCAAATGAACTCATAGACCAGGCCATTGCTTTTGTTCGTAGATAAATAAACTGAAAAATACACAGACATCGTAGAGCTACGCTAAAGCAGACCGAACATATTTTCACAATTACATAGAACAGAATCAAATAATGTTTTGGTCACTTTCTCTCTAACTAAAAATGAATAAGCCTATCTCTCCTCTTTTTACTGTAACAACGCTAACTCACCATAGACAAAATTGAAGATGAGGCAAATTTCCATGATTTGTTGCTAAGCAACAAACGGCAAATGTCTGCAAATATCAGCCAATTGTCATGTTATGAAAGTATTGTGCGTGTTGTTACTTCTTTATTTTATATAAATCTTGTGAAATATGTTCGAAAAAGACTGAAATAAATGGCGAAGTGTAGTGCACCTTTGTGCGGCAGGGAAGGAGGTGAAAAACACCCGAAATTCCTTTTCATCGGTAAGTTTTGTTATGCCTTACAATATCTCAAATTGTTTTTGGATTACTGTGTGGATATTTGGCGATAATTCGGCATTATTTATACAGTGACTAACTGTTCTATGTCCAGGATCTCGTAAAACATGTACTAAGGCTATATAAATAGTCCAGTAATAACATTTATCAGTTTTTTAAACTTTGTTGCTTTGTTTTGACTTTTCATATACTTGTATGATTTTCAAGGGCCGCATCTAGGTCCAGCCTGGGTCTAGCTGTTTTAGAAGTGTGTGTGACGAAGTTTTATTTGCAGTTTTATGGTTTAGTATCCATTCTTGAGAAACCCTTTGATAGGTATCAAATAGACTGAATAATATGTTTATTTAACAATACTAACATTTTTCAGGTTTCCACAGCATGAAAACCAAACGAATACTTGGTTGGTAAACATGAACTGAATAGATTGAAAAAAGAGGAACAGATTAAAGGAAATACACTTAATTATGTATATATAGCTTAATAATCTAATTATTTATTTTGGTGATTTTAAAACCAGTGACCAACACGATTTTGATCATTTGCATTTATTGATTTAGGCTATTATTAAATTTTATGTAGATTTAAGAATAAAACTTAATGCTAAGCAAAGCAATTCAACGGAAAGAAATCATTAAAACAAGTATTTTGTTTAAAAATAAAGAACATACAACCTGTGTTTATTTATTTGTAAATGTGGCAGTAAATTTATTGGAATAGATTATAATGCCACAGTTTTAATGCCCCCGCCCCCTTGTCCCTGAGTTCGGCCCATAGATTGTCCATGTGTACGTGATATTTGTATGTAGGTGTAATTGGTACGCATATTTTTTGAAATGTTGATTCTGCTTCCCTATTGGAATTCTGTGGAAAAGTATGACTCTTCCTGACATCTATTGGCAAATATTAATACTATTTTTATTTTTTTAATTGGGAGCAACCATCTTCTCTTACGACACAACACTAAGGCTACTCCAGCAGGTGGCATTGTTAAGCAACACTAGAGTGTTTGGTTGTAATTCGTATTTAAATATAATGTCTAAAAAACACAATACCCTACAAAAAAAAAATACCGAGCAAAGCTCGGTCATCCCGGTACTGTTTAACATAATATGCGAAGTATCCGTTATTTTCGGACAAAAAGAACGGGTTTTATGAATTTCACAGTGTAAATCCATAAATTATGTAAGCAGTAGGTAAAAAGGCCGTCCATTCAGCAGCAATCGAGCGCACGTAATACCTAGCCAGCTTCCGAAGAGTTGACTGAGGGCTTTGAGTGCAGCTGGCCATATGGCTGAGACGTTTTACGCCGGACATTTTTAACCGACTATATTGATAGTCGGTTAAAAATGGACGAGGGTTATGAGGCACCTACTATGACGTATGTTTTACATGTGCTTTGCATGTGATGCATCTGGACAAGTGCACACAAACATTGAAAATCGGTTCTCACCCTGTAAAATGTCGGTATCACAAGTTAAAAATATACCGGGACTCCAATTTTAAGTTTGTTTGGAAAGAGGAACAGAAATTTGCTAATGTTTGATGGAATTCAGATTGATCGGTTGGTTGAACTATTTGTATTCGTTGAATGAGCTGGAACCAATAATAGAAAATAAATCTTGAATGCAGCAGACAAAGGTTACTAACTTAGTTGGAAAATTATTGGAATTATGAATATGACAACAGCCGCCAACAATAATAAATTTACGGCACTTTAACGAAATCTTCTATGGCACTTAACCTACGGATTTCTCAATTGGCTGACACCCATGACTTTAAGCCATTTAAGACCCATAGGCAGAGCACTCTTTTGCAAAGAGATGCAATTTGCATTATAATAAAACTTTTATTGAAAACCTTCGCGATCGGTTTGAATGGGATTTTCATTCGAGCTCATGGAAAAAAGAAAAATATGAATATGATTAAAGTTCAATTGAAAATGGTATGCTAGCTGGCTGAATAAATTCATAAAAACATTTTTTTTCTACTGAACTCTGAATGGGTTTTAGCATTAGCATTTGAATAACCTAATTTATAATAAAATACTTATTAGGTATATTGAATAGGTATAAGGTAGGTACGCAATATTGGTGGAACTCTGCCTCGGGTTTGAAGAAAAATATTATTAGAATAACATATGAATAGATAGATGTTTTGTTCTGTTCTCAAACTGCGACGGATCATCGAATTTGGAAATTATTTGAGTTTTTGTGCGGCGACTGAATTGCTCCCATTTTAGAAACGTGGGAGAAAAATGGGCAAGGAAAGATTCTTGGTAGCTTATAAGAAATAATAAAATAAAAAAAACAATCGTTAGATATAGCAGAAACATAATAAAAATAAATGAGCAAACTCATTTATTTTCGGCGATATTTCTATAAAAATAATAGACTCCCCGACTTACGCCGACCATGTAATTTTCATTTCATTTAATGTCCTTTACATATAGAGTATCATCCCTTTACTGCAATGCCTAATATGTCTCAAAAATACCACTTTGATAAGAAACGGCGAGCGAAGCGACCAGCAATAAACACGCTTAGGCGCCCACTAAAGGCTAAAGAGTCACAATATTACGAGTAGGTATACGTATAGAGAGATGATGAACGAAGAGATATAATGTAGATGCGTCTGAGGGCACTTCTCATCTCTTGTTCAGTGAGAAAATTTGTCGATATTGGCGCCCTTTCGAAGCCGGCGGCGCCCGGGGCAAGCACTCTGCTAGACACTCTAGATCCAACACTTGCTATAATTGAAGATCTCTGTTGGTGGAAAGACGATATAAAAACGTTTTATTTTGTTAGTGGAAATAATCTATAAATAAAATAAAACGTTTTTATAGAATATTCAATCCAACACAATCTACGGCGGCGGCGCCCCGCCGCCGACTCCTCTATCCGACCATCGAACTATGGTCTATCGGCTTTTTGGTCCATGGTTACAGTTATGAATGTCCGGCGATCGCAGCGATGCCTAAAGTCACATAACCAATGAAAAACCGCATGATATCCGTAATTGAAAATTCCCTGTGTAATATATGACTTGCAATTTCAGAGAGGAGTTAAGAGCGATTACATCAAAAGCCGGTGATCCTAAGCATACTTTGGATCCACCTGCGTAAAGGTCCGCTTGTAACACAGGAGGTTGCGGATTCGATTCCTGCATAGGGACGAATATTTGGACGATTTTATATTTGCGTTTTATTTGATAATAAAAAAAATATCTGTCCATTTGTTTATCAAATACATATCTATTACCCATAACACAAGCTCCGCGTACTTTATCACTAATTGATGCTGTGTGGATTGTTTCGTAATATGTATTTATTGAATCTTCCCTATGAGTATGTAAGTACCTACTGCTTACCAACATAGCCACAAAGTAAGCAAAGCTTGTGGGTGGAGTTATAATAAGCGAATCAAAATAGAGCTCCGGTGAAATTAATTTCAATCGCATCAGGTTAAGGAAAGTGCTGTTGCGGTGAATGATAATCTGTGGTAACAGTTATGGAATTATGAATTACTAGCTGCTGCCCGCGCCTTCACCCGCTTTTTATCGTGTTAAAGAATAGCCTATATATTATTCCAGATCTCAAACTATACCCATGCCAAAATTCAGCCTAATCGGTTCTGTAGTTTTTGCGTGAAAGAGTAACAAATTTAAATTCATACATCCATACATCCATCCTTACAAACTTTGACATTTATAATATTAGTAGGATAGCATAGGGTAGGATAGGATGCGCACGAGCGTACGTATTTTCTTATGCAGACACACAGGAGCTGATATTCTCGTAAGCGGAAATGGACCGGAGATGTGTAAAAATTCCGAATCTCATGTAAGATATTTGAAAATCAGTTTCGCTATTTTGACGTTGGGTTCATGAGCCGAGCAGAAAATCTTAGCAGGTAAGTACATAAAGGTAACGATTGTTTGATAAAGAAAACACGTGTATTCTGAAGAGAAGCACACAATTTATAAACAGTAGACAGCATTTTTTAGTAACCATTTTTTAATTTTTACATTTATAATTTTTCTTGCATGTCTATTTGCATAATGGTGTTTCTATTTTTAGTTACTTCTCAGCAAACTCTACTAAAATATTTGCTAGTGTACCGCTCTCTTGCTATTCATGGAAATCCATCTATCGTAATCTGTACACTCGGTCTCCCGCGAAACAGGCCTAGCTATCACTACTATAGGTAACATTCAGTCATGTGTTTGTTAATCTTAATGGCAAATAAGTTATTATTGTAAGGCATACAAAAAAAAATACCAAGCTAGATATGGAAGTAAACTAACACAACTTAAATCTAAGGTCATTACTTTTCTAGTAGCAAACCAGTTTCCGGTGTGATTTTGACATTCTAGCGGGTCCAACAGGGTGGGCTCAGTTAGCCATTTTTCTTAACGATATTATTTTACGCCACAAATTTTAGCATTTTTCTTCCAATTTCCCTTAGAAACGCGTGCTGTTTCATTATGATAATCGCACATTATCGTTATTTACAGAATAACCGTTCTTGGTGGAATTTTGAATAGAAACGTTCGTTTTATTTTGTACATTCGAACTTGGTATAAACCGTGCTTTGTCAAAATGGTATGGGATTTTGTCAAAGAAAATGTCTGACCGCTTTTGTCTCGGTCCAATAAGGTTCCATCCCATTCTATTAGCGCGCGGACTTTACGAAATGTATGTACCTAACTTCATTTTTGCAAAACTTTATGTGAAAATTATGGTTTGTAAATTCAATTTCAACTGTGCTACCGGTTTTCAGAAGCGGGTTTTTTTTTTCTGCTTGGACAGTGTAGGAACTAAAGGCCCATTCACATGCACGAGATTTTAATTTCTTCAAGTGCTCGTGCCACTCGCTTGAAGCTTGCAGTAAGCAAAGCGTCAAGCAACGTGGAAACGTGTGGCGATAGGTTGCGGCAAGCTCGTTATCTGCTAATTTATACTGTCACTGCAAATGTATCTAAAGGTTTAAGGCCTTAATTGATGCCTTTTTTTCTTCTGCTCTACGGCAGTGGGGTGGGATGTGTGTGTGTGTCCTGTAATCGTTTTATTTTCGATAGATCAATTATTAAGTGATGCGAAAACAGAGTTTGGTGGCCAAAAAAGTGGTGCAAATTAGCATCTCTTCCTAAGCTATACAAAATAAAACGAAGCATTAAAAAAAAGCTTATACAGCCTATATAGCTTATATATTATATAGCTTATAAGCTTATATAGCTTGCACTTATGTCGGGTATCACAGTGTCCAATTTTTATTATTGAAATTTCTTTGTTTATCGTAATATTCAGGTGAAATAGGTGGTGGCGCTAGTTTTCGGGGGGAGTAGCGCTTAAGCCTTTAATTGATCCGGTTTATTCTGCTCTACGACAGCGGGGTGGGATATGTGTGTGTCCTTAACACAACAGTAGTTACAACAGTAGTTGTCTGTAAGAAAAAAGAATATTCATGACTATAAAAAGTAAGTAATTTAAAATCGTTTTGTCTGGCTTTTAAAGAAAACAAGAAAAAGGTGGATCTTGAAATACTGAAAATGAAAATAACAACGTTGTTCCACATAAACTTTGGCTGTTCGTTGTGAGTTGTGAACCTTTTTAGAAAAGTCATTGCTGTCTAGCATTTTATTTGCGAGTCGCGTATTTTATTTCTGAGTACCTACCGTTTTACATCTATGGTGTTTTTTTTTTTCAAAATCAAATAAAATTATTTATTTTTATAAGACTATAACATTACAAATGCCTCTAAATTGTTATGCCTAGTACATTGAATAATATAAACTTATAACTAAAAAATTACAAGCAAAAAATATCATCATGAAGTTGCTATGGTAATTGTACCATAGCAACTTCATGATGATATTTTTTATTTTGTACTTTTAAAGCCCTTTATTGAAAGGGCTTTAAAAGTACAAAAAGTTATACCTATCTGATACAGTATGTTAAGTAATAACAAATTACAAGTAAACTAATAAAATATATGGTATGAAAAAAATTACTATTCTGTTTATATTTTTCAGTCTAAAAGAGCACTCACGGTAAAGATACTTTAATGACCAATATAATTAATTATAATTCCTTTGTTAACCCATTGGAGCTCATTTCAGCTTTGTTTTCAGCCTGGTGAAGTATTTTTTTTTTTACCTAAACACGTAAATCTTTTTTTATTCTCTTTCCAAGAATTCAGCAGATATTATAAAGGCGATCCAAATTAACCTTCATTAGCTAAACGAAACTCTTTTAAAAAACCTTATTCTTAATTAAACACGGAGCTGAAAAATGGGCCATTGTTAATCATCACACTTTGAACCCTTTAAACATTTAGCTAAAACATTCTTGAAGAATATCATAAGAGGGTTAAATGGGGCTTGTATTAATTTTCTTTTCATTCATTTATTACTGTTTCTGCTTGCGGCATATGCGTTATTTCTATAATTCTGGAGGATCTGTTAAAAAGAATATAACAATCAATTAATAGAAAAAAATTAGAACTAGATTTACAATTGTAACAATTGAGCTAACTGCAGACTGTTGCAAGCAATCTACAGGTAGCTTAACTGGTCCATATCAATACTGCGCCTTTGTCACCGCTAACGTACCAGCTATTCTCGAACCAAATGGTATTTTCAGTGACGATGGTACGAGGCCCGACGGTATGACAATAATCCCTTGGGAACTGGGGACGCTTATGTGCCGGACGCTACATGCGACGACACACATGAACCTTCCCTTCTTCCGAAGACATCCGTTAGTGTTAGTACGGCGGCGGCAGATTTGGCTGAGGATCTCAAGAGGTGCAAATATGCATGTGGGGTCTCGACCGAGCCTACGTATAAGCTCTCTTTGGAGTCGAAACCCTAGGTACATGAGGTACCGAGGCTCACCGTGTTTAAAAGAAAGAAGAATATCTCTATCAAGAAATATCTGAGCTTGTGGTCAAAGCGACGCGTGACCCAAAAGCTGGTGAGTATCTGGCACAGCGCATTAGCATTGCTATGGTATTGATATGGACCAGATAAAAAATGACTAGAGAATAAATAAATAAAAATCATATTTACAGACATAAAAAAAACCATATTACATGACATTAGAACTAAAGACATAAACATACAAATATACATTCCTTTCTGTCTCCCATCTTAAGGGCCTACCATACGTCGCTATTAAGAAAAGGATAGGCATAGGAATTCGGATTCATAGGATCGGGACAGAGTAAAGCGTCGTAAGCGCAAAAGTCATGTTTTTATTTGTTTACGGTAAAAATAATAGTAATTTTGAAAATCTTAAACATTCATAGTCTGCTTTATATTCTGTTTGTTTACTATACCAAGTATCAAGGCTTATTTTAAAGTATTTATTGAATAGCGACGATTTATTGTACAGTTTAGAGCGAACTTTGGACCTTCATGTAATCGTGTTTTCGAAACATTAGCGTTCTAGCATCAATCCTGAACTCTAACGTATATTAATGCCAAAGTAAATGCTTCAGTATTGTGGAAGATATGATCGCTGACGCTAAGTAGAGAAATTCAATGCATGAAAATAGTATTATTACATACAGATTTGTTATTCTCTCTCTACCCAGTGGAAGAGAGAGAGAAGGTAGTATGTTTCAAGATAACAGGTATTGTATGTGCCCAGTTCGAATGTGTCAGTTTGATCAATCGGGAACATCGTCCACGTTCTACACAATACTAAGGTATCTAGAAGCTTATGCTAGTTAGTCATAGCTATGAAAGTTAATCTATAGCAGCAGGTGAGTAACCTCCAGTGGTATTGTGCACTTATTCAAATAACGCCCAAGTCTAATGTGTCGTTAGTTTTTAACCGACTTTCTCTGTTGGTGGTTTTTAACCGACTTCAAAAGGAGGACGTTCTCAATGCGTCTGTATGTTTTTTTATATGTACGTTACGTGATATCTCCGCCAATTACTGACCGATTTAGAAAATTATTTCACTATTGTTTATGAAGTGATCCCGAAAGGGTCCCATACAATTTTTATTCCGAGAGGATTAGTATTTATCGCGCAAAACTTAAAATAAGTATAAAAAAAGTAAGGGAATTTGAAGTCGGTTTATCGTTTTTTAAAACACGCCATATTCATCATATCAGCTCATACACGTCCACTGCTGGACATGGCCTCCTCCATACGACGCCACAAATAGCGGTCCTGAGCCGCCTTCATTCATCCATCAACTCCCTGCGACCGCTACAATATCGTCGGTCCATCGAGTGGATGGTCTCCCATGTAGGGAGAATTGAAGTTGCCATTTGCCATAATCACCATGCTTGGCAGGCGCACTGGTGATCGCAGCGTTGGTGTTGAAAAATACTCAGAAAGAAGCTGCTGCCCTTCCTCTGGTAGGTTCCCTTAGTCGGCTCTTACGACATCCACGGTTTGAGTTGGAGGGGTCGATATTCGTAAGCCGCGGCCCCACGGCCACGCCATATTTTTAAGATTTAAAAGAATCCGTTTTAAGCTTCCTTTTGCGATATACTTAGTAAGTATGTATTATGTTACGATGGTACGGAACTCTCCGGGTGCTTGGCCGATATTATTTTGAGATCGGTTAAAAATATTTTGAAAGGAGCCCTTTAATGTTGTGTGACCAAACAATCACAAAAGCAAAGACTACCTACCCTTTACAGTACTCTTTGTAGGTAGGTAGGCTTTTGGGTCTTTTTGGTCACATATAGCCTTGATTTTGAAACACTTTTGAAAAGTAGAATAATAAAATCAGTTAAAACTCGTATTATAAAAAGTTGTAGGTATTAGCTAGAGCCCTGAGTTTGGATACTCGATAGTAACTATTGATCGAGAAGTTCTCTTTTTATTGAGGGTTTATGTAGACGGTAGAGGCGCTGTACCAAATCCCATACAAAGATCAAAGATCTCGAACTCGATGACGTGTGGGTGGGTACCATCGAGTCATCATCATCATCATCATCAGCCCATACACGTCCACTGCTGGACATAGGCCTCCCCCGTACGACGCCACAAATAGCGGTCCCGAGCCGCCTCCATCCATCGACTCTCTGCGACCGCTACGATATCGTCAGTCCATCGAGTGGATGGTCTCCCATGTAGGGGGTGTTTGCCATAATCACCACGCTTGGCAGGCGGATTGGTGATCGCAGTGTTGGTGTTTAAAAATACTCAGAAGGAAGCTGCTGCCCTTCCTCTGGTAGGTTCCCTTAGTCGGCTCTTACGACATCCACGGGTTGAGTTGGAGGGGTCGATATTCGTACGCCGCGACCCCACGGCCACCATCGAGTAACTAAACTAAAAGCTCGATTCACCATATTCTTATTTTTAACTACGAAGGTAACACAAATTACTAACTCTACTATAGTGCGTAAGCCTCACACGGGGGGTAATAATTTAATAATATGCCAAAAAAATCGTCTTCGACGGGATTTGAACCCGCAACCCCTGCGAAGCGAATTCTCCGTTCTCCATCGAAGTTAGAAAATTTGTGGGATACCATAATTTTATTAAAATACGGGTAACACCAGTTTTCCCCTTGATAAATCCCAATTAGGGGGGAAAACTGGTAACTTCATTTTAAAATGTCCAGAATTCCCCCACACTCTTGTTCCAGTTTTACCCCTTGGGAAAATTTCTTGAAGGGGAAAATTACATTGCTCCACCCAACCCAACCATAACACACAAATTTTGTTTTGCTTGCCTTGAAATCTATTAGCATGTCATTTGAATAATTTTAAAAGAAAAAGCTTGCGACATTTCTTTTACAAAGCAAATATCCCCTTATCCAAACGAACAACCTAAATCTGCAAGTCTTACTGCTTTTAAACTTTATACAGTACGCTTAAAGGTGGAGTCACTAAGGGCCTACATACACGAGCAGCTTGATGCAGTCATGATCGACTGCTTCAAGCTGGCCATGGTATAATAATATAAGGTATGGTCTTCCGAGACACGATGGTCACGTGGGTAATGCTTGCTTACCTCCTTTCTATCTCCTACCTTTCACCTAACAGGCTAAAGGTTTCTTCGTCGCTTCTTTACTTTAGTGTACACACCGAAGCGACTGAAATCCAAATATCACTTTATTTCCATGTTAGTGTTTAATTTTAACAATTTGACCTTTTCTAAGTGTACATTTATTGTATTTACGGAAATAAAGAATTTTTGTCTTTCGACTTTTGACTTTACGTCATCATTGCCATTAGCGAATGAGAAGAGTTATCTGTTTTCTGGTGTACTAGTAGCGTAAAATTGTAACTCCCAGGGCTCCTCGTATTACATGTTTAAATCTGATGAAACCATGTGGTTTCGTTTTTACGTACCAATTATTTATCATATGGACTCGTGTTAAACTAACGCTATTTTGACTGCTCTAACAAAATTAACTGATAATTGTAATTTTTTTTCATTGATTATTCATTTAACCCTTATCACATTTGTTTCCCAACGTCTACGTTTTAAAGCAAGTGTCTTTCCCGGAGGAGAAAACCTTGTTTTCTTGGATCATGAAGCTGACAACTGCATATGGATCTACAGGCTTCAATTATACCTAAGGACCTTTATTATACATACATATACAGATATTTAGTTGCTTAGTTAGCATAATTAAGTTATTTTATAAAATCTACACCTATTATGACTACTGATTGATGCAATTCTAACATTTTCGTTTTAAGCACTCTCTGCCTGAGAAACAGATTTACCTAACCTGGTTCAGGCAAATGTATTATTTCAGACCTTTAGAAAATAACATAATTGAATTTTGTAATCCATTTAGTTAGATGTTAAATTAACACAAAATTACAGCTCATCAGTCAATACATAGAACCGCTCGAGCAGTTGCATAATTCACTTTACAGTCGTAGCTTGAAGCAGTCGATCCTGATTGCTTCAAGCTGCCCATGTACCCAGGCCTTAAACGAGCTTACCTACTCCAATGGGCACACCCGGTTACCTCCCTTGACAATACAACTTTCATTGCGACTGAAGAACCACCTTTTCCATGTTTCTTTTGAATAACCTCTTCCCCTAACCCTTTGTAAAGTTTCCACCTAAATGCGTGAACTTACGAAATTGCCTTTGAGATTCACTTTTGGCAGTTCCGATCGATTTAATTTATCTTCGGGAGGGTGTGCGATCTTGTTGTACGACTTTTGATTCTTCTTTTGAAGTATGGGCACGTATATCTCTCGCTGCTGGATTGTAGAATCAGCCCATTTGTAATTCTTCATACGTAGCAATTCGGCTGCGTTGATTGCAAAACGAACACTGATTTCTTGGAAATACCTATTTAATTTTATTCGACGAGATCTCTTAGTGACGTTTAACCATATTGTTAAACGTCCAACAAACAGCAAAGGCAGGGGAAAACTGGAATAACCCAATTAATTGAATTTAGTGGATTTGCTATCGACCTAGCCATTTTACAAAGGGGTTAATTCTACAATCCTGCAGTGACATATGACAACATAGGTCCCATCTTTATTTCATAATATCTGGTTGGTAGACTCATTACCAACTTTATTTATTTTATATGATTCGACGCCTTCAAAGTTGTCTGGGAGAAATCGCTCTCAGCGATGAGGCTGCCTTTTGTACTTGTGTTGTTTTTTATATAGATATTAGATTATTTATTAAATAATGTCAATTTTTGTACTATAAAGTGTTCATACATTCCACAGCTTATGGTACAAGATTTAGCTATGCTCGGAGTTTCTCTGAAGGATACGATTCGTAACTAATACATCCGACAGAGAACCAATGTTATCGACATTATGTAGCTCAAAGAATTACCAAGTTGAAGTGGCAGTGGTCCGGTCATATTTCGTGAAGAACCCACAATCGCTGAGGTAAACGTTTTCTTGAGTGGAGACCACGACTAAGCAAACATAATGTAGTGTAGGACACCCTCCATCTATGTGGGATGACGATCTCCGAAAAACTGCAGGCAGATGCTGGATGCGGCAAGCTGAAGACATGATGCTATGGCGCTCATTAGCGGAGGCTTATGTCCAGCTGTGGACTAATATAGGCTGATGATGACGATAAAAGATAAAGTCTATGTTCGCCATCATGCTGCGATGAATGTTCTAATAAATTATGATAAAATTACCTCTCTAAACTTATCATAAGTATTATTCATAACATTGTTATAAATTCATGCTGAAATATCATGCTGCCGTATCACCAGAACATCACTGCATCAAAACTTGTTCATACAAGCTTGATCTTTGTTTCAGTCTCCAAGTGACATCGCTAAGTATGTGACATAAGATTAAAGCCGCTGTCCCACCGTTGCGCACCGATAGGCTACGCATGTGTGTCTAGCTTCGCTTTGCAAGAAAATGTCCACTTCAACCCAGGAACAAGCTAAGTACGAATATAAGATTAAAGACCCCATTGCTATACGCGTGGCTTGTTCGAATGTGGCGCCCACGCAGCTCAACGCTGTCAACGCTATGTACACGGTACATGCTAATTGCGTGCGTAGTATGCAAGCGGTAGACGCTGCGACCCACGTTGTCAAAGAAAAGAACCCACGCAGCTAAAATGCGCAGCGTGGCCATTCACACTGCACAGCGTGCGCGTATAGTGTGTGCTGCAGTGGAAACGTAGTCCCACGTTGTCAAACAAACGAGCCCACGCAGCTAAAATGCACCGCATGGTCGTGCACAGCGTGTGCAGCGGTGGGACAGCGGCTTTACACTGTAGTTTCATAAAGCAACGTACACTAGACAGGTAATCCTGAGCTTTGCATAACATTGTCGAACAACTACAAAACTTATATTATTTTCTCGGCCTCAGGTTGAATGGGTTATTCAAAGTTGGAGTGCAAATATAACAAGTTTCAATATTTTGTATAATGCAGACATGTTTTAGATGGGAGTAAAGGTGAACTTTATGCATTCTACATTAATAAGCTGTTTTCATAATTTTATGCATAACATTAAAGTACACTATATGCAACTTTGTATTTTCTTGTGGAAAACTTTCTATCTGGTGCTTAATATTTTAAAGTTTTAATGGTTGGTTTATATTCAAATGGTTAGCATGTCTGCATGCTAAGCATTTTAATATAAAAGGTTTCAGTATTTTTTTTTTTTGCATTTTGTATGAATCTAAAATGGAGAAAGAAGCGGACAGTTGCGATCAAAAACGATTTATTCGACTGCAATATTTCTAGATGATTTTTTCTCCGTTTTCAGAGAATATCTAGTAAAAAAGTAAAAGTAAAAAGTAAAAAGATTTTTATTTGCCAGAACAGATGAGTAATGTACAGCAAATTAACCTTAAATAAAAAGAAAAACTGACAAAATCTGACTCCACTCAGCATGTGCTATGGTAGAGCAGATCATACCATGGCGCTGGTCTTCAGTGGAGACCGTGGTGCTCAAGGCAGCCTTATACACACTTACAACAAAGAACAACAATAATATGCAATTTAAATAACAAAAACTGAAACCATGAAAATAATATCACTTATATAAGTATATCTGAAGAAAATAATAACTTAAAAAATCGAGGCAGTAATATAGATAGAGATTATATAGACAGAGAGAATAAAGGAAGATTTATAAAATTATTTTATATATTTAAACGCCAACGTCGTATACATAGAGGTTTTTATATGTAGATATATTATTTAGGTTTACAAATAGTTGTAACTTTATTGACAAAGAAAATAACAATCAAATAATATAAAGAAATTAAACTAGTATTTACAATTGAAACAATTGAGCTAACTGCAGACTGTTGCAAACAATCTACAGATAGCTCAACTGGTCCATATCAATACCAGTCGGAAGCGTCCCCAAGACGCTGGCTGCATTGCTTCGCTGTACGGCAATGCTTATGTGCTGCGCCAGATACTCACCAGCTCTTGGGTCACGCGTCTCGCTTCGACCAGGCGCACAGAGAATTTTTTGAAAACCCGGAGAGCCTCGGTACCCCACGGACCTAGGGTCTCGACTCCAAGGGGAGTAAATGCGTAGACTCTGTCGAGACCTGCATATTTGCGCCACATGAGATCCTCGGCCAAATCTGCCGCCGAACCAGCCCTCACGGATGTCCTTGAAAGGCGAAAGCGAAGGCGCAAGTGTGTCGACACATGCGGCGTTACGGGGTCCAATAGAGTGCCAGTATTATATGAAGGAAGTGCTTGCAACCAATGTCCTGACTCCCATTTAGAAACGGAAAAAGCGGCCAGGAGACGGGCACAACCTGCAGAGCTGGAGCACGTTTGTAATAAACAATTCCGGGTCAACTCACACAGAGGCCCGTCCCATTGCCGTTGGGACAAAAGAGATTTTGGAGGAGCAGCATCACACAGTGTAAAATTTACCCCAATTTTGTTTCATCTCAATATTATAAGGAAAACCAATAGTTTTTATCATCATAAGCACTAGAGTAAAACTCTGGCATCGATAGACCTTGTAGTTTTTTTTATAAAAAATTGACAAAGTTACCCTAAATCCGCATGATGAAATATACAAAAAAAATTAAAGAAAAAAAATGGGGCTACTTATTTAAGTTTTATGTATATACAATGGTTAGACACATAATAACAGACCATCAAACAAGTTTTTGACTTTCTACTGTGAATAAATTATTAAATAATAATACTTTTATCATTTTTCTTTTTATTTATTTTTCTCCACTTTAATGCCGTATTAGATCGTAATTTTTAAACGAAATGATTGATCAATCAAACCTTTTTCTATGGTATTAAAACCAGCGAACAAAATTGATGTAGGTATTGTTATTTGGACCCACAGTTTCTCACCATGAATATAAAATTGTTATTTCCCAAAATATACTGTCAATTCAACCCACGATTAAAATAATATTTTTTTGCTGTTATGCCCAAAAAGTATTGTTGTTTGGCCATTTTCGTTTTTCTTTCGCATGTTAAATCCAATGAAATATTAAATACAAATATGAAAGTGGATAAATTATGCTTTAAACTATTATGATGTAGGTTTTGGAAATAACTTTCATACCGCTTACAAAAAAAATTGTGTCTTCAGGCACATTCAAAATTGAAATCATAATAAACTAGTCTTTTTACCAAAAGAATAAAGTAACCATCTAAGTGAAGTAAGATAACTTCCTCTTTCCGATACCTTGGTTTATCTTGAAGCAATAACCATATAACATAGGTTCAAGTTCTGACATTCTGACGTATCTGAATTCTGAACCGTAGAACCATAGTGTTGATAAGCCGAGTTACCTAAGCACCTAGTATTCTTTGCCTTGGCGAAACGAATAAGAACGAGGGGTCTTATTCGTTTCGCCAACTGAGTTCGTGGATATCGTAAGAACGGCCTAAGAGAATCTGTGGGAAACCAGAGGAAGCGCTGCAATTCTTTCGATGTTATTCAATACCGATCAGTAATCCACCTGCCAAGCCTGCCAACTCCCTCATTTGGGACTGGCATAATTCATTTGTGGACATATTTGTGCTGATGACTCTATGGTTATCGGACTGACGGAAGCCCAATATTTGCAGTACAGCTGCTGCCTGCGCCTACGCCTGCATTTCATAGGAATAAAAATAGCCTTAAGGTTATTCCAGATCCCAAACTTAACCAAATTCCAGCCCAAACAGTTCAGTAGTTTTTGCGTGAAAGAGGAACAAACATCCATACTCACAAACTTTGACATTTATAATATTAGTAGGATTTCTTCGGGACTTAGTTTATACTATTTTTCAAGCTACTTATTGTATAATAATAGGTAGATTCTACTTGATAACATCAAATGTTTTGATGATCAATGTGGCGATGTACGTAAAGTTCTGCCGGGTGCGATTGCAGTCCAATTCCCCCCGTTTACCAAATTTTTGTGTGACTCCCTGGATAAACTTAGCGACATTTAGTGGAGGTAGAACTGACATTATCCACGAAATACCTATATGAAACCAGTGAAAGAATTCTCGTAATTGTACTTCTAGAGTTTTGGTTACGCTGCCACAGATTCCCATTCCGGTAACTTAGTCTAGCGAGAACCGGTAACAAAAGCCGTTGAACTTCACACAGTCGATATTTCTCCAAGTTTCAGATAACCTGACTTCGGGATGACTTCTCGCTGATTCCATTCTGATCAAAGCGAACTGAGAACTCCACGGAAAGTTCCGTGTTTAGAGACAATGGGGGAATTACTTCGGGTACCTTTTAGTTTTGCCTATGAACGGGCCCAGTTATCAAATTAAATTTTACAGGTAGATGTTCATGAGAAATGGTTATTGCAGTCAAAGGTTGGGTGGAATCCGATCGTATTGGTTTATGGTCCAATCGTACTGGTTTCAATTTGACCTAAATCGATAAGAAAATTACTTGTGTGCGAGTATCATCAAAGCTCTCAAACCATATGAATGAATGAACACTTTATTGTACTAAAATTAACATAAACACAATATTTTAGAGGTACCTAGGTATATATAAAATTTATCATAAAACAAAGTCATGTTAGTTAAACCACTTATCACTCGAGAACGGCTCAACCGATTTTAATTTTTTTTTTTGAATTGTTGGATTTGTTTCCGTCCGGAATAGGATATACTCGTAGGTTATAAAAAAATAGGGTTCCGCAAAAATATTAAAATTTAACGGGGGCGAAGTCGCGGGTACAGCTGGTAAAAATAAAGAAAGTACCTACGAAAGGCGGCCTCCTCATGATACTTTTTCGTCGAATTTGCTTGCATAGAGTTTATAAAATGATATCCTTCAAGCCGAATCTTTGGCCACGGAACAGCCAATCTCATCGGAGTCCAGCCATGTGGGCAGTAAATATTATAGTAAACAGGTGTATGCACAAAGACAATTGCACTCTCTAGTCTCTCATTCTCATAATCTAACGGGACGGCGGCAGACCGATACGACCGGGAAGAGGTCAAGCGCAAGACCAACGACTTCATGTGCTTTGTTTTGTCTAGGCTCATTACGAAGCTGATTAAAATCATTGACGTTAATAAGTACTAATAAATAATGACTTGTAATGATTACTTCAGTACCAATCACTCATTGCGAGGTTACCAATCTACATTACAGAAACATGCAGTCCCTTCATTTGCTTGATTAAAGTAAATACATAATCACTGTAAATTGCGTTTAAACAGAAATATGAAGATTACTTTAAACGTGTCAGTTTCGAGGTTCAGATCCTTGGAACCGAGGTTGCAATAGATACGCCCTTTGAACCGTCCCACGGCCAAAGAACCCTACTATCCTGCTAAAAAATATAAACGTTAAAGTTTGTAAGTATGGATTTATGGATGCTTGTCCCACTTTCACGCAAAAACTACTGAACGGATTGGGCTGTTTGGTATGCGTATAGTTTGGGACCTGGAATAACATATAGGCTTTTTTATCACGATAAAACGCGGGCGTAAATAATATTTCTATTTTTAGTAACTAAATAGAAATTTTCCAACTCCATTGGTTACTACATGCAACCTGACTTTGTGTGTTGCTAGGTTTAATAGGTTTGTTTTATTACCTACCTTCACTATGCTTTCTAGTGCTCGGTAAACGCCTCCCTTCCATCCTTCCACATTTCTCTATTTTGCGCCACTGAGTTCCAATTTTTTAAGTACGCGTCTTTTTCCTCTCTCCGTCGACGCTTTTGTCTACCGCGAGGTCGTTCCCTTTATTTGGAGATCCATCCTGACCACAGAATGTACCACGATTTTGCCCAAGACTCATTCGACATGCGGCAGACGGGACCCGCCCAGTCCCATGAAATATTATGTATATGACATACATACATCATCATCATCATATCAACCCATACACGTCCACTGCTGGACATAGGCCTCCCCATAAGACGCCAAAAATAGCGGTCCTGAGCCTCCTCCATCCATCGACTCGATATTACGTCAATAAAAAAATATTTCTTGATTTTTCACGCAGCATCATGTAGCCCCAAGCTAAGCAGAGCTTGTGTTATGGGTACTAGATAACTAATATACATAATACAATATATTACATAGATAGATATTTTTTATTACACATAGAAAAACGAACAGAACACCCTGAACAAATATTTGCAGATCGTACATATATTTGTCCCGAGGCGGGAATCGAACCCGCAACCTCCTGCGTCGCAAGCGGACCTTTGCCCACCGCGCCACATTGGTCGTCAAACGTATACTTGATACCAGCAATAATTTGGCATTTACCAGTACCAAAACTTATGATAAACCAGGATAGAGAAACCTGAGTTAGAACATCGTGGTAGAGGCACGAAACTTCGTGATGGGTAGACAATTACAGTTTTCGATCTTCGCTGGCACTGGCACGTAGCTAGTAAATCACTGTCTATTAAGTACTTGAAAACTAAAATCTTCGGTCTTCAGACTGTTTAATATTGATTCTGCTTACTTGGTCCGGATATTTCTATAAACGAGTTATCAAATGAGAAGTTTGTTTATTCCTGAACAAAAAGAAACGTGGCTCAATAATAATAATAATAATAATGTTGGACAATTCACACAGCATTATCTAGCCCCAAGCTAAGCAGAGCTTGTGTTATGGGTACTAGATAACTGATATAGTTAATACAATATATTACATAGATAGATATTTTTTATTATACATAGAAAAACGACCAGAACACCCTGAACAAATAATCATCTATCTATACTCCGATTTAGAATCCAAGATATTTTATGTCAACAAATACATTTACGAATGAAAACTTATCGAAAACTGATAACAATAACAGAAAAAAACAAGGTAACAGCAAAGTTATCGCTAAAAACTAAAACACGAACTTCAACAACGCATAATCTCAGATTTGTAGTAAATTTTTTTTAAATTTGAATTCCAACATGAACGAAATATAAATTAAATTATGAATGAAAGCTTGCAAAACTAAAAATTGTTTCGAGTTTGTGTACTTTGCTTCGATGATCCCAATGTCGTTAAATATTTTCCACCAATATTCCTTGGGTTTTGTAACCAAAAATTGTTTCGAGTTTGTGTACTTTGCTTCGATGATCCCAATGTCGTTAAATATTTTCCACCAATATACATATATATGTATATTGGTGGAAAATATTTTATGTATACAAAAATATCCAGGTTTTTGAATCGTAGTATACCTAATTTATTTTATTGTTACTTATTTTATTGTTTGTTACTAACATACTTTTAATAAGTAAACTTGGACCGAACAAGGTACATAAGATTAAGAACCAAGAAGCCCTCATGATAAAGATACATGGTTGGGTCCAAGCAATGATACTACAAACAAATAAGACCCTAGCCTCGAAACAAATGTTCGAATATTTACTAACACTGTTATCCGGTAATTTATCATGATTTGTATGACGATAAAACTGCGTGTTAAGTACATAGGTACTTAATACGCAGTTTTATCGGCTACTTCTCATTGCATCCAAACCTTGTTCTCGGAAACGAAATCTTTCATACATTAGTTCCCAAACGCATCCAACGAGCATTTATACATATAATAATTTTTAAAAATATTGACGCTATGATTCTGCAAACGATATTATAGAACCAACCTTATCACCTTATTTTTTTTATTAATGTTAATTTAGATACAATAAAGTGTTCATTCATCCATTCATGCATTCATTCTTATGGCCTGGTGGGATGACAGTCAGGGCAAGACTGCTAACAGAAGCTGACTGGTGTAGCAAGCATGACGCTATGGTAATCATTGGACGAGGCCGTTGTCCTAGCAGTGGACGCCGTCGAACCATTTGTACTATTAGGCAGTACCATTGATGGTACAATTGGCACCGATTTGTCCCAAATGTACCTATATTGTGATTGGGTGAAACAACTTTTAAAGCATTCCTTTTGTGTCCCGGTCATGGCAAACTATGAAAACGATAAAATCTCTATTTCAGTTTAAAATATATCATTGTTTTAATGGTAACGTAAACTTAGACTATCTACTAACGGTCACGTGAGTGACACTTGTCCACGTCATCATCGCCATCGGCGATTGATCAGACTAATCTATTTTCTGGTGTTACCAGTAGCGTAAAATCGAAAGGTCCCTAGCTCCTTACCTGTATGAATCTGATAAAACTATGTAGTTTTGCATTTACCAATTATTTATTGTTGACCTGACAAACATAATTGACGACTGATATTTTTTATTGATTTTTTAACCTTTATCTCATTTAAGAAAAAGAAAGAATAAGAAAATCTTTATTTATAGCATTAACATACAATAAACATAAGAACTACATAAATACTAGCTATGTAATTTGTTTCCCAACTTCTAGGTTTTACTGAAATAAAGTCGCAACTGGACAGTGACGTAGGCAAGTGTCACTCTCGGAGGAGCAGACCTTATGTTCTTATATCATTGGTCTAACATAATTCTTCCCTAAGACATCAGTCTACCACCAGCCGTTTACTTTCAAATGCTCGTAGACCTCTCATTATTTCTACGCAAACATAAAACATACCTAACTAATAATATAACTTTGGTTTGCAGGACTATTTTCGAGGCACCTTCTGAATATAAATGCCTTGTTTAATCTGAATCGGGTACAGCTCTATAATTCAAAACTTCCATATCAATACCAATAAGCTTTTCAGTTCGGGGTATACATAAATTCACAGGATGCATTTATAAATGAAATATAATTATTACGTAATATATTTACGAAGATAAGACAATTTGCTGCTCATTCTGCTAAATTTCTGCTTGTGAAATTTTAATAATTTTGATACATCCTGAAACATGTGTTCCGCTTTCTGTGTATGTCCGACAAACTTTCCTGATAACTTTTCTCACAATGTGAGCTATGTAAATATAGATAAAATGATCTAGATAATTCAGCCAATATATCGATTTTCTTACGCATCGTACTATGGAAAGTTGTGCAGATGGACTTTGAAGCCACAATTTCTCGGAGACTTGACTTTGTTAGCCAGAACATAGCGTTAGTCAAATTTGACTTCATGTGACTTAAGTTAATTCGGATCACCGAATTGCCTCAGCATCCACGCATGCGACACATTGTGGTTTGATGGCTGTATCAGATGTCCCACCGCAAGTCAAGACATCAAGCTCAGTACATAATTTATGGGAGCGGTTTCACCATTATTATTGTGATAAAGCTTCACTGACTATACTGCATTACTTAAGAAAAGTGCATTAAATAGTGCGTTAACTATTGCTAGTTAATGAACTTTTCATAAAGACGGCAGTATAGTCAGTGAAGCCTTATCACTATAATAATGGTGAAACACCTCCTTTAAACTATGCAACCTTCTTATGAAAAGTGCATTAAATAGTGCGTTAACTATTGCTAGTTAATGAACTTTTCATAAAGACGGCAGTATAGTCAGTGAAGCCTGATCACTATAATAATGGTGAAACACCTCCTTTAAACTATGCAACCTTCTTATGAAAAGTGCAATAACTAGTGCGGTAACTAATGCTAGTTGTTGCACTTTTCTTAAGGAGGGTAGTATAGGTTACTAAGGAGGGTCCTTAAGAAAAGTGCTACTTTACTACTTACTTTAGTAACTATAAGATCGCTCTTGAGCGATAAGACCGCCACTGTAACTTAGTTATTATACTTACGTATTTTCGATTTAAGTGTGCAATAAATTATTTTTATATCTATCTAATACGAGTACTTCTTAAACCGTCTTTGAAAAAAGGAAGAGGTTCTATATTCGGCTGTATGAATAGTATTTACGTACGTCCGTCGATTTCTCCGTCAACGAACAATTTTGGAAATTCACTATTGTTTAAACTTTATAGAAAGATTTCATGAAGGTTCAAATTAAAAAAAAAATCCGCGTGATTATTATAATTTATCCCGCAATAGTTCATATGATAGTTTTTTTTTCTGGACAGTATCTAGGTAATGATGAAATCATGATCAACCCAATGCACCCTGAGGTGAAGTCCTAATGTAAAGCCCTTTAAAATATAAGATTTAAATAAGTATAGAAAACAAAAGAAAATCGTCCGCGAAAGATACACGATTTACTAGAGCATTCCTTTTTTAAATAATCGATGAATCAGAATTTTTTATCAAGAAAAACTAGTGCTATGGTTTTCCAACAAAGAAAAAAAAATCGGTCTTCAACTTTATGAATAGCCGTTTCTACTTCGGAAAAAGATGTCAAAAAAATATAGATAGTATTTTCAGCTGGATTTTCCTTAAACACGAGCAAAACACTTAAATGTATTTCAGTCGCTTTCCTGTAGCCATGGTACAAAGGTGATTACATTCCTGTGTACAAATTACAGAGGTGTAGTTTCTGCATGATATATCAAGCGGAATTCGACGGAACCGAACGTTATTTTGTATTAAAGACTAACAAGGCGTTAACTTTTGGTCTCGAATAGGGCAGGTATAATATATTAAGGTATTTCTCAGATTGATTTATTGTCTACCGTAGTATGTAACATTTTTACTTATTTTTCAAGGGTTTTAGAGTATATTTTTATGAAAAAACGTTGGTCGAAAAGACAAAATTATTATTGTTTATTTGGGAAACAGTATATCATTAAAGGTAAAATGTAACACAACATAAATCACGCTATTATCATGTCTTTGCACTAAATGTTATCTACTATATAAAAATAAGTCGGGTTTTCCTTCCTGACGCTATAACTCCAGAACGCACGAACCGATTTCCACGGTTTTGCATTCGTTGGAAAGGTCTCGGGCTCCGTGAGGTTTATAGCAAAGAAAATTCAGGAAAAATTTCAACAGAAAAGCGGGAAAATCTTTTTTTCATATACAGCGCCATCTCTGATACATAGCATGTACTACAAACCAATATTTTAAGTAGATGGCGCCGGTGCGTGATAGCCGGTGGCGAAAAGGAGTTCGCCGGGTTTGCTAGTATTTACTAAAAATAACAGCGATCATAAACAAAATGTTAATAAATTAGAAATAAGGTTTTAGCTGCTACTGGCTGCCAGTCGAATCCTTGCAATAATTCATATAATTGGATTAGAATCATTTCCAACTTATCTTTTAATAAAACTAAATTTATCTTTCATGTGCGTAGGTAGGCTTGAAAATAGATCCACTATTTAGAACTACAACTGAATTATTCTTTTACAATAGGTAGAAACATATTCTATACTTACAATATTGAAAAATTTACAACAAAATTGAAAAACAATTCCCAGACAAACAGTTTTCACATCAAAGGGATGGCTGAAAATTCTCTGATAAAGATTCAGCACAAACATAAGCTCGAGTTTCAATCAAGTGTCGCAAAAACCTGGCAAAGACCTGTCACGGCGGCGTGATAATGCTGGACAATTCACATAGCTAGCCCCAAGCTAAGCAGAGCTTGTGTAATGGGTACTAGATAACTGATATACTTAATGCAATACACTACATAGGTATTTTTTTTTATTATACTTATAAAACAGAACACCCTGAACAAATATTTGCAGATTGTACAAACATTTGTCCCAAGGCGGGAATCGAACCCGCAACCTACTGCGTTGCAGGCAGACCTTCGCCCGCCGCGCCACAGAGGTCGTCAAATATAGATAATTCTGGATCAAACACAGGCCCGGAATAAAACACAGGTAAATTTTTATCCCATCCTATGAGATAGAAATCACATTTAAACATTTCTATAGAAACAAAACGTGCAAAACCACGGGAAAAAACTAGTTTTCAATAAAAGTACTCTTGTGATTAGCCATAAGTCGTATTTTCTCTAGAAATGTTAACTATCTACAGACGAATTTAGTAGTCAACATTTAGCATAGAAATAACCCTTCAACTTTCCACTAACCCTAGGGTCTCAATGTTGTTCGCTAACCCTAGGGTTTCGAAGTTAATAAGCCAGGGGTACATTATACCTATATTCAGTTTTGGATTCCAAAATAGTTTATGTGAACAAAGATATTTATAACAAAAACAGAAACAAGGTAATCATTAGAATCAAAAACGCTAACTTAAACTAGGTACGATTTGATACACACGTGCAGCGAAAGAGAAGCATAAATATTCGAATTCGAAAACGGAAAAAGACGAATGTATATACGATATACGATAGTATTTACCTTTCATAAAATATTAACACCAATATTTTTTTTTTTTAAATGGATTTTGTAGTCTTGTTATTTACAAAAAATAACTACAATTTATAAAATCAAGTACAGTTTTAATTTAAGCATGAATTTAGTAGTAATTTGCTGCCGCTGGGAACAGATCTAGAATGTTTACGAGAGGTTGAAACTTACAAAGGACAATGCGGGCGAACTACCCAACTGTATTCCACCAAATAGAAGTACGTGTGTTTTGACTCTTCATTTATTTGTCTTTGGTTGGACGAGAATTTAAAGTAAATTTTTCACGTAAAATTCTAAAGCTTTTGTCAAGATTTTTTTTCGTTATTTCGTACTAGCTGCTGCTCGCGCCTTTGCACGCGTTATAGTGGGATAAAAATAGCCTATAATGTTATTCCAGGTCCCAAACTATAGCCATACCAAATTTCAGCTCGATCAGCTCAGTAGTTTTTGCGTGAAAGAGGAACAAACATCCATCACCAGTTTTTTAAATAGATTGAGTTATTCAAGGGAAAGGTTTATATATATAATTTGCCCCCATGCAAAGCCGGGGCAGGTCACTAGTATATATGTATTAAATCTACAAATCAATCTCGATTTAATTTCGTTCAAATTGGCGTAGGTTTCATAGCATTTCGGGTTTATTGGATTTATCATAAATTTAGCTTATTTATTCACAATCGTGACTTGTTTCCAATCTAGTGTGAAACTGTGAAATGAGTAATACCAATGCTGTAATTTTAACGCGTTATTACGAAAATTCTCTTACAACAATGTTGTGCTACGCGTAAAAAATAGTAAAATAGTAAAGTGTATTTTTGTCCAGGGGCTCGGGTAACACAAAACTAATTTTCTGATTTCTCTTCGAGCAAAACCGACTATTATGTTATGTCAGTTATTTTAAACACAGCGTATGCATAAAAAACAAACTACGATTTCGTTTTTACGAGTAGTACCGCAAAACTCGTTACTTACCTATAGAATGGAATTATTATTCAGGTAAAAAATAAACATTACATTTTTGTTAGAAGTGTCTTAAAGCCTACATTAGGTTGACTAGACACAGAGTTCTCGTCTGTAGGTAGGTAGGTATATTCATTTAATAAAATATACCGTTTGACACGTTTATCATGAGCCAGTGCTTACAATTTGACATATATGTATATAGACCAAAGTTCTTCAATATCAAAACACCGTAACCTATATATTGTTGGATCTCACTAATATGTAGCTAATGGTCCGTACACATGTTGGCCGAGTTATAGCGAGCCTAGGTTAGTTTAGTCTCCCCCCGAAGAGCTCCCACCTTGCCAGGGCAGGGGCTTTGTAATCGTGGCCTGGTCACCCGCGATGAAGCTAAGAGGAACACGTGGGGCCGTGTCAACGCAGACGGCGACATGGTCGGCCCCGAGACGGACCGCTCCTCTGGGTTTCTAAGCTAAGCTAAGGCCCTCTAAGCCTAGTTGGAGCGGTAGTAGGTTGCGGTGTCGTATGGGAGGCATCCAAACTGAGGCGGGCGGTTGTGCCGTATGGGCAGCATGGCCGCAGAGCGGTGGAGGCCCGGAAGAGGAGTGCCGATTTTGAGGTGCGCCGCTGTCTCTGCCTTCCGCGGCCTTTATAGGGTTGCCACCGTTTAATGGCGGACGCGGTGCGGTCACAGAGGAGCAGGAGTGTCGGTATTTCGCTCTCTCTATCCTCTGTGATCATGTGTAACGTGTGGCAGGCGGAATGGCCACTCGACTGATCCGTTGCAAGGACCTAGGGCGTATGGACACGGGGTCGTCCGGCGCCCATTTGACAGGGTTAGGTCCACGAGGTGGTCGTGGTGCATCATGTTTTTCTGTCGCGTCGCGAACATCCCCCAGTGAGGGGCCCAATATGAGGCAGCCGTGGTGGGTTCGTGGAAGAAAAAGCGTCCCCGCGTGCGGAACACCCTGAGGATTTTAGTGGTGTTAGAGTCCTACATAATCACACTGCCTCCCTGTGGCAGTGCGATATGTGAACGAATTTCCCTCAGAATAATAAAAAAAAATTGTGTAGTCTATCAAATCTGTCAACACAGGTTGACTCAGCCAACATGTATACGGAACACAATATAATGCGGCTCGTATTCTTAATCCGTTAGGGTTTTTGCATAAACGACGATCAACCTAAAGTTGGAAAATTTCATATTTGCATAGAGTTTCACTATCCTATTGCTGTTGTCCGTTTAATCCACATTTACTGTGCAAACTTAGGATTACCCTCATTTAAACTTCTGCTGTAGGTACCTATCTATAATCTTTTTATTGCAGAACTTTGTGTAGCATACCGTTTTGCTTCAGGTGCATTGCATGGCCACGAGAGAGCTCAATCCCTGCTCTTCTGAAATAGGAAACTAGCTCTTGTTGCATAAAATTTCTTTATAAAAGTAACAGTGCAATTCCTAGGATGTCCGTGACCTTAGTTACCTTTGGAGTCATTCAAAAAGGAGTCTCTACCGTAGCTATACATTTAAGTTCCGTAGATTTTGCTATGATGCGAAAGTGGATCCGTCTTTTACATCCCATTTGATGAATAGCATGATCCAAGAAAACAGGGTCTGCTCCTCCGGGAGTGACACTTGCGTACGTCACTGTCCAGTTACTACTTTATTTATATAATTTACAACAAAAAATTAATAAAAAAAAACAATCGTCAATTATGTTTGTTAGATCAGTCAAAACAGCGTTAGTTAAACACGAGTCAATGTGATAAATAATTGGTAAATACAAAACCATATACTATTTTCTTTAGGTCACGTACATATATTCGAATCGTCACCATAATTTAATTTGCCTACGGCCATAGTGAGCTCGCTATTCTATGCAATCGATGAGTCATCCTACTAGACAGATTAAAAAAAAAACAGCAACTGAAGTTCTATTTTCACTGACAATCGAAATAAACTTTATAATAATTATTGTAAGAGCTATTTCAGAGCGCCGAAATATCTTCTCATCCAAAGCTTTCATCTGAATAGAAAAGGACTACATTTCTAATAAGAAAATGTCACGCCGTTTCTTTTCAAACGAATAAATTCTACAAGTCCAGTAATAAAAGTTCTCTGTACTTTTTCGTCTATTGTCCATTTTCATATTGTAAATTGACTTTTATTGTTATTTATGCCCATAAATGGGTTGACAAATATAGCAAATGTATCATAGTAAAAACCTGTCAGATTTGCTTTTTAAATTCAGGCCGCCAACTGTTGTCAAAATACTTTTTGTACCTCATATCCGTTCACATTAGCCATTTTTAAGGCAAAATAGTACGTAACAAGGGCTTAAAGCAGTAACCTACATTTGATAAGGTCCACTAAACCTCAATAAATAATTCAACGAACTTTACTAAGGCACCAAAACCAAACAATGTTTTAAACATACGTACATGTTTTGTTAAAGGTGCAATTCTGTGCGTTTTAATAAATTTAATCCGATAATTGATTGAATAAATGAAAACATACTTTTTTACAATAATTAAGTAGATATCGAAGTAATATGAAATGAATTTGATATAGAGTAGGTGCACGATGTCGGGTAAAAAACTGTAAATCTTAACTTTTTTAGGAAAAGGCCTCCTTAGCCTGTCGTTTCGTTTGAATGTATTGTTGGATGTTTGTTACCTATTCACGCCAATTTTGCATACAGGTAATTAAAGGCCTGGAATCAAATACAGGCTCATTCTCATTTTATATTCTTTTAAACGTTTTCATAGAAAGAACGCGTGCGAGGCAGCGGGCAGAAGCTAGTAATTTATATAAATAGTGATATAAAAAGCTAGAATTGTTTACACAACATTCAAAATCCGAATGTCCTTTGTCTAACCTCATTTTGTTGGTGCTCCTTTACGGCCTAATAATAAAGGGTTGTTTAAACGTGTGAAAAATAGCTCAAATTAAAAATGTATTAGGTACCAAAGACTGTGCCCTCAATGACCCTGCAGAGTCATAGCTAATTCGAAATCTATGGACAAAGGACAACGGATAAAGAATCTGCATGTTGAAGTGGCAGTATTACTGTTCCTTGTTGTTGTTTTCAGTTCCTTAATCGTTCGTAAGCAACAACTTTGCAATCGACTGGATCATAAGTGTTCTGCGAAAAACTTTTACCTGGAAATGAGCTCTCATAGCTTTAGGAGTAGCTGCCTAATGGATGGTGTAGTTTTTATTCCTAAACCTTACTTAGGTTTGTAAACGGTCAAGAGATAACCTTTAATTGTTTATGAAATATTTTGAAAGCAATTCGGATTTAAATATAATTTTAGGGCAAAACTGACAATTTGATGGCAATGACCCATTGCGGAACAAATATATTGTAAGAAACCAAAGAGATTTTTGTAAGAATAGTCATTTTAGGCCCGTTCTTATAACGCCTAGACTCGCCAAGCTATCATTCTACAAGATAGAGATAGATGCACTTTGTACAAGCCTCGATTTAAATTTATCTATTAATTATATCCCAATAACCAAATATCGTCAACAACATGGCTCTGACGGAAGACCAGCGTTGCGTTGGTTACTAGCTTGCTAATAGCCCGTGCTGAGTCAGATGCCATTTTGTGTCTTTCGGGCTTACATTAATAAGTATTTTATGTTATTTAAGTAATTGTTAGTGTCATAAAAAATTGTTATATTATTATTCTTTATTCTTCTTTAAAAATTAACAACGGCAACACATTTCCTTTCAGTCCAAAAGAAAGGTTGCGGGTTAAAGTCCCAACTGTGTCGTAAAATTTTGCGATAGGTCAGTTCCTAAAGAAACAAGTGTGGGTTAAGTCAAAGTTTACTTTTAAAACACCTTTAAAACAGATTTGTTTTTGTAATAACTTCCACATGTGGACGGACCTTTAGAGGTTCTAAAGCAAAAACATCTACGAGCCAGTAAAGATAAAGAAAAAATATTTAATTTGCCAAAACATGTATAAATTAACTTAACAGAGTAAATACAATGTCATGTAAAAACAGTGCTCGGATTAACTTTTGTCTACGGCCACGTTCTTGTTAGAAAAGGTCAATGGCTATAAATTCTTTACCCGTTCAATGCCCGAGGGTGGCCTATCAGACTTCGTACACAATCGGCTTAAATCGTAACCAGACACGTTGGTACAAACGAACAGTAAAACAAATCGACGTTTTGTCGTTGCTAATAAATGATTAACGCACATGTTGTAGTCGACATTTTGTACTTTCAAGCTACTGGAGATTTAATACGTCCACTATTGATCGTGCCTCCCCCTAACACGGCTCTTTAGTCAACTGATCCCGCTCTAAACTCATCCCACGGGATGAGTTGACGAAGGAATAATTAATAATAATAATTAGTTAATAATTTTGATTATTCAACTCATCCCGCTTTAAAAAATATAAAAGTAATCTACTATTTGAAATATATGTACACACAAGAACAAAAATCTTTGGGGAAAAAATTACACACCGTTGTTGGGATAAATTGATATATTAAAAAATCACAGTCATTTGATTAATGAACAGAAAAATATAAGTTAAAAATATTATGGTTAATTTTTCCATTATCATGGGATTTGGATTTGGATTGCTAATCACAGTAGAGATGTTAAAAATACAAAGAAGGAAGCTGCTACTCTTCCTGTGGTAGGTTTCTTTAATCACCTCTTACGACATCCACGGACTTACTTGGAGGAGTCAATATTACGTTGCGCCCCCACGGCATTGTAATATAAATAAAAATGCCGTTATCACTCCTTTAAAAAAATATTAACAATTTACAAAATTTTCTTAGAAATCAAATAATTTAATTGCTAAGGACCCCTCTGCTATTATAGGCGTCCTCCATTTGTAGCCATATTTAACCGACTTCAAAAGAAGGAGGTTATAAATTCGGCTGTATGTTTTTTTGTATGTATGTTATATACGTACGTATATCTACGCCAATTATGGACAGATTTTGAAAATTCTTTCACTATTGTATAGAAAACGATTCCTAAGGGGTCCCATAATTTTTTTATCCTCATGGAATCAGTATTTATCCCGCAAAACTTAAAATCAGTGTAAAAGTAAGGAAATTTGAAGTAGGTTTATCGTTTTTTAAAACGCGCCATATTATACTATCTTCTGCTTTCCTTGTCCATATTTTCCCACCTATTTCTATCTCGTCTTGTCTTTCACTTTATGTCTTATTACTTTAGACTAGAACGGAAAGTAACTACTTCCTAGAAAAATTTACTTTAAATAAATAAATACATAAACTTTTATTGACAAAGAATATAACAATCAAATAATATAAACAAATCGTGAGGTTAACTAGTTTAATTTCTTTATATTATTTGATTGTTATAAACAAATTAAACTACTATTTACAATTGAAACAATTGAGCTAACTGCAGACTGTTGCAAACAATCTACAGATAGCTCAACTGGTCCATATCAATACCAGTCGGAAGCGTCCCCAAGATGCTGGCTGCATTTACGCGTGACCCGAGAGCTGGTGAGTATCAGGCGCAGCGCATTAGCATTGCCATACAGCGAGGCAATGCAGCCAGCGTCTTGGGGACGCTTCGGACCGGTATTGATAATACATAAATAAATTTAATCGAAGTAGTTCGCTTGAGTACACATTTACCTATAAGGAAACTCGAGTCAGATAAAACGAAGTAATCTAAAAAAAAAAAACACTTAAATTCTGAAAATAAAAAAGATATTGTACCCTTTTATAAATGTAACATGATAGGAACAACGAGTTTTACTTCACCGTATAAAAATATCGACAGTCATGTTCTAAAATATAATAAAATTAGTTTCATATAAAATTGGTTGGAGCTATTTGGATAAACCGTGAGTTGCGGTCCCTTGATTGAATACCACACTAAAGTAATAGGTTTTCAGTGTGCCCTGTACAAAACTTGTCTGGTCAAAGGCTTTTTATACGCAAATACTAAACCAAGTTTAAAATAAATAAGGAACCAGAATACAAGTTGTAGGTTTATCTGCATTTGGTTGGTAGTACGTATAGAAAAACTAAGAGGTCGACATTGACTAGTATATGTAGAATAATTTTTAAAAGCAGTCGCGATTATCTGTCTTTTTTTTCATACAATAATATACGCTGACGTCACAAATCCAGGCCTTCAGTATACGAAAAATAAAAAGAACAGGCGCCAGCTGTTAATAAAATATATACATACAAAAATCGTTGTAGATTATTATGTTGATATTATGATAATGATAACGCTATGACGTTGCTATAACTGTAGGTTAAGAACTAGTCAACCTATGAGTTACACCAATAATATGGCGAGTTTAAAATAATGATAAACCGACTTCAAATTCCATAATACTTTTACACTTATTTAAAATTTTGCGGGATAAATACTAATTCATTAAATTTTATGAGACCCCTTCGGGATCACTTTCTATACAATAGTGAAAGAATTTTCAAAATCGGTTCATAATTGGCGGAGATAACGCGTAACATACATACAAAAAAAATTACAGACCAACTGAGAACCTCCTCCTTTTAAAGTCGTTTAAAAAAAGTGCAAAGGCGGAAAAATAGCTGGTAGTTTTTGAGGCAAAAGCAAATGCACGCTCGAAGCCATACAGCATGGTTTTCCTACTTTATTTTTTTATACGTTTGCTAGCACACGATAACTACCTTCTGGTTTTAACTAAGGTTTTCTTAAGGCAAGTTTGCAGCTCCAAGCTCTCGGTCTATGCAGCTTTGGGCGTGGACTCTGCCTTGGACCTCGGACCCCGGTACTCCTACAGTGTTTCGCAACATTGCCAATAAGTATTACCATTTGAAAGGCAGCTAATTCTAGTTCTGGATTTCCTATAACATTGTGAATATAAAATCGGAAACGGGCAATACCGCTTGGAGCCACAAAGCCTAGAGGCGACATAGAGACGGGACTAATTATTTTCATTTAATATTTTGTGGATTTATTTTCATTTAATATTTTTAATATTTTTTCATTTAATATTTTGTTGATTTAGAAGTTGTGCATGCGTAAGTACTAATAGGTAAATGGTACTAGTACCTAATCCATAATTATCTAGATTACCTATCAATAGATTTAGATTTTAAAATGAAATCCAAAAACATAAAATTACATTATAATATATAAATAAATTACCAGAGGAAGGGCAGCAGCTTCCTTCTGAGTATTTTTAAACACCAACACTGCGATCAACAATCCGCCTGCCAAGCGTGGTGATTATGGCAAATCCCCCCCTACATGGGAAACCATCCACTCGATGGACCGACGACATCGTAGCGGTCGCAGGGAGTCGATGGATGGAGGCGGCTCAGGACCGCTATTTCTGGCGTCGTACGGGGGAGGCCTATGTCCAGCAGTGGACGTGTATGGGCTGATGATGATGATGATATAAATAATAAAAAGTTATGCTGGATGATCCACACAGAATCTGCTAGCCCCGAGCTAAGCAAAGCTTGTGTTATGCAGGTGATATTAATTATTAAATGAATGGTTGGAGTTTTTCATGCAAAATCTCTCACCTGTGTGGCTATTTTTTTTAAATGAACTGACAAGAATAAGAAAAAATGGCTTATATCTTGGCACCCCAAATAGAGCCCTCTTCTCACAGTTTGAAAAATAAACACGAATTTCGTTAATTTATCTTTGCATAACTAGTCCTGGCCCTGGAAAAACTAACATAGTCGGAGCCACTGGCGGAAGTAAAAAAAACTGATGACCTCTGTGACACGGCGGACGAAGGTCCGTCTGCGGCGCAGGAGGTAGGGGGTTCGATACCCGCTTCGAGCAAATATTTGTACAATCTGCAGATGTTTATTCTAGATGTTTTATATGTACTGTAAAAAAAAACTATTCTATGTATTGTATTAAGTGTATCAGTTATCTAGTGCTCAAACACACAAGCTCTGCTTAGCTTGGAGCTAGATTGTGGCAGACGGACTGACGGACGGACAGACGGACAGACGGACAGACTGACAGACGTACGGACGGACGGCCGGACAGACAGACTGACAGACGGACAGACGGACAGACGGACAGACGGACAGACGGACAGACGGACAGACTGACAGACGGACGGACGGACAGACGGACGGACGGACGGACTCACGGATGGACGGACGGACGGACGCACGGATGGACAGACGGACAGACGGACAGACAGACGGACGGACGGACGGACGGACTGACGGACGGACTGACGG